>BQUP01000004.1:11919-611919 GCA_022835595.1 Cystobasidium ongulense
ATTGTCAACCGCAAATTCCGAAAAAATATAACCTACACGATCACCAAAAAAGAAGAGATCCATTACACGTAGTCGAGACGGCCATGGAAGGGTGCGTACGAAGGCTGAAGAAAGCCAACTTCGAAAGATTTGGTCGACTGCAGATAGAGACAGTGAGTCAGCTCCTGGGCACAGAGAGCCTCTAAGCTACTCACGCCTCGCAGGCTGATTTTCCAAATGTTTATAAAGATCGGGTTCTCCATGCTGTAAGACGTATACCAGAATGTTTGCATCGATCAAACTGCCCTCGCGCCCACTTCCAAAATAGCTTGGTAGGTAATCCACGACTGTCGTTACAAGGAGCCAAAAGGCACTAAAATGGTGGACAAAACGGGGTTTCAGCTCATGTAATCGGTCCGGACTGGAAATATATCACCTTTCTGCCTCTACGTGGAGAAGTAGCATGCCAGCAATGTAGCACAGGCCCCGCTCGTAGACCAGGTCGGGTAAGTAATGCAAAAGAGCCCGCAGCACACACTGTAAATCTTGCCTCCCGATTGAGTCCTCGTCAGAGAAGTGCTTGTGGGCGCATAATGTTAGTGCAGGAAATTCACCAAACCGGCTGAGGTACGATAAATCTCACCGAATGGTCGTGACTGAGAAGTTAAAAGAATCAGTACCATCACCGCTGAAAATGATCGACGCATACACATACAAGCAAATGTCCATATCTTTGGTGATCTCTGCACATTGAGACACCTCTTCCTTTGCGCATAGATCGTGATACGACGTACCCTTCTTATGCGCAGAAGCTTCTGCCAAGTATGTCTGAGCAGTCTGTAGCCCCGTCATCGATTTGTTTAATGGCCTCTCTCCCCCAAGCTTTCCCGCGGACGCTGATGGGAATTCCGTGATTTATAAACTTAAAATGAGCGCTACCTCATCCCACGATCCCTTCCTTCCTGATCGTGCCGGCATTGCTGATAATGCTGAGGGCTGGAAGAATTGGGCGATTGAACAGAAGCGGTTCTCGCCATGGTTTGGTAATCGGGGTAGGCGGACGAGGAGCACTTCACTGCAGTGCCGGCCAAGCAAATGTTGCTGGAAATGCGGCTGTGTCCATTTGTAGCATCCCGAAGAGTGTCTCGGTGTCCATCTGCTCAGCAGGTTCTTCCGGTTTGTTGACGGAAGCCTGTTAGAGCGAAAACAACAATTCAGCATAATGACCAGCAGAGTACCAATATTTTACACTACTCACATGAAGCTTACTCAGAACGTCAGCGCATTCTGTACACTCAATCCAAACGCTCCCCGCCAGTTTCAAATCATCTATAACTCTCATCAGGTTCTTCTGCGCTGTTCCGTCGGTCGGTCTTTGCGCCGCTACCAAGAGTAAAATTGTACCAGCGATCCAGAAATTGAGACTGAAGGTCTGATTGGGACGTTCTAAGCCATAGACCTGATCGTACTGGCGGGCTATACTGAGGATTGCCCTGGCGACAGTGATACACTTGTCTTGCGATGAGGAGGGGGATCCTGACGATGAGGCTTGATCGTCGCTATCAAAGAACGCCGGGCGATGAAGGACAATAACCGCTGGTGGAAGAAAGTGTATGGGTGACAAATGTTGAGAACAGGCGACGAGTCCCGAAAAGTGGAAAGAACCCACCGGTATGCCATTGCAGGTGGAGGCCAAACACATGGGGTGGACTTGGTGAAAGACCGCTCGTCGTTATTCGGAGGTGAGCTGGCAACTGATTGTGCCTGAAGAAAGACAACATCAGTGCGGGTGTATGACACGTCACTGAGCCTCTCACCATTTATAAAGTTCCAAGTCTAGACTGGTCCGCGTGTGCTTTCCAGTCGAGCTTAGGCCGTCTTTGACATAGCTAATAAAGGGATCGCCTTGTCAGCCGGCAACTGCTCTAAGCTGTTTCAAGCTGTGATCCGGCTTACATTGTATTCATAACGGCCTGTATCAGCAAAGACAGTTTGGCCAACTCGCGAAACGAAGATGATCGATGGGAGGTTTGAGAAGTTCGACCAGGTAGATCCCACGCGCTGTATTCAGCTTCGACGTCGATCTGCACAGGGCAAGAGATTTAGCGATGTCTCAGCCGCACCGTCGACATGTATCTCTACATACCTCCGGTAAAGGCACTTGCTTGCCAGGAAGGATATTCGATGGTCTCCCTAGCCAGACGCTCCAAGATTGATCAATCGACTATTGATGATCATCAGTACTACTGGAATTATACCATAAAGAAGGTCCTGCTTACAAAGACCGTCCAGAAGGCCTTGTTTCTCGCGGTCGCATCTGCCTGAGTCATCTCGCCTGACTTGACAAGGCGGGAGGAGTCGAGGTGCTGGCATCATAAACTTATGCAGGTAAGTACGAGACGGAGGTGATTCAAGAGTCTGCTTCCCGTACCAGACCGCTGTCCTCGCTCATTCGCACAGCCAAACCTAAGAGCAGCCACCCTTGTCGATTGTCGCCGTTGGAGTTGACTGAACAATGTATATTTAGTGCGACGCGGTCTACATTTACAGTAGTCGTGACACGTACTTATCGCTGCGATACATATAATGCCCCTTATGGTAGCCAAGGTGGATTTCTCCATCTCCACTAGAATTAGCCTCTGCTTGGCTGCCATGACCAAACTGGCTGCTAAACGACTTGGGTCGATTCCTGCCGCTGTGAGTTCCTTCGTGATGTACTGGCAAACCATGTACGAAGCGGTATCAGTGTTTTCATACAGAATGGAGGAATGGTAGTGTTTCTACTCACTCTGGAGCCTATTGCTAGCATAGCAAGATGCAATGTCGGACTCCAAGAGCTAGTTGCCGACTCGTCCGCGTTAACCATATCTCGTAGAAAGTGCGCTGATTCTACCCAGTCCATGAAAGGCATTTGCCAAGCAAGCGCGTTGCTGAGCAAGGCATGGTGCAATCCAGCAGGAACATTGAATGGTATGAAATCTGTCCTTGCCAAGGATACCGTTTCCAGTGTACATTGGAGCGACCTTCCAACATGTAAAGGCGCATAGGAATTGGACTTGGGAGGACTGCCGCGGTGTTGGAATGGCGAGGTTGGACCAAGACTCCGAGGAACACCCTCGTCGGTGACGACCAGCTGGGCCTCGAGTCGGAGTGCGAGTTTAGTTTCTTCACTATCTTCCGAGGGGCTATCAGTTTGCGCGACGACAGGCGAGTGTATGCCTTGCACCGTGTCACCTCCCACTTTTCCAGTCAACCATTCAAGACGTTCTTCGAGTTCAGCGATCCTATCTCGCAAACCTTGGATAAAAGCCTGTGACGGTGGTCTGATACACACCATAAGCATACAATAACCTACATAGCAGCCATGCACTGGCGCTCACTTTCGTTTATCCTGCTCGAGGTTGTATTCGCAGATCTCACCGGATCCTTCAGCCAGACATCGACCACATCGAGGCTTGACACCATCGCACTTGAAGCAGCAGGCTCGTCACTATCTTCCCTCCCATCCCGACTCGTCCAACGCAGTCAATCCTACCTTTGCACGCTTCTTTCGACATCTCTGACACGCTGTGGTGGTGTAGACTCGCTCTTTTACGACTGGAGCGTGATCTGGATCTCCTAGAACGCTGGCCGCTTTTCGCGGAGGCATATGGAATAAGCTGTTCGACTTCTGTGGTGAGCTGTTTATACCGTTCTCCCTGGTCTGCAGACAGAAGCTGCCGAGTTTCGCTCACCCATCTTATCTTATCTCTATCAGATCCACCTTTCGCAATTTTGCCACATGCAGCTTGGAACACGAGTTCCTGCTTAGTTCCCGTCCAATTCCGACGGTATCATCGTCATTATCATCATGTGCAGGTTATCCTGTCTGGAAGTCGTGTTCCCTTCGAGGCGCAGAGTACACTTAGCAGCCGCAAAGCTTGCTTTCGCAAATCGCTCCTCCCCTTCGCTCATCTCCAGAGCATTAACCTTCAGACTGCCAGTAAAATGGTACAAAGCAAATCAAGTACGCTGCGACTGTAGTGAGAAACACACAGTGGCATAAAGCTGATGATGTCTCGCTTTGCGACAATGACAGTGAACTGGCAAGAAGCTGCGGCTGCCAAGAAAGCAAGTGATGCAGAGCGTATTCCAGTCGATTGGCGGCTACCAGCCAACGCGTACAAGGACCTCAAGAACGTCATGTCCGTTCCTGCGACCTGTGGAATACTCTCGCCTCGTGAACTCAAGATTACAGAACTGGACAACGTCGAGCTGCTGTTGAAATACATGGCATCTGGGGAGTGGTCCGCCGAGGAGGTTACAACTGCCGTAAGAACAGCTCCTTACACTCCTGTCATGTTAGCAACGCTAAGATAATAGGACATATGCAGTTCTGCAAGCGGGCAGCCATCGCCCATCAGCTCACAAACTGTCTCTCCGAATTCTGGTTCGACGATGCCATCGCTCGCGCCAAAGAGCTTGACCAGATCAGACAAAAGTCAGGACCGATTGGAGCTCTTCATGGACTGCCCGTTTCATTGAAGTACGTCTGATCCCTCTGGTCAGATGGATCAGCAACCCATGCGCTGATAATGGATGCTCTTTTCTGCAGAGATCAATTTCAGATCGCTGGAAAAGAGTGTAACATGTGCTGGGCGAGCTGGATAGGCCGTATCTCAACAGAGAACTCTACGCTTGTCGACTCCCTTGTATCAGCGGGCGCCATCATCTTTACACGTACCAACATGGCACAAGGAGCTTGGTTTCCTGAAGGAGACAACAACGTATATGGACGAGCTGACAACCCTTTCCATCGGGACAGAGTTACCGGCGTGAGTTAGAGTTCTCACGGGAAGGAACGAAGACATAGACTAAGATATGGCATATCTCGTAGGGAAGCTCTGCTGGAGAAGGTCCTCTCGGTATCCTCAAAGGTAGCGCTATTGGAGTAGGTACGGACATTGGCGGAAGGTAAGCAGACTGAAGTCTTACTGTCCACGAAGATGATGGCACGGATAAGCAGCTGATTGTCGTTGTTTTTAGCGTCCGAATTCCTGCCACGTTCAACTCACTCTTCGGCCTGCGCCCTACTGCCCGTCGCTTCCCTTACGGCCGCGCCTTGAATACCCTAATGGGTCAGGAAAACGTCGAGTCCTGCCTTGGGCCGATGTGTTCCAATCTGGCTGGATGTGTTGCCTTTACTCGTGGAGTGCTAGGCACTGCGCCATGGAAGACAGACGCTGGCGTTGTTCCTTTGCCTTGGAAGGAGGAGGACTATCTCTTGACCAATTTAGGAGGTCACGACGGTGCTAAACTGTGCATCGGCGTGTATGATTTCGATGGCGAAGTACACGTGCATCCACCTTTCAAGAGGGCTATCAAGTCCATGGTGGAAGCTCTCAAACTGGCTGGTCACGAAGGTATGTAATCGGAATGAAACGTAGAAGTGTATGCTCAAGCTGATGTTTCGATGAGCAGTAATGCCATGGAAGCCAACCGCATCCGCTGAGATGGGTGACCTCATTATGAAGATTTTTAATGCCGATGGTGGTGACGACTTGCGTGACGTAGTAGAGGAGACCGGAGAGGTGCGTAAGCATGAGTAACTACACATGATGATGACTGACACGACCATACTATTTCGCAGCCTGTTCTTCCACAAGTGGTAGTCGACACTGATGGTGGCGTTTCTGTCTTCGAGACATATCAAGTGAGCTCAGCAATATAGACATGTACTCCTCAGCTGTGGCTCACATAGTCTACCCCTGTACATCCAGTACAATCGAGCCAAGTCAGCCTTCCGCAATCAACTTCTTCGGCAGTGGCAGGACACCGTGAAAGAGACGAGTACCGGTCGTCCCATTGATGCAATCCTCTGTCCCGTGGTGTCTTACACCGCTCCTCCCCACGGACAATCGAAATACATCAAGTACAGCAGTATCTATAATCTTTTGGACTGGCCCGCTCTATCAATACCCGTAACTTTCGTGGACCCAGCTGTGGACCCTGTAGACGCTGGCTATGAAGCTCTCAGCGAAATGGATCAGACATGCAAAGACATGTGGGACGTTTCAGCTTTGGCTGGAATGCCAGTCGGCCTTCAGTTAGTCGGACAAAAGTTTCAGGAAGAGACCTTGCTGGGTCTGGCTGAGGTGGTGATGAAAGCTTATACAACCGCGGGTTATTCTTACAAGTTGTAGTTTCTTTTTCGCTGTAAATTCATGATGTCTTTGTGCGACGGCGTCTGATACTGAAAAGCAGTACAACTGCCGTACATCTGGAGCAATTGACAATTTGAGCAGTCAGCGCTTGAAGCATCTCATACAGACGAAATAGGTGAAGTACAGTATAATTGTCGCCACTAGAGCTTCCTAAACCTTCCTTGCCGATAAGTAATTGCATTTCGGCAGATCGGCTCGAGAGATAAAGCCTTATCTCACATCCCGATCTCTCCGCGAGCCTCAGCAGTGAACTCGTTTTCCTATCGCCCAGCTGCTGTGAAGACAATGAAGCCATGTTCCTATCTAAGCTCGGTGACTAGCAGACCGCTCCCTTGATCACTCGCCTAAGTCCTGTCCTTCAGCTCTTGCATGCATAAAACAGCAACACTGGGCTTTGATCCGTCCAGACTCGTCCATCGGCCTTTCCCTCTGATCTCACTCCATACACACCGACACGAACACAGCTGCACATCATGTCTTCGTATGCCAACGACGAAGAAAAGGGCGCTGGGAAGGATGGTGTCTCGCGCGTACACACGCGCGAAGTCGGTAGCCCTGGCGCTGGCAGTTTCGCAGATGACACCCCAGAAAAAGAAGTCTTTGCCTCGGGCGTTGGCAATGTCGATTTCCGAACTGTCCACTGGTTGAAAGGTAATATGGCTGTTGGAACTAGCATGAGACCTCAGGTCCTGAACCTTGATTGTCGTTACACAGCCTCTATCTTCTTCCTCAAGATGACATTCGCTGTGGGAGTCCTCTCCATTCCATCTTCGCTCTACGTGCTCGGCCTTGGAGCGGGTATAGTGAATGTAAGTGTACTTTGGAAGGTGTCCCGACCTGAAACCTCCTTACGCAATTTCCTTCCAGTTAATTGTGTGGGGAGCAATCAACACATATTGTGCCCTGCTCATGGGACAATTCAAAAACGAACACCCCTCCGTCCACTCCATCTCGGATGCCCCCAAGGTCATTGCAAAACAGCTCGGATTCTCCGAGCGAACTTCGGTGATAGTTCGTGAAATCTTCGAAGCGATTTACATCTTTACTTGTATTCTCGCAGCGGGCGTTAGCATGCTAGGCCTGGGTATCGCTCTCAACGCCGTTTCGAGACACTCTGCATGTACTGTCGTCTGGAACGTCGTTGCCTTCCTCCTTATTACTGGGGTTGGAAGCATCAGGAAAATAGGTAAGTCAAGCTGTTTCTTCGAGTTACGAGCATGCATGTGCTTACAATATGAAACAGGTCATTTGGCGTGGGTGACTTGGGTTGGCTTTGTATCTATTGTCATCGCCATTATGATTGTGGTAATCGCCGTCACACAACGCGACCGGCCCGCTGCAGCACCCCAAACCGACGATCTAGGCTTCTCATGGCTGCCCGCTTTCGGTACAACCTTCACAGGAGGTTTTGCTGCTGCGCTTGGTATCTACGCATCCAGTGGAAACATCTGTGCATACATGCCGGTTATCAGTGAGATGATGAGACCCAGGGACTACTACAAGAGTGTACTCTTGTGCATGACCTGGATCAATGCATCCTACTTGGCTTTCACCATAGTTGTCTTCTAGTAAGCGAGCCTAGATGGTAGTCGCTCGACGAACGATGACTGATAGCTAGCTTACTCCAGCTACTGTGGAAAATGGGTTTCCAGCCCCGCACTCGGATCTGCCGGTCCTACCATCAAGATTATCTCATATGCAATTGCGATTCCAGGTCTGATTGCTGGAGGTGAGTATTATATCGTGTTGCTTTTCGACCATGCTGAGCTTACTGCCTTCGCTACCAGCCATGGTCTGGATTCACGTTGCCGGCAAGACTATCTTCGTACGACTCCTACGCGGTTCGCCTCACCTGACAGACAACTCAGCCACTCATTGGATCGTCTGGCTGTCTTGCACTTCCGGAATTGGCATCCTGTCATTCCTGTTCGCCGAAGTCATTCCATTCTTCAATAACTTGGTCTCACTTATTGGATGTCTCTGTTATGGTCCTCTATCAATGTTTGTACCTGCCATGATGTGGTTCAGTCTGCACCCAAACTACTGGAAGGAAGGAGGACTGGTGAAGAGGAGTTTAGTCGCAGCACATGCATTGTTGGCTACCTTGGCTATTTTCGTTACGGTAGCTGGAACATAGTAAGTTGCGATTTGATGCCTAACCTAGCGGCAAGCTGACCGAGCTGGCATTTTCTGCAGCGCGACCATCGTTTCAATTATTGCGGCCTACCATGCCGGAACTGTTGGAGGAATCTTCTCGTGTGCAGATAACAGTGGCACCATTGCTGGCTCATAAGTGATAGCAATTGAAGTTCATCCGGAGCACTGTTATTATAGTCCCCAGATTTGTAGATGATTCCTGCTAGGAAAACGTAACACCGCCTCTGGTTATTTAGCAACTTAATCGTAATTGTATCCGACGCTTCGCATGAATCTGGAAGTGTGGTTACAAAGATTTATCGTGGGCAGCTCTTTGGGTTTCGATTTCTTCTGCATGTTCCTGTTCAAGATGCTCTGCTCGAGCTTTTGCAGGTACAATGAATGCGCCTGTTCCTCCTGTTCCGCCGTGAGAGCTCTCTTCGAACGCTTCTACGCTGACGATTTGTTGGCCAGTGAACTTCAAGCTTTACTGCAACGTCTCGATGAGCAGGTGCAAGACAACATCGCGAAGGGTCGATCACTCAGTATGGCCTCTCTTCAAGGCCACTTTATCCGCAATACGCCTCACGAAGCCGTTGCCCACCTACCCAATCTCATACACGACACAATGCTGGATAGAACAGCACTGTCGCAAGAGCCCAAATACCGGACAGCCTCGTCGCCGTAGACGCTTTCCATTCCCGTGTTGCGCTCCTCATCGAGTCAGAAAGGTTTGTCTAGATTATTGCAACGCCATCGCAGCCAGATAATGTGGACACCAAGTTAAAACACAAAACACACTGCGTTCATTCAGATACTACTAACAGCACAGCACTCCTACTGCTCTGAAACTATATTCATGATGACGGACGTTGGCCATGTGCCCACTTGGTGGCCTTCTTGAGGGTACGATTTGGGATTTTGATCGTCAAGAGGCTGGGTATAAAGAAAGATACACTCAAGAGATCTGCTGGAGGTGAAAGCAGAAGTTGAACTGCATTTTGGCGCCGGGCAAGAAGATGGTCCCTCAGAAGATCGAGGAGTGCAAGCCCTACTCGAATCCCCAATTGCGATGGCTGTTATCGACAAAGTCAGTGTTGTCAATCGCAAATTCCGAAAAAATATAACCTACACGATCACCAAAAAAGAAGAGATCCATTACACGTAGTTGAGACGGCCATGGAAGGGTGCGTACGAAGGCTGAAGAAAGCCAACTTCGAAAGATTTGGTCGACTGCAGATAGAGACAGTGAGTCAGCTCCTGGGCACAGAGAGCCTCTAAGCTACTCACGCCTCGCGGGCTGATTTTCCAAATGTTTATAAAGATCGGGTTCTCCATGCTGTAAGACGTATACCAGAATGTTTGCATCGATCAAACTGCCCTCGCGCCCTCTTCCAAAATAGCTTGGTAGGTAATCCACGACTGTCGTTACAAGGAGCCAAAAGGCACTAAAATGGTGGACAAAACGGGGTTTCAGCTCATGTAATCGGTCCGGACTGGAAATACATCACCTTTCTGCCTCTACGTGGAGAAGTAGCATGCCAGCAATGTAGCACAGGCCCCGCTCATAGACCAGGTCGGGTAAGTAATGCAAGAGAGCCCGCAGCACACACTGTAAATCTTGCCTCCCGATTGAATCCTCGTCAGAGAAGTGCTTGTGGGCGCATAATGTTACTGGAGGAAATCACCATACGGGCTGAGGTACGATAAATCTCACCGAATGGTCGTGACTGAGAAGTTAAAAGAATCAGTACCATCACCGCTCAAAATGATCGACGCATACACATACAAGCAAATGTCCATATCTTTGGTGATCTCTGCACATTGAGACACCTCTTCCTTTGCGCATAGATCGTGATACGACGCGCCCTTCTGATGCGCAGGAGCTTCTGCCAAAAATGTCTGAGAAGCCTTCAGCCCCGTCAACAATTTGTTTAGTAAGGGCTCTCTTACCCAAGCTTTCCCGCGAACGCTGTTGGGAATCCCGTAATTTACAAGCTTTTTGACCTTGCCGGAAGAGCGGGCGTTGCGAGGAGACATAGTCGACATGATTGTGATCCACTGCGATGTACAGGCGTTAGTGTCTCTAGCCAGCAAATGTGCAAACGAGCTGACTTTTGATTCGCGGTCCCTATACGCCTGCAGTGCTGCGCCATCGTCAGCACTCGGAATATCGGTATCGTTTCCCGTGATTAGTGTGTGTTGGCTATGTATGAACCCAAATTTGTCTATTACGGGGTTTTCTTCGGCTTTGTCGGCTGGAGCGTCAAAGACGTAGATGGATCTGACGCGCTCTTTTGCATTCACAGAAGGGCGCGTCACAAGCCTTGAAGTTGATGCGGTTTGTAGGCTATCAACAGTGGAATGAGGGCTCCCACCCTCATAATCTGCTACCTGAGGCTGTACAAACTGAAACTGAGCGTTACCCAGCTCCACGACCCCTTCCTCTCTGACACTGCCTGCATTGCTATCTGCACGAATGGGAAGCGATGGTCGTCGCTGGAACATGTTGGAACCTGTCCTTGTGAGACTAGACATGCTGCGACTATGCGAGAGACCTCGCGAGGAACTCCCGAAAGAGCTTAGAGATCTTGTATCACTGCTTCCGTCCAAACCGGTGTTCTGATTGTCAAGCCAGTCGTTATGGTCGCGGTGCTGATCCAAGCGGGATTGGTGGTGAGGGCTGGCAGGATTGGAAGGATTGGACGACATCGTAGAAGTAGTTGTGGCCATGCTTTGATACTCGGGACAGGCGGACGAGGTCGGCGATGGCCCCAGCAGTGGGGAGTCGACAAAGTCAAATCCATTGGAAACAGGTGACGCGATGGGCGTGTGAGACTGTCCTGCGCAGGAAGCTCCACACAGGCCAGCATAGCGTGTACCATCACTAACTCCTCCTAGTGCCTCAGAAGAGCTTGGGATTGAGGCTTGGTGTTTGCCTTGTCCAGATGTCAGAGGACTTTTTCCCGGTCCCCTATCACTAACGCTGCGCGGAGACAATGGAAAGCGAGGGCTGGTTCTTTCACGGAGCTGTTTTAGAGAGACGCCAGCAGGTAGGTTTGGTAGTATCGTAACTTTGGGAGGAACCTCAACTCGTTGGCTCAACTTCGGCTTGTCTTTGAGATGCTCTATGTCTGCTTGGTGTGTCCGGAGCTTGTGTAAATTCAGAGGGGCGCGAAGGTTTGTTGAGGTTTGGCTCTGCGACAGTTCATTGGTCGTAAAGGTATTTACGCAGTTTTCAGTGGATTTTGATTCAATTTGCCGTCCATCAATCGCTTGCTTGGGCGTAGGAGCAAAGGTTGAGGTCGATAGGCTTTCCGAATCGCCATTCCTATCGTAAATGTACGAAGAGAAAATATCGTCGTTATCCTCAAGAGCTGACGGTGAGCGAGCTTCTAGTCTGACGGGTGAAGCAGGGTATCTGACTCCAGGGTGACTTTCAGGGTTCAGGTCGCGATCTGCATTTTGTCGTCCGTTTGATATGCTCGCAAGTTCAGCAGTACTAAAGTGAAGAGAAGGATTCCCGCGTGCGGCATGGAAATTCTGCACATCTTCTTGCAAAGATAATAGAGCTGAAGCTGATGTTGGTGCGGAGAAGGCGCGCCTCTCGCCCAAAGTAGTGGGAGTCTTTGCCGGACTGAGAGCATGTGGTGTGGCGGGCGAACCATAGAGGTGAGGAGGTCCAGGAGATGGCGTTGCTTGAGGTCGAGGGAATTCGCTTAACTGAGATTTAGACAACTGGATATCGGGCTTGGTGGGCTTCTTGGTGAAGACCGGTTTCTTCAACTTGGTCAGGAACCGTACGTCGGTTTCGCTGATAGGAAAAGAAGGCTCAGTGAAAAGCGCTTTGAGCGGGAGACTTAGCTTACTGGAATATGCCGACGACTCCCTCGCACGAGCCAAGATACCTCCCGTCGTCTGAGTATGCGAATGTGAGCAGAAGCAGGAGCAGCGTGTCAGTTCTTGCCTTGATGACTGCGTGTATCAGGGTCAACACGTGACGATGGGTACTATACTCACTGAGCTGCATGAGAACGGTGATGGGCTCTCCCTCCATGAACATGAGCTCATCGGTGCCCGACTCTGCCAACTTGTCTGCAAGGCTGACTGCCCGACCGATACCGCCTTTCTCTGAGAAGCGCAGCCATTTCCTGTGAGCGTAGGTAGTGATGTAGAATGGCGTTTCAAGGGTTTCGGCCAGCAGCAGTACAGTATAGCAGCAGTCAGCAAGCGAAGTCATCCGAGCAGTAGTTATGCCTGAACCCTTACCTGAGTGCCGTAGCTGTGAGAGGCAGCTGCACGTACTCGTCCATCGCTGTCTGGGCGGTATCACAATCAGATTGCTTGCTGTGCGCTTTGATCTATCTACGCGGGCAATGGAAGCAGGACCGCTCGTTCTAGCAGGCGATTTGGCGCATGCTGTTCCGCCGTGTGTGGCCTTAGAAGTGCAGCCTATATCTTGGTATGGCCATGCGCAAGGCTGTGGGTTGTTGTGTGTGTACTTGCCGGTTGGCAGCTGCATGAGCTTCTGCAAGTTCTGGCCGCCTCGACGCGCCATGGGCCGCCATCATCCAAAAAAGCAGCCACCAGAGGAGCAGGTGCAGGTCGGCATCAGTTGGCTCGGGGATACTTTAGTCCAGCTTGCCTGTAGTATACCATTTCAGCAGCGTGTAGCGTCGGTGCGCTTCCATATTCAGCCTCAGCGCAGAACAGCTCGCTGGCTTCTTCCAGACAATAAAGTCTAGTCCGCTGCTTGCATCTGGTCCAATCTCGTCTGTCTGCCAGAAGCATCAGGACAGTATACCCAGCAGAATGGCCTCACCGGTAGCAGGAAACAGCGGTGACGGGACACCCGCTCAGCCCGCTGCGTCCACCTCCAAGCTCCAATATGCCTGTAGGTTTCCGTCCAGCTTCCACCAAAATCAACTTTCATTCAGAGGTACTGACTTCGCATTTGCCTACCACGCCGCGCATCACGTTCAAACCGCATAAACTACCTTTGAACACCGCTATGCACACACTGTCACCTTGCCCACCTCGCAACAGACCGCGCCGAAAAGTCGGTTGGAATGGTTGCATGCGCACCTGTATGGGCGCCCATGGAAAGCTACGTAAAACCGCAAGGACAGCACCCTCTGCGAGCTGGAATCTACAGTCCAGATGGAGGACTGTATGCGGTCGCGGGCTCTGAGAGGTGCGTGCTTCTTATCTGCCCAGGTCATCGCCTTGTTCGAACACCTTCTCGAGCTGACTATCACGGATTTTGACCTTGCCCATACAGCATATTCATCTACAATGTCCGGAACCCAGACGACATCAAGCTTGTTAAAACCCTTTCTGTCAAGAATGCCCTCGAAATTGACTTTTCACCACAAGGAACCTTTATCTCTTCTTGGATTAGGCCCATCAAGCTTGAAGATGGCGCTCAGCATAAAAACTTGCAAATCTGGACTACGGCAGCCCTTGAGAGCGAAGGCGAGGAAGTGCAAGAAGTTGCTTCTTTCACTCAAAAGCTTCAAGAAGGGTGGAAGCTCCAATTTACCGAAGACGAGACATGTGCTTTGCGTGGCATCCAGAACGAACTGCACATTCTGGACCCCGCCAAAAACTTCTCCCTCACCGACAAGCTGAAAATTGAGAACATTGCCAACTTCTCCTTGAGTCCTGGTAAGAATCCAAGTGTAGCTGTCTTCGTTCCCGAAAAGAAGGTGCGTTAGGGGATGAGCTAATTTTACTTTCGTCGTTCTTCTTATTAACCCATACCTCCGGCATGCAGGGCATGCCAGGCTCTGTTTCTGTACACTCTCTCGCGACCCTATCCGTTCCATCGATACGCAAGTCATTTTATAAAGCAGATAGAGGTCAGATAAAATGGAATTCTAGCGGCACATCCCTCTTATTCCTGTCTTCGACCGATCACGACAAGACTGGCAAGTCATATTACGGAGAGACAAATCTCTACCTGATGACACCTGCTCTGCAATACGAAGCGAGACTGGTACTCGATAAAGAAGGTGGTATTGGTGACTTTGCGTGGAACCCTGCGAGTGGAGGAAAAGAATTCGCCGTGTCGTATGGATGGATGCCGGCCAAGACGACCCTATTCGATCTTCGTCTGAACGTTCTACACGAGTTCGGTGCTCTACCTCGAAATTACGTATCCTTTAATCCCCAAGGTCGTCTCTTGTGCATTGCTGGTTTCGGCAATCTGGCTGGTCAGGTCGATATCTGGGACAGAAGCACGCTGAAGAAGGTTGCCAATTTCCAGGTCAACAATTGCACAGAGTGTACTTGGAGTCCAGATGGCAGACTGCTCATGTGTTCAACCTTAAGCCCGCGTCTGAGAGTCGATAATGGCATCAGAATACATCACTGGACTGGAGACCTCATCCATCTGGAAACAATCGAGGAGCTATATCAGGTTAGTTCGTTCATTTGACCTGGTTCCGTCACGTTCTCTGACACCAAGTCTCATTGTGATTCAGGCTGCATGGCGACCTATTCCAGCAAGCGAATTCTCCTTCCCAAGGTCACTGTCCCCTGCGCCTGCTGCTTCAAGGGACGCTCAACTGGCACAGATTCGTAAGATCAGCTCGAACGCCAGTGGTGCCGCCTCCGGTACTGCTTCTCCTAAACCTATCACAGGAGGAGCATATCGCCCACCTGGTCTGCGAAACCGAGAGATTCCAACCATCTTCAAGCGCGAAGATGAAGGTGGCCTGCCTTACACTCCTTCAAAGACGAATGGTACCGAGAAGACTGGTATTCCAGGAATGTCGGGCAATCTGGGTACTGGAAAAGGACGCGGTAAGACTGTCCCCGGTGCTGCGCCTCGAGCAGATGGCGCCGATGGTGGCCAAAAGAAAGGTCCACAAGGCAAGAAAGGCAAGCAGCCTCAGCAGCAAAGCAACGGGCAGCCGAAGGAGAAGCTTGCAGACGATATTGCTGCTATGAGTGTTCAAGATGCACCACCAGCTACTCCAGTCAAGTCGCACTTGTCCAATGGTATCGCACAGGATCAATCCGCTGCATCCCAGTTGACACCTGAGGACAAGAAGCGACGTGCACTGCAAAAGAAACTCGGCGCTATCGAAGCTCTTAAAGCCCGCCGTGCAGCAGGTGAAAAGCTTGAGAAGACTCAAGAAAAGAAAATCGAGGCTGAAGATGAGGTAAAGAAAGAATTGTCGGAACTAGCAGGCTGAGAGTAGGTACTGGAAATGATGGAAATTTATCACACGCTTCGCATAGACTTGCATTCCTCGTAATAGACGACAGCTAGCTGTGTAGCAAATAGGCAGCGCCATCAGTATATCCTAGCATCTCACTTGCAATGACCCTCGCATTTCTCTCCATCATGGTGCTGCATTCATTGCTGCCATTGTGCATTCATTGCTGTCATTGCTTGCCGGTCTGGCTGAAATATGATCTCTCTCTCCTCGATCACGTCGGTAGAGGAACTGCAAATGATGAGCCTCTTGCCTTTGCAAATGGACACGCAAGACTAATTCATATGCTCGGCATCTGTTGGTGATCCGGTGTTGCTTATCAGCCAAGAAAAGCCCCCGGAAGTGGAGTAGTAGTCCGTACAGGTCGCGCCTCAAGTGTACAACGCGTCGAATTCGCAGCACCCGAGCACCCTACCTGCGAGCGCTGCCTTGGAAAGGCACAACATCTTGGGCAATCAGACAGCCAGACCTTAAGACGTTAAATGGAATTGCGGCCGAAGGAGTGCGACCGGCTGAACGGCGAGCAAGTTGCAGCCGTCTCTAGGCCTCGAGCACGCTCACCAGTGGCAATTGTTGTCAGCACACTGCGGACATTGTATCTCCTGGCTGCCGTCCTGTACACTTTCTGGCACCTCCTCACCTCTCAATCTAGCTGGAAAGCCAACACTTTCTCGCAAAGTCTGGGCTCATCCTCTGCTTCAGCAGTCGTGGATGGAATCCCGCGAACAGCCGTTTCCCACCCTAATGGTGTTGAAGAAACGCCTGCGCCTGTCCTGTCTTGGTCGGAATGGGGAAAGCTTCATGGTGCTGAGTGGAACAAGGATGTCATCTCCTGGGACAAGCATGGTCGTACCTCCGAACAGGAGAACAGTACACTCACTACGACAGAAGATTATTTCCTCTCCAAAGCTTTTGGAGAATCACTCCAGCCAAGCAAGGTGATTCCGTACTACTATCGTGCTACAAATTCAATTCCCACGGAAGATATCACAATAACTACTTTGGTGACAAGCGACCGTTTCAAGGTCTTGGCGGCACTGGTCCAGAAGTATCAAGGTCAGTGGTTGCCCAAATATCCACCAGCTCCACCTTATAGTGCTTCTGATAAGTTGTCTATACAGGTCCCATTTCTGTATCTATACACGTGAGCAATAACGCTCCAACTCGCTCAGAGCTGCTGGAATCGCTTCACGAGCTTTACACGACATCCCCCTACATGTCGGCCTTCGTGGACGTCCATTTAGTAATCGACAGCTTCGACCGACAGTTCAACATGTGGCGTAACGTAGCAAGATATTTTGCTCGGACAGATTACATCATGATGTTGGATGTAGATTTTGCTATATGCACAAACTTCAGGGAGAGAATACTTCACTCGCCGCAGGTAGTGAGGAAGCTGGCGGAAGGGCATTCGGCATTCGTGGTCCCTGCTTTTGAGTATGCAAAGCAGAGTGACGGCCGCGATACATCTATGTTTCCGTCAACAAAGCAAGAACTTCTTCAGCTGGTGCAGCAAGAAAAAATTGGAATGTTCCATAAATCTTGGGCTCCTGGACACGGAGCAACGAACTATACTAGGTACTACGAAGCCCAACCTGGTGAAGTTTATAAAGTGAATTCGTACACGTACGCATACGAGCCGTATGTCGTCTTCAAGAAAGAGGGCACTCCATACTGTGACGAGAGATTCATCGGGTATGGTGCAAAGTGAGTGTTACCTGTATCGCTCTAACAGCAGCGAGCCCAGCTGAGATTGTCTGTCTGCTTCAAGCAAAGCGGCATGCTTGTTTGAGCTTTATCTGTCAGGCGTGTCCTTCTATGTCTTGCCCGACGATTTCCTTGTACATCAAAGTCACGTATACGCCGAGACAGCGCGCAAGAACGAGAGGAAGTATAATCGCAAGCTGTACATGGACTTCCGCGAAGAACTGTGTTTCCGTTATCTGAGCGACTTCATCTCCGACGGCAAGCTCCGAACTCCGACTTCAAAGAATCTCCTAACAGAATGCAAGAAGATCAAAGGGTTCTCCGGAGCTGCAGGAAAGGTGCGTCTGTGCTTGCACACGATAACGATTCTGCTTCTGGCTAAACTTTGAAATCTGTCACTGCTAATCAGTTCATTACGGCTAATCTGGGGCCAGAGTCGGCATGACACCCTGCCAAGAACGTGCAGTAATCGGAAATGTCCATAAAATCAGTGCATAGTATGATAGTCAGTCTTTGTTGTTGTTTCGAATACCATGCTGAACACCCTTCGCAATAATTTCCCGAGCTTTCGCTGCTGATCGAAAGTCCTCTTAGAAATCCTTCTTGAAAGCTGACGCGACAGAGGAATCCAAGAGCTTTCCCTGCGACTCTGCCTGTTTGCTTTGTCTTGTACTCGCCTTCTGCCTGTACGTTGCAAGCTTTGTGTGCTTTTGCGCCGATGAGAGGACAGTCGATTTGCCCCCATGCCTTCAGCCTTGCGATGTGCCTCTTTCTGTTCTCTCCGTTCCAACAAACACGATAACCGTCGTATATTTACACTTGCACGGTAAGCACCTAGCACTCGTTAGTAGCTAGCCGACAAGGCGACTGGCTGACCTGGTGCTCCCTGCCATCGCGTCCATCCTCGTCGTCCTCAATGGTACGAACCGACGTCAGAACAGACTTGATCGATTCGCTAGAAAAGAATCAAAATGTAAGTGAATTCTGCAAAGGCATAGCACGAGCAGCAGCAGCACCAGCATGCTCACCCACCTCGTCACACCTTAGGGCTACCAACAAGCTCTCCCAGGACCGCCCATGCCCCAACATTCCGTGCGTCTGAACGGTGCTCCTGCGGACCCTCATTCTGGCCAAAAACTGACAGGCACCACTTATTGCTCTATACAAAGTGACAATGTCATGGACATGTTCTCTCTCAAAGGGTACGTTAGCGTCTCTCATTCACCAGCATACTCGTACTCAATGACTCTATCGCGCTCCCTCACAGAAAGTACTGCGTCGTCGCTGGTGCCGGCAGTGGTATCGGTCTTGCTGCAGTCGAGGCTTTCCTCGAGGCCTCCGCATCCGGTGTCGCCATGCTGTACAACTCCAATGACAAGACAATTGACCTCGCCAAGGAGCTAGAAAAAAAGTTCAACGGCAACAGCAGAGTCATTGCCCTCAAGTGTCCCGTAGACGACCCCAAAGCTGTCGCTGAAGTCACACAGAAGGTCGTTGACGAGTTCGGCAGAATTGACGTCTATGTAGGTGTTAAACATAAACTCGCGCACATCTGCGATACTCTCAGGCTAAACCATATTTACCTCGTGGTAGGTCGCCAACGCCGGTATGGGTGCCTCAGGTCCTATCACGGAAATGACCGACGATTACTACAACAAGACCACAGCTGTAAACTTCGGTGGTGTGGTGCGTATCCTTGAGAATAAGCTTCTTCGTCTTGGTTCAATTTCTAGCTGATCACATTATCTGTCTTCGCAGTTCTACGGCGCTCGTGAAGCCGGAAAGTATGTTCTGTCTCGCTAATTCCTTTAGGAGATCCCCCAGACTGATCTATTGTCACCAAACCTCCAGGGTCTTCAAGAAGCAAGGCAGCGGTTCTTTCATTATCACTGCCTCGATGTCCGGTCACATTGTCAACGTACCCAACACCCAAGTAAGCCGTTGCATCTGGTCACAGCTACTACTTTGGCAACACTAACTTATCGTCGTTTCTTATAGGCACTTTATAACGCTCACAAGGCTGGCGTCACCCACCTTGGAAAGTCTCTCGCCTTCGAATGGAAGGACTTCGCCAGAGTCAACATCATCTCACCTGGCTTTGTCGAGACGAACATGGGTGCCTTCGACGAAATCCTCGAGGTCAATCGGTTCGTGTCCATCCTCTGTACAATTCCTCGTTGCAGACCTACTGACAACCTCTTATGATGCAGTCACATGACCGTCATGGGCCGTCAAGGTGAGAATTGCCGATAATACAAGCTCATCGTAAGGAGACGCTAACAGCGTCTTTTCATTTGCAAACCACCAGGTCAGACAAAGGAGTTCAAGGTAAGTCACTAGAGTACATATATGCTCGTGGATGCTGCTGACTCAACCTAAAGGGTATCTTCCTCTACTTCGCCAGCAATGCATCCACCTACACCACTGGTGCAGGTAAGC
This sequence comes from Cystobasidium ongulense, assembly GCA_022835595.1. Classification (NCBI taxonomy): domain Eukaryota; kingdom Fungi; phylum Basidiomycota; class Cystobasidiomycetes; order Cystobasidiales; family Cystobasidiaceae; genus Cystobasidium; species Cystobasidium ongulense. The sequence goes on from BQUP01000004.1 coordinate 31,610, forward strand.
GCGACTAACTCAAAGGTGTTCCGTAATTGCCTGTTGCTAATGCTCGGTTTGATCATTTTCAGACATCCTCGTCGATGGTATGTGGTCTGTTAGGTACCCTAAGGAACGCATCCTGACGACAACTCTACTTTTCTCCAGGTGGTTACACTTTGTCATAGTCACCAACGACTTATGTGGGATACAGAATTTTGCGAGACTAGAAACAAAACGTGCATCGCACGCTCGCGCCTATCATTGTTCCCAACGTTGTATATCCGAAATCAGTGCTTGCAATTTTAATTGCTTGCAGTGCTTGGTGGCAAAGTCCAAACCTTCTGTTGTTCGCGCTTGCATTCGCGCTTGCCTTTGCACCATATATCTACAATCGAGCTAACTCAGCTAAGCTCACCCGGTCTCTTGCATCTGAACAAGAGCGATGAACGATGAGTCTGCTGAAACTGGACATGCCGAGTCGTCGACCTCCACAAGCCAATCGATAACGAAGCAAAATACGAAGAAAAGTAGAACTGGTGGCAAAAAAAAGGAAGGCAGGCGTTTAGTGGACGATGTACGAACTGGCAGTTAAGAGTGGATCATACCATGATACTGGCGACTGATATTTGCCTTGATCATTTCTATCCGCTCCCCAGACTGCTACGCTAGTTGGACTTGCATTGCAGGCATCTGGCGCTCAACAGGATGTTGTAGATGAAAAGCTTGAGAAAGTCAGTCGTAATCTAGCACTGCTGAGTCTCCGTATCAGCTGCTGACTGTGGAGCCTTCAGCTGCGTAAAAGAACAGAAGCAAAAGCAAGCAAACCTGCGGCATCTGACGCCGCTCAGAGAGGCCGGGACATGCACAAATCGAAGAAATTGGTGAGCGATGTATCATCTTACTGAACAGCGCAATGATTGAACCTTGCTCCTTGCTGTAGCGCGACATGAAAGAACAGATCAAAGGCAACAAAGGCAACTCGCAACCCAAAGCTCGTAAGGAGGGTGATTCAACCAAATCTAAAAGTCAGAGCAACCGAAAGCAGGTTGCCTTTCAGTAATCCAATATATCGATAATTGATTCGTGTCTTTCTGGAAATTACGACTACGTAGCGGGGCAGATTGCTGTTGTTGTCTTATTATGATTGTATTGCAAGCGTAAAGGCGAAGAAGAACGAAAAAATCTAAGACAAACCAACTAGCTACAGGTAATTGAACGATGGGTATACACTGATATTGATTTGCTCTTGTAATACTATCGCAAGGCAGCAAGTCCAACGAGTCGTGGCTTATTAGCATTATTCTGTTCGGGAGTGACGCGACTGTCTGAATCGCTGTCGTCATCGTCGTCGCTCTCATCACTACTGTCAGCAGACTGTGTTGGAGGTTGTTGGGTGGCTTTCACCGCGAGATTGACTCTGGGTATAGGTCCGGAATTTCTTCTTTCCGCCAATTTACCTTGGAAGCGATTGGAGATTGCACTGATTGAATTGCTGCGCGGCAGAACCGAAGGTATTGCCATAGCCGTAATAGCGGGGGGCAAGATGCTTCTTTTCGTATTACTTCTGGTCTGTGTTCCGATAGAGCCAGAGTCGGCGCTAACTTGTCGCACAGTTTGTGCACGTCCTTTCACGACAGCATGCGGCTGCGACTTCGTGCTATACCCCACATTCGATGATGTTGGCGAGCTGGGTTCAGATAACAGCTCCTGCGATGCATGAGAACCAACCTCCAGGTTATCTCCGCTTGCAGTGGCGACTTCTACCTCGGGCTGCAGGGCTACTTCTCCGTCACTAGGCGATTCAGTTGCTGCCGCGTCGGCAGGTTGTGGGACTATTGCGTCGGCGGCGGACGATGCCTTTGGAGATTCGACATCTAACTCGGAGGTCATTCTAGCATCGTCGCTCGTAGCAGTTGCACTGTCTTGTAAGAATTGATGAGGCAGCTCCGAGCTCGGTAGGACGCCTTGGGATTTGACAAAAGTGCGCTGAATGTCAGCATCTAGTGATTCCCTGAATTAGCTAAAGTTCCTGGTGCAGATACGTTTGTATCACTCACCTGACTGACTATCCCGACTAGATTGGCTTTCCTCGTCTGAACCGTGCGCACCATTGTGCGCATCAAGGTCATGCCTTTCTGCGGCGATCATGCTTCTTTCGTCAAATGATGATTGCATTAACTCGTCGATCTGGGATGCAGTGTCGAATCCCGTTTGGAGCGGAGAGGGGGTTGGGCCAAAGTCTCTGAATCTGAGTTTCTCTGGTAGAAGTTGCGTTTGCTCAAGTTCGTCCATTTGAGAGGCATCTGACCCATTTGGGCTGCTTTGACTGCCGAGAGCTGCAAACATAGGCTGTGACATCTCGCTATCTAAAGCTGACAAGCATGGGTACAGTCTTTGAGCATCCCGCGATGGGGATGGAATACTCGTAGAATTGATGAACTCGGGCACAAGCGTTGTGGAAGCGTTGATCGCAGGCTTTGTCGCTGCAATCTCATTCGGAGGGACTGCCTTGTTATTGTCGATGTTTGTAGGAGCTGACGTGTGAGATGGGATAGACGGAGGGCTTGGCTCGGAAGTTACCGACATAAGCGTTTGTGCAGAGAAAGGCTCGCTGGACATTGTATTTCCATTGGGGAACGTAAGCCCCAGGGCGCTTTCGGGTATGTCGAGGATGGCATTGTCAACGGTAAATTGCGCTCCACCGTTTTCTTTCAGATATGCCAGAGGGCTTGACATAGAGTCTTGCGTAGTTTTGAGGACGGGTGACTTCGGCCCATCTTCCCCTGCAGGTCGATGAGAGCCGGAAGGGGACCCCGTAGATGCTGAGAGCCCTCCAAGAGGTGAGCCAGTCGATACTTGCGTCTCTACAATTGGCGCAGATGAGGCCGCGGGCAGGTCTACTGGGGGTGTCGAACTATCCTTTTCTATAGTCGTGCTGCCTCCTTCTTCCGGCAGGGATTTACTCTTGGCCTCGCCAGAAGACACCATTTGTGCAATGGCCTCTAGTAAAATCTGGCTCTCATTTGCATTATCATTATTGGTGATGCCCGTCATCTGCACAGGATGCTCCGGCGAGGGGTCTCTTCCCTCCACGTCTTGTACAACGGGAGGGCTGAGAGATCGTACGTTTGGTATCGCAGCAGGTGTGTTGCCGGTGCCTTCGGGACCGGTGTCTGAGTCCTCATCACTTTCGTCGCTCGCCGCTTCTGGTGAGGAGCTTGCATTACGAGCACGCTTGACTGGCCATTGTCGTTTTACTGAAACGCCGGTCACTTGCTGGTCATCTTCATCATCTGAGCTGGAGCTGTCCTCTGAATCACTGTCGGAGTCGTCACTCTGAATATCTTCGAGGAACTGAAATATGCGTGGCTCAGCACGCACTTCTTGTTCCAATAGAGTAGTGGAAGTGACCTGCTCAGCCGGCGGCGCATCCAAATCGTCAAAGGACACGGCATCTGTCACGGCTGGCGGCGAAAATGCAGGAATGGCGGAAGAAGGAGGCGAAGGCGAAGGCGCCGAAGTGAGTTTGGCCGGCTTCTCTACTTGCCCCAGTTGGGACTGACTTCGAGCTTGATTAACATTACTTTGGTTATCTGGTACCTCCATGGAAGGAGCTATTGTTAGATCGGCGTTTGTCTTTGACAGACTGGCGGAAGGCTTTGATGAGTCGATCATAACACTATATTTCGGCGAAGAGCTTCGAGTCTTCGCGGAAACCTTTGATGGCCCAGGTGTTGCATCTGGTCGATCGACCGAAAGATTCACAGGATTGTCTGATACGTGATCCAAACCTGTAGGAGGTCTAGCAATCGGGGGCGAAGGTGATTCAACAACCGCCACGGACGAAAGTGCGACACTGGCACCGGTCATAGGCTCTGTAGAAAAGGATTGACGGGGAGCCTTGACGAGACTTTTGCGGGGGGAAGCAGGGGACCTTGTCCGCCGGACTGGAATTTCTACGACTGGCCGGCGCAATGATGCAATTGGCGATTTAGGAGCAGCTTGTGTTTTCGGAACGAACAGCGCAGGTCCCAATCCTGCGTTCGAAGCCTTCGCCGATCCGAGACTGCTGAAGTCATTGACTGTGGAACCGCTTCCAGATGCAACAGGCGCAGTGGCGTTGACATCTGTCGTTGCGTCCGGTGTGTCAGACGTTCCGATGGATACTTCATGCTTGGAAGGTTTCGCTTGACTTGCTTTGTCTGAGGTGGGCACTTGCAGACGTTCGCCGGATGTTGCTTTTGCATGTCCCTGGACAAGGTTTTGCATGATTCTAGACGGAGTAGTATACAGTATACGTTTCCCAAATTTCGAAGAACTTGCTGGAGTCTTCCCGTTACCTGAAATCGATTTATCCCCTTCCGTATCCGCCAAGGGCTGCTCAGTAGCGGTAGGGGTGGTCTTCACAGGCGACGTGACCCTCGGGTGGAGACCACTGCGAGCGATATTTGTGAAATCAACGGAAGAGGGTATCGAAGGAGTGATAGCTGGAGAACGCGAGGGTAATAGAGAGGAGTCTTGGCGACGTGAAGATTGCAAGTCAGTCGGCTCAGGGAGATAAAAGCCAGCGTCTTCGTCGTCTGTATGATTTGTGTCGTCGTCTTTATATTCGCGCATTTCGAAGTGGTGAAGTTCTGTATCGCTTTCTTCATCATGCAGGCGAATTCGCAACGACAAAGATGAGCTTGCCAATTCTGCTTGCGACGCGTGCGCATGAAACAACTGTGACGGTGGTGCACGGACAGCATTAGAGCTTCTTGGATCCGACTGCGTAGAAATTCCAGGTCCGCTGAAAGATGTCGAGGATGACGGCAAGGTCTCAGACACTATTAGAGAAGGGGACGATTTCTTTCCACCAGAGTATTGTGAACTTTTTTGCGTATTGTCATCAAATCTAGCTGGCGATATACGCACATCGAGCTGGTCGTCATTTCGGAGATCTGCTTTAGAGTGGTCTTGACCTGCTGACACTGTACCAGCTTGTATTTTATCGTTCTTCTCGGTACGTTCGGGGGAGGCTCTGGATGTCGTTCGCGTGAGCTCCTTAGAGACTGGTTGGCGCTTCTTAGGCTTTTTAGACTGCTTTGGCTTCTCAGATGCTGCCTGTATAATGGTACTGATTGTAGACGAAGGGACTTTTACAACTCTGTCTTCTGTGTCGGGAATTGCTTGAGGATCAGGGGTGGAAGCGGAAGTAGACGCGTTGTTGGAAGCCGACCGGCCAGCTGTGAATACAGCAGCAGTTACTGGATCAGATCTAGCAGCGGAGGTTGATGCGACTGATGCTAGGTCCTGACTAGGCAATGTTGTGCTTGCGGCGTCTAAAGAAGTGTTTCTTGCGGGTAGCAAAGGTGCGATTGCGCTGGTACTACTCGTTTCGCCTAACTTTAACCCTTGCTGACGCTCCGCTCTTCTTTTCTTCTTCTTTTTCCTCTTTGGAACGTTTACAGAGCTATTATTCGGTGGGTGTAGGATGCTTTCTTCATGCGAAGGTTGCTGCTCGCAATCAGAGACTTGCTGCATTTCATTCCGGCAAACCGCAAGCTTTGCGGCTGGTTCAGGCCCTATCAACAAGAAAGGACGGTCAGAGACTTGGTATGCATTGCCATGCATGTATGTAATGATTGACATACCGTTCGCGGGTGCAGTTTTAGGCGCCGCCGCTAGGACCGCCGGTGTACTTGAAGTCTCCTGACGCGAGGGCGAGTCTACTGCCGTTGGGGAAGAGGGCTTTATCCTTTCAACAGCCTTTTTTGGTATATACAGACTAGTGTCTTGCACAGAGGATGCGTCTTTTGTATTATTTGCTAGGCTTGGTATCTCCTGCTTCCTTCGCTTGCGGCCTCTCTGCTCAGACTTGCTGGAATTATCGGCCTGGAGAGTGACTAACGAATTAGGCAGATGCCCGGTATCAGAGTGTGTTTCGGACGGAGGAGTAGCAGCACGCTTGCGCTTCTTTGAGGCAACTAGATGTGGAGGTAGGGCTGTAGGGAGACTCGGAAGTCCTTTTGCGCGATCAGCTGGTGCAGCATGATTAGTGGGTGGATGCGAGATAGAAGCGACATTGCTGGGCTTGATTGATGATCCTGATGTTGACGCATTGATGCTTACGGCAGACGAGTCTGTAATAACCGTTACACCCTGACTATGAGCGCGGCTACTCTTCCATGTACTGTAATCCAAATTTCGCGACGCTTACCTGCAAGCCCACGGTCCTTCTTGTTGCGTCTGCGTTTCTTCTTTGAGATGGACGTATCCATACCTCCAGCTGCAATAACCTCAGTAGCAGCACCTGCGCTCAACTGCGCCATCGTGCAGGTTGGCCAGAGACTTATCGCTGTATCATTCATTATCCGCGAAATACTTGCAAGCAATCGAAAATGTGGCGATCACTATTCGGGCTTCGGCAAGTCGTGCAAGAGCTCAACACGACACATGTTCGCAAGAAACCATGCATGACAATGACTTGCCTCAAGGTCTTTGAAGAGAGACCATACATACCTAGACTACAACTTCGTTCGTTGCTTCCGTCCGGTGTCCATTTTGACCAAGAGATTTACCTAGATATGATGAAGCACATTCATGAAGAGCTAACGATACTGTCGTAATAGCAGGTATATACTGAGACTACAGGCGGTATTAAACGATATTGGGTATGAAAGAATTGTAGTTTAGTGGAAGACGGGAAAGACAGGTGGAAAGAAAGGTTCAAGGAGTCGTAAAGTCCGAATATCCAACGCGGGCTGCATGCGTCACTTTGGTAGAAGGCTATTTAGCTGTAATCTCCACCTGAGCGTCATGGCTGCCTTTTGTACACGCGAGAACATCGGCAGCATCTCCAATAGCGGGCGGGGGAGAGCTGCCCTCGTGATTGTCTTTGGGTACTCCGCGTGTAGATGGGGCTTCTTCGCTAATATCGTCGTTTTCATCGTGGGATATGGCTTCCGTAGTCTCCACGGTGTGCGCATTCGCTCCTACGTCTTCTTCAACCTCTTCTTCAACCTCTTGACCTGAGAAAATCCAATCGTGTTGGACTATGAGACTTGCAACGAGTTTGGCAGCTTTGCCGAGATTGGACACTGCAGAAGTATATTTGTCGTTAGTATTCTAGGGTTCAGAAAAGTTGACCGTATACTGAACCTACTGAGAAGTGCATAACTATCACTCCCTTCAGGTGGTCGTAGTATAGTAGGCGCAAACACAATAGCGAGATTGGGAGCATGCATTTGATTTTCCAGCTCATGCTCCGCTATAAGGTGAAGATGTTCGCAGAGTCTATCGAGGAGATGGAACGAAGTAGCTGGAAGACGCCAGACGAGATCACGAATGGCACACAGACGTTCTTCGTAACCTTCTACATTGTTCGCTTCGATGAATGCTGAATAGAAATTAGGTGAGATGATTTCGGGTAGTTCGCGAAGCCATAGCTTAGTGAGCGACGCGAGATTGTGTGGGTCCGAAAAGGCTGGATTGGTCTGAGAGTCAAGGGCCTCGCCGGCTGAAGGAGAAAATATACTGTTCAAATGATAGTCCAATACGCCTTCGAATTGAAGCTTACCATTAAGCTTGGCTTGCATAAGCTGCATCACGCGATTCTCCCCTGGTACGCGATAAATTCCAGTCTGAAAAAGCAAAACTATCAGCGACTATGCACGGAAAGTTGAGTTCTTATCCTGTTGGTTATTAATTTACCTCCAACAGCCCTCTGCTCTCGACCTCTTTGAACAGGAATTCTGCGATCTTGGGGATTTTCCCTCCATCCCGAGCGACTAGTCTCTCTAGCAGTATTCCGAATATTTTCGTACCACCGCTTGATCCACTGGTCGGTGCTAAATCATGATTTTCACTGTTTCTTTCCGGTATAGTATCCGGCTGTATACCTCTTTGATGAAGAGCTTCACCCAAATCCAGCTTACCAATAGCTTCTAGATAGCTAGTACGTTTGTTTGCGATGCTAACTCCGGTACTGGAAAGTACTTGTCTCCATTTATCTGCTTCCTGTTTACTTGCAGCTTGCAAGACTGCAACTTCGCCTTCTTCAGTGAGTAATTCAAATACATCACCTTTACTTGCTGAGTATGTAACGCGTAGAGTAGAATTTGCGACAGGTAATAAATAAGCAGCTTTTGACTGATTTGAAATTGAAGCTTTCAATCTATCTTCATCTATATCAAACGTAGATTGAAGAGGGGAGGAAGGAGCGAAACTAGGAATTATACGAGAAGAGGAAGTAGAAGATGACAATGTCGACGACGATTGGATTTTAGTTCCAGTATAATTCGAGAAACAAGATTTAGCTTGCCAGTTCATGTCATTCGGTAATTTGTAAAGGTATAGATTCGTTCCTCTTAGAGTGGCGTAAAAAGGTTTCCATCCTTTACTTAGGTCTATTTCCCGAATATTAGCTTCTAAATCGCGTCGATTGGCAGCTAGAGAAGGGCGCTGTTTGGCGGAAGAACTAGATGGTGAATCTTGTGGTGATTTGGAAGAGTTGGGTATGAAAGAAGACCCAAACAGTGATGATCCAGAGGAAAAGGATGTAGAGGAGGTAGCAAAGGGGAAAGTCCAGCTTGATGCTTTGACATGCGATCTATGATCCGTCTTTCGTTGTAGCAGGCCTTCGATCAGTATGATTTGTGAGCTTCGTCTGCATGTCGGCTGAGCATTCACTGTGTTGTGGAAGGGTTGAGGTGACGAAGGAAGAGCAGCGGGTGAAGCTTTAGGCGACCCAAAAGATGGGAATCTAGCAGTACCAGCTGATCTACTCGATCGTATCGAAGTCTGACCACTGCTTTTCCGCGTAGCGAGAGGGGGTCTCGTTGGAAAACTTGAAGTAATAGAACTCGGCGTAGAAGCAGTAGAATGGATAGTTGTCGAGGAAGTAGGAATAGGAGGAGCGCTCTTAGGCAAAGTAGGTGAAATATCAAAAGCAGGAGCTAAGCCTCCAGGAGGAGTACCGGTTGATAACAGATTCTCAGATTTAGCAGATCTGGAATCCATGCTCTTCCTCTTCGTTCCATTTGGTAGTTGTGCCGATGGGAATGATGAAGATGCTGAATGAGATGCCTTTATTTGGTTTTCAGGTTCAGCAGTCATTGAAGAAGCTAAGATGCTAGCTGTACTTTCAATGCATAGTCCTCCAGGCAGTGAAATAGATGGAGGCAGCTGAACTTGAGCAGAAGAAGCCATTTTGCGATGTGCTTTGTTGTTGTCTTTCTTTCCATTCTGCATTTTACTTGATGGAATCGAGGGTAATTTCGGTACTTTGAGGATATGGTATTGGTGTAATTGAGAAGATTGACGGCGCGATTTATCCGTTTGGGAGCTTGATAGAGAGTGTATGGAAAGTGTGGATGCGTCCGAAGGAATTGGAGAATGAGCAAGAGAAGCAGACGAGCCACTAGAGAGACCTTCTAATTCCTCTTCTGCATCCCCATTTTCTCCTTCGAATCCAGCAGACATTGGAGCATATGAAAACCCGGGAATACGACTTTCAGTTGTTATGTTATACATCATGCTCCTTCCTCCACCTGCTCCAGCTCCAATTCCAGGCCCTCTACTGCGTTCATCAACTGATTTCCTAGGTCTAGAATAGTTGACTGGTGAAGAAAGGAGTGATGATTTAGTGAAGGATGTTAGATCATCTACTGATTTTGAGAATACTTTTTTTGAAGCTGCTAATAGAGATGAATAATCTCCAGATCCTGAAATTGAAGTTGAGGTATCTCGTTTACTGTTTTTATGCCATTTGGAACTTCCTTGCTTCTTGTTAAATAGATTGCCTGTCCCGTCTTGTAGGCCAGCACCATCTCCAGCCGACGTAGAAGCGGATCCATTCCACACCTCAGTAAAGTTGCGCCTCTTGCCGAGAATAGACTTCCTCCTTGCAGGCTTGGCGGGGGATGCTTCCGTCTCGGTCGTAGGAGAAGAGCACTGGGACGAATTTATAATCTGATAAGGCGATGAAGCGCCAGACAGAGGCGAGGGCGCATTGAGAGGGGATCTACTGAGGCGTATCGGAGTATGAGGTGCGGATGGGGAAGATGGAACGGATGGTGATTGAGTAGCTCTTTGCAGAGACGGGTAGAAGCATTGCTGACTGTTCAGAGGAGAACTGGAGGAAAGAGAGGATCGCTGGCTATTTGCATTGGCTTGTAAGGTCTGGACGTGCAAGTGCATGGATGGAGAGCGGGGACGAGCTGAAGAAGCTGAATTTGGAGATAGTGCTTGATTAGGGAGAGATCCTCTACGTACGTCTACCCTTAACGGAAAGACAGTCGCGACAGGAGGGACCTTGTGTGGGATGTTCAGATTAGTCTTGTTACTTTCTATTACATGTCGCTTTTCTGAGGTATCCTTGTGATTTTCCGTTCCATATCGCTTGTCTGAGGTATCCTTGCTATTTTCCATTCCATATCGCTTGTCTGAGGTATCCTTGCTATTGGTATTACTGTCCTTCGGTGAATGAGATGAAGAAAAGGAACTCATAATCCAAGCTGGGAGGGTGGCTGTTGATTTTGTCTTTTTCCGAACGTTTACAGGATGGACAGATGGGATGGGGAGCTGGCCATGATTTGATTTCTTGATAGATCCGTCCAGAGGACTGTTCGAGGCACTCTGAGTCCTGTACATTGGCGAGTTCCTCGCGCTTCCAGCTGAGATTGCAGCCCTCGGAGGAGTGGCGGGGGTAGAGAATGGTGCAGTTGGAAAGTTGGCTGATCTTGGTGTCGCTAATGGAGTGTAGAGTGAGGTTGCAGAAGGAGACGTAGAGGTGTGTATTGTGTTACTACTGCTTGTACTCGTGCTGGTGTTTGAGGGACAAGTGCCGATACTACCGCCCTCTTGCCTGGTCTCGCGCGTCCCTGCACTGGACAGCGAAGGGGATGGGACAGTCTGGATGGAGCGAGCGGGCGAGGATGAGATTGGCGGTACGTCTGACGGTATACTAGGCGAGTCCACGAGGAGTGCTTCGATAGAGTGAGGAGAAGCGATTGAGGGTGGAAGCGTCTGCTGCTGCTGTGACTGTGGATGGAGTAGAGGAGCGCAAAGGGCTGATGGGGGATGTGATGGGGGTAGACTCTTACTGTTGGAAGCAGCTACTTGATTGGTATTGGTATTGGCACTAGTCCCAGGTAATGGGACAGTACTGCTTCTTGCTCTCTTGCTCGTGGTCGTCGTCGCAGTCGCGGCAGTTGGCGTGTCCGACGACGCTGATGGTTGTGCTGCGCTGAATGCGAGCCTGAGCTTGGATAGCATGGTGGGTCGGTGCAAGGTGTGTGTAGGTGGAGGATGGTGTCAGTGGTCAGCGCTCTACTCGAACACAAGTCAGCAGAGAGTGCCGTGCCGTGCCATGCAGTGCAGTGCAAGTGAGCAGCGAGCAAGCCATAGACTGCAGCCAAACAAGCACGGTAGAACGCGAGCATTGGCCGTGTGGTCTTCTCGTTGTCTTGTCTTGAGCATCTGCCTTGCCTTGTTGGAGAGAGAAGGACCGGGTCCGGCGACCCGAGTAGTGAAGATCAGAAGAGCGAATCTCTCTCTCTCTTCTCTGGACTACCGGTACCTTGCGCCGGCAAGCACTTGCTTAGGAGATACTCTTCTGCTTGTCTGCTATGGTGAGTGTGCTTGTCTCTCTCTCTCTCTGACTCCATGCTGCTCCCTCTTCCCTCTGCTCTACCCTGATGATCGCTTAACCCCATGTGAACAATCCAATTCGGAAATTACACACCATGACGAAGAGCATGTTATATAGCATACCGCTGCCTGAGATGCTCTCTACTCTCACTCTTGCTCTTCCATCTCACTTTCATCTACGATTCTACAGTGCCCGTGCCGCAATGCTGATGATCGAGCTTCTTTGCTCTCTCTCTTCTTTCTCTCTTCATCTTTCACGCTCCTGCTCTCCTCCCGACAACTCGCTGGCGACGTGGAATGGTCGCAGTGAGGGCAGCATCCAGCATGCACTACACATAATACCACCAACACTAGGTCAGTCTACTCTCATTTCCTCCCTCCTCCCATCATTTCATCCACAATCTACCAAGCCTTCAAAATTTCACAATCCTTCCTCCCCCCAGCTATGATTATACTTCAGATAACAAGAATTGGTATTCCTCGGTCAGACTAGTGAGAGCAATCTCCTATTTGGTGACTTTATCTTTAAAGCATATAAGTTTCAGCCTTGTATGAGCGCAGTCGTCCTTCTCCTTTTCTCTTCACAATCTCTTTCCCTTGAACACCTCGTCGAGTTTTCAGTTTGCTGATGTCTTTCATTATTCAACTTCCCCCTATACAGTGTGATCACCGTGGACCCTTGCAATATAGATTCTTTCGCCAAATCAGTACCATCTAGTACTGCACTCCCGTCTTGCATATCCGTCACGTCCTGTCTTCAAGCTTTGCCTCGTTATATGGGGGACAATCTAGTGACGTAGAAAGCAAGCGACATAGGGGAGGTTATTCAGCCTATTGAGTGTCATCGCTTACCGTCAATTCTCTTGCTCTGCTCTCCTAACCCCCAGAACTTTCACCCCATACTATCATCTTCATACACCCTTCTATGCCATATTCCCCTTACCCCATCTCACCTCCCACATCACGATGAACAACGCTTAACGGGCGGTCATATTTAATGCCTCTCCTCAATATAAAGCTCGCCCTGTTTAAACTCCTTAGTGTACAAATTAGGAGCAGGGACTATGGGTGGAGGAGGGCAGTTGTTGAGATTTTTTATGTTAAGGTTTCTGAAAAACCACCTTCACCCGCTTCCTCCTTTCATCATCACACACAGTTCGGGTCACATTGTCTGCGTCTGTCTGTCCTTTGACTGTGATAGCTGTGTATCGCAACATGCGCACTTGTCGTTGTACCGGTACATGCTTCAGTCGCGAACACAGTAACCCCGTTTTCTAGAACATTGCTTGTCGAGGGCGTCTTTGCACTACTTTGCTTTATTAGACGTTCTTGCCATGTCCTCACTCGTGTTCGTCGCGTTCCTTCTGCGTTGCCTCGATGCCAGTATATTTGAAACTCGACGCACGCGCCCGGGCCGGCTCGTCGCGCTCGCTCACTTGACTCTATCCAACTTCAACACACACTCATTCAGCGACACATCATTACATTGCATAGCACTACACTACAAACTGAAACTGAAACTGAAGCTCGTCTGGACGGCTTCTTCGCGTCTTCAAGAACGACGAGGCTCGACTCCAGCTTGACAATCGAGAACCATCAATAACAAGCAACATTGGACAAGTACGATAGAATAGAGCAAAGAGTAACAGCAGTATTACAAGTACAATGGCTGATGCTACGCCTTTAGCTACTGTATGTCTTTGCTGCCCACCTGCTCGCTCGTGTTGATGTAGCTGATATCGACATGCTCATTGTCTCAACTCCGTCTCGGTCGCGCGCTGATCGCCTCGAATACATCCATCTGTAAACCTCGGTACCCGTATTGGAATGATGGAATACAACAGGGCCCTCCAGCAGCCGGTACACTCTCATTAGATACAGCATATCTCTCAAACAATTTCGCTTCATTGGCAGGAACGAATACTGCTGTTCAAGCAGGTGAAACTCTATACTCTAGACCTGTTTATACTTATTCTGCTCCTGGTGGTACTGTTGCCGTTGATGGTCTAAGCGGTTCTGCTTTGAATGGTGCTAGCGGTGATAAGACGGGCTGGGATGCTCTGAGCAATACCGTCAAATATATCATTTATGCTGCTGCTGGTGTAGTAGCTTTGATTGTTATCGTGAGTTTTTGCTGTTCTCCTCTTCTTTGCTTGACTTTCTTATCAATCTATATTACTCATTATTCGACTCGCTGACTATATTCAATTTCCCCTGTTCCCTTTTCCCGCGACATCTCTTTACTCATTGCAAACGGCTCTTTCCGCCGCACGTGCACTTGTGTACTATCATTCTTCCATTCGGATGAAATGACAAAACAATATTTTAATTTCCCATTACTCGTGTCCTCCGCGGGTGTTTTTCCATGTTAGTCTTCGAACGTACACCTATTGGTTTGGGTAATAGGGCGTCCTCATCTGGTTATGCGTAAGAAGATCAAAGAAGAGAAAAGAACAGGCGACAAGGCAGAATGCGAGATTGACGTGAGTGTATTCCTTTTGAGCCGCTCTCGAAGGAAACCTGTATTCAATGAGCTAAACTATATTGTCTAAACACGTCAAATAATGTCAATTCTTGTCAACAGAACACGCTCATCTTTCGCCTCTCCTATGCACGAACGCGAGACAATGCAACCAGGGTCTGCAAATATCTACAACTTTAACCCTGCTCATGAATCAATGGATGATTATAAAAAACCTACTGCACCAGGCATCTTCCGTACAGATACTGAATATACGAATTCAAGTATTGAAAAAGGAAGGTTCGGTGCTGCTGATGTTCAATCTGTTCATTCTATTCCACCCGCTTATGGACATTCCAACGGAGGTCCTGGAAATTCACGCCCGCTGCAGCAACATCCTGGTGATCTTAGTGGGGCGACTCTATTCGACGCTCCTGCTGGCTCGGTCAACGCACATGGCAATCACGACGCAGACGAAGTTCCCGTACATCATATGCTAGCGAATGTAAATACCGGTCTAAGTAGCTATAAACCCGTTGCGCCACCTGGAAGTAGAACAGTCGCACCTCCCAAAGTGGATGAATTATCGTATCCGCCTAGAATGCAGTCGCAAAGCGCAATGGGACAGGAAAGATCCGGTACGCCTGCTTCTGCTCGGAGACAGCAATATCAGCAGCAAAATCAACAGACGAGACAATACGAAGAGGACTATCAGCAACAGCAGTATGGCCAGGAGCAGCAATATCAACCTGGTCAAAGATCATACAGCCGAGGTGAAGTATCACAGCAAGAAGCCGCTTACGCTTCCCGCCAAGGGCCAACTTCGCCTTCGTATTCAGACGGAACCTCTGTGGGCGGACGAAGCAGACAAGGCCGAGGTGAAGCGTATATACCACAACGACAAGCTTCTCAAGATTATTTCTCCCCTCGCGAGGGCACACCAAATACAGCAAGTCGTGAATCGCCGTCGTCTTCTTATCCCTCTCAGAATGGAGGAATTCCAGCTCAGAACGCTACTGCTGCTCATAGATACAGAATGCCTCCACAGAATAGAAGTCAACAGCCTCAAAGGGCAATCAGTCCTCCTGTTCCTTCTTCACAAGCGGGCTATCAGAACCCATACGCTGGATTTGCGAATGACTACGATAATGGTAATAAGTCATACTCTGCTGGTCAGGGCTCTCAGCATCATCAACGTCAGCAGTCTGATAGACAGCGGCAGTATCAAGCCTCGCAATCGTACACCCAACAAGACGCTTACTATCAAGAAGGTCAATATCAACAGCAACAGCAAGATTATTCTCCTTCTTATGATGCATATCGTCAGTACTAGGGAGGTAACACCTTGACCAGATATGCAAATGGACATCTTTAATTACTTCTTGGTTATTCCTTCGTTCGCAAATATCTCGTCTTGTGTCTCTATTGATCAATGGCCTGGCTTTCTGTTCCTCTTTCAAATGGTGTATCTGCACAAGTAGACTCTTCTGAGCTTCAGTTATAGCCTAGCACTTTCATTGGTTTTTATTGATTGCCGAATTATGCAATCATGGCTTTATCGCAAATTCAATGAGAAGAGCCCTGGATTCTTCAGCTTGAAACTTGCATAGGTTGTGGCTTTCAACCGTAACATCATTGTTACACAGCAGGTGCCTTGTGAACTACCATTAATACCCAATTTCGTCACTACAAACTGACCGGACCTCCTAAGCAAAAGACTGCCATCCGAACAAACCAACACTCCAACACAAATCCTGCTGTCCTCTAAGATACCCAAGACACCAGCTTTCTTGCTTTCTTTTATTTCCCAGATTAAGGAGCAGATAGTGCCATTGATAAGAATTGATCATATGAAATTTGAGCCCATCCATCTCTGTCTGTATCTACTGCCATAAAAGAATCAGTGAGCGACTTAACGCTAACGCAGCAGCGTACAAAACGGTCAAAATTGATGCTTGGGCGGGATATTTGCGATCCGTGTGCGGGTATTGAGCCTGAAGCAACAGTGTTTATAAGTTGAGTAATTTGCGGTTTACTCATAAGCAGAGTGGTCCCAATCCGGTTCTAATATACTTACTATACTTTTTGCAGAGCACTTTGATGAGCTGAGGCGAGAGATTGTATTCTACAAGCACAAGATATTGTTTCAGCAGGAAACCTGATGATAGATTGTTGAAAAGGCTTACGGAAGTCTGAAAGAGCCCTCTCTAGCTCATCTGGCTCAATGGTCCCTGTAATACGGATGCAAGTGCCATTTAGATACATTCTTGTAGCTTGAGATAGTGTAAAGAAGCCTCCTCACCGGAGCGGTCTGCATCATATCTCTTGAAAACATTCTGCCAAGACTCGACGTATTTGAAGATTGATTCGAATCTGTAAGGCAGTATGGAATAAATATTAACGTGTGTTGAGTTGCCTCTTTTGTTTCCCGTCAGGTTGGCACAGCCGCGTCAATCGACCACAAATAGCATCGAAAACACGTGAGAGAAGTGTCCAAGCGTGCGACAAAACAACCTACTCTCGAAAGCCAATCACGCCATTCCTATCCACATCGAACATTCCAAACAGCATAGCTATAGTATCTTTATCGAATTTGCTCTGGTCGCCATTGATGAGTGCTTGTTGTAGTTCATGCGGTGTGATTGTTCCTGAGCCGTCCACGTCGACTATATGGAACCATTGCCATAGCTTTGCATCTACACCAGCTGGACACGGTGGGGGTGCAATTTGTTCGCCATACTCAGCTCTAGGCTGTCGTGTTTGAGGATACGTCGAGGAAGTTGAAGCTATCGATGCTGTACGCCGAGAACTGCTCGCTGGATTCGCGTTGTACATGCTCGCCGATGAAGGAGCATGTTGCAGTCCAGACCCGCCGTTGTAGGACTGATAAGCCATTCGTGCAGTGGTATATCCAGTATGAATGCACAAAAGCCCTGCAGGAGCGAAGGCAAGCAAGCCTACGAGAGGTGTACGGCGGCAGCAGGTCGCGGTCAGACGAGGTGATCGGGAGAACAAGCTGCAATTGATTCGCTGAGTATGTAGGGCTTCTGGTTTGGCCTCTCTACCTTCAGCTGATATATGCACAGAGACGAAGAGCTGCTAGGCTGCATGCCAGGTGGATGCTACAGATTGAGATTTCTATGGTTGACGTCTCATCAACCGTGGCGGAGAGCGACTGAAGCTGAAAGAAACGAAAGACAAAGGTTTTTCGATGGTGACTACTTGGTGTATGCTGATTTAGCTTCTTCAGTGCTTAGTTCTCCCTGTAGACAAGAAGACGTGACAATCAGCATAGCCCAAAGTCGAAGCCAGGTGTCACGAGTGTAGCTTGCTTACCTTGCGAACAGCCTGCCCTTCTAAACATTGCAATGTGTTGGTAAGAGCTCAGCATCACGCTTACAAGCGAGCATTACATGGCAAACCACTCACGAGCCTGTTCGTGTTCTTTTCCGGATGCCTTTCCAGCGAATTCCTTTGCGTAGCCTTTGACCTGATCTGCAAAGCCGGCTGGACATGGCAGGAAGAGGTGTGATTCAGTCGCTAGTAACGCAGAGCGATTGCCCTCCAAATTCTAGACGGAGTGATCCTGTCCAGCTCACCTTGGCCTTCTTTCGCCTGCTGTCCTGCTTGCTGTTCTCGCAGCACGTTCGCAGCGGGTCCAGTAATGATCTCGGATGCGCCGCCTTGGCTGCTAGCAGGGTGGGAGCTCATAATTGACTGTGTGAAGCGATACGTAGCGCGATCTGTAATTAATAGACAGCTCGAGATACAAGCAAAGCCAACTCGCATTCTTTTTCGAGCTTCGACTTGACATCATAAGCCGAAAAAGTCACGTGTTTTGAATTCCTGATATGCTCTGGCAGTTGCCCATCGAGCACTTGTGGTGGTCCATCGTACACCTGCAAGCACAACTTGTGTCTTGTTCCCTCACCGGCTCGGTGGTTTGGGCTTGATTTGCTCTAAAGCCTCTTGAGTATGCCATTTCAAACTTATGAGCTGAAATGTGATCCAACCACCCATTTCCTTCGGCGGGTTCGTTATAGTCTGATACACCGCTGTGGAAAGGACGTGCGCGCTTGTACAATGTTTCCGTAAAGTTTCGGCCAGTATGCTTTGCCTGCTTACATTGGCGTAAGGTGCGAGCTCAAGAAAGGAATGTCAACAGGATCAGAAGTAGTGAAGGAGGAAAATCAGCTAATGCAACTCAGCATTGATAGTGATGGAGATTGAGACGTTGTATTCCTAGTGTGACGGCCAAAGCAGTAGCAAGGCTGGCTTCTGGTCCTTGCGGATGAAGCTGTGGCTGTCTTCGGCCCGAGTATAGTGCATCATGGCACGAAATATTGAAAGCGATGTTGCCATACGGTCACGCCAGACAATAATGCAACAGAAGTTCCGTCGCAATACTATCTCTTTGCAGGTTTCTGAACTTCCTAGAGAAAGCAACCACACCGGGCTACTTTCGCAGCTGATCGAAGGCGCTCGACTTCCTGCTTATACTAACAGCAATTGCAGCGCATACGTTGCTTGAGCCGGCGCTGTTTCACAGTGGAGGGCCTCAATACCTTGAGGGCTGTTAAGCCCGGCTGAGATGGACGAACGCTCGACTGTTCCGCCGAGACGAGAAGGTGAGTGAAGATGTTCCAGGGCGAATCGTACAACCGACAGCTGAGATGCGAATGCATTGTCCCCGTATGGTACGCAGCTATCATCCAGCAGTACACCGCTGCTCACGAAGAGGCATGTCTTGCCAAAGACGAAGCGGAAAAGGTCCAAGGTTGGGCAGAAGCAGCCAACGACCGACGTGATTTTACTGGTGCCAGCCACTTCTGGGAGAGATCACACCGAGCTACAGGCATATGCAAGCGTCATAGAGAAGCGTACGTCTGTCAGCTATCGATACCTTGCAGGACTAAATCTGAAGCTTTTCAACGGGCGTTATATTCCAATCCTATCAAACATGATCGGTGACTCTTGGACAGTGAGCTCGAGTTGCGCAAGGAAGAATACGCGCTTTACAACCACCTTGATGATGAGAATGAGCGTAAAGGCTTGTTCAAGCTCATTCAGTACAGCGAACGACGAATTGAGCGCCTGCATAGCGAGATGTCCAAGCGCCTCGTGAAAAGCCGGATATCGCATTTAAAGTATGTATACAAGCTAAGAATGCAAGTTACAGAATGATCAGCTAATTACATACCCTAACAGACAGTATCTGGCCAAACAAGAGTCGAAAGTTCGCATGATTGAGAAACGAATTATTGAAGAAGATTTGCATAACAAGGCCAAAGGACGCTCGAATATCGCCTTCGGATCTGGCTGGGACGAGGTTGGTGATGGATGGGGCCGTAGGTATAGAATATTCGATATTCCTACTGTAGTCTGAGCTTAGTGTCTTTCCTCAGATCGACCTCCTCAGAGAAAGGACGTGAGCCAAAATGTACAGGCACAGGCAGCGGAAAGACTTCGCTGGCTCGAGGGGCAAAAGAAATACGCCATTCAGCAAGCAGAGAATAGTATCGACGAGATCAAGCAAAACGAGATGGAATGGGAAGCTATCCGAACTGAGGAGCAAGCCAGAGATACCGAATGGGCGAGATTGGATGAAGACGCTCGTCGACATTGGGCTAGCCTCCCAGTCTGTGAATATGAAGCGGAAGCTTACAAAGCACTGGAGAGGCGCAAGAAGGAAGAAGCTGACGCTTATAAGCGAGAGCACTACGCTGAAGAAATGCGACAGGAAGAATTGCGACTGCAGCGTGAGGAACAGCAAAAACGCAATGAAGACGTAAAGCGAGAGGAGGAAGAGAAACGTACGGTGCAAACCATGGCTCTAGATGGAGAGATGGAGGTCCAAGAGGCCAAGAATGATACAATCGTTCATTCAAACATGGGAGAGCCAAAGAACAATGACGAGCAGCAAGATTCTCAAGCAGAGGAGCAAGCTCGATGGGAAGAAGAGTATGCTCTCGAGGAGGACCCTACTTTCGCTTGCAAGCCAGAAATGCAGATAACTCAGGAAGCACAAAAACCCCTCAAAGAGTCCGAAGGCG
This sequence comes from Cystobasidium ongulense, assembly GCA_022835595.1. Lineage (NCBI taxonomy): Eukaryota > Fungi > Basidiomycota > Cystobasidiomycetes > Cystobasidiales > Cystobasidiaceae > Cystobasidium > Cystobasidium ongulense. The sequence continues at coordinate 51,728 of BQUP01000004.1, forward strand.
CAAGTGTATCAGCTGAAAGGCCGATGAAGAAAGTTGAGGCTTCACCTTCGAGAGATGCGACGCCTACTGCAAAGAATAGCCGACATGCGTCACCGTACGTGGATCAAGGCTGGGGTGCCGACTTCGACAAAGCACTGCTAGAGGGTAACAACGACCTTTCCGTAGGCTTACCGGGGGAGTCTGAAATTGATGAATCTATGTTTGCGGAATTCCTGGAACAGAGCGCTTTCAAAGAAGATGACAGTACTTCAGGTGATTGAGGATATCAGAAAGCTGGTGCTTTTTATATCTTTGTTTTTCATATTTCGTATGACGTTGTAAGAACATAGCATACCTTGTAACTTACTCTGTGAGATGTTAGTAGTTGTCGTCGTTTGCATACAGTAATCATTTCTATTTCCTTACAAGTATGATGGAACCCGATCATCAAGCTGTAGAGCTGTTCGATAACCCGCTCTCTCTTGCTGTCACAACCACTCCGCTCTAATCAGTACCGTACCCGAGCCTGTGTGACGGCTCTTCGCGACCAACATGCCTCAAACAGCGAGCGAGACCGACAGCTTGCTGCCCACCTCTGGACCTGCTGCCTCGAGCGGTCGAGCGCACTTTTTGTCTCGCGAACGCCTGCGCAGGTCACGGAGCTCTGTTCTGGCCGTAGCTCTGTTCTCGCTAGTCGTCTTCCTGCTCACATGGGGTGTCGTCTTGGAAGGCTTTCAACATCCGTTTGGCAGAGGTGCTGCACCTGTCCAGCTACCGAAAGACCCGCTCGAACGGGCAAAGGCATTGCTCGACAAGCACCCTTTGATCGACGGCGTGAGGAAAGATAAGCTCGATAGATTTGTTCAGATGTGACTGACGCAACATACGACCCCCTCAATCTTGCCAACTACGTTATGACAGCATATCGACATACCGGTACAAGCTCGGTTCAAATATGGCAATCACGTGGATCATATAGACATGAATAACCGTGACTTCCCTATACACGCTAACATTCCAAAGCTTCGAGAAGGCAAACTAGGAGGATTCTTCTGGAGCGCGTGAGTAACAATACTTGCCAAATGCACGTAGCACTTGACTTAATCTGGCCTAATCCCAGATACGTACCTTGCGCTTCAACTATGCACTACGACGAGGGTCCTGATTACACCAAAGCTACTTGGAGGGTGCGGGACACGCTGGAGCAGATCGATATAGTCAAGCTTCTTATCAACAAGTACCGGGATACTTTTGAACTAGCTACCTCGTCTAGCGGAATACGCGGTGTCTTTAGCAAAGGCAAGGTCGCAAGCCTTATTGGGTTGGAAGGGTGAGAGTGTTCTCGCCCACTTATTACGACTATGTCGACTCATTTCCCTTTAATCTCAGTGCTCACCAACTTGGAAATTCTCTTGCTACCTTGCGGCAATATTACGACTTGGGTGTCCGTTATAGTGAGGCTTATAACACGTTGACCGCCGCTCGTATCAGACTGAATCGATACTCCTCACCCTCCAGTTACACTGTCACACACATGCAACAATGCCTTTGCAGGCTCTTCCGGGATGGACGGCAAGCATATCGAACAGACAGGTCTCTCACACTTTGGTATCCGTCTCATAAAAGAAATGAACCGCATTGGAATGATTATCGACACTTCGCATACTTCGGACCTCACAGTTTGGGATGTGCTCAAACATAGTGAAGCCCCTTTTATTTTCTCACACTCTAATGCACGAAGTGTATACAATTCCGTTCGAAATATTCCAGACTCCCTCCTTAAGGCCATCGGCAAGATTCCTTCTGAGTTACGACCTCTCGTCATGGCCACTTTTGCACCTCAGTTCGTCGGTACAAATGCAACACTCTCCTTGGTAGCTGGTAAGTCGCAACTCGGCGCGCGCCTCTGCGAAGAGACGTACTGATGTAGTACTGCAGATCATGTCGAGTATATTGCCAACATGGTTGGCCGGAAACACATCGGTATAGGTAGCGATTTCGATGGCATTCTGTCGGTACCTGCTGGCTTAGAGGATGCTTCGAAGTATCCGTATCTGGTGAGAGCTCTGTCGTTGTTGTCCATCGAGACTATACTGAGCATAGATCATAGATTGCCGAGCTTATCAGCAGGGGCTGGTCCGATGACGAGATCGTTGCTTTGGCAGGAGGTAGGTGTATATTCAAGATCGTCGGTCCACCCATACTGAGCAGTAATCCGTCTTCCCAGAAAATTTAATAAGCACATTCGAGCGTATTGAAGTGGTAGCGCGGAAGAAGATGCATTCTCCCCCGGACACGACCATCTACAACAAGAGGACAGACATGCGATGAGCGGGCACGTTTATCGCTCCATTAGATTATGCCAGTGCAATGGACTCCTCCGATTATCTCGCAGGATGTAGGCTGTTTGCAACGCGCTTTGCACATTGTTGTCTAGTTTATAGTAGATAATACAAGAAGTGGCAGTACAGGCACTATCAGACGAAGAAAACACAGATTGTCACTGTGATACTGAGAAACACTCTCTTCCGCCTATACCGACCTTGGGCCGAGGTTTACTGACTGGAGCTCAACTGCTCCAAAAGTTCAAGAACGTCATGAGGCTCGTCGACGTGCCACTTTGCAATTGTACCACGGGAAGCGTTGGGTATGACACCTATCGTGAAGATAGTGTCGCTTTGCAGGTTGCTCTTCAACGCTTGCAATTTCACCTTCTTCTCTTCGACGGCTGGAAGTTTGTCCTCCAATGGATTTTTGACTTTCTCAGCCTGACTCTTCTCAGCTTCTACGCCTATCAATGTCTTTGCCAAACTAGGATAAACCTCGAGTGATGGTGGCGGGGTAACTAGTAGAGTCTTTCCGTCCTGTTGGTCTACTGTCGCCTCAATGGTGTAGATCGCGCGGAACATATCCTGGCAAGTCAAGCTTTGTGTCAGAGACCGGACCATATTTACCCAAAGGCACCTTACTCACCTCATCGGTCTTATCGTCACCTGCGCAAATCAAGAAGTCTGCCTCGGCGTGCTCGTATGTGAGGCGCTTGACAATCTCTCCCTTGTGCGTATGAGCCGGCCTGACCTCTAGATTCTTCTTGCCCACAATAACATCGATAGGTAACTTGTGCGCCATGGAGTCCAGGAGAGCCTGGCATTCCTTCGCCTGGAACTCACCCCATTCAGGATCCGAATTACGGTAGTGGAAAGTAATACTGGCTAATTTTCTCTCTACGGTCGAACCTGGTGTACGTTCTTCCAGATGTCTGAAGATGTTCTCCACGTCATTCTTCCACGACATGTCTATGTGCTCTGTCAAGTTTTTCCACTCTGTCTCGCCTGGTTCTTTCAAGAAGGAACCGTGTTCAGCTGAAAAGCCCAGCCCTTTGATGTGCCCTAGGTGTTGCATGAGGAAGTCGCCATCGCGACCAGAAATGATGTAGACGATGTTGCGACTATCGGCGGCCAGGGTTTCAAGAGAGTGAAGTAGACTGTCTGATGGTGTTGCTGCTGATGGCACTTTTACGATAGGTGTAAGCGTACCATCATAGTCAAACATAAGTAGGCGCTTTTTGCTTTGCTTGAAATTGTCCATGAGTAGCTTAGCATCCAGCCTGGGGCTCTCTTCGCTGGCTGGATGGCGGTGCAGACTTTCAATCAATCTAAGAATGAGCGTATGTGCCCAGACAGCTGCTGTCTGCGTGGTAACCCGCTTATACAGTTGCTACAGGAAGCGGAAGGTCAGACCTAATGTTTTTCTGCGGTGCAAAGTCGAGGTGTGCAGAGGCTTACTGTATGTCGCTGTTCTTTCTCGACCGGATCCATTTGCAAGCAAGCGTCGATGGCTCTGGCGACACCGTTCGAGTCCCAGGGATTGATACGCACTGCTGCCTTCATGCTGCCCGTGACTCCAGTAAACTCAGATAGGATGAGTGGACTCTTCTTCTCCTTTTGGCACAAGACATACTCCATGCTCGTAGTGTTCATGCCATCTCGCACCGAAGTCACTAGAGCAAGATCGGCGACACTCAGTAGAGCGAGGTATTCCTATGGGGTGAAATCAGTATCTAGCAAGACTTAGATTAGTCACAGTATGTACTCACAGCTCGGTCTACAGCTTGATGGTAATGATGCAAAGGTACGAAAGATAGATCGCCGTATGTACCCTGTCGATGCGTGTCAGCGAGCACCACATCATTGGAGTAGTTCACGTAAAGCTCACATTGATATGTTCAACATATCGCGAAATCTTGGTCGACATCTTCGTTGATTCGTTTGGCGCTGGCTCGGTCACTTGAATCATGACTACCTTTCCTTGCCATTCAGGATAATGCTTTAAAAAGGCTTCGAAGGCTTCCATCTAATTGAAAAGGGTCAATTGCACAATCCCGGCAATCCGATTTCGTACTCACCTTGGGCAGAACTCCCTTTGTCCAGTCAAGTTTATCACGACCAACAATGATCTTTTTGCCTTTATAAAGTTGTCGCAGAGCCTCGATCTTTGGCTGGACTGCAGCTGAATGCAAGTCTCTCTCGGTGCGCTCAGCATCAATACCGATAGGACAGTAGGCAACGCTAGTGATGCTTCCATCTGCATCGACACCGATGCCTCCTTCTAGTGCTTCGTATCCACAGACTCGCACACATGAGGAGAGGAAATGCCGGCCGTACGAGTAGGTTTGAAAGCAGCACTGTTAGGGTATCTACTAGTCAGCAAGGCAAACAAAGGCGACACGCAACACAGAAAGACTCACCAGGTTCGCTCCCAACATGCCCTTGAGTAGCTCTACTCGTTCTGTGTGAAATGGGCCCCTTGTCAGCTTTCCATCAGCCATAATCTATGATTAAATACTCACGAGGCAAGCATCTGAAGTATTCACTTGAAGGGAATGGAGAATGCAAGAATAGGCTGTCGTAGAGTTGTAATGTTAATATCAACCATGGACTGCCGCTACAGGGGAACAACCCACCCAATGGCGGCATTAGGGAACTTCGCCCTTAGCATTTGCGGCACAAGGAGAAGATGGTAATCTTGCACCCAGATCTATGATAGTTAGGCGATGTTATTGAGAGAACTGCCCGAACGGATGTGCATCGACTTACCAGGTCTCCATCCCGATATACCTCAGCAACCTTGTTTGCGTAAGCTACATTCGCATCGTAGTACGCGTTCCACGCCTTGTCTTGCTTCTCTCTCGATTGTTGATCTGATAAGCCGAGATAGTGGAAAGTTGGCCATAGGTAGGCTTTGCAGTAGTCAAAGTACATTGTGTCGGCAATCTGGAAAGTCGAGACACAAGGTCATGTCAGCATACGGCTTGGCGAAGTCTACCTCAGCCTGGCGAGTCCCCTGCGCCTCACCTCATCGCTCATCCATACTGGCACACACGAGATACCGGCCTTGTCATTCGGATTCACGAGCTTTTTGAAGCCATCTTCGAGTTCAGACCGTTCTTTCGGGTTCAGAGTACCAGCTCCAATCTTGTTTCCGGCGACATCATGTACTTCTACTGGCCATGCAACGAGTACAACCTTGCTCTGTTCAGCCAAGCTCTTCGTCCCGCTGTTAAGGGCAGCATGATCTCGCCTGGGTGTCAACTCCCACCGGTATTTTGAATGATCATTCTTGGCTTGTTCGGCGGTGTGTTCTCCTTTGGCGATGTCCTCCCCGGAGCCATGACGATGATCAGCGTACATCTCCTCTGCTGGTGTGAGGGTTTGCCCATTGGCTTGTCCGTCATGTTGTTGGCCGTTATCTTCGCGAATGTAATGGCAGGAGTAGGGTAAAGTATGGCACACGACACTACAAACGCGTTTGGAAGAGTTCAGAAGTGCAGGTTGAAAGAAGGTCACCAGTCACTCACATTGTGCGCCCATTTGCCTTTATCAGACCCCGCCTGATGTGGTCCTCTCGGATGTCAGCAATCCTGTTGCGTAGTTCCTGCAGTTCTGGGACGGTGTGTGTTGATGACTCGGGAGGCTCCCAGCTGCGGGACAAAGCGACAGTTGGATCAGTATACCGTGTTGTATGCTCGTGCTGTGCCGCAGCGCTGAACACGACGCACTCATCCTCCGTCCATGCAGTGTTGTCTTCGAAGACCATTGATTGAGGACGATCACGCAAAGGTCCGCCGCGACTCGAGTTTAGTTGAGCAGCAGACGCAGGTCCGCTCGATGTGCAGGCGTAGTGGTGGCTTTTGAGCGAGTCTCCGAGCTGTCCAGCGAGTCCACAATCGTGTCAATGCAGAGGGAACCAGGAAAGCCAGACAGTTCTGGGATGCCATCCATTCCAGCGTCATCCCAGCGTGGGTTTCGATCAGGCTTTCACAAAGCTTGATGCCAGCTTGATGGAGGCCATGATTGATTAGGCTGGATTATGAAGGCATTGTATTGGAAGCATTGTCTCATACTGATGACTACTTGTGGGCCTGCTCATCCACTGGCTTTAGCTCGTCAACTTGCAATATCCTGAAACTACTCTGACTCTCCCAGTTCCCCAACCGTGACAAACGTGACGAGAAGAGATACGGTCAATCCGGTAGATCTACCCACAGTATTGTAATATTAAAGATAACCGCAGCACACGACATTTAGAAAATAACAAGGGTGGACTACGCATGCTACATTATTATATCTTCCAACTCCATTCAGCCCTCCTGCGCATAGTTAAACTCCCAATCCTCCGTCTTGACCTCCCCAGGCACTGGGGCAACTGCATCCCAAGCGGCCTGCCAGCTGGCCTCTATAGAAGTGTTCTGCTCTGGCGTATCCCAGCCTAGCAGCGCCTCCTCCGTCATGTCTTCCGGTGCAAGCGCAGAACTCGCAGGACCAGTAGTCAAGCCAGACTCGTACCCAGAGTCGATGCCCGACTGTCTTCCGTCATTAAGCTTCATTCCTGCATATTTGAAGGCAGCCTCGCCGATACCTGCGTCCGTCGCTCCACTGACTGGCGTCGGTGAGAGCAAATTGTGCTCCAGTCGCTCGCGCTCGCCTTCTGCCAGTGCTTCCTCAAAGTCTTTCTCCCACAGATCTTCTTCCTCTCCTTCAGCGTCCTCGTCGCCTAATTCTGAGAGAATAGGAGACGCTTGTCTCTCATTGAAGAGCGGCACAGGCTGACCATTCCGCTGTGCTTCAAACATCGACAGCAGCCGCCGAGCTTGTTCGTCTCGCGCCCTCCACTCTTCCTGAAATGCATCAGAGGCTTCTTTATTGATAGCCCATGCCTTGATAGCATCCTCTCGTTCTTTTATCTTTTCTTCCATCCATTTTTGGCATCGTGATATGGTATATTTCATTTGCCGTACCTCGTATATGTCGTTGCGTGCTGTCGCGTTGCCTGCTTGCACATCGGATAGATCTATTAGCCAGGGTCTGTCGTCTCGAGTAGCTAGCTCTCAACGTACCGCCTACGCCGCCTTCCCATCCATTTCCATACGACGTTACATGGGGGCGACGCGAACCATTCATACGAGCTTCGTGTACTGCAGCTTCTTTGGCTTCTTGCAGTTCTATATACTTTCTCTTCTCGAAGTGAATCTTCCGACTAGTAGCAGTGCAGATTGAGTCAGTCCAGTTCATTCCATAGCGACGTGAAAAGTAAGCATTCGCTTACTCCAGATGAACAATACTAGCTTTCAACCTAAAGTTGTCGGACTCCCAAGTTCTCAAGCGATGCAAGCGTCTCTTGCAATAAGCCATGATGCTCTTCTGAACTTTACGTTCAAACTCCGACATGAACTCCTTGTAAAGTCTGTATTCTTCCTTTCGGCACTTGAGTTCACTTTAATCGTTGTGCAACGAAGATTTAGCAAAAGAGGCCGTGTAAATGAGAGGTGTAGAACACGTCAAATCAGACGCCATGTCTGACAAGAAGACAGCCGGGTCGACAACAAGTAAGGACTCACTAGTCGCGATGCTTGATTGCGAAATATAGAGTGTGAGCAGCTGCATCCCATAGCTCTTGTTCGTCTCGCCAGTCCCGATTTGCCTTTGCCTTGCGAGCGTGCATGCTAAAATACTCGACTTGCTCCATCGTTGTAAAAGCGGCATCCGATGCTCCATAGTATTCATTGATGAGGTCTAGGAATATTTAAATCGTGGTCAGTCAGTCCTGTGCACTCGCAGCAAGTGCAGTCCTTCCGCCTGAGACTGTCACGCCTTGAAATGGCCAGCCAGCTTGCACTAAAGGCGGAGATGGAGAATCGCAGCTTACGTTCTCTCCTCACGGGCAGCGTAACCCGTCGATGGGACATTGAGAGGTAGTCGCAGTCGTTATGGCAGGTTCGGGCGTTTCATAGATAAAGCAATGTACATGTGTGGTTGCAAACAAAATGGCTATGGTACTCTGAACCCGCGAAAGAAGGCGGCAGATCGAATAAAGTGGAAATATAGTAACTGATGCAAGACTTGAAGAAATCGCAAGCGCATTAGAGGTACTCTGTCAGTAATTTGCGGCCCTCGAATGACCCAGAACCTAAAAGTCCTAGAGAACATCAGGCTAGACTAGCTAGTATATGTGTCCAAGGTTCAGAAGGTGGCAAAATTATAAGCAATCCTTTGGGGAGAGACAAGTTCGCTACGATATACACTATTGAAAATGGCATCAGCTTCCATATCACTGAACTTGCACCGCTATGTAGGACCTTCCAGACGCCAGCTAATATCCACGGCCAGAAATGTGGCAGTCATCTTTCAAAACACTGGACTGTCGTCTTCAATGTGTGGAAAATTACTGCAATCAGTCGTCTAGTTGCTTTTACATTTGACCAGTCCATGTCTATAACGCTTTCAGTTCTAGAGAGCAGAGTATCCTGACGAACCACGACCGGTACTCCGGAATAGATCTCGCAGAACATACGGAAGATCGGACTATCAATGAGATCAGCTTTAGAAAGAGGGAGATCACACAATCTAAGAGAAGTCACGTACCCAAAATGCTCTGTTGGGGATCAGGTCCCAGCCTCTTGATCCGTATCGCGAATACTGGTGATACGCGCCAGCCGCGAAGTATAGCACAAGCAACAGCAACAGTCTGAAAGGGTAACCAGGAGTCAGTCAGAAGGTTGCCAGGCTAGCTCCATAGACAGTATAGACAGATGACTTACAACAGAATGAAGTCTCCCAGCAGCCCAGCAATGCTCGTGCCTTTCCTTGCACCACCATCTTCTGGGTCCGGCGAGCCTTTCGAATCCAAAGGACAAGCATACTTCGTGACCCATTCTACACTCAAGACACCCTCCTCTACGGTTCGACGGAAATTCCAGCTAGTCGGATCTGTGTCGTCTTTGCTTGGATCGCAGAAGAGGGTGAGATTCGCCCACCGAGGTCGATTTGCGTATTGTCCGCCATGGAGTTCTACTTGAAGCATACCTAGGAGATGAAAAGTATCGGGGAAAAGTGAAGGGCAGACGGATTACCGAGTTTGTATTGTCAGCTACTTTCGTAAAACTGTCAAGCGAAATCCACTTACTGGGCTTGCCCTTAGCAGAAGCCGTGAAGGAGGTCTTTGGGTTCAGCTCGCCTGTAGATATAGGTACCACTTGTACTACTCTGTCGGGTTCGCTTTCTTTTTGATTCACTATCGTCAAACAGGCTCTGCTACCATCCGGGCATTGATCACGGTCTTGCAGATTGCTGTCTCGGGGTAGGGAAGAACATGGGTTCAAGGTGTATGTCTCCTGGGAACGTTCAAATGAAATGCTTATTATGGATGCCTTTGAAGCTAGCACATTGAACCTACCTTGAGAGTGCTGGGTGGCGTTTCGACGGTGACAGTATGCGAAACTACCTTATCAAGCTGAGACAACCGAGAGCGCAAGAAAGTCAGCACAGATCCATGTTACGTGATGTTGCACAGTCTGATGAGTGTGCTCACAGCAGTCAGGTCGAAAGCCTTTCCCTGTACCTCGAACTTGCAGTCGAAGGTTGCTGCACTTGTGCATGACGAGTATGCCAGCGTCAGCACCAGCACCGAGACGAGGCCTTGCGGCAGAGAGCCTAAGGTCATCCGAGATCGCCGTGAAGATGATGCTCTTGATTTACTTGGTCTCGTCGAAGACATGTTGGCAGGTTGATGGGCTGGAAGCAACCTGCAGAAGCAGTCAACGGTGCGATCACGTTGACGCCGACAGAAGCGTCTCGTACACCCGTAAGAACGGCGGCTGGGTGATATATCATGGGAAAGATTTGCACTATAGGTTTGTATTCCAGTGTAATTTTACTATTGTCACGACGTAGACTACAAGTCACACTGGCGCACAGACACATCTGCAATTAAACGGTTTCATCGACAACAACTACGAAATAACTGCACCACATATTTAGCTGGTGTCCATCATAGTATCATCATTACGAGCAGCTCCTCCCAGCCTGCCTAAAAGTCCAGAGCTATTATTCTGACGCCCTTGCGGTCTCTGTTGCGTTTGTTGATTGCCAGCTGGAAAGTTTTGAAAGCCGAAACGATGAGCAATAGAAGCATTTATACTGGTATTCTGTTGGCTTGACGGATTGATCGACTTTGGTTTATTCTGCTTAGCGAACTGCTGAGGAGCTGGGCGATCCATCACCTCCGCTCGAGGATCGTACGTTGCCACCCGGTCTGAACGCAATTTACTATAGAACAGAAAGTCAGGAATTGTTTCAACAGTGATGCTCGAATGTTGCTCCATACCTCGCAGGCTGAGAAGCTGGGATACTCGTTTGGATGTCTTGCTGACGTGTTTGTTCCGGCTGCCTAGCGTTCTGCTGCCTTGCGTGCGGTGTATTACCGTTATTTCGTGGACCAGATGGAATAGCAGCGCTACGCTGATTCTCTTGTCTATTCTTTGTGCCCTTTAGATTCATACCCATGGGCTTGGGTGGTGCCACCGGACGTTCTTGAATGGTCAAACGTAGTGTCTTGCCATCGGCCAGAGCACCGCTACGAACGCAAGCTGTTAGCTTTGTATGTGCTCGCCTATTGGATCTCGCAAACTCACTTTAGCTGATTGACTGCGCTTTGCGCCTCGGCTCTGTTTGTGAAGTCCAGTTGCATTGACACTGTATCACCATTGCTTTCAAGTACTTTGCAAGTCAAGATCTCGCCAAAGTCTCCAAGTGCCGCTTTCACATCTTCAGGTGTCGTTCCATCAACCAAGTTCTCAATAACGACTGTAGTAGCTTGACTAGCCTTTCGTTCCTGCTCTTCAATTTGGCGCCGAGGTAGCTGGAGATCCAATTCCTCCTGCCTCAGTAACTCTTCGCGTCGACGCTGTTCTGCCTGTTCTCTGAGTTCTCGTTCTCGATCTTGTTGTCTTGCTAGCTTCTTCTGATTGTCTTGATCTCGTAGTTGTGCTTCCCATTGCGCTTTCTGGCGCAGGCGCTCCTCTCTTTCTTTGGCAGACGTTTCAGTGCTTGCTGGCGAAAAGGAGCCATTGCTAGCACTAGCTGCGGCACCAGCAGGAGACTCAAGCCCAAATCTCCCAAATAAATCTCCTGATGGACTTTTGAGAGGTGGACTTCTTGTGGAAGCGCGTGCATTTAGAGAAGACGATGAGATTCCATCGAGCGCTTTGCCGAAGACACTGCCGCTGACCGAGCGTTTCGCTTTGCCAAAAGAGGTATTGAGCTGAGGTGCATACAGATCAGATTGCGCAGAGAACAAGTCGTGTTCCCATTTGCTGTCCACGTCTGCTGTGCCACGGGCACTGCTCGAGCTTGACGCTGCAGGTACTGGAGTGGCTGTCTTTGCCTGTGTGAATTGGATGGCGCGCAGGGATGGACGACACAAGCATGTGTGAGCTTGCGGGGTGATGAGACTGGATTAGAGTAGACTAACATAGGGTGCTGTGCGCTGTTGCCCTCTGGGAGATGCTCGTCCTCCTGCACTGGCTGTTCGGGCGGGTCCTGTTGGACGCCCACCTCTACCCGAGGACGACGAAGGTCTCGACTGGCCAGAAGTAGGCGCCAAACGATCCGCTAGTGAGGCCATCGTTGCTGCTGCTGTGTATGCTGTCTTTGTTGTGAATTGGGCAGAGGCAACCTCTCAAGGCGACTCGCGCTCCCGATCACCCTCGCGGACTGCTCATCGGCAAGGCAGCTTTTCCAGCGGTGGGCATGTTGACGCTTTTCCAGAAAGACTTTATAAGTTTGTACACCGGCTGAGCTTGCATGCCGTGTACCTGTGGGTCGGCCTTTCGCGGTAGTTTCTTCTGGTGGCGATCTTGGTAGCGCCTGTATACGACTTGCTTGTGCGCAAAGCTACTGCTCATTCTTCCAGCATGTCGATGATAAGAGTAGGACACGATTGTGGGCCTGAAATCCGCCGAAAACCGCCCCCAGAAATGCTACGAAATCAGTGAGGTACGTGAAATAGCCGTGGTAAAGATAGACTCGGTACAAGTTAAGCCTTGCAATGCAACATCGCATTCGAAATGAAGCACGACCATAGAAAGCGCTGGAGCGAATGTAATTTACCTTCCATCTTGCTTGTTTTGACGGATCTTCCAGCATCAACGACGGCCGAGAGTATTATGCCAAACCTTGCATATAACCGGATTGCGCCACTCCTAATTATAACGAATTGATTTCCCAGCAGCCAGCTTTCGCTTCTACCTGTCACTGTCTCTGCCTCATACCCATAAGTGTCACAATGCCTCAAAACAGAGCAGCTTGGCTCGTCGGCCTCAAAGAGTACCCGCTACAAGTCAGGGATGCACCGTATGTCCAGCCTAATGCCGACCAGGTCTTGATCAAAGTCGCATATGCTGCTATGAATCCAGGTCGGTCATACTTACCGCTTAGCTACGACTGTACTCATTGATTCGAGTTCTGATATGTCCTTCAGCTGACTGGAAGATCGTCAAATGGGGCTATCGAGTTTCCACCTTTCCTATGATTATCGGCCAGGACGTAAGCGGCGAAGTTGTTGAAGTTGGGAGCAACGTACAGCACGTCAAGCCAGGTAGCCGAGTAGTTGCGTGAGTGGAAGGTCGTCACCTCTCAAACGAGACTACACTGAAATCACTTATAACCCCAACAGACAAGTAATGGCGGTAGTCACGGAAAACCCCGCAGAAGGTGCTTTCCAGCTATACACGATCGCAAGCAAAGTAGCTGTTTGTCCGATACCAGACTCGCTCAGCTTCGAAAAAGCTGCCGTCCTCCCTTTAGCTGTATCAACAGCGACCGTCGCTTTGTACACGCCAAAACAGCTAGCTTTGCCGCTACCATCTGTTTCGCCGAAAGAGATGGACCAGGTACTATTAGTATGGGGAGGTAGCAGTTCAATCGGAGGAATCGGAATACAATTCGGGAGACAGTCTGGTTTCAAAATTGCTGCTACATGCTCACCGCGCAACAATGAATACGTAAAATCACTTGGTGCAGAGTTTGTCTTCGATTACTCATCTCCGACCGTTGTCGAAGATATCGTCAAAGGACTGGAAGGGTACAAAGTAGTCGGTATATTCAACGCCATCGGCGGTGAAACCTCAGGTATTGCCTGCAATAGCGTTATCTCGCAAGTGAAGACACCCACTTTACGAAGACATGTAGCGACGGTTCCGCCTATACCATCGAGCATACCGGATGGGGTAACAGTTGAAGCATTAGGTTCAGCTGCAACTATGTTCTTTGACGACCGAAAAATCGCGGCTCTCTTTATCTGGCAAGAATTTTTGCCAGAAGCACTTGCGAAAGGAGTTGTAAGAGCAGTCCCGGAACCTCTCGTAGTCGGTACAGGTCTGGAAAAGGTGAATTAACGCACTGTGAAACTACGAAGCGGCTTGTGGATCACTGACATTTCCTATGTATAGATACAAGAAGCTCTAGACACGCTTGAAGCTGGAGTATCCGCAAAGAAAGTTGTTGTACGCCTAGAGGAATAGTGGAGGGAACCGCTAGAAGGGAAAGAGGTGAGGGTGTATGGTGTACTGCCAGCCTCTCGTGATGAGACGTCCTTGTAACTGCAGTAGGCACAGATCAATGGGTAGTCAGCACATGAGTTCACATGTGAGGCGAATACGCGAGTGTCAGATATGAGGCAATCCAAGATGTAACCACTTCTATAGATTTCCATTGACCGCGAAACCGACTGTAAAAGGCAGGGTATGAAACATTCAAGACTGTAGTATTCAAAAGTATTCGAAGAACCCAAGCAAGTGCCTTGGTAAATAAAGGTGTATTTTTGCAAGATAGAGTTTGTAACGACGATATTATTGGTTTTCCCGCTTGAGAATGCGGAATTTTTATGTTTTTTGTTGCTCCGATAAAGCATATCAGACTGGATGAACCTTGTGCATTCCAATAATCTACTTGATGGAGAGAAGCTTGACTTCGAAAGTCAAAGTCGAGTTGGCTGGAATGCCCTCGACACCTTGCTTGCCGTAAGCGAGCTTGGCGGGGATGACGAGCTTTCGCTCACCACCGACTTGCATGCCGGCGATACCTTCATCCCATCCCTTGATGACTTCACCCTTTCCTAGCTTGAAAGTGAAAGGAGCGCCCTTGGTGTTCTGGTCGAAAATTTTACCGCTGCAGGTGGAAGATAGCAATTAGTACAAGTTTGACAAGTTTTGAATCGTTCACCATTCGCTTACTTGTTCAATCGGCCAATGTATCGCATCGAGACGCGTTGACCGGACTTGGCAATAGCACCGGTACCAACTTTGTTGTCCTCGAGGACGAGTCCGGATGGCAGTGTCTGCTTCTTGGATGGTGCCTTCTTAGCAGCAGTAGCAGCGGCAGGAGCAGCCTTTGCCTCCTCCTTCTTTGATTCGGGCTTCTTGGCTGCTTCAGCCTTCTTCTCGACAGGAGCAGCAGCGGCAGGAGCAGCTTCCTTGTCCTTCTTTGCGAGCTTCTTTAGCTGGTTCTTGGATAGCTTGGTAGCGGCGGCAGCAGCTTCTTCAGCGGCGGCAGTAGCTTTTGGTGCTGATGCAGCGGCCTTAGCAGCCTTCTTTGGTCTAAATTCATTTGATAGCAATGTTAGTATTGCGCAATTTTAGAGTATATAACCAAACTCACGCCTCCTCAATCTCCATGAATCTGGCAGAAACATCGGCATCCTCCTCATCATCGTCTTGAGAGTCATAATCTTCAGAGTCAGAACCAATCATCAAGCCCGATTCAGGGTCGTACATACCCATCTCGGACTCATCAAGGTCATCCGAATCTAGTTCCTCATCGCTATCGTATTCACCCTCGCCATATGGGTCTTGGTCCTCTTCGAGTGAAGGTGGGACGGGCTGGTAGAGGTAGTGGCCGAAGAGATGGATTTTGTGTGTTCCAGCGACACGGAAGACAAAGTCTTCGCCGCCTGGGAGAATGATGTTGGTGTTGAAGTGTTCAACCTGGTGGAACGTGGTGGCAAGAGAATTAGTAAAACGCGAAAAATTGGGAAAACTTGGATAAGAATAAGAAGGCGACCAACCTTTCCAGGGATCAAAGAGCAGATCTGGACCTCAGCCTCCTGTCGGTCGAACTCGTCTTCATCGCTATCTTCATCATCATCTTCCTCGTCAAAGTCCTCGTCTTCTTCGTCATCTTCCTCAACAGGAGCCTTGCCGTTGGCCTTGCCATTGGCGCTCTTCTTGGATGAAGTAGAGGCGGCAGAGAGCTTGGAAAGCTTGCTCATGTCGGCGAGCTCGTCCTCGTCGAGATCACCATCATCTTCCTCAGAATCTTCATCATCATCAAACTCGTCTTCGGAGTCGCTGGAGTCGTATCCGGCGACAGCTTGCAGAAGAGCAGGGTGGGCTTGGAGATGTTGCATCTTGAGGGTAGTTCTGGAAGTGTCGGTAGACTTTTCATCGACCTCGAGGGTGATGTTTGTGATTTGGACAGTGACATCCTCGGTGATGAGGATATCTGAGGGGTCGCAAGAGCATGTCAGTATCAAGTAGGATAATATGTACACTTGCTCAAACGCAATAACTCACCTTGACCGGGCTCGAGGACTCGGCTGTAGACTGCGACGCTGTTCAGCCACAATGCAACCAGATGGAAAAAAAAGTTTCACGGTCAGGTTTGGTGGCAGGGCAGGCAAGAAGTGGGAAACGAGGCCTACACTGTCCCGCTCATTGTATAGGTATAGGGTAGATCAAGGAATATGTAGTGTATTCGCTGACTGTGGTAGTGTGGAAAGAAGAAAGAGCAAGAGCAGTGTTGATGCAGATTATTCGCTGTCCTTCTCGCAGAGTGATCGCGATCATCCGCGCTGCTCCAGAGTGTGGGTGGAGGTACAGTATACAGCTTCCGGCTGCTAACTGCCTACAGCACCATCCACGCAGCACACTCGCCATGTCAAGCCTGCGACCCTATCTCGCTGCCGTGCGGGCCACCCTCACCGCTGCTCTGGCGGTCGAGAACTTCCCGTCCCAGGTGCGTCAGGACCGGCAGTGAGGCAATCAAGTGGACAAGCTGACATGGACCGACGTCTGTCCTGGGCTGGCATGCAGGTTGTGGAAAGACACAACAGGCCAGAGATTGAGGCTGCGTAAGTCGCCTGCTGTTTGCACCTTTTCAATGGGCACACGGGCTGACCTGACTTGTATACTGTCGCTGCACATACCCCACGCACAACCGACAACACACAACAGCAAGAACCCAGAAGTCCTTCTCGTACCACTCATAGTATCGCGAAATGCGAATGAACAGGTCCTCGTAGAGGCCTCCATCAACTCTGTCCGTGTCAGCATCAAGATCAAGCAAGCCGACGAGATCGAAGAGATACTTGCGCACAAGGCGAGTCGTTCTCTCATTTGTTCATGCAAGTGTCGTTGTCGTCGCTGACAACACCGTCCAATCTTCCCTGAATCGCAGTTCACTCGCTTCCTGACACAACGCGCCGACAGCTTCGTCATTCTACGTCGGAAACCGGTCAAGGGCTATGATCTCTCCTTTTTAATTACAAATACAAACGCAGAAGACATGCTGAAGCATAAGCTTGTAGACTTTATTATCCAGTGCGTCAGCCTCTCTGTAGCTCTCTCGCCTCTGGTGTATAGCGCATACTGACCGGCCTTTGTCTGCCCCACTCACAGATTCATGGAAGACGTAGACCGAGAGATATCAGAGATGAAGCTCAGCTTGAACGCAAGAGCGCGTATATGTGCCGAGTCTTTCCTCACTCAGTTCCAGTAGAGCACTGTCTGGATTAGCCAGATCAAGTAGCATTGTATTGTAAGATTAGAGGTGAAGCGAGAGCAGTCATATCAGAATGCCGTTGTAGCAAAATTGGAAGGTCATGTTGACCAAGCAGATCAGACAGATTCGTACTCCGAGCTTGAGTCTGGCCATATATGCAGTGCTTTTTGCCGTATGACCAATCTTACCGCCTATGAACTGCTAGCAAAAACACGTGTTGCAGGTCTTTCGCCGGTTGACATCAATCCAACCCAACGCAAGCTTCCTACTTCTGAAGCCTATCTCAAATCTACAAGATATTACGATATGGACACTGTGCGCCGCTTCTTTCCCCTGGATGGCGGCAATAGCAACCAAGTCCGCTCGCTCGTCGGTGCTGGTGAAGAGCAATCGGGCATACTACCAGAGGTGAGTGCATACTACAACCGTAGGCTCAAGTACAATGGCACTGACTGAATACTATTGCTTATATTACATACTGGACCTCACCTCCGCCTGCACTCGCGTCGCATCAACTTTTCAAACGCGTCCATGGTTTAAAATGCTGCTGGGCATTTCACTTTGAATGGCAAACACACACGCACATCTAGCTATCGCGCAAAAACCGTATGATAGCATTTGGATCATGCTTAGTGGCTGGTTTAGCTTGCTCAGTAGTCGGCAGCATACTCTTTGCTTTTGGGTAAATTTTGCAATGCCCTCGTCGGCAGTGCACCTCTTTTTCGAAGCTGCTTGACGAGAGGCAAGGGCTATGCTGATGTCTTGTGACTTGCATTGTATAGTCAAGTAGCCAGCTTTGCTGTTTTGTACGTCTTCGGTAAGCTACACACTATTGCACAGTCGCACACTGTCGCCTTGCATATACCAACTCTAATCTTAATTGCTTTGCGCCACAACTTAGGTGTCTGCATTTCATTAGTCGGAACAGGGTTCCTCGTCGGATTCATGACTCAATTTAAGAAGGTATGGCTGCTTCAGCGTTACCGTATGCTTGATCGTATAGCATCTGACTTGGGTTTGTATCTCCTAAAAACCAGATGATGGACCCAGTCAGAATCGCCGCGACGGCTGTGTTTTTAGGAAGTATAGCCATGGTTTTCGTCAGTGCTTTTGCTCTTGGTATCGATGCTCTCGTTATGTAAGCCGTGTGTTTGATCCTACGAAGCAGATACCGATGTTACTGACACGAAACGCCATGTCACGTCTAGTGTTTTCGCCGGTATGTTCGCCTTCCTTGGGCAGATCCTGCAGGAGCAGTACTCTGACGTTCCTTTCCCCCACCCTATAGTGTTAACGTATCTCGCATATCTATGGTACATTCTCAGCTATGTGCCTTTGTGAGTTGCTTCCTCCGCAATAACATAATGAGATTTTGACTGAGCCACCTCGTCGCGCAGTGCACGAGACTTTGTCAAGAGTATTGTTAACAAATTTTCGAAATGATAGCTGGCTATGTGCAAATGTACCAGTAGTTGTCCACATAGTCTGCAAATGCAATCAGTCTTCACTCAATAAGACTTTCCATCGCGCATTATCCTTGTCCGTTACCGTGTGTTCTTCTCGCTGTGTTGACATTCCCAAACTTTGCCATTCCGCAAACATCGCATCGCATCAGCCATTTATATATATCAAGATAGTAGTATGTCTGTGTTGCATGTGATTGCAGAGGAGAGAGAAAGAAAAGGAAAATTGAACTGTCGATGGTTCTACCAACACAAAGCTCTCGTGGAAAGAGATAGGCACACAGAGAGGAGCAGTATTGTATGAGAAGAGAGATGACAGGATCCAGTGGAGAAGGAAACAAGTGAAGAGACTTGATGAGGTTCGAGATGGCAGACGCTAGCATGGATCTCAAAAAACTATGTGGAAGGGAGACATACTGTTACAGGAATGGCCCAATGCAAGCAAGAAAGGGAAAGGGATCATGCTAAATACTGACTATGGGGGTATATACGGTCAAAAAGGAAACAGTCTCATACAGGGTAAAGAGTAGAGAGGAGAGGGAGATTGTGGAAGTGGTGTCTTAATGCTGCTTCTTGACAGAGTCGATGTAGTGTCTTGCGCAAGGTTGAAAAGGCGGCATGTCGATAGAGAGAGTGTGTAGTGAATTTTGAAAGATATTGCAACAACAATAAAGAAGGAGATTTCGTGAATATAGATATGGATTCGTGAAGACCGATCGTTATAATAAATAAATAGAAGGAGAACTGATAGATAATTCGTGAAACTAGGGAGACTTGGAATTGAAGGATTGTAGGGGTCATTCAAGCCGACGGAGGTTGGAAGACGAAGGCCTGGAAGCGAGCGATGAGATCACGCGACGCTATGCAGCCGTCCGACGGCCCTGCTCGTCCACTTTCGCCTGTCGGTGCATAGCGAGTCTGCCCGCTAAGCTTTGTCTAGCTGTAGCTGCGCGTGTAACTCTCGAGCCATTGAGGTCTTTGCCTTGAGCGCTATTGGATATACTATTGCTGCTATATGCGCGATGCATAGTACCTCCTGAGATGGTAGCAGGTTGATGTTGCTGTTGGGCATGTGCCATCGCTATAGCTCTCAATGGTCCAGTAGAGATTTTCTTCTTAATGAAAGGAGAAGGTAGAGTATCTTCATCTTCCATATTCCATCTCGGTGCAGGTAGACCATTAGGGGCGAGAGTAGCATAAGAAGCGAGTGAGTTCATACTCGCTGCACTTGATAACTGAGGAGGAGCTGTCGAAGTTCTAGCAACTGTCATTCGTTTTGAAGGACTAATTCGATCCGCTACGCTGCTAGCGTGATTTGCTATCGATGCGCTGGACTCGCTGCGTCGCGTTGCAGAGGAAGGTCCTTCCAGAGCCGATGACGAGGCAGGTCGGACTGGTGGCGCTGCACCATTCGAAGAAGGCGTGCCCTGCTGAGATGCGTAATGCATTCGGTTCTGAGCCAAAGAGGAAGGGAAGGCTCGAGAGGTCGGCGACTCGTGGCGTGATCCTCCAGAAGATTTCAAGTTATGCATTGACTTTGAAGTCGCAATGCGACGTCTTGCTTCGGTATTCGGAGTTGACATGCCACTACCGCTCTTGATAGGCGTTTCACCGTCAATAATCATACTCTGAAGACTCTGGCATGACATGCGTTTGGCGAGCGAGTGCAAGCCGATGCTGTGGGTACTCGAATTCAGTCACACGCCATATGCTGCACGCATTTCATCTAGAACAGGACTTACATGGACCTTCTCTCTTCCAATGGTCTTCGCGGCACAAGGCTAGGTCTACTAGCGACTCGAGCTAACGTTTTAGTCGCCGATTCCGAGATGGAGCCTAATGGTGAATCATCCGGGAAGGGAGTACCTGCACCTTGTATATGCATTATAGGGAGGACATTCTCCTTCTGATCCATTAGAGGCGATGTATCTCTGCTACTAGGTGCAGTGGATGTACCGGCATAGCTCGCGCCCGAGGAAGAGGAAGAGGATTGGTATGCAGAGGTAATGCTCGTATAAGCTGCAGCGAGTCGGAGGCGTTCATTCTGGAGCTCATTGCGCTCCAGTTCAAGATCACGCTCTCGTAAACTGATTTGGCGTTCTCGCTCGGTCACCGCAGCTTCTCTAGCTTCTACCTGTTGTCTTGCTTTGAGAAGTTCATCGTGCCTGGTCGGGTGAGAGAGGCGATGTCAACATCTGAAGATTCCATATCACGAGAAAAAAAAAACAAAGTCGGTCCTTACATCTTTCTCATCTCGATAAGTCGACCTTGCAATTTAATCTCGTCCATATTTCTGATCATCTCGACAGTCGGCCTCAATTTCGGCTGGAAAGGGAAGACAGCGTTAGGATTGAGGATATCTTTCCGGCGGTCTCTGTGCCCATATACTAATACGACACTTACATCCTGCTGTAGCATACTTTTGACTGTATCTTGTAAGCGTCTCGAATAGACAGAAGGCATATTTGGGATTCGACCATCTCGGATGAGCTTTGTGAGTTCTGCTTGTGTGCGAGCCTCGTGGAAAGGAGGGCTACGATACGCAAAAGAAATTCAGTTCTGAATATCCGCAAAAGACACTGCCATGAAATCGACTCACTGCCAAGCGCAGAGCTCGTAGATAAGGCATCCAAGAGCCCATATATCGGATCTGCGAAAAGTGCGTCAGCTGGAGCTGTGGTAACGAGACGTGGGGGATGAAATGACCCACTTCTGATCATAGGCCTGACCATTGATGAGTTCCGGTGACATATAATAAGGAGTTCCAACATAAGTATTAGTAAAAGCAGCATTAGCCATAGCTTTACTAAGGCCAAAATCTCCCAATTTAAGAATTCCATCTTTATCCAAGAAAACATTCTCTGGTTTTATATCTCGATGTAAGATGACTTGTTTCTGACGTCCTTTAGCGTCTAATTCAGCGTGACAATCTGATAATGCCTGTGCTATTTGTGCTAAATATGACCAGATTGTATCTTCTCGAATTAGAGTATTCTTTCGTCTGCATCGTTGGATTTGAGCTGCTAGATCACCATTGTGACAGTATTCCATAATGATGTGAAGTCTGTATTTCTGTCGATCTACGTAACGCTCATAGTAGCGGACTATGTTCTCGTTTGGTTCGAGGTTCTGGAGGATTGTGCTATATGGGTGGGGAATGAATGGCAGAAGTTTAGTTATCTGTAGGAGCATACAAAAAGTCACAAGTGCAGTTATTAGACGACGATACCTACACTTCTTCACTGAGCTGCTTTAGATCTCGTTCGTCCATTCTGCCATAGTCGAGTTCCTGGTGAGGAGGTGAGTGAGAAAAGCGAGGATGCGTGAGCATGGGGATTCGAAAACAAGCGGCGACGCAGTACAACAGTGCCAGCGGCGAGCGAAGAGTACGCGAAGAGTGCAGATGATCATCCATAATGACCTCCCCTTTGCGCTCCTTGGACGTTACTTTTGACGTTTCTCGAAAAGTAGTCACGTTCGCGCGGCTGGCACGTGGATTGATTGTTATGGACACACCTTTCTGGCGAGGACCTGGGTGAGAAGCAAGGTCAGCAGGCTTTCAAGAGCAGGGTATACATAGAGTGGCTACGCACCAGTCCATCTGCTCTCCTGATGACCTGTGTCGGCGCGTAGGTAGGTTTCCCGTCGCAGTTCAGTTGTGATCACTGGATAGCGAAACCAAGGCGACTGACCTTTCGAATGATGCCAAAAGTGCCAGTTCCAATGACCTCGCCGACCTCGTACAGCTCTTCCATGCGTGCTACAGAGCCATGAGCGTGCTGTTGTTGCTGCTGAGGTGCCTGCATCTGTGGAAGCTGCTCGTAAGACGCAGACTGCTGGGACGAGGCGGACGAGGGTCGCTGTTGATGCTGCTGCTGCTGCGAGCCGGCGGCCTTTACATTGGCGCTGGATGCTTTGCGGTGGAGGGGCGGATGTGCCGAGGACGAGGACGCAGCAGACGGTGGTCTGTCTGTGGATGGGGGCATGGTGACTGTCTTTGCTGTCGCGGTGGATGGATGGCCGTCGCTGGTCCTTCTCGCGGGCAGCCAGCCCCCTCGAGCTGGACGGGTCTCTCTCTCTGCTGGCGGGACGCGCGGTGAGGGACACTGCACGGCGAGAGTGTGGTGTGGTGCTTGCAGTGTGCTCCACTTGCTGTCCTTGTCGAGACTTGCTTCCAGTCGTATTCCCGTGGTCAGTCAATCAATCAACAGCCAAAGCCCTGCAGCTTGTCCATGTCAAGTTCAATCAACACACTTCGCCCTCACGCGCCAGGCCTCGATCGACCCAGAGAAGCAAGGTATGAGGCATCATTGGTGTGCAGGTGTGCATGTGATAGACGGGAAGCACTGTACAGAAGGCAGTAACCACCGCTATCTGTCAAGCTTTGCACTTTCCGCTTCAACCTGTCCGCCAAACTTGCTTCTCGCCACCGTCCACCTCGGCACAGCTGAGCTTCAGATCTCAAGGCGGACTCTCTTCTCTTCCTTCCCACAACCGACAGACGGTAGCGACATCAAACCCATCCCCCAGACCGACAACATGCTCAAGACACTCCCCTCTCGATGCCCATCATGCTCGTCCGTCCTGCGCCGTCCTGCACTCTCGCCATCGCCTAGTCGCCTCCGATCAATCCATTCCACATCTCGACACTCCAGCAAAGTGCCTTCCTTCGATGGGGACAGGCCAGCTCCACCACGCCTACCAGCCCATCTCCAGAAGGAATTCGAAGAACTCCAACGCAGAGCAGCTACCCCTCTAGCCTCGTCCTCCCTCTCATCCAATAAGCCCGCCGACGAGGTATCGTCGAATAGCGCACAGTCCGAAGAACACCCTGATATGAGAAAGAAACCCAAACCGGAATTCGAAGGTGATAGAAACCCAAGAACTGGTGAAGTGGGCGGTCCTAAGAATAATCCGCTTTCATACGAGAAGGAATGGACCTACGGTGGCAGAGCGACCGATTTCTAGAAGGCTCTGATGCCAGGTAGACTTCATTATAGGTATGCTCTTTCCTCCCTTCTCTTGCTATATAATAAGAGACTTACATTCATCTCATCGGCGTGCAGACCGTGCTCCGTTGACGTGACGTAAGCATGTGCAATCATCGAACCCTCTGAAAGCAAGAATTTAGAAAGTACCCAAGCCCGCCGTAATAAAGGCATCGCAGCTCACCTTAAGGCACGCAACTCCAATACACCTCATCAAGTCTCTATGTAGTAACTCGGTTCCAATGGCAGTCTTCTTCCTGCACGTCGAACTCACTTGTCACGCCTTTTTCGGCATAGATAGTTAGAGACTAGCCAGTCTGTTCATGAGAGGGGCATTCGTCTTGTCCATTATCGCATTCGAACAAGATGATGTTGTAGCAGGTCAATCAAGTGGAAGGCGAATGTAGATACAATACTTAGAAATCCTGTTCTGTGGCGGAATTCGAGGGGTGTCACGCGACGATTTGAACATGTCGAACTAATCTAGCAACCCAATATTAGTAAAGAACTGGGAAACCCTGGCAATGATACCAGATCATAGCTTTACTTGTGTACAGATGAAACTGCAGAACGTGCAAGGGTGATCGACATTTTGCGTCGCTTTTCATTGCCTGTCAAACTCACCGTCGTCGTTTACATTTCATCAGAACGCTTATATCAATACCTACCACTGACATACTCAAGCTTCATCTACACTCGGCACTGCACGCTTCTCGCCTGCTGCAGAACAGTGGACACGAAATCGCGCGAGCATGGCCTCGTTCCAGCGGTCACGTCGGCTCGTGCTGGCAACGTCAATATTCCCAAACCTACTACGACTGCTACGCATACCGTTTGCGGCATTAGCGCTACCTACGACTCCATCGTCCTCGTCAGACTCTTCCACACTCGCCTCGTCTGCAAACTATCTCTCCTTCCTCGACCATGCAAGACCTACCATGCGTACATTTGCAGAGGCGCCCGAAACTCCACCTGGTTCAGCTGCGTACTGGCTCAAGCTGGCGGTCGTGTTATGTTTGGTGCTCATAGGAGGTATCCTCGCTGGTCTCACGTGGGTTCCTGCTCTTTCCTCAACCTCGTGCTTTCAGCCCTAAACTGACTGACTGGTTTTCGCGTGCTCCAGACTGGGCTACATGTCGCAGGACTCTGTCAATCTAGCAGTTTTAGAAGCAACAGGCGACGATAAAGAAAGAGCAAGAGCTGCTAAAGTATTGGGACTGCTTAAGAAGGGCCAGCATTGGGTACTGGGTAGGTCATTACAACCGATTTCATCCATGCTGCGTCCCAAGCACGGGCTGATCTCGCTTGATCTGTACAGTCACTCTACTACTCTACAACACAATGTGCGTAGCAGGCGTATAGTCTGATGTGCGACACTCCCTTCCAATTCGCTGACAATACATTTAACTACTTAAATCCAGAACGAACGAAACACTGCCCATCTTTTTGGACAGCATCCTAGGTGGTGGCGTACTTGCCGTTGCGAGTTCAACAGCCTTGATTCTACTTTTCGGAGAAGTCATCCCGCAAGGTAAGTCGAGACAATGCCTCTGTAACTCCTCGCATGTAGGCTGACTTGCAAATGTATCGCATAGCCATCTGCTCCCGATATGGTCTAGCTATCGGAGCTGCCAGCACGCCCATCATGAAGGTTTTGGTAGGCCAATCCTTTTCCAGCCGTCTTGAACGCCAAGGGTATCGTCTGACACGTATTCACGCCCGTTCCTCGTAGATGTACGTCTCCTACCCAATCTCGTGGCCTATTGCCCAACTTCTCGATAAAGTACTAGGTCACGACGAAGGCACAACATACAAGCGACAAGGCTTGAAAACCTTTGTATCACTCCATCGTCATTTAGGAGCTGAAAATCTACTTGATGATGAAGTTACGATTATTTCTGCTGTGCTGGAACTATCGGAGAAGAGCGTAAAAGATATAATGACTCCTATTGGAGATATCTACTCTCTTTCAAACGATCAGATATTGGATGAAGCGACAGTGTCTGAGGTGCGTTGGTGTCGTCCAGCAAATAAGTCCAGACGATGACTTACGTGCTTGTTCGTTCTTAGATACTGAGACAGGGCTACTCTCGCGTTCCTGTGTATAGTGGAAAAGATAAATCTAACTATATCGGCATGCTCCTCGTCAAAAATGTGAGAAGTCTCCCTCTACTTTCTTCTGAGAGAGAGCTCAAGCTCAATCTCGTTTCCCTCTCCGTAGCTGGTCGTGTACGATCCGGAAGATTCGAAGCCTGTGTCCACTTTCAACCTGATTCCCCTGCCTGAAGCAGACCCGTCATTGAGTTGTCTGGAAGCTCTCAACTTCTTGTGAGTCTGTCTTGATTCTCGTCCATGAAATAGATTCGTAAACTAACTTGACCTGCTAATCTGCGCCAGTCAACAAGGTCGCTCACATATGATGCTCGTTACGGAACATCCGGGCGAGAATGGAGGTGCTCTCGGAATCGTCTCTTTAGAGGACGTAATTGAAGAACTTATTGGAGAAGAAATTATCGATGAGACAGATCTCTTCCTCGATGTCGCTAACAAGATCAAGGTGGTACGAAGACCGCAGATTAGAACTGGTGCCGCGAAAAAGCTTACTCCGCTATTGAAAGGTAAGTATCTGGCTTTTGCTCTTCGGTGAGTTCATAGCTAATTTACGAGCATTCTCAGATGCTACCGCTCGACGCAAACCTGGTCGTACCAACAGCCTTCCACCAAGTGAAGCCGATTCCTCCGAAAGTCCAGGCAACTATGGAACAATCACCAGTCAACACACTGGTGGAGCCAGTACACCGAAGCGAAGGCCTTCGGGACCTCATCGATTGGGTTCTGTCACTAGTACTGCTCTCGCATTTGACAAGGTTAAAATGAAGGGAGTCAAAGGAGCTCAGCGATCAGAAGCTATGCAAGCTGTCATTCAAAATTTGGAAGCTATGGGAAATACTGTTGAAATCGTCAATACTGATGATCCGTCGGATAATGGACAGAATGGACATGAAGCGTCGGCGGATGGAAATGGTGAAGGTGGGAATGATGCTGCTGCTGGTGGTAAGGGTGCGGACGCGGATCGGATCTCTGGGTCTCATGTTGAAGTTACAGTAGAGCACCCAAACGGAGAAACGGAAGATTTGGTCGTGACTATGGATGAGGATGAAAATGCCCCTCTGCTAGGTGGGAAACAGCTAGTTTCCAGTCCGCGACACATGTAGTTCAGAACCGCGTCTTGCAGCCTGCCCTGACTGCGGATAGTTTCAAATAAAATGCACGCTTGCAATGCAATCCCCAGTGTCCTTTGCCTTTCCAGCAATTAGAGGACGAGCCACTCAAACGCCCTACTCGACTAGCCTAAGCACGAGACACAACGTGCTATGCAATCAGATGACTCGCAATTTCGCTCGCTTAGTTCGTGTTGGACTGTAGAGCGTCTGTGCAATTGCGCAAATGCTTCAAAGCTTCTTGCTTTCGAATTGCCGCCACTGCTGTCCACGTGATTTCTTACCGACTCTTCTGATTCTTTCGACAGAGTGCCTTGCCCTCCTCACATCAACCCAGTATTTGTACATACAAGCACTTGATGCATACACATCATCACAATGGACCCAGACGGTGCGTATTGTTGAAATTGCGCATCATGTCGAACGTACATCGCTAATAGAACGGGCGCCGTAGAAAGCGAGCCAGTGACGGGCAATGTCCATTCCTGCGCGTCCTCATTCACAGAGACCAGGCAGAACGAGCGACAAGCTCTGTTGAGCTCGTCGCAAAAGACGACGACTACCGGAAACGATAAAGGTCCAGTTTATCGCACTTTTCCTGCTCGAGATGGCAGCATGCAATCTGGTTCTGGCACCAGCACGCCGCGCGAGAATTCAGGAGCAACGGCTACAAAGACTATCAAGCGCAAGATCAAGAACGTCAACTATTGGACATACTATATACCTATCCTAAGCTGGCTGCCTGACTACTCGTTGCGCCTTCTGCCGGGCGATATCGCTGCTGGATTAACTGTAGGCATCCCATCTCGCACATAGGTCAATCTGGCATACTAATGGAAGTACACATACCCTTGCAGATCACATGTCTCCTAGTCCCGCAGTCTATGAGTTATGCTTCGGGACTCGCTCATCTCAACCCTGTCAATGGTATGTCCCGTCCGCAAGCAGCCTGTTAAAAGACACACACGACTGATGATACCTTTGACACCTTTGCCACAGGCCTCTTCAGCGTCATCATCCCGGCATTCATCTATTTCATCTTTGGTACTTGCAGACAGCTGAGTGTCGGCCCCGAGGCGGCACTCTCCCTCCTGTCAGTGACAGCTTCATGTTTCGCATAACACTTCAAAATCCTTTACTGAAGTATGCCTGTAAACATATGCAGGATTGGGCAGACTGCAGACAAGCTTCTTGTACCTTATGATCACTATTCACTGGAGCGTCTTGCGGATATGCGAATTGGTATCGCAAGCGTTGTCGTGTGAGTTATTACGACTATAGCGTGACAAGAAATTCCCTGATATTCTTCCTTTTTTCAGATTTGAAGTCGGCCTCATCACCTTCCTTCTTGGTATCTTCCGCATGGGCTTCCTAGACGCTGTTTTGAGCCGTGCTCTCCTCCGTGGATTCATCACTGCTATCGGTTTTGTGATTCTCATTGAGCAACTTAGTACGCATTGGGTATCCATAATGAAAGAGGTTCCGAACTGTATTAATCAAACCTTCACGCAGTCCCTCTTCTTGGCCTGTCCGCTCTAGCCAAAGAGTTACACCTTGGTCAGCAACTGCCTATTGACAAATTCTACTTTGTTATCGGGCACATCAAGCACACCCACCGCTTGACAGCCTTGATTTCGCTTGTGTCACTGGCTGTCCTACTATTAGCGAAGATCATCAAACCTCGGCTGGTTAAACGGCACAAGTGGATATCTTTGATACCTGAAATCCTGATTGTCGTTGCGCTCGCAACTTGTAAGTATACTGTATTACCAGCAGCTTCTCTACTGCTGACCCAACCTTTTTATAGTTTTTACGGACAAATTCGACTGGAACCTCCGTGGCGTGGACATATTGGGCAAAGTCTCGCCCGGGAGTGTGCACATACATCTTCCGATACACTCGTCTAGCATGATGCGCTTCGCGATCTCGCCTGAGGTAACAAGCGTAGCTGTTACGATCGCCCTGGTTGGTTATGTGGATAGTATCGTTGCTGCAAAAGAGCACTCGAGTCGCTTTAACTATCCTATCTCCCCTAACCGCGAGTTGACCGCTCTGGGGCTGGGTAAGTCAGTATTCGTATGAACGCGCAACTTTACTAATTTTTCTGGCTCAGCAAATCTTGGAGCGGCACTCGTCAGCGGAACAATACCAGGTTACGGTAGCATCACTAGAAGCAAGTACGTATCTAGTTCGGAGTAACTCGCTGTTTACACATCTCTTCTGACTCAATGTTTCCAGAATCGCATCGAATGCTGGAGCTCGATCTCCTTTATACGGCTTTTTCGTCGGTCTCTTCACCCTCTTGAGCACATATTTCTTGCTTGGGTACCTTTACTACCTGCCAAAAGCAGTCTTGGCTTGCATTATCTCCCTTGTCGTCTACACTATCCTGGCTGAGTGCCCCGAAGAGATCGCCTTCTTCGTCCGTATGCGTGCGTGGTCGGATATGGCCTTGATGTTCCTTACATTCGCTTTGACGCTCCTGGTTTCAGTCGAGGTAAGTGACCGCTAAGCACGCCAAACCCAGCCAAACCTAGTAATCTTATTGCTGACATACTTGGGTGGTCACAGACTGGAATTCTCGTCAGTGTCGCAATATCTCTTGTCAGCATTGTACGACAGTCCGCAAGGTCGGCCGGCGTGCAGATCATGGGCCGTGTTCCCGGAACCGAAGAATGGTTGCCCGTCGAGGATGAAGCCAACGATGATGATTTGCTAACTTCCAACGAAGAAATTCCTGGAGCTCTTATTGTCCGTTTGAAAGAAACATTACACTTCGCCAATGCCGGAGCTTTGAAGGAACGGTTAAGAAGATTAGAAAGATACGGAACGAAGAAACACCATCCATCTGATGCACCCTTTCGAGATGAAGCTCAAATTGTGGTGTTTCATGTCAAGGACCTTCAGGAGGTTGATGCTAGCGCCTTGCACATTCTGCGAGAGACATGTCAGAGCTACGTATCTAGAGATGTGCAAGTATACTTCGCCCACGTCTCGCAGGAGATGCGGAAGAAGTTTGAACTTGCTGATATAATCGAAGTGATAGGGAACGGTGAGTGATTGAACTGCAGCAGGGGCTAGCGACAACTTGCTGATGGGAGCTTCGCATGCAGATCACCTGAAACCGACGGTCAAGCAGTGTCTGGAAGTAGCTCGCATGGCTGCCATTGCCACACCTGCTGAGGCGCAGATGGTATGACCGAAACACGAGTCGTACAAGTGATGTTTTCCCAATTTGTGTAGCATGAAATCGTTCTCGCAATAATCAGACATACCCCACATATATTTATCAGCAATCCAAACACACCAGCGCATTGAGTACAAGTGAGCCCAGAAGGGCATCGGCATTATTTGCGGTATGTCTGTCACACAAGCTAGAAGCCCTGTTGGATCCAGCTTCTGGACCTGGTGGTGAGCGGCATCGCACGTTGATCAGCTTCTCTAGAGCTCCCATCAGAGGATCAGTCGGGCCAAACCAGGCAATATATAAGTCGAAAAGAGAAGTAGAAAGACGACATTGCAAGAGATGACAACGAGGGGTAAGAATAGACTCGAAGATACCTCAGCAGGATGTTCTATAGAATGCGGCACGCTAAGTGTGTGAAGCACAGTCCGCTTTTGAAGAATAGCCAAGGGGTTTTTATGACAAAATGAATGGGTACAAACATTTATCGGCCACCGGACAGAGCCTTCTGCATAGCGCGACGAAGGTGGAGGTGGACTCTCTTGAGTTCGTCGGTTGAGCTCTCTTCAATCTCGAGCTTCTCGAGTGCCTTGGCGAGTTCGGTCTCGACGTTGGCCTTAGCACCTCTCTTCATCTTGAGGCCGGCTTCAGGTCCAGTGATAGTGGACTCGACGGAGGCAATGTATGACTCGAGCTCCTGCTTAGCCTCGTGTTTGGCGGTGAATTCTTTATCGGCAGTCTTGAAGGTTTCGGCATCCTTGATCATCTGGTCAATCTCGGAAGATGATAGACGTCCAACGGAGTTGGTGACTGTGTAGAAAAATAGAGATCAGTATGCTGTCACAAGTGCAAGTATAGGTTATTGTACATATGGGACTCACTGGTGATGTTGGCTTTGCGGCCGGAGGTCTTGTCCTGGGCGGAGACCTTTAGGAGACCGTTGGCATCGACTTCGAATGTGCAGATGAGCTCGGCCTGTCCTCTTGGCTGAGGAGTGATTCCAGAGAGCTCGAATTCTCCTAGAAGTCTGTTCTCCTTGCATGTCACACGCTCTCCCTCGTAAACTGGGAAGGTAACGGTGGTCTGGTTGTCCTCGACAGTGGTGAATGTTCGGGACTTGTTGGTGGGGATAGGGGTGTTTCTTGGCACGACAACACCGAAGACATCACCCTGCATGGCAACACCGAGTGATAGAGGAGCAACGTCGAGGAGGAGAAGGTCGGCGGTCTTGTCGGAGGTCTGTCCGGTTAGGACGGCAGCCTGGACAGCGGCACCGTAGGCGACAGCCTCATCGGGGTTGATGGACTTGTTTA
This sequence comes from Cystobasidium ongulense, assembly GCA_022835595.1. Classification (NCBI taxonomy): domain Eukaryota; kingdom Fungi; phylum Basidiomycota; class Cystobasidiomycetes; order Cystobasidiales; family Cystobasidiaceae; genus Cystobasidium; species Cystobasidium ongulense. The sequence goes on from BQUP01000004.1 coordinate 82,990, forward strand.
GCGCACGGCCACCGAAGAACTCGGAGACAAGGGACTGGATCTTGGGGATACGGGTGGATCCACCGACCAGGACGATATCGTCAACCTTGTCCTTTGCGATCTTAGCGTCCTTGAGGACCTTGTCGACAGGGATGATGGTGGACTTGAAGGTAGCGGCGTTGATCTCCTCGAATCTGGCTCTTGAGATAGAGGCAGAGAAGTCGGTACCCTGGTATAGAGAGTCGACTTCGACAGTTGTCTGTCAAGAATAATAGTGGTCAGCATGAATCCACGACCAATCAGAGCGCGCTTCCGGAAAGCAAAAGATAACGCACCTGTGTGACGGAAGAAAGAGTTCGCTTGGCACGTTCGCAAGCAGATCTCAATCGTCGGAGAGCTCGGGGGTCATCTTCAATGTCGAGCTTGGACTTGCGCTTGAACTCGGCCTTGAAGTGCTCGAGGAGGGTGTTGTCGAAATCCTCACCACCGAGATGTGTGTCACCAGCAGTGGCCTTGACGGTGAAGACACCACCGTTAATGGTCAATAGAGAGACATCGAAAGTACCACCACCTAGATCGAAAATGAGAACGGTTCGCTCCTTCTTGTCCTTGTCGTTGGCAGAGTCGAGACCGTAAGCAATGGCGGCAGCGGTAGGCTCGTTAATGATACGGAGAACGTCGAGACCAGCGATGGTACCGGCATCCTTGGTGGATAGACGCTGAGAGTCGTTGAAGTAAGCTGGGACGGTGATGACAGCCTTCTTGACGGTCTTGCCGATCTGTGTATGATAGTGGTGAGCAGAGCACATCCAGGACAAAACCATATCGAGCGGGCTTACCTTGGCCTCAGCGGTGTCCTTGAGCTTGCTCAAGACCATGGCGGAGATCTCAGCTGGGGTGAATTGACGTGTCTCGCCGAGGTACTCGACTTCGACGGATGGGGCACCGTCCTTGTCGACAACCTTGAAAGGCCATGTCTTCATGTCCTTCTTGACTTCTTCGTCATCGAAGCGGCGACCAATGAGACGCTTGGCATCGAAGACTGTTCCTCGAGGGTTCATGGCGCTCTGTAGGCATGGGCGGATGGCGTTAGTGTTGTAGCATGCAGAGATGAAGGTATATGCAGCTCTCTGCAACGTACCTGGTTCTTGGCGGCATCACCAATGAGACGCTCCTCGGCGGTGAAGGCGACGTATGAAGGTGTGGTTCTGTTACCTTGGTCGTTGGCGATGACTGTGGGAGGGTCGAGGAAGTATATCAGCGGGTGTTCCGTTTGCTAAAAAGTTGGGGCTCGCATCAAGGCGGCCACTTGATCTGCACTCACTCTCGACACGGTCATCGGTCCAGACACCGACACTGTGAAGTGACGACACAGAGATGAGAAGGGCAACATGTCAGAATGTATGCTTGCTGCTGCGCAAGTGCATGCCTCTGCAGCCGCGTCCGTATTTCGGCGAGCGGTGCGCGCAGACGACGATTGCAAAATTTCCTCACCATGAGTAGGTGGTTCCGAGACTGGAGAGAGCGAAGAGGTCAGGACAGGCAGCACAGAGTAGATAGTGCAGGTGTGAGGACTCACTCGATACCAATGGCACCGTTGAACTGCAGTGCGATGAGGCCAATGGTCAGCTCTGCGCCTGCTTCGACGCCTGCATGAAGCTCTCTCTCGCTCTATGGCGGGCGGGAGCAGCTGCTCACCTCGTCGCTCTCCTCGTTGGAGGGGACCTCGGCGTCGACTAGCTGGGGGATATCGTCGTCTCCAGACATGATGTAGTGTGTAGATGTGTGTTGGGGGGAGGTGTAGGGTGTTGCGGTGTGCAAGTTGGCTGGAGGCAGAGGAAGCTTCCAAATTTCTGAAGGCGCAAAAAGGCGGGCCGCCCAAAAAAAAGACAAGGGCAAGAAAGAAAGAAGTTTTTTGCAGGTCTACGCTGTGACATTGATGGACAGAAGCTACATTACACAAGACACCTGGACCAGATGATATGCCATAATGCTCACGACCGCGCGCTGCAATGACTGACACTGCGAGAGCTGAAGCGAGCGACCGGTGCAGCCACATAGAAACCGTATGTATAGTACATCGTACAGCAAGATCATAAGTAAGAACTATTGGACCAACAGCACGTGTACATTGTTAGCGGTCTGCCTGACCATCACAACACCCGTACACCTGACTCACTACCTATCAATGATTCCGGAAGAAATCCTTTCGCAACACCCTATCTCAGGATACGGTCGCATAGCCTCTCGACAACATGACTCTGACTACCACCAACACCATATCCTTGAACTCTATCGTCCTAGATATCCGATTGAACATCTAGGATCTTTCAGTGTTGGGGGTGCTTGTGTCTCCTCAGTGCATGCTATATCATAGGAATTAGCCGCAAAGTCTCCCTAAACGGCAACCTCTCCCAAGATGACCACTGTATTAGCGCAACGAGATGAGATGATTCGGGCACCGCAGAATGTCTTCACCGGGTACAAGCTTGAATATCCGGGCATATTGGAAACGTTCTGGTACGTACAATATCCCTCCACGACAACAATTGCAAACCCCTCCGGGCCAACCTGACGCACCTGGTCCCTCATGCAGTTGCAATGGGTGTATCTCGCCAATAAAACTGACCTATCAAGGTGAGGACCCTGCCTACGGCACCCATGTAGGCGGGTCTAGGACTGTGCTCGCTACTCAACCTCAACCCACTGGAGCGGCAGTGCCTGAGACGAGAAAGATAGGCGCGACTGCGAGTAGTCTTACACATGGTATCTCTTCTGCCAACTCCGTTGCTGCCGCACCGCTCACTCGACATACTGCCAGAAGCAGCACGAATGACAGCCAGATTCTCAACAATGCTCGCTCAATGAACCGGCAAGCTTTGAAGCGACGGGGTCCTGTAGCTGCGCAAACTCTCCATCCATCGGAAGCGTCGGCAACAGCTGCGGGAACAGTGGCCCCTGCTTCAAGGAACGCAATCCCAGTTGATGGGCGTCCCGGTAGTTATCGACATTCTGGGGAACTCCAACAGCAAGCTGGAGTGGGTCGTCGAGGATACTCTGCTGAGCGCACACTGAGTTCTGCTGGTCGATCTGAATTTACTCCCTTGAAAGACGGAAAGCACGGAGTGCAGCAGCCAGAGCCGACGAAGTACGCTACTCCGCACGCTAATGGACATGCACAGTCTATTACTCTCTTAAAATCACTATCTAAAAATGCAGAAACACAAATGCTAGCTCCCGCAAACTTCGCTGAAGCGCCTCAATCGACGCGCGCACGTAATGCAGATACGCGAAGATCGCTGACCCAGGATTCAGCGGTAGGTCATCTTTCATCACAGCTGAGTACGAGTCCACACAATTCGCAACATTCCACTCACTCACGGTCCCTGTCCATTGGAATATCCCTACAGAAAGATACTGCAGCATCCCGAAGAAACGTAGGCCAAAGCTCGCTTGGTAACAGGGCCGATTATACCTCGACGGAGAGACCGAAATCAAGCCCAATTACACTACCAAAAGAAGCTCATCGCGCACCTCGCCCTCAGGCAATGTGGCACATGGCAAGGCCGGACCCGTCAGCCCATCAAGGGCAACCTGAGCACCATAAGGATTCTCTGTGCAGCGAACCCGCGCAATCTGAACATTTGCGCAGAACCTCGTCCAGGGCGATCTCCCAGAGACTGGTCTAGCTAGCAGCATAGCAGCACAGATACCCGGTCCAGACGCCTGCAGCAGACAGAATTGGCATTGCTCAAACTCGCCAATATTCATGTCACCGGCCTGATCCCAGCCCCATTTCAGCGACCGTACGTAACTCATTTCCAGGAACGAATACTTCATGTCTTATTGGATTAGCACTGGCTCATTAGACCCGTATTAGCATACGTTCTTTGTTGACAAGCGCTTCGCGTGTATGCCTCTGCTTCTTGATATACTTTTACTATTTACATACCTGGAAATCGTTATAGAAGTAGCCAGCTGCCTTACGGTAAATCTACGAGACAATGTCAGATCGGTTATATAAATTTGAGTGGCGGCCGGCTAGTTCGGCATTTGCATACAGGTCTGCAACGCACCTACAGTCACACATATCAAGATGTCTTCTCCAGGCTTTCTGTGCGCCATCAGCAAGCCACAAAGCTCCAGCACCGACCCAGAAAGCTTCCAGTACGAATGCCGAGCAGCCCACAAGTCACGTCGCGCATTCTTGCAGATTGGCAATGGCGAAATCCTGTCACACGAGCACTATGTTGCGAAAGACAAGGAACAGGACACGCAGACATGCATGGATGTATACGAGCTCAGCGACATTGAGCCGCTGCTCGCAGGGAAGCTGTTACTAGAAGAGGGCGGTGACGGGCCACTGATCACGCATACTTACACCTACAAGCTCATCAGGTGAGCATCCTGGATGATGGCTCTACCCTTCCTTACACTTCCTTGGGCCACGCTGACAATTGAAATCACAGTTCACATGGTGCTACTGCTGCACAGACATCCGAGTCTCCAGAAGATTTGGTCATGGTCTCTTTCGACCCGCCTGTGACGCACCTGGACGAAATGAATCGCTGGTGAGGGTTGATCTAAAAATTACGTCGCTGCTTCTACTGATGTCCTGCTTTCCATAACGCACAGGTATGAAGAAGAGCATATTCCCATGCTGAAGAAAGTGCCTGGCTGGCAGAGCACCATACGCGGCAAGATGCTTCTCTTGTCACGCGATGGCGATGCCTCCTTGCCGAAATACGCTGGTCTGCATCGCTACGCGCCTGAAAACGGCTGCGGTACTAGTAAGGAATGGCGGGAAGCCTGTGACACACCTTGGAGAAACAGTATAAGGGCTGTCATTGACAAGGAGGGAGCATCGCTGAGAACTGAGTGGAGGTTCCAGCAGACCTGAATATTGAATGACGCTCTACTTATGAATAAAGAAAAGTGCCCTGTCAGGTAGTTTATAGAAGGACCTCACATTAAATGCTAGTTACTGTGTCTTTAGTGAAACTAGCATAAGTCCCAGGAAGTACAGCTCTCAAGGTGATTCTGACATCGGGCGGTAGTCATACATGCTTTACTGATATAAACATCATTTCTGTGGAACAACATCCGCGTTTCGAGTGTGTACAGTGTTTGCATACACTGAGAGCCAGTTTGTAGCGCCGACTTCATTCCTGAGCTTCTCCATCTTCCTCCTGAATTCTTCAGCCTCACTACCACTATCAATCTTACCCGAGTCTGGATCGTCAAACGTATTCGAAGCTAAAGCGCGTGAGCTCTTCTTCTGGGAACGATCTTCCTTCGGCAAAGTCTTGTGTTGGCGTTGACCACTTGCAGCTACTTCCGTGCTTCCAACGTCCAGTAAAACTGCGCCTTCAGGGTGGCTTTGGGTGCGATGATGCTCGCGAGTAGTAGTGTCCTTGCTGTCGGAAGTGGCAGCCGACTTGTCCGTGTCTAAATCGACCACACGCCTATGCCTCTTTTTCACTGCTTTCACCGGTGCAGATTTGATGGGCGCGACCGGTGCAACAGAAGGTACTTTGTCTCCAGCAAGTGGTTGTCCTGGGTCCCTGGCATCTTGCTTGCCATTTACAGGCAAAGGGGGAGGTGAGGAGGTCGTACGTGCAGCGTGAGAAGCATTCTCGGTAAAGTTGCGAGATCTCCTTGAACGCAAAGTCTTGACAGGAACATCCACACTGGCGTCTGTGGAAGTTCTCACGTGTCGCTGACCGTTTCTCGGCCAAGTCGCAATATCTCGTGTAGTCTCGCTCTGCTCGGACTTTACGTCATGATGCTTGTGTACTTGTGAAATATGACGCTGTTCGTTCCAGGAAGGATGCGTACCGTCCAGTCGAGGCAAGTCTGATGTCGTCCGTCGAGCAGCCTTGTCTGGAACTCGAAGGAAGCTGTCGTAGAACTTCAACCTCCAACCGTGTCCGCGATGTGAAGTAGCGTCGGCTAAGAAGGGATTGCCTTCTCCGATCCAAAGGTCGGTCAAATGCGGTAGAGTAACGAGTCTAGTAACTTCCGTCGCATCGTAAATCTCATTGTCTCGGACGTCAAGCTTCTCTATAGACAGAAGTCTTTCTATCCCGCAGAGCGAGCTGATGCGATTGCCGCGAAGATTCAACCTGTGAAGCAGAGCGCATCAGCCCCGTGCATACCAGGGCAGGCTAGTTGCGATGTTTGATAGCTTACATCTGGAGTCCAGGTAGCGAGCTATAGACAGCGAGCAGAGAGTCTATCATGTTGCCTGAAAGGTCAAGCGCTCGGAGGGATGTCATGCTTGCCAGAGCTAGAAGGAAGTGAATGTCAGAAGGGTAGCTAGTATTCGATGATGACAATATCTTACCAGCGGGTACAGACACCAATAGATTGCGGCGCAAGCTCAAGGACAATACCCGTTCCAGACCAGCCGTGTCCTCGGTATCAATGGTCGTAATATCGTTGCACTCGAGATCAAGGATTCGCAGCCGGGCACCCCATTCGAGATCTTTCTCCTTCTTATGCCGACAGGAAGAGAGCAGTTCTGCTATAGATTCTATCCCACAGTCGCCGACCCTCAAGTTGACAATGTTCTGCCATTCACCTGAGAACAGAAGAACACGTGCGTCGAGTCCTTCTAGTTCCAAACGCTCTAAGCTCTTGAATGCCTTGAGGGGCAACATGCGGTCCCCGGGAAGGTCAGGAAAGTCAAAGCCTTCGATGGCCTTTCCTTTTCCTTTGGCATCTTGTCGCACCAGCTTAAGCGATGGGAGCAGGGTGAATGCGGTATAGATAAGCTTGAGGTCTCGCTCGAGAGCAGTGGCGGCATCTGTTGCTGTATTCGAGCTTGATGCGCCCCACCAGCCCGACCCAATACTCGACAGACCTTTTGAGATGGTCGAGAAGCTCGTCTTGATGCTCAAAGTGTCGCTATTGTCGCTTTGGCGAGCCAGACTGGCAGCAGGCAAGGCAGGCCGCCTATGATGATCGAATCGTAATGGCTCGTCCATGTCGCCTACGTCGGCGAAGCCAGCCTCTTGTATCTTGAGAAGGACATAGTAGAGGTGGTATAGATCCAGTGTCAGGGTGACGGGCTTGGGTGCCTGGTTCGACAGATACAGCATCGACGCCCAACTTGCCCGAGCATCTTGGTGGCCAGCGCATCTGAGCGGGCTTGACGCTGACGAGAGCTGCTCGCTGTGACTCCGAATGTAGCGAGCGAGGCTAGCTATGTATTCTTCTCCCGAGACTGGGCTGGGGATCGTGTTTGCAGCCATCGCATTGCGTGGGCAGCATGCAAGTTGCGTTTGCCGGCGGACGAGTCGAACGGACCACAATAGGCAAAGGCAAGACAGCCAAAGCTTGACTTCACGACAATTTCAAGCAAAAAACCTCATAACCGTGCAACATGCCTACGAAGCAGCTGGTAGTGTTCGACTTCGACTGGTGAGTCTATTCACCTCTCGCATGAGCCAGCATAGACGTCTTTGAAGCTAATTGATGCAAATGTTTGGTGGCTGTTTTCATTCAGGTCTTTTGCAGGTCTGTAATACAAGCCATTGCTGCAATCTGGCATTCACCACTGATGTATTGGCGAATATTCAGACAATGACACGGATCGCTACGTGCTCGAGGTGTGTGTGGTTGATCACAATTCAACAGCCCTATCTAACCTGTTACTTCCTCGCCCAGGTTCTAGACCCAAAGTTGCGGCTACGCATGGAATCGCTTAGACACGAAATGCAGTGGACTGACCTCGTGCAAGCATATCTATACATGGATGGAATAGTGCTGCAGCCTCGCTGACTCGTATTGCCTGCCACTAGTGCCGACTCAATGAAGGAGCTACACAAGCAAGGTGGTACCAAAGAAGACGTGATCTCTGCACTACAGGTCCTGCCAGTGGTGAGGCACTACCTTGATGAGTGCCGCAAGGCATATCTAACAAGCTCCGTTGATGCAGCACCCAGCCATGAAACGCGGCGTCCGCAATTTGAAGGCTCGCCAAGACGTTGATACGACATTCCTGTGCCTATCGAATTCAAACCAAGTGTACATCGACACAATCTTGAAGGTGTGTTTCTGCCACATATGATCCGTAGCTTCGCTGTCTGACCAATGTGTTACAGCATCATGATTTGACCGACATATTTAGCGAGATCATCACCAATCCAGCAAGCTTTACCGCGGACGGCCTACTCGAGATCAACCGCCGGGTCTTAGCATCAGATTCAGAGCAGCACAAATGTACTGTCGGCTGTTCAGCTAACATGTGCAAGGGCGAAGAGTTGGAAGCGTACCTCGAGAGGCAAGGAGGTCGCAGCACTTATGATAGAATTGTATACGTCGGAGATGGCTCGAATGACTTCTGCCCTCTGTTGAGACTCACAAAAAACGATTTAGCGCTTGTGCGGTTCGATTTCTCCCTGGCTCGACGAATTGCTAAGGAAGGTGACGCAGCTGGAATGACTGTGCCTATCAAGTATTGGGACGGCGCTTGGCAGGTGGAACTGGCATTTGAAGCTCTAGTATGATAGATCAACAAAATAATAGTTGATAGAACAGCTATCTACATATAATTTATCAAAAAGCCTCGCTGATTACGATTAGAATAGGGATCTAGCCTGCAATTAGAAACTCTGCTGACTTGGTGTTGAAGACTTACGCCGACCCACCAGCCTGCGCAAGGCAATCTGCTACACATGAAGAAATGACTGCAAGCCTTGCACCATCCCAAGCTTGCCTGAAGAATTAGCCGACAGCTTCGAAGTCAGAGCTTTGACGACAGCTTCAATCGATACTGCCTTTGTGCAGTTGACCGCTGCGATTCAAGGCGTCAGTCGTACTATCTTACGCTACAACCATTCCAGCCTCACCTTCGCTATCGATAGAGCGAATCCTCAAGTGTGCACCTAAAGCTGTCTTCGGACGGTCGTCTTGAGCGATTTTATCGACTCTATCTTTTAAGTAGGCCAGGGCAGCACGGTACGAGCCATGTCCCTTTAAATTATGTCAGGACACTAACAGAGCTATTCGAAGAGTGAACAGCTCAACTCACTCCGTAGAAATATGGCATGGCTGCATGAAAGGGCGCTCCATGCTTGATTTTCAGCTTCAAGATATCGCATTTATTGCTGCAACCGTATGGGAGTGTTAAACGAGGTTGTCTGATGGCTCATATACTATACACTCACAATAATATGTGAATATTGGCCTTTCGCAGCATCGGATCTCTGCGAAGCTTGACCAACTGTCGGAAAGACTCTTCGAGGCTGTTGCTTGCTTTACCGCTAGGCTCATCGAAACACGACACATCCATCAAATAGATGATCAAAGCAGCTACCGACAGCATCGTGATTTATCAGCAACAGCGTTGCTCTAGGCTTGAGTTTCGGCTCACCGTCTTCGAAGAATCTTGCCCAAATTGGTCTCTTGCCTCCACTCTTAGACACGTCGCACAAACGTACTTGACCGATGTCAGGTAGATGCACAACGTGCTCTTCGATACCGTTTGATTCGCGGGCGCAATGCAAGATGTCGTCCCAGCTTGGCACGAAAGTCTGCGAACAGATGCGAGATAGTGAAGCAGCGAGGCTGGAATATTTCTCAGCAAGGGATTAAATGTTATGCGGAAATACTATCGAGCGTACTATGGATCTATCTGCAGCTCGGAGCCTTGGATCAAGTCTTGAATGTCTTGCAAAAGAGCGCCAAAAATGTGTGGCGCTAGAGACTCTGCTGTAGGCGACTGCCGGGAGGATAATTTAAAAGTGGCATTGGAAAATATTGGTCTACATCGGAGCTGGGATCGAAGGTTCGCTTGAAGTGCTAGTATGGGAGCCAACCGTATGCGTAATATTGCGATTCCGTGAGCGAGCAAGCGGTCCTGACTCTGCTTCAAGGCTTGTCGGACGTGATCAATAATGCGGCAGTAGAGGGTTATACGGCAAGAGTCTTTCAGAGCTTGCAAACTAGCCTCGGTGCCGTACCGCAAGACGAGCTGTTTCATCAAAGTCGATTTGCCACTTCCTGCTGCGCCCAAAATGAGGATAGATGGAGCGTCTTTGAACTGATCGTCGTCGGTGGAAATCACATCTGCTGTCACATTACTAGTTGTGTAGTTTGAAGTCTGATACATTACATCGTTATGAAGTGCATTGAAGTTTTGTAGATCGAGATTGAGGTAGTTGTGAAGCGAGAAGGAGTTGTCGAGGCTTGGTAGAGATGCTGGACTTCGCGTCTCGTCCTCATTGTGACTAGATCTAGAGCAGAACGTAGATGTAGGAGATGTATCATTCTCCGATGCAGGGCAGGTTGCTCGAGATCCCCCAGTGAAGCGACCAAATAAAGACAGAATGGCCTGCCCCGTCATGGCAGAGCACCAGTATTGGGTGGAAGAGGCTGTCTGATCTTTGAGGGAAAGAAGAGAGCTGTTCAAGCAGTCAGAAGGAACATGCAAGTTTGCGACCAACGGGCAGCGAGCCACGTTGACCTATGATACTGATGCTGATGATCTCGCGATGCCTCCCTTCGCAAATTGTGAAAGCATGTCATAGGCCACGCGCGTGTCTCAAACCGGGGAGCGCCGAAGAGAGTGACCATACACCCTGTTGTTTGAATTAAAATGGTCGTGAAGCTAGCAATCGCTTCAGTTTGGCGTCAAATGCTCCGCGTGTCCGACGCATCCCTGCTCCGAGGTCCGATGCACTTGGTTGGCCTGCGGATAGGACGGATGGCCCGAGTCGACATTGTAGCTATCTAGACGTTGCATAAATATAGGATGTTCGAATTTTGGACATAAGTGAAGGACCTCTGCAGCGATTATCCGGAAATCTGTTGATCGGTTCCTTGCCGCAAGCTTGCCACCCTGTAATACTATACAACGACGGCCCAAAGCTACCAAATGGAGGCAGACGTCTCAAATCACATAAAGTCGTCATCCGAGTTCCAGGCGTCTTCTCCCTGGTTTTCGTCATCGCTGCCTTTTGCTTGCTGTCGCTCTTTCTTTTCTTGCTGTTGGGCAGCAAACAAGGTATCATAGCTTTTCGCCTCAGCTGCCTGTTTTCGTGCTTTCAGTATTGCTGCTTCCGCTTGCTTTCGTTCGTTGGCTTCTTTCACGCGTATCCTGTGAAGCTCCTTTTCTCGTTCTATTCTATCGCCTTCGTGATCTACTTGGCGCTCAACTGAAAGAAAGTTGTGTTTGGTTTGACGTTGAAAGTCAGACATGCGATGACTCGGAACTTACGTTCGCAGCTAACGGTGACTTACTCTTAGTCTTGTTCATTCGATTCACAATCTCATTTTGACGCTCGGCTACGTGAAAGCGTCGCACAAGTTTATCTTTGTGAAAACTGACTTGCCCGATAGCCATGTCTCCTGTTTTCTTCAGATTTGAAGCTGGCGTGTAGATTATACTGATATTATTCTTCTTGTTGCCTTCTATTGAATTGGCTTTGACAAGCTGGCAGCAGTCCAGCAGAACTTTCTCTGGGATAGCTGTCCATTCCATGCCTTTTGGCATGCGAAGATACACCTTGAACGTGACTACTTGATCAGCTACAAACTTCTGAGCGAGCAGGCTGGTAACACTCACATGTGCACTGCTGAGTTTATCAACATGAAACCAGACGTCTTCTGGATATGCATACTTTATCAGATCTTCGTTTTCGAACTGTCATAGGTACGTAAATCGTCTACTGAGTCATCCTCAAGGCGAAGTCAGAGGATGTAATTGACGTACTTTATCTTTTCCCATATATCTGTTGTAGGCAACGCAATATTACGCCAAATAGAGGAGGATTGTCAGTTTCTATACACGCCACCAAAATCTTGAGCGCGAACGCACATTGATACGCCATCGCCATAGGACGCTTTGAAAGAGGTCAATACGGCTTTCCAACCACCATGAGTGATGCGACTCACAACTAGTGAAGAACAATACCATGATCGCACGCTTCAAAGTTGCTACGAAGACAAGAGCGAGCGGAGGGCTGCCGCTCGCACAAAATTATGCGGCAGGAGTCACGTTTTCGTAGGACCTTTGTTTTGGCGTCACAAGAAGCACATGTCATGAATGTAAGGTTGCTATAGGACCAATCGTGATATAGTGTGGTTGAACGTAAAGTATCAGGAGACTTGGCTTTCAAAAGCCGTCATGGAACTGTATTCAAGGTGAACCCAGTACAAACCCAACCGAGACAATGTAATCCTATAGCTACACATGTGCATTGAACTGATTAACCTCTGACCTTCTTATGGCGAAATGATCTCATAAGACTCGTGGTTACTCCAACCGATGCAGGAGGTGAGCAGGTAACCAACCAACATCACCGTACAATCCTTCATGCCGAACAAGCAGGTGCTTCTCTCCAGCGATTTCATCCAACACTTCGAAGAGATCGCCAGGCTCACAACTCAAGAACGTAAAGCCTTTCAGAGCCTTTTCTTGTCCACTTGGTCGAAAGCTCGTCGCTACAGCACCCTGCCAAAGAACAGGCTAAGACTGATTTCAGTGTTGTCCCTTCCAGTCCGTAGCTACTATTTGAGACTTATAACAACTCACATATCCAGGCGAGGGTGTCGGAGGCGATGTTGCACTCGAAGATGAGTGGCCTGAGAACGACAGACTTCCAGCCGATGTTGAGCTGAAAGTGCTGTGACGATTCACTGTATCCGTAGGCGCTTGGTTCGAACGGCTGAAGCGAAGACCGGTGGAAGGCAGATGGCTTGAGCTGGGCGGGCGTATTAATACTGATCCTTCCTCGCTTTCTTGGCGGACACTATGGCCTGGGAGGCTCTTCCTAGACTGGCTAGTTGATGGTGATGATGCTGGCAAAGAGCGTGTCAGATCCGTCTATCTTTACAATCCGCTTTCGTGCTGTACTCACTCCGGTCACTCGACTGTCGAGGTCGCAAGCCCGGCGGCAAGGAATTCCTCTGACGTCGTTCGACGTCCTCTATCACCTTGTCGGCGGCGAGGATCTTCAGAGAGTCGAGCTGTGCCGCAAGAGCCGAGTGTGCCTGCCACCACTGGGCGACACTATCGCTTGAACCCTGGTCATGCGGTCCAAGCTGCGTACAGCAGGCCTGTATGTACTCCCGCCAGGCTTCTGCCATTCGTTCATTGAAAGCTACCTGCAGTGTAACGAAACGTTGAACCACGGCGATAAACTACAATGGGGCGAGGTACAAACGTCAGTTGGTCCGCCTGAGTATAATTAGGTCTATACACCTACGATCCTATCGATGCCCTTCAAGAAGAGGGGCAGCTCTTCTTTGAGCTGTGCATTCAAAGCGTGATAAGCTAGAGCATGCTCCGTCAAAAGAGCGTGATCTTTCGATGAAGCTTTGCTTCGGCTTTCATTGTATCGATGATATCGGGCTTTAGTAACACGTCAGCACCAGTCTACATCGGTCTGTTCAAGTACGACTTACTAGCAATTGCGCTCCTAGGACTTGAGAATAGGTCCAAAAGCTGCGTTGCTTTTGGTACCAGGGCTTTGCGAATTTCTTGGTCCATGTCTCGCCATTGATCTTCAATGGCACTTCTCACAACTCCGACTGCGAAATGATCAATGGTGCAACTACTCTGGGCAGCTTCATGAGCTTCGTCTTGTCCCAACAGCGACGAGACACCCTTCCAAGCGAGAGATAGCTGCAACAACGACACCATGGCAGCCCTGACAGATTTGCTCCAGGATTTACTGTCTAGGATGAATGATTGTACCAAGCGATGCTTCGTCTCAAGTTGAGACAGCAGGCTTTCGAATTCTTCATCTGGTTCCGGAACAGCTGAAGGTGGGTAAGCGTCGGGAAGACCTATTTTAGAGCTACGCTTGAATTTTCTACTGAGACTCGACTTGAAAGAGCTTCCTGATGGCGTTTTTGAGGCTGCCGGGACTGCTTTATCGCTTCCACGGCGTGTATTGCCATAAAGGCCTGGGCGTGCTTTGCGTTTGATGAGCTTCGAAACTATTTCGTGACGACGCTTCATCTCATTTATGCTTTCTGCCACCTGCAGCATTGCGGAATTACTGTCTTTGAGGCTCCGCTTGTCGGGATGGGAATCCGGGGTACATTCGAGCAGACTTTGTATGAAGAGCGGATACTTGAGGCACCTTTGCACGGGTTTTATAAGAAGGGACGGCAGATCCCACGCGTTGGTGTGCCCGTAGCAAAGATCTTTACAGTCTTGAGAGTATGAGACCAGCGAGTCGGCTATCGATTCCCAGCGTTGCACAGCATCGCCGAAAGGGGCACAATAGGTAGAGTAGACTTTAGACAGCCGAGGTAGCTGTGATCCATCACGACAAGATATCAGCCTTTGTTCGCTTGTCAGACTGGCGAGAAACAGAAAGTCACCATTGTTAAGAAGGCTTGCCCAATAGCAGCTTCGCTTCCGTCGAGCTCCTCGGCAGATTGCTCCTCGCGAAGAATGGCAGCAAACTGTTCACTCAACGACGCGACAGCTTCTATGTTACCGAATATAACGTCTGTATCGGCTCGTTGTATAGGCGCATATAATGCTGCACCGGGCGGCAAAGGTTGGGCGTTCGACAGACTCCTGTACCGCGAAGGCCCGCCGTAGGAAGCAGCTCTAGTTCCGACCTCGTGACCAGAGAGAATCGGCGTCTTTTCCTTATCGGCCTTGCTTAGGTTGTTGACCAGTCCTTTGAAGGATCGGAACGAGTTCTGAGAGGAGTTCCTCCCCATCTGGGGTGCGGAGGCTTTGCGCTCCACCAGGCGAATCTCAGGCACTTGTCCAGGTCCAGAGCGATGTAGATCCAAATTCGAAGAAGAGACGGAAGTGGGCCTCGAAGGATTTGATGGGTACGCTTCAAGCCTTGACATAATTTCCCCCATCTCCTTTCCTCTCGCGCGGGCTAGCCAGACATCGCGTACGAGGGCCATATCACGAGCAAAATCCTCTTCTGTCTGTACGAGTTCCTGGATTATTCTCGCCCGCTTGTTCTGCTTTCTTTCGTCCTCCGTTAGTTCAATTAAAGGCGTCGAAGGAGCCAAATTTAAAGACGATGCGATGGAGTTCACAGAGTCACGCAACGAGTTCCTGTAGGACGTCGAAGGAAGAGACTCAAGATCTTCGGAGTGGTCGGTCGGCGAAGTGACAGACGATACGTTTGACCCTCTTTGCGCGCGGTAATGACTCCCTCTTGGTAACTTGAAGACTTCTTCCTCCCTTTCGTCACATTCAGCCAACGCTTGTTGATGTAAAGAAGGTCGGCGCGTGGTGTCGGTACCGAGGCCTAGTCCTAGAGACACACGGCCGTGCTCAGTGGGAGGTGCTGGCAGATCCTTCGATGTGTCTGCCATGTACGGAAAGGTGTCTGGTGCAGTGCCTGCGACAGAATATATCGAGTCGGCGAGACGGCCTTGATTGGATACTGACACTCTGGGGGTTCTGAGCTCGTCAGCATTGCTTTCGGACGTGACTGTCGATGTGCTGTAGATACGTCCGACACGTTTACGAGTAGTCGTGCTAGCGGAAGTACGCCGAGACGTAGGTAAGACCAGTAGACTGTCGTCGCTTGTTGGGATGGGCGGTGTCACTGACTCAGTGCGATGAGCTGTCGAAGACTGCGATAAAGGCACATTGAGGAACGGACAATGTGGTCAGACCTGGCGAACGGGCTACTAACAGTATACGGACTTACCGAGCCTGACGCAGGACTTGTACTATAAGACCGTGTACTGGTAGAGGGTGACCCTACAGGGGGACTTCTGACTATAGGCACTTTCCAGTTTGGAGCTATCGACGACGCGGACTCGTGAAGATATTCACCTTGGCTGTCGGAATCCAGGCTGCGTAGTGATGCCCGAGGACTATGCTGGTCATTGGCGGTGGTAGAGAAGGAGAAAGGTGTGGTGGGCATAGATAACCTCGAAGAGCTGGCGTCTGACCTTGAGGATGACGGTCGACCGATTGAGTCGAAGAATTCGCGCTGTAGCTGACGCTCTTGACGCTGGGCGTCTGTCGTAGAGGAGTGCTCGTCCAGATCAAAAGGTCCAAGGTTCGTCGCCTGAGATGAGCGAGTGCGTGAAAAAGCTGAGGTCGATGCGGAAGCATGACTGTCACGTGCGTTGTAAGGATGTTCGACCGAGGAGCGTACTTGTGCTGAAGCGACTGTTGCTGGCGTAGGGAGCTTACGCTGGCTCTCAAGTTGAGCATGCCACCATCTGAGCGCGTTTTCTTGTCCCTCGCGCACTGGAGAGCTCGGACGCTCATCCCCCTGCGAGTCCGCTTCGCTGGCATGGACGGAGCCTGCTGCGGAGGAGATGCTGGCTTGAGAGCTTGACAGTCCAGATGCACTGGAAGGAGGGCGCCTTCTATGCCTTCTACGCTGACTGTGTGGAGCATCTGGGGAAGGCAAGGGAACAAGAGAAGTTCGCCTTTCGGTTTGTCGTTGTACGTAGGCTAATGAAGCCAACTCTTGATCCGATAAGCAGCTTGACGATGCGTGGGAATCGCGTCTTTCGAAGGAGGGTCGGAACTGCGAGGAAGTTTCAACGACTGGAGACCTTGTTGACCGGCTGCTGGATGAAGGTCGGTCTCGTGGACTGGCGGGTTGTAAAGATAGAGCATCGAAAAAGGACTCGGTCGTAGGCGATGTACTGCACGATGCGTTATCGGAAGCAGCGCTGAGAGAGGAATATAATGGAGGTTGTGGAAGGCTCCCAGTGGGTATCGCAGAGCTTCTGGAGGAAGCTGAGCTGTATCGCTTCGGTGATTTCGGTGGTCGAGGCAGAGGCGCTATATCGTATCATGCAGTATGTATCATCCGAGGCAAGTGGCCATGTCAATACGGCGAACTCTCACAGCAAGCTCACTGGGAACAGCACACTCACGCTTCTTGGGTATCTTGATTGTACCACCCAGTCCCAGCTGGCGAGGTGGCTCAGCCCTGCTCGCCTGAAGCGCAGCGGCTGTCTCTTGCATGGTTACCGTCTGCGCATGCAGCTCAATCGGAATGTTGGGAAGAGGCGTGACTTGTCCCGCGTTGGGTGGCAGTGACGAAGTTCGTCCTCCTGCCCAGGTACTGACGGCCCAGCGAAATGGGTATGATTTGCTTTCTGGTCGTGCTACAGCAACCTGCAGAAAGTCGCCCGTGCGGAAGACAGCTGCTGACAGCACAAAAGCATCCGAAGAGAGTCGCGAAGCGTGATCGTTGTTAGTTCAACCTGCTTTGTGCGCAAGTTGAGTGGACTAGCTGATGGTACAGAGATATACTCGACATCTAGATTCTCGTCAAGCTGACTCCCAGCTCACGGTGATGCTGGTGGGAGAGACTTAGCTTCAAGTAAATGATGGCCTCGATCACGCAGCCAACTGCAAGGAAATACAAAAGCCTTGATGCAGTATAAGTATGATACTTGATACTCCACACCCGATCCTAGTGATTGGCAGCGTAGGCTCAACTTGACATGGTGGAAGTTGTATCATATAATCGAGTTCCCCGGCAGTCGTACGCATGCTACAAATTATCGTTACAATCCTTCAATTTCAATTTCAGACTACCATTTGAACAATCCTCCATTACATGACCCGACATGCTCTTTCACTTTAGACTAGGCGTCCACCCCAGTCATTGGTCTCTTGTGTTTCGAGTGCAGCTCCTCCATAGGTGCGTCGACTCGGTAATGCATCGTCTTCGAGAGGTCCCCAAGGAAGAAACACATGACGACAGCCAGAGCTCCAAATGGCGCAGCAATGATATAAATATTGCGGAAGCTGTCTGCCAGTGCCTGCTGTGCCGCTGCAACTCCAGCTCCAATGATTTCTGGAGTGACGCCTGGAATAGTGGGAATAGCTGCAGCATCTTTGCCTGCAATCGCGCCGACAAATGCAGGAACAGAAGTTGCAGGAAGACCCGCTTTGATAGCCGCTTCGGCGATGTACGCAGGAAGTTTCTTGCTGATGCCGCTCGTAAGTGTAGCTCCGTAGATTGCGGTGAATGAGGAGGCAGCAACCGCTCTTGAGCTAGTCACCACCGCGGTGGCCGTAGCGATAAGGTGATGAGGTGTCGCAAGCTGGACAGCCGAGATGATGAGGATTAAAGGAGCGCCGAAACCTAGGCCTGCCATTCCATCGAAAACCAGAGCTTTTGTCGATTGACCTGGCTGAACGGTCGACATTCCAGCTGCAAGTTGCTTTCTGTTAGCTGAAAAGAGCCGCATATGAGATCAGAAGACCGCGTACCTAAGGCACCAGTGAAGATAGCGAACCCAACGGCGAGGGGTGCGCGGACTGTCCGGTATTTACTTGATGCGAATCCATAAGGAATTGTGCTGAGGCCAGAACAAATCCAGAATGGTGTCCCACGAGCAGCGACCAAGAAAGGATCGTCTTCAAACAGGGCATTGGTGCTGCAGACTCAAGATATCAGACTGAGGTATACTAGTGTCTACGATGGAAAGACGCACAGTGGAGGGTAGAAGACGATCATTGTGAACAGCATGATTCCCTCAATGAATATCAAAGCGATACACAATCCGAAAGTACGAGCGGCCCCATTGCTGAACAGGTCGTGATGCAAGATACCGATCTTGGTGACTGCAGAAGAAGACACACGTCAGTTGCATCGCTGCTTCTGGAAGGAAACATGCCCACATCTCCACTCGTAGATCCCGAAGGCGCCCAGGATAACGATACCGGCAATCAGGGATGCAAGAACTCTGGGATTCGTCCAGTGCCAAGGATTGTCGCCGAGACTAAGGCCAACTAGAAGTAGTGTGAGGCCAGCAGTGAGCTGTAAACCCAAGTATATCAGCCTTTGTTGATCAATTGCGACTCCAAGAAACGTACCAATGCACTTCCGGGCAGATCCAGACGTCCTATTTTCTGCCAGATGGATAGACCATCAAGACGTGTATGGCGTTTGGGTGGTTTGTAGCCAAAGAGGATTGCAACGACGGTTGCACCCCAGAACGCCATCATCGTCCACTATGGATTGGAAAAATGGTTGGCAAGAGGCCTCCCCAAGCTCCCCAGAGGGAAATCAGCACTTACATAGAAGTTCTTGTATCCAGTATCTGGCGATTTGCGAGTAAAAGCACCGCCCACTCTGAAATGGATGGCATTTAGTGAGTATTGCGTCGCTATCACATCAGACAGTTGAGCTCACAATGGGGCAGTGATAGCTGCAAGTGCCGCCGCAATGTTCATGAGCGATTGAGCCACTTTACGACAACAGACAAAAGCTGATCAGCCTCGGAGCCCGATGCCGCATGCTCCCGTTTTGGCCTCACTTGGTCGCCATCTTCGTGGTAGAATCTTTTCGATCAGAAGGTGGAAGTATTAGTATTCAGGCTGCCATACAACAAGGATGCCAAGTTTACCTCGGAGGGAATACAGTATGCCAATGGGACAGACGCAAATCCCATACCAATAAGGATAGTTGCGCCAATAAGCCCATAGATGTCCTTCACGTTGGGAGCTACAGCAGCGCCGACGAACGAGATACTGCAAGTCACCAGGAGAAGGAGTTTGCGGACCTGGAAGGTGTCGGACGCGAACGACTACTCATAGCATACAAGATCGTGAGATGTGTGACTCTGGTGCAGTAAGCTCGACAGAGACATAACTTACGACGAGCGGTCCAATAATCGCTTGCACCATCGAGAGAGCATTCGGTACCCAATTCTGCTCGACTGTGCCATTGAGATTCGCGCCAATGTAGCTCAACTATGGCATCATAAGACGAGCTTAGTCACCTCAGCGATATCTTCAAGCTCAATTAGGCAGCTTACGATAGCTGGGGGACCAGTCAATGCATAGACTTGAACGAAATTCAAGAAGAATAAAGCCAAAACCGCCAAATATGTGCGAGCGTGGAGTTCCGGCTCCTCTTCGACGATGCCATTGGAGTTATCGCTTAGGGTAGAATCGTTTTTAGGAATAGGCGTGGCATATTCTAAATTCTGATGATCCTCAACACCGCCTATCTTCTCGGCCATTTGCAAATCTTGTTCGTCGGTGCGTGCCATACTCCAAGATTAGGTGCGTTACGGTGTGGAAGTCAGAACAGAAGAGCCTCTGCACTCGACCTAGTTCAGAGCAAGCGAGAAGATGCCATGGCATGGCTGATGTGGAGCCCCGAAGTCTGCCTTCTACCCCGAAGTCGGCGTTGGAGGGACCATTGGCCATCCTTGATGCTGAGTGGGACATTTAAAGGAGAAGATCGAGCCAAGCGGGCAGGCATCAAAGACAGTCCATCCTGCGGGGATCTAGATTGCCAGCAACAGCGGTCCCACACCCACAGTCGACGGAAGATTGCCCGAGTGATCGGTGCGAGTGCCTGGTAGAAGGCCCCACTTTTACTTCATACGGTACCACCTCGACAAGTACTAGGCAACAAACTGTTCTGTAAGTGACGAATGACGGTAGTCAAAATTATGATTATCGTCGTACAGACAGCAAGGCGGTCTGCCTAGCGATCCGACTATGCAAGGTCAGCGCGTCTGCTAGCGGACATCGGGATTCCATCCAGCACTATGAGATCATTTCCAATCCTCCGAATGATCGTTTCGCAGCCGACAGTGTACACGTCGTTACAGGGAAGACCAGGGCATATGGTAAAATGACTCCAATTGCAACTGCATGATCCAGTATTTCGGCCAGAGGATCAGAAACCGTCCGGTGTTCCTAACAATCCTAAAATAACGCTGATGGCAAGAATGTTGGATGTCACGGCTAGCGAATTGCACACTGAAGATTTTTAGAAGTACAGTCCCTCTGCAGAATACCATGAAGGTATTTGAAAACTCCAGTCTATCTCTGTGACTTCTTCATTCGACTGGATCCGAAAACTCACCAGACGGCAAGAAGTTTGAGCCAGATAAAGGTCCAAACGGCAGTCATTATTTATATACGCATAAAATTGGCAGTTGTCATCAAGAAAAGCGCGTGAATGGTTCAACGGTGTTAGTCGACATTCAATCATCATTCACCACAGAGCTTCATCTGACAAATAATGCCTTCTCTAGAGAATGGGTCGTTGCCATCGACTCGACCAGGGTTCGACTCCCTGTTCACGCAATACAAATCTGATCTGCAAAGACCAGCTTCTCCTTTTGGTGGATGTGACCTTGAGTGCACATCTCTTTTTGGCCCACACGACCAGCTTGTGCAGTTCTTTTGACTCTGTCACAACCTGACATAGTGCAAGTTTTTCCACCCTTGTACTGTGATCTTGTAGCTCCCCTAAATTACCGGAAAGTTTAATGGGCTTGGCATAGCAACAGTACAGACCTTACTTTCTTGAGTATAGTCCAGATCATTACGAGCGGCTCATCTCAGTCATGCGCACACCGTCTCTTCCATTTTCACTACCGTACTCGGTCAACACTTGGCCTTTCAATCCTGGCCTTTGCTTTTTCGATCACGAAATTGTCGGCTAGTCTTGAGGCATCGGAATACACGGTAATTTTGGTTGCTATAGGACCATACCCACAATATCGCCATGGCGCCCAAACGACTGCCTAAGGTATATGTGATTCGACACGGCCAGACTGAATGGTAAGGCGAATCACTGTGAAATGCATGTTAACTGGTGTTGTGCGCGAACTGATCATCGCTACTTTTTGGCTTAACCGCTGCAAGGAGTTTGAATGGTGAGGGCAGAGTATTTCTATACAATCCGAGGACCCTTCTAATCATTCATGTTGATAGGTCGCCATGTAGGCCATTATATTTGATTCGGAACAGCTTTTGAACCTGACCCTCTATTTCAAGACTGGCACGACCGAGATTCCCCTGACAGCAAAGGGCGAAGAACTAATTACGAACTTGGGCAAACGAGTTGTTGGGCAAGGCAGTGCGTGCTCAATCCGAGTTGTCGTCGACCTTTCGAAACAAACCTGAGACCGTTCACTCTGACAGAGATTCTGGATCCTGACCTCCTGAACAAGATCCTAGTCAGCCCACGGATTAGGGCGCAACAAACATTCGAATTACTCTTTGCACCCGAAGCTGGTAATCCTAAAATCAATGACATCAGAAGTACCTATGAAGGTGTCCGGGAATGGACTTATGGTAACTTTGAAGGTGCACTTGTTGATGATGTAAACAAAGAGAGGCGTGCAGTAGGGCAGCCAGACTGGGATATTGTGAGTCACCCTCAAGTTCCTGTCAGAGCCTTGTTCATGTTTCAACGAAATTCTCGAATGCTCAAACACTTTCTCGCAGTGGACGCAAGGCTGTGAGGGAGGTGAAAGCGTACAAGAGATGTCCGACCGAGCCGATGAGGCGGTCGCCTACGTCAGAAAAATACACCAAGACTGGTTGTCTGCCGAAGGACGCTCAGAAAACGACAGAGGAGGAGATGTAGTCATCCTCACTCACGGTCACTTCTCGAGAGTATTCCTTGCCCGATGGCTCGGCCTGCCACTGGCTCAAGGCCAGCTATTCACAGTTGACGTGGGCGGAGTAAGCAAGCAAACATGAAAGTGCGGTTTTCTAATACTGACGGAATTTGGGTTACAACTTCTGCAGGTATCTATCGGACAGTACTATCACAGACTGAACAGGCCATGTCTGGGGGCTCTCAACGCAGGTGCTTTCTAGCAGCCTGACTGCCGTATATCCGGGATGAATGCTGTGACATGTGAATCTCGATGGAAATGAATGTCAGGGTATTTAGAGCATGGCTGAGGAATCCCTGCTCAAAACGTATTTACGAATGTCTGTCGGTCAAGGCTGGCCATGCTTAACAAGACGCTGAGTGGCAAAGACCGAGCATGGTGGCGTGAGAACGACAGGGTGGGAAAAAAAATGGTTGACAGATGGTAGGCCAGCGAGGTGTGCAAGGCACAGAAAGCTAGGTGTATGAGCTGAGGCGCAGGAACAAGTTACCACATCATGAACAATGCAACCAGCTCCATTGCTTGCTGGTTATCTGTGCTGCCAGCGGGACTTGCCGTATTTTCAGTATTCGCCACCACGGCATGCTTGATCATCAATGCATCTTTGACAAGCGTTGAAGACAAATGACGGGCTGAGCGAATGTCCACAAGCAGCAGCTCAGCTTCCTACCGCACTTGGCCCAGCTCTTAGTGCTACTGCTGCTGCCCACATCCCAGAAGCCAGACCCCCGTCAGCCCGCGTTGCTTTCTCGACTCCGTTACTCACCAGGCGTGCAGCTTTGTAATTCGAGGTGAGTGAGCCGGCATCAACGTCCGCCCGGCGATTTGCTTGCTCAAAAAGGCGTGACTTATGGTCTTTCTCCTTCCCACTACTGCAACCATTCATCATCACTATCATTTGATATACAGACGCAGACTTCGGTACGCTCCTACAACACTCGCTCTCGCCCACTTCTATCGCTCCAACATGGCGACGCAGACAGAGACAAAGACAGAGGCGCCCACCAGCGCTGCCCCGGAGCTGCCAGCGTCGACGACAGTGACAGCAACGCAGACCCCCACTACAGAGAGCAAGACAGTCACTATCAACCTCGATATCTACAGCGACAATATCTGCCCCTTCTGCTACCTCGGCTACCGCAAGGTCCAGGCTGCAATGGAGGATGCAAAGAAAGCTGGGCTGCCGGTGACTTTCTCGTGAGTCTTGCTTGCGGTGCTGGAGGGCACGGTTCATGCAGAATGCCTACTGACCGTTGTACTCCCCAAATAACTATGCCCTGTTATGTTGCTCTCTGCAGTGTCACTTTCAAGCCGTTCCTACTCGATCCTACACTGCCCTGTGACAAATCTATAAGCAAGAAGTGAGTCAATAGGCTGGAACCTGGTTGTCAGCACTGCAAGGCTAGCACGTAACTGACCGCATTCTGTCATCATCTTCGTTCTACTGCCTACAGAGAACGATATGCAGAGAAGTTCGGAGACAAAGCCGAAGCAATCTTTGCGGCCATGCATGAACGGGGCAAGCCATGGGGCATCGACTTCAGCTACAGCGGACCTATCCGCAATACATATACATCACACCGCCTCGTCGAAAAAGCACTCCTCGAAGGAGGTCAAGGACTTCAACTCGCCCTTATCGAGCTCCTCTTCAAGGGATACTTTGAAAACGAAAAAGATATTGGCGATCCAGCTTGGCTTGCTGAAGTGGCGGTTGAAGCAGGCGTATTCGACGACGAAGAATCAGCTCTGGCTTTCCTAGAATCAGATGAACTAAAAACCGAAACATGCGCTGCGATACGATCCGCACAATCTTTGGGCATCTCGGGCGTGCCCTTCACCGTCATCAACAATAAATACGCAGTCTCAGGTGCGCAAGAACCTGCTGCCTTTACCGACATATTCAAGAAGATAGCTTGCGGCGAATGCCCATGCAAGAAATCATAAGCTCTCTACGCTCTACGCTCCCTTTTCCATGTCCTTCTGATACACACGACCTCGCACTTTGTTGTGCTTGACTTGTTTCGATGCTGCCGACATCATGTCGAATCTCAGTCATGCACCTCATATTTCTCTCAGACATGCCCTTGTCGAGTCCCCCCTGTAGTGGAGTTGTCTACGCTACCTCCGCAGTAGCTCACTTTAATCGCTGTCCAATTAGTTTATACGTCTATAGTATCCTGTAGCACCACTTGTCCTCGTATGCGTCATGAAAGATAGTATTGCTTATTCAAAAGTCTCACGATATTGGGGTATACGTGACGGTTTTGCATTTGGCTAAAAGTGACACCTAGTTTCGTCTGCTTTACAGTTTTTTTTTGTTTCGCCTTTTAGGCATGAAGAGGGTACGGCAGGGCTAGCTCTCTAGACACAACATCAAGACTCTCCTGCTGACTGGCTTCGTAAAGTTCCATCTCGTCAATTACCCTTCGGCCCAGCGAACTTTCAAAAACAGTCTTATCTGGACCGCCTGTTATTACCGCGACTTCTTGCCCGAGATTGGATTGGAAGATACCAGCTGCTGAAGCTGGAAGGAAATCTTCATATATCAAAGGTTCGTATGACACATGCCCGGAGGCTATGAGATCGTCCAAAGACGGGACACTGTCGCTATCGCTTGCTGGAAGGGGCTTCGAAGTTTGGCATGTAGTATAGCGGAAGTACCCCATGCCCTTCCTACGTAGTTCTTCGTAGGTCATCGGAAATTGAGCTTCGAAATATCGCAAGAGATGTTCCTCATTCAGCTGGTTGGTGTCCATAGTGTCGGAATGAGAAGGCGAGACACCCAATTCAGGCGGTGCTTCAGCCTTAGCTTGTGCCATGAGCCGGGTGTACAGTGTACGTCCTGGACCATAAAATCAGATAAGACACTTGGTTGCTTAACAGGCATTGTTTGACTTACCTTGGTCAGTCAATGCACACCCTCTTTGTTCAATTTCACCAAATCGGGCCTAGGTCATTAAGTCGCTCAGTTTGCTATACGTCCAAGTAGTCGATATAGTCAGCCTTTTATCAGGCTTACCTGGTGATGGCCAGGTTCGTGTGAGCCATCTGCGGGGTTGGTGAATTCGATATACTCGGATAAAGCAAGGAAAGAAGTTTGTCGCAACAAGACGGGACACGGCAGTGGTGGTGGACCTTCAATGATAGCTTTAGGAGGAATGCTTGAAAAGGAAACATATTACATATTAGGGTTGGAGTTCACAAACCCTAAGGATTAAGACTCGAGCTTACCCTCTCTTCGCCATGCCAGCTTGTACCGCTTCTATGTCTAGTGTTCTTGGCGTGAGGTGATTGATATGACCTGATAGCGAGATAACAGCTTCTCAGCTTTCGCTCGTCTCGCATGCAACAATCTACATACATGATCTGAAACCGCAAACGTCGGCAGCCAGCTTGTGTGCTTTACTAAGCTTGTCATAGGTGTCCTTCGAGATAAAGCTTTTCGAATGCCATCGGAAAGTTTCCAGTGCTTCTTCTACAAAGGCGGGTGCGTCTTCTTTGGCAAGTTTTCCACCCTGAGCTTCAGCTTTATGGACCAATGCTACACATGTCTTGGAGAATATGTCTCGCTTGGCTAAACAGTCTAATGCCAGTTTCCGGGTGGCCTCGTCCACTATAAGCTCAGGCCGCAGTAGAGACGTAAAGATACGGAAAGGATTCTTGTCTAGAGAAGTTTGTTCTATCGGCCTGAAGGCAGTAGCGTGCACAGGGATACCGGAAGTGGAAAGGTCATAGTACCCCACAGGATGCATTCCCATGAGGGCGAAGAGGCGGCATAGGAAAGCGAGCTGAATTGAGACGACCGGCTTGTAGTCAGGGCAACGTTTCAAGCAAAAGCTAGTCAGGACTCACCTCATCGGCAGTGCCTACGCGTATCGCACCGTGTCGTTCGAGGTTAAGTCGTGCTGCAGACGACTTGGAGCTCAGCATGATCGGTTCAGAAGTATGGGGTGGAAGGTTCACCAAAGCCAGGATACTGCACCTACAAAGTTCATGCCTCTGTTCGAGACTTTCTCTCAGAGAAGGATCCTTTCGCAAGGTTTCCGTGTTCACGTCGTGCACCAATTCCACCAGATCCCCGTAGAGCGGAACCTCTGAGCGATACATATCACTCATAGCCTTGGAGAACATGGTGCGAACATCGTCTGGATCGATGTATTGAGCCATGGTGGCTGTAAATATGACTTTTTGCAGTGATGAAAGAGACTGGGGAGGTGCGGAAGAGAAAGAAGATTGACGTTTGCGACGTCGATGCAAGCCGTCTTATCAGCTGGCCTTTCGACACGTGACCCTTCTAGCCCTTCTGCGCCGCCGTGGCGTTTTCAAATCGGTTCCGGGAAAAGAATGTAGTCGACATGCGGACGACATTTAGACGAGTCCAGCCCGAGAATGAAGGCTTCTTTTAGATGAAGTATCATCGGCTTGTGCGTTGCTCAGCCGCAAGTTCAGCTGCTCATTACCTCCAACTTCCGTTGGACTGTCTGATTAGATACCCTACTGAGAAGCGGGACTTTGCAGAGTTCCGAGTCTTACATGCAGTATGCTTCTGCTCTAATTCAAGATACTGCTTTATAGACAATAGCCCACCACAGAGAGTCGCCAAATGGCCTGAACTGAAGGCACGGTCTCTAGCCAATTGAGATTCCTCAGAACTAGCGGGAGGGTGTTACAGCAAAGTGGGCAGTACCTGAGAGACCAAGCTATTCAGTAGCTGTAAATGAAAATGACCTCGCTCTACAAAGTACTTCCGTCGCTGTTGAACTGGCTGCATGGTGATCGAGGTACACTCTGTCTGAAAATGACTGGAAACGATGGCAGAGGCAAGCTAGAGCCGTACTTGCTACTTCTGCAGGTGTAGCGTAGTTTAAAAGCATTAGACTTGAAAGCTCTGCCGTGCTGTTCTGTGTCTGCCGTAATATCGAGCTTCTCTGACTGGAGATTTCGATTGCCTTTTGTCGAAAAGCAATCCACCACTGTACAATGCCAGCCTTCATTTACTTTGCAAAAACCTCCATAGACACTTCACAGTTCGCTATTCAAGCCTCAGCTGCGCATTAAGACCATCCAGGTGGAGATGCTAGGCCATGCCGCCGCAAGCATCCACCTCGGCTGCGACAGCCTCAAACTCGGGCGCAAAATCATCGACTTCCTCGACGGTCAAGAAATCCGGTAGCACGGGTGCAGGCGTCGGGGCAAAGAGAGCTGTCTCTTCAACCGCGTCGAGACAAGGCTCCGGCGGCAATGGCTCTCGTGGCTCGCCTGCCCTCAATGGGTCTGGCTACGACAGTCCTGGCGCTTCCACATCAATGAGAGCTTCTTCCTCACAGCCTGCTCCTATCCGAATGAGCACTCTGGAGGTCTTGATACACAATGCAGCTCTAGCGAATCCGAAAAGGGTGTGTATTGTCGTCGTTTCCCACACACAATCCCTGGGACTTTGTCTGACAATAAATGAATATGTGACTCGCCACAATTATCTCTTCAATGCGAATGCTTCGTCTCGCCGCCTCTCATGCATCGCTACTGCCGAATCACCTGAACTATCTCACAATAGCAAATCTTGCAATCTTCCCTGCACAACATCAAAGGCGTGCCCGATGACCCAGATGCCATCCAGAATACAGTCAATTCGCTACTGCGAAAGGTACATCTTTATGGCCAGTGCAAGCAATACAGTCCGCCATGCTGATCGCGTACCCCATCCGAACTGCCTGCATAGTGCTTATTCACCTTGGGAAAAGCTACGCAAGGAGAGCTTGTACTGAGAGCCGTCCCCAAGCAAGAAGCACGAGAGTCAGTGTTCTTACCTCGTTCACCTCTGCAAACGCAGTCTGTTTACAGCTAGTCTTTCATCCAATTTCGCTTTCCCTTACAGACTAGCGTCTATGGATCCAGAAGATCGCATGGTTTTTGAGCATATACAACAGGCACATAATCAAGGTTAGCATAAGCTCGCCTGCAACGCTAGTCTGACAGATCAAGTATTCACAATACCGTTCTTTCATGCGAACACAGGCATATGGACGCGTTCATTGAAACAAAAGACTGGTCTGCATCAGAACGTCATCTCCCGGGCCATCAAAACACTGGAGCAGAAGAAGCTCATCAAGAACGTCAAGAGTGTCAAGGTTCGCTTGATAACTTGCAATGGTTTCGGCCAATGACTGACTCTGCATCTCGGGCTGCAGCATCCTACGCGAAAGATATACATGCTTGCGAACGTAACACCTTCCTTGGACGTGACAGGTGGACCGTGGTACGCAGGGAACGACCTAGATGTCGAGTTCATTGGTGCTTTACAAAGTTTAGCGAAACAGTACATTCGCAAGAAGGTCAGCACTAGCGACCGTTGAACAGACAGCTGGTGTGAGATTGCAATGCTGACCCTGCCGAATGGATCTGCAGTCCTTTCCTGATAGTAGACCCGAGCTCCTGTGGCCGCAGGCCCACGTTCCGTACCTCCCAACTGCACACGATATTCTTCAGTATTTGACAGAAAAAGACGTTTTACGAGGCGTAGAGCTCGATATCGAACACATCGAAGCTATCTTGAATGTATTAGTGTGGGATGGCGAGATAGAGCGCTTGTGGACCCGCAGGTACGATGAGGACGATGAAGTCGTACACAGTGACCAAGATGAGGACGTTTACTTGAATGGGGCCGGGAGGAAGCGCAAAACAATGAAAGGGACAGGAGGACGAGCTACAAAGCGCAGACGACAGCGATCGGATTCCGGCGCCATCGACGAAGACAGTCAAGAAGATGATAGCGATAATGGCAGCAAGCGTAGACGCGCAAAGCGTGAAAGTGACGAGGATTCAGATGATGCTGCGCGGCGTGAGGAGCAGTCTGCTGATGAAGACTACCTGCCACCGCCGCTGGCTGGTCGACAGAATGGCCATAGTGCAGTCAATACTCGGCACCGTCGGCCGGGCCCAGCGGGTACAGATCGTTACTGGGTATATAGAACCTGCTTAACGGCAGTTTCAAACGGGACTAAAAAAGATGCAGAGGGGAAAACAATGCAGACATTCCCAAATCTCTACGACGTTGGCTTCTCACAGACTCCCTGTGGTGTGTGTCCGGTAGCAGAGTTCTGCCGGAACCGTGGCCAGCCGAAAATGCTTCCTTTACCTGGAGAAAAGGATCTTCTATCGAAACAGCCCTCAGCGGGAGGGAGTGGCACTCCTGTTGTCAGTATCAATGAACTATATACGTCTAAAACCAAACCGGCCGCACGGCGGCGGTACGAAAACCTACTCAAAATGAAAGTGCCGTCCGGTGGTGGAACGCTCGAAGATGCGGATGGCTCGTGGAAGGGAACTATCAAAGTAGGCGGAACTGTTGTTGCTCCGGTCAACCCTGCAGGCTGTGAGTTCGAGTTGACTGTACTTGTTATGTGTAAACTACATGCTGACGCGACCTTCCTTGCAGGTTTGTACTATGCGCAGTGGTTCGGAGATGAATTTGAGTGGTAGTACAAAAGCCTTTTAAGACAGTCAGACCGCATTTTTCGTGCACTTTCCTGCAGAAATGACTTTAGGCTGCTCTCCATGTTTGTTGACAATAATACAGCACGTCTTTCGTAATGCAAACAGAACATGATGTTCATCAATCGCGGTCGGGATCGTCTTATGAAAGCAATGGAAGCCCGTACAATCAGCAAAACAGCTCTGTCCTCCTAGCGCGTGCTACACTCACGTTCTGTCCCTCGACTTTGTTTCCAAGATTCAGGCCCTTTACGATTTGCAGATCGCTGCCCTGCAACCCTTCGGAAGAACCAGGCCCCAGCAGTAACACCTGGCTCTAGCTTGCTGATAGTAGGGTGCGCTTTAGCGGCTTCGGCAATCTGCTTGCTCTCTGCAACGAGCGGATACAGCTCTTCCTCGAAAGAAGGCCGGAGGAAGAACACTAAAGACCATCGAGTGAAGTTCGCTTGGTCGCCTGGTGGAGGCACGACGCGATGCACATTGGAGTGCAGTATGCCGCCCGTATAGACAGCTGATCATCAGAGTGATTAGTTCATGAAGAATGAGAGAGCGGGGTTCACGAACCTAGGGTGTCGCCGACATTGCACACCGCATGGCCAGGTAACGGCTTAATGTACTGCCACTCGTCAGAGCCAGGGGGTAGAACCTGCAGACCCCCGCAACCTCTGCCATGCAACATGGAGACTAAGCGTATCGTTTCAGCGAAAGGTCGAGATACATCCATAGAGGCTGACTTCTTCGTTACTCACAACTGCCAAAATCGGTATGCGAACCGATTGCGGCGGCCGGCTTTCCATCCTCTCCCGTACCCTCCTTCAGTGCACCAGGAGCTCCTGAAAAAGGTTTGTAGATGAGCCGTGCTTCTGAACCAGATAAATGCGGAGGGC
Organism: Cystobasidium ongulense; assembly: GCA_022835595.1. NCBI lineage: Eukaryota > Fungi > Basidiomycota > Cystobasidiomycetes > Cystobasidiales > Cystobasidiaceae > Cystobasidium > Cystobasidium ongulense. The sequence continues at coordinate 113,703 of BQUP01000004.1, forward strand.
CATTTGCATGCAGGTTCTGCAGAACCCCTGGCTTTACGCCCACCCGGGGCTCCAAAACCGCAAGAAGTCGTTTAAGAACTGTATCTGAGGATTTGACAAAATTCGTTATCGTTGGCATGTTCCGATTAACTGCTTCAGGGTATGTTCTTTGCCTCGGTTCGGGATACGCGAGGGCATCATCTTTCGATATATTCATAAACTCGACGGTGTCGAGGTTGCCCTTTGCATCTACATTTGCACCACCAGCTCTTTTGAATCCGCAAGTTCGTCCAGAGTCGCCCTGTTCGAATTTTAGTAGCTCTTCGAGAGGCATGCGGAAAGTCTCTTCTCCTGCTTTGAACATTGGCTCGATACAATCTTCGAATCCATAGTTCTTCAGGTAGAAGAAACCCAAGGTCTTGCAAGCGGTGAACAGGGTATCGGCTTCGGCCTCATCTCCCTGAGCAATCTTTTGGTAATCAACTACGAGTAGTGGGTGTGTCTTGATGTCCGGGAAGGGTGCCTTGGGCCAGCTTCCAGTTTCGATGGGTGGTCGAGCGCTAGCGGCGGCGGCGGCTGTCACCATAGAAGGCATTTTCGTGCGTGTGAATGAGGTGGCTTCGAGTGCGTGAGTGAGAAGAGAAGCAGACGTCTAGAATGTTAGTGCATTGGGTAGAAACAAGAGAAGAAGGATTGGATGCTCAGGAAGAGGCTATCAGGCGCGCTGTATTGCCGGACAGCTGGCACGTGATGGTGCCCCGCCGAGCTAGGATCTCGTGATTTAAATGCTGCTCTTGGATATCGAATAATAATAGGTGGTGTTCCTGGCATTTCGTACCGAAACTGTTGACAGCTAGTTGGGCTGCCATCGACGGCAGCGACTTACGCTGCAGTATACTTGTCAGGCATTCAGCGCGATCATTATCATGGCAATGCATGCAAGAAGCGCGAGTTTCCGCGGAAACGGGTCTCTCTGTTGACTTCAGCACATTACAACACAGGCAGAGGGGAACACTATTTCTATCAATTTGACACTGCTGCCCAGGCTTCGCCGGTCGGAAAGCAGTCACAGGCAGCGCAGCCGTGGAAGTTCCGGGCGCTATTGATACATCGCTGCAGGCCAAAGGACGTGAACGGCGGGGCGGACAAGAATGCTGCTGCACCTGTCATAAAGAAACTGCAGACCTCTCGTCGCTACATACAAATCAAACGCTCTGTTGACTTGTACGCTTTCCACCAAACAGCCTCGACACCTCAACGGTCCCCTTCCAGCCGCACCGCACGGGTCTGCTGAAAAGCTTCAGAAGACATTCAGAGCGCGAAGGCAAGCAAGAGAGCAGGACGAGCTTCACCTGCCTTCTCATCACACATCACATCGCACAGAGGTGGTCTAGGTGTAGGTCACGCCTTCATTCACCGACAGCACGGCCTCTCCCAAAGTCGCACACATTGGTGCTCCAGACCAGCCAAGGCACACAGCATATCTATCAGCCACAGACAATCAGCAACGCAGCCTCGAGGCATGCTACCCTTCATCTAATTCAGCCTCAAAAGAGTGTAGTGCCATCTTGCAAGCCGGCCTTGGGGTCTCGCGATGGTCACTGTGATGCAGATGTCGACGGCAGGAGATGCATCCAGTTCCCAAACACGCTTCACACCTGCAGCAGCACTCAGGCCAGCCAGGAGCATGAACACGGGGCTGGGTAATGGGGTGCAAGCAGAGGGGGGTCCTGCAGACGTAACAGCTGTGGTGGAGCCGGTCGCAGTAGAGGCATTGTACCCTTATGCAGGAGACGACCAGAACCATTTACACTTCGCAAAAGGCGACCTCATTGAAGTATGGGGCCGCGAATCATCAGGTTGGTGGGACGGCATACTCATCAAGAGTAGATCACACGAGCGAGGCGCCCGTGGCTGGTTCCCTTCCAGTGAGTCGCAAGCAAGCTTCATCGCCTGTCTGTCCACGATGCTTGGAGGCAGGCAGCCAAGCCCCAACGCTGATATATTAGCAACTACCGTTCTCTAGACTACGTAAAGCCTCTGAGTACTGAACAAGCTGCACTGCTTTTGCCGGAAACGCATAGAGCACCATCTATCCTGCACCGGCTGGTGGCTAGTCAGACGTTAGATTCACAACCCCGCGACGCTTGCGCAGCCAATACTGCCCAAAGCCATGCAAGAACAGAAAGCCGTACCCCTGACCTACTAGACGGGACAAGCCTTGACATCTTGCTTGGCCGGCGAGGAACAGACAATGGGACTTCCGATCTTGACCAACTCCTCCGATGGAGTCCAGCTTCTGGAGCAGGAGGACAGCAAGAGCCCGGCGAAGACCTCACGTCCTTCTCAAGTGGTGGTGATATTTTTGGAGAAATCGCAGCAGCAGCAGCAGCAGATCATCGACGCAGTCCATCACGAAGCTTGCCTGGTCCTGGGGAACTCGCCAGATCCCTTCCTCAAGCTACGGCCACAAACACACAAGACTATTCTCAATCGATTCTTCTTCCCCCCCACGATATAATTGAAGGGTCCTCCGTTACTCCAACTCTCCCAAATGGAGTGTCGTCGGCAAGCCAGAGCAACGTGATGGATGCAGATTGGGTGCCGAAAATTTCTTCAGATGGTCGTATTTTCTACTACAATACGCGGACAGGAACCAGTACCTACGATCTTCCCTCTCCCACCACAAGTAGCAGTGCAAGTCACCTGATGCGAAGCGAGTCTGAAACTGCTGCATCCGACAAAAGCAAATGGACTTCGGGCAGTACATCTGTTTCGGAGCAGCATCAATATACGCACAAAAGCACGATATCTGACAGTCTCGCCCGGAAAGCGCCGTCTACTGAAGACGTGACGAGTGTGCCCACCCAGCGCCTCTCGACAGATTCGTCCGCGGCAAACAGCTCTTCCCCATTTCGGAGTGCTAGCAGATCGAGTGGTCACCGAGAGCCTACACGTGCCGCAACTTTTCCGTCGCCCGGCAGATCTATCAAGTCAAAGCCTCTAGACGCGTCTAGCACACCGCGTAAAGCTAGCATAAACACTCGGAGCTCGATAGGGACAGTTGCATCTAAGCGACGGTCAGCAATAGTATCACGCAAATTGGAGGCAACCTTGAAAATCGTTAAGCCCGTTGCGCCTCCTCTCTTGGTTCAGCTCGAGCGGCAATGTGTGAACGCATTGGCAAGGTTATCCAGCGCTGTTCAGCACCGCTCAGAGGTATACGATAGAAAACCGTCATCGAATACACACTCTTTCGAGGACGAGGAGTGCTCGTGTCGCGCCGAGCTGGTGGAGGCGTCAATTGATATCAACAATGCAACGCGACAACTCCTATCAGTCACTGACGTAATACTGGAACAACCGCAACATTCGACCTATGCCAGCGCTCGACTGCAACCTGCGCAACGACGAAATTCGCAAGACACCAATGTTGAAAGCTTGCGAGAATCACATGCAGCTATACAAAGTCTCCCTTCATTACCCGTAGCTGAATTTCGACCATTGGCGATGAAGATCACGGCAACTGAGAGCAAGCTCATGCTATCAATCAGAACAACGTGGGGCCTCCTCGCGACCTCGCCTAGTGAAGAAGCCTTTATGAATACTGTGCAGAAGACGGATAACTACAGCGAAGAAGAAATGGTTTCGCTACATCGACAACAGAACATCCAGCTAGCATCGCGCAGGGACATCGACACCAAACTTAGATTCGATCTCCTCGTTCAGATTCGTACTCTAGGTGATGCCATAGCAATGTTCGTTGAGCAGATCGAAGTTTTCGCTGAGAAACATGGCTGCACTGTTACAAAGACCGGTCTGCAACTTGCGGTACCTGCTCAAGCGGAGCCGAGTCTCTCACCTGAAGACATACTGCTTCCAGCAGCTTCTACAGCGGGCAGTATGCGTGGCCATGGGTTCGAGCATTACTATCCTGCCTCCAGCCTACGGCGACGCAACTCCCAGGCAGATCATAACGGGAATGGCAAGCTACCAATGCGGCCTCGGCATGTGCTCTCGGCAGCACTAGTTGACGACCTCGATTCGGATCGCAAAGCTCTGCTTAGTGACTTCTCAGCGCTAGAGGCCATCATGCAGACTGTCTTGAGCTCACAGTTACGAGCCTCCACCATACCATTCAGTTTGATACCGACTGTTTCCACACAAGTCATGGGATTCCTCAATCGTTTGGGGCGGTTGCTCAAGCATTTGGAAGACATTGACATTGCGGCACGCTTGGACATCGATTTCGACGCAATTTCATTAGATGCAAATCCCTCAGCAGAAGAAACCGCGTACTCCAGTTCTCTCAGACAAGCATCGTCTACACTACGCGACTTCATACGCTTCAAGAGTTTACTGTACGGAATACCTTCGCGTGCTCTTCTCTGTCTTCAGAATTCGACGATGCTGCCTTCATGTCACCCTCTATCCTCCATTTCTACACCACCCGCACAGCCCAAAGATGGATCTCCCCTATGCAACTGCGTGTCCCTTGCTTTCTCGCGAGCCGATGACAAGCGAAGCATCATGGACATCCTGGCCGACGTCGGCCCGCTGTGCAAGGACTTAATTTCCAATTTGGAGAGGCTGAATCGCATTGCGGATGAACAGAGTGGAATGCCATCCTCTTTCCGGCAGATGAATGCGGAGGCAAGGTTGAAGGAAGCTGCACGCGCTCAAGCAATCGCGTTGCGCCGCTCGTTGCAGGACGAAGACGCTGCTGAGGAACTCGAGACTAATTTTGGGACCGGTAGCAGTGTCAACAGCACGATCTATTCGCCTGGGAAGCGTTATAGTAACGATCATTCAACGGCGACGTCGGAGCAGCTTGCGAGAGGGCCCTCAAGCCAGAATTTCGGCAATCAGCGCGAACGTACTTCGCGAACTTCTAGATCAAACTCCGTAGCAGATTCACTAAATTCAGACATGAGCAGGTTCTCTGCCTATTCAAAGGGCGCGCTAGATGATCCACGAGCAGCACTCCTAGACATAGATCTTCGAGGTGAGTTAGAGCAGCCTGAGAGTCAGAGTAATTCTCTAACCCTCCCACGTGCTTCCAGATTCTCCGTCTAGCCATTCTCCTTCTAAGTCGAAACTCAAGCAGTTCTTCGGCGACGATGCACCCGGTCAGATAGTTCGACGACCTACGCAAGCATCCAGAGAAGTGCCATCTTACTTGCAACAGGATTATAATCACAACGAGATCACATTCTCCATGGACAACTCGGTCAAAGCTGGCACACTCCATGCACTGGTTTGTCGCCTAACAAACCATCAATTGGCAGAATCGCAGTACAACAATGCTTTCTTGATGACATACCGGACATTCACCGATGCGCATGAGCTGCTGGAAAGACTGAAGGGACGTTACTATCTTCCGGCGCCGAAGGGACTGTCCAAAGACGAGTATCACGCCTGGATTGAGCAGAAACAAAAGCTCGTCCGAGTCAGGTAAGTCCGCAGACTATGCATAGCATTCTGATTTCCAGTCAATTGATCAGGCAATCTGTTTAGGGTTATCAATGTCATACGTTCTTGGCTTATTGACCACCTGTACGAAGACGATGAAAACGGCTTGCTTGATCGAATCTCCGCATTCGCAGTCACTTTGCCAAATGAGTCGTCGCAGCAGATTGCCAGGATTATAGAACGACGAGTAGGTCGGCATTGTGTACAGTACGATGAGCACAACACTAACAATGTCGTACCTTAGCGAGCCACTGGAGCCCCTAGACGTATGACAGCTTCTATAAGCGGAGGTATAATGCCCCCGGCAATAGTGCCGCGCAACATGAAGAAGATTAAATTTCTCGATGTCGACCCCTTGGAGATTGCAAGACAGTTCACCATAATGGATAGTCGGCTCTTTGCGAAGATTACGGTAGACGAATGTCTTGCCAAAGCTTGGCCCAAGAAGTTTGGCAATAAGCCTACACCCAACTTCACCGCTATTGCGGACCTCAGTAATGCTGTAAGTAGAAGGTACTGATTGATACAGTGGACTCGAGCCCTCTTTAGCTAATGATGAAACTCCGTTGCAAGGTCACGCTTTGGGTTGCCATGTCCATAGCTTCACAAACGGACGTGCGCAAACGCGTCAACATTATCAAACATTTCATCGCAGTCGCGGATGTGAGTGTATCCGATTGAAGGACGCATGCATGCGAAGAAGATATCTAATGGACCACCGTGCTTTTGCAGAAATGTCGTCAACTCTCCAACTTTACTACGTTGATGCACATCGTCGCGGGTCTTGGATCTTCGGCTATTTACCGCTTGAAACGTACATGGGAGCTGGTGAACCAACGGCCAATGGCTACATTTACATTCCTTGGCAATTTGATGAGTCCAGAAAACAATCACGCTCTATATCGCGACGCTTTACGCCTCGTTGGATCACCTTGCGTACCGTTCCTGGGTAAGTTCTATAAAATATAAATCACACACGGGGAGCCTCCAGGCTCAGACACTGTCGCAGGCGTATACTTCACCGACTGGGTTATGAGCGGAGAAGCGAATAGTGACATGCTACGTGATAAACCGGAGCAAATCAATTTTGCAAAGCGAGCGAAGGTGGCAGAGTCTGTAGCCCAGATTCAGCTCCACCAAGCAACGCCATACAATCTTACTCCAGTACCTCAACTTCAAACGTGGTTGCAGGGAGAATTAGACAAATCCGTGAAGATGGCCCAGGACCCTTCGTCAAAGGACTTGATGTCCAAAGCGTACGCTATGAGTCTGGTCATTGAGCCTCGCGAAAGAGAGGATGAGCGAAGTGAGTCCTTAGTTGTTCCTTTCCTATAAAGAAAGAAAACTAACGCATGACACACCCACAGTCGCGAGGCTATTGAGCGAATCGGGTTTCTTGTGATGAAATTGGGAAGGGAACAAGAATAGTTGATTGCGCCTGTAAAGGCGTCCAGCAGATTAACCATTCTTGAAACAGGACGTGTGATATTGTCTATGTAGCTATAAGGGGAAAAGGTATTTGGGCTGTAGCAGCCGACAGATACAAAGTCGAGAAATGCACGGTTCTCCAAACTTTCGGGAGACAGCGACAGCAAAGCCTGCGTGCACGCATGCGATGTGTCGTATGTCAACGCTCACCAAGCTAAGCACTTCAGTAGTTCAATCAGACGCACGGCTTCCCGCGGGATGCCTGATCACCCCCGACAGGCAGTGGCGGCTTCTCGATCTATGCTATGACAGCATGCATTGCAAGCTCGACGAGACGCGCTGGCTGGCTCGCTTATTCCACTTCCAGCTTGACTGTCCTCCAGAACAATCATCCAGTGACCACTTTATTCCACTACCCTTACAGCCATGGCCGAGAACAACATTTCAACAGACAACGTCTCCGCTTCCCCAAATGATCAGGTGAGTGGTCCGCTGATTGCGTCTGTCGAGCTAGCTTGAGACTTTCCTCTGACATCTTGTGTTCTACCACTAGGGTGAGCCTTATGCCTACTGGCCGCGTATCTCTAGCCTATCACTAACACCGTTGTCCCAATCTCCGTCTTCCCGTGTTGCTCCAAGCAGGTAGCAACCAGTAAGTTGACTTCCCGCATGTTTAGCAGCATAGGTCAAGACAGCTAATTCTGTTCTGCAGGGAACCATCCAAGGGCGCGTTCTCGCACGCCAGCGACTTCGCTGATGGAGCAGCTACCAATGATGGTCGTGAGTTGTCACATCCAGCATCTCTTCGCCTAATGATTGTGGAAGGAGTAATTAAGACTCAACTCACATTCGTTTTGTCCCAACACAAAAATTCACCGCAGCCGTTGGAGAGGTAGAGAGACTCACCGCCGACACCGCTGCCTCCAACCGAGGTGATGGTAACTTCATGGCGTCTCTTCAGAGCTCCATCGAAACGCAGGAAGAGAACAAGTCGACCGCTATATAAAGTCACGGTTAGCAGATAATACGAAGTTATGTTTAGCAGGATAGCACTCCATAAATGGCTGAACTGGCGCTATGTCGGTAACACGACGTGAGAAAATGTGAGAGATTCACCGGGCCGAAATTCAGTCGCAATATGCTTCGCTTCCATTTGATTGCGTGCCAAGTCTGGACGCTTTGCCTAGATTGAATGGCGACACACGCGTTGTTGGCACGACTGGCACGAGGCTTGCTAGGCTTGCTGAGGTCAATGCCATTTTCATTATTGCAGTTCGCGTTTCAGCTACTCGTATTCACCTCTGTAGTGTTCGTCGCCACTAACAAATGTTGCCGCGTTGCCATGTAGGAGAGGTTCGCGCAGTAGAGTCTCCCCCGCCAGAGTTGACGTTACTAGAATGCTGAAGCTATGCTGATCAGCCTATCACTTTGTTCGTCGTTCGTCAATACGTTGCTGGCAAGTCACGCTTTGAAAGGTCGACGGCCGTGCCTTTGAAGCTTGCTTTCCTTTTTGCTCCCAATCCGACTTATCGCCAACTCGTTACGCTTATCGAACTATCGACGCTTTCAGAGCCATTGCTGTTTGAGAGAGCCTCTCCAAAATGGCTGATGACGCTTTCAAGAGGCGTCTCGAGAACTTCGAGAGCGCCCACCGGCCTGCAGAGGCTGTCGATACCAAGTAATGCGCCAGACTTGCACAGCGTCGGCTGGATGCGTAGACCAGCTTAGGCTAACAGGCAATCCTACCTTCCCTCAACGCAATACGTACCACTCGTTCTCTTCCCCTGTCGCGTCTCAGCAAAATCAACTCTTACACGACCGGCCTGCAAAAGAAGTCAAAGAGAGAGCGTGAGAAAGAGGCAGCCGAGGCGTAAGTGGTCGAACACCGGCAGCATGAGCACTCGAAAGCACTCAGTATGCGTATCGCTAAGACCGTCGGTTACACCAGTAAACGTCTGAGGGAAGAGGAAGATGCCGCTCGTGCATACAAGGCGTTCGTCGCATCTTTTGATGATCCAAGCGAAAGCAGCGGGTCAGGCGGACGAGGACAAAAAACTTTCGTGCGTGCAGGTGAATTAGGTGCGCATATTCGTCTGTAGTCTTGTGCTTTAGCGTCTCCTATGATTTCCGCTGACACAGTCGGCACTCATTTGTGTTGCACAGCTTCAGCCGGTATATCACCACCGTCTGGGCCAGCCATTTTAAATGCAGGCTTCAGATCTGTCGGACAATCCTCATCACGCCCACATCAGAGCACCCCCCTGGCGCCTCCCACTGGACCGCGCGCCTCAATGGGCCGAGCTGCTTTTACCCAGGCATGCTTGTTATTTCCGATATGCGACCACACTCAGCGATGCTAACCTGAACCCAAATCAAGCAACCCCCGTCTACGACTACAAGAGCTTTTATGGATGATGACGGTCCACCCGAGGCTGCACCGTTGCCGCCATCAAAGAAGCAGCGCGCAATGGATTCTTTTCTCGATGAACTGAAAAGGCGAGTGCGCTTCCATAGCTACCGAGTGTGACATATGCCTAATCAAATCTTGCTTCATCACATCAGAGACCAAGACTATCGAGAGAAGCGCCTACAGTCTCAAGTGCAAGCAGGTGGTACGTTCGCTTCGTTTCGCACGACAAGCGATGCAGACCTTGTAGCTAAGGCTTTTGTTTCGCAGTTGTAACCTCCGTGAGCGCTGCAGCCGGTAAGTGATCGTTATGGCCTATCAAAGAAGGCGACCGCTGATGTCTGTGGCTGTTGTAGCGCAAGACCTTGCCCGTATACAAGGCCCTGCTATCGGTGGCTCGTACGACACAGGCGATCCAGCAACTACTAATTTGCACGTCAGCAATCTGCCAGCGAATGTAACAGCTAATGCTCTGGGAATGCACTTCGCGCAATTCGGACCGGTCGCGAGTGTCAAGATCATGTGGCCGCGCGAGCAGGGTGGAGCAAACATTGGCATGATGAGCAACTCAGCAGCTTTCGCCGCTACTAGAGCAGGTTTGAATGGGTTCATCGCTTTTATGAAGCGAAGCGACGCTCAGAGAGCTTTGGACAAGTGTGACGGGGTAGAATGGGGCGGGACCATCCTTCAATTAGGATGGGGAAAGGGGATGCCATTACCACCAAGGCCGGCTTTCGGTAAGTGCTGACTTCCTACAGAATGGTCTGGCATGACGCTATGCTGAATGTGCATCAACAGTGTCCGCCACGCCTTATCAACGCTCTGAACGATCACCTTCGCCTTCTGGGGAGCGTTACAAGCGACGTCCCCGCTCCACCTCACCTCGCAATGTCCACCGAGGTGAAAGCCGCGAGCGTCCATCGAAGCGATCAAGACCCTCGCGTTCGAGGTCGCGGTCATACGAGTCACGGTCTCGTTCTCGAGACCGCGAACCTCGCGATCTACGACGAAAGCGCAGCGATTCAAGGTCGCGCTCCCGAAGCCGTAGTCCAGATGCTTATCGGGACGATCACCGTAGACGTAGTAGATCAAGAAGCAGGAGTCCTGGATCGAGAAGATGGCCGAAAATCGACAGTATGGAGTTACAAGGTCGCATTGAGGATGTAGCCGCGAAAATCAAGCAGTACGGAAAGCGTTACGAAGACACTTTGCGAGATAAAGAACGCAATAATCCAAGTTATGACTTCCTTCGGGATGAATCTGTGAGCCGTCACATGATCATCAATCTCATTATATATATCGCTAAATGATAACGAAATCCCAGCTGCCTGCATTCCACTACTTTAGAATGTTATTAGATCGCCGCTACCGTCCGCCGTCCCCGCCACCGCCGCCTTTCGAGGATCAAGTGAGTGGCCTGTTTCTTCTAAGCCTTGAAAAGCACGCTCCTCCTGTACCACATGGACTGTCGCTTACCCCGCCTTACCTCTCAGGGTGATGTCGAAGTCCTCTCTAGCGACGACTCAGAATTGGAAAGCGAGATGAAGCACAACCGACGCGGAACACTAGGTCGCCTTCCCAGAGCTAGACTAGAAGCACTGCTTCGGTCTCTTAGTAATACACGCGACAAGATAGCAAGGGTGATGTGCCTAGCTCTCGATCGACCCGATGCTGCAGAAGAAGTCGCCGAGGTCATTATACAGTCGCTTCTCATTAACTCGACGCCTGTGCCCCGGAAAATCGCTCGACTTAACGTGATATCGGATATACTGCATAATTGCGCTGGAACGCCAACAAATGCCTGGAAATATCGATCCCTGTTTGAATCGAAATTGCCAGCAGTTTTCACCCACTTGGGCGAGATTTACAAGAGCTTTCCTGGAAGAATGAAGGCCGAGGTGTTCAGAAAACAGATCATGACGACCATGGAAGTCTGGGAGCAATGGCTTGTCTTCAATCCATCCGTTCTTGCCGACCTAGAGAAGCGTTTATCAACGGGCGAGGATGGCTCTGATCGCCTGGAGAGCGCAGAGCCCGATGGCATTGTCGATGCGAAAGCGGAAGTCGAGAATGGTGCTGTCAAAGCTCGGGTGCCTGGCTTCACCGTCGTCAAGGCTGCTGCAACAAATACAATTGCCCAGCCCGCAGAGCAGGTGGAGGATGATATAGACGGCGAGGCTTTACCACTAGACCCGCCTTCAGCATCAGAGGATGTAGATGGCGATCCATTAGATGGTGAGGAGCTGGACGGAGCCCCGCTGTGATCGTGTAGCATAGTCATATAATTGCAATGTCACCTCGACTCAGTTAGACTTATCTAGGAGAATCTGAGCATTCCCTCCGAATATCTTATCTAAGGCATCTCCCCGGAGTCCAATGTCGCATGCAACATCCAAACCCAACTTAAGATTGAAGTCCCAAAGCTCTTTGGCTGTTGCATTCGAGTCCTTCTCTAATATTGAGTCGTCTAGAGCTTCAAGAAATACTTATAATCAACACCAGGTGATATGCCTCGCTATTCCTCGGACTTACGCAAATCAGAGCCCCAAACGATACGGTCCTCTCCAAAGGCCTCCAACACGAGAGAGAAGACGGCGGCGATAGCCTTTTTGCAAGACTTGTATGCGTCGCCACCGCTTGGGTGTTCTTGAAGGACCTCCTTAATTGCGGCAAGCACCGTCGACGAAGGCAAGCTGGACAGAAAACCGGCAAATTGCCAGTACACGTTAGGGTGAAATGCAAGTTCAGACTGTATGTTGAATCAGCCAGAGAAACCAGCTTGCATCGACGTCAGGTCTTACATATGTCCGTTCGAGCAAGTCCAAACAAGAGCGGTCCCCTGTGAGCAAGGGGGCTAAGTCGGCTCGTCCCATAGCACCTAAATTGAAGAAGCACGTAGCATATTGAGCTTCGGATCAAGAAATGTGGTATATGGGCAGAGGCTTACCTATGATGATGTTGAGCTCGCATGACGAATGTCCCATTTGTCCCAATCCAGTCTCTTGCAGAAGATGGGGTAGCTGTTCGATAGTCTTTGATGCGGCATCCGAACCTGTGGGAGTCATTTCCAGTACGAGCAGAGAGTGACTATGCTCGGAGGCAGGAGCACCGGCAGAACTCTCATTCACGTGCAAATGGAGGTCATGCAGGGCCACTCTTTGGCCGAGTATACAAGAAGCCTGTACTTCCACCTGCTGTGAACCTTGTAAGGCATTGTACAGATTGGAAGGTAGGACAAATAGAGCCTGACTGGCGTTTCTGGAAGCGATAGAGCCAAGATATATCAGTCTCTTCCTCTCTTCAGTAGTGTGCGATCTCACGTGGGGAGGATGGACATACTGCATGGGCATTTCCAGAACAGTATCGAGGTCTGACGATCCATAATCATCTGGTACCAGGTATATGCCCCCAATGCATCGGACAGTCTGCTTTAAACAGCTCGCAGATGCTGTCTCTGCAATATCGCCTTCGCTAATCGTTTCAAGCCAAGGTCGCGGCAATGCTGGCACGTTGTTTTGCGCATGATTCGTCAACAGAACTCTGGTATCGAAGACATTGGCAGGCTGGGTTCTTGTGTCGACAGGCGCAGCATTGATGGCCTCTAGAAGTCTGGACTTCGGCAGGAGTGGCGGAGGTCGTCTAGGTGGCATGGCTTTGTACCGGCTATCAAACCTGCGAGAGCGGAGACAGCCTTCCAGATAACGACAGGGCTATGTATTGCTCAATTTATAGGCGTCTTGAGGTAACTGTGCTTGATGCCTTCGAACGAGCTGTTGTCTACAAAGGCAATCGGGGATCTGTCTTGACTCAACACCTGCAAGACCAGACCCGCAGCTCAAGCGAAGTAGGTGGTAGCAGGCTCGCGACCCAGTGGCTTTGCTGACGGTTGTCTTAGGATGGACGAAGTAATGCACGGCGAAGAGAGCGCACGGCCGAATGGAGCTGCACCTCCTGCACGCGTTCGTGCGACACAAAAGGCAAAGCCAGCTTTGGAAACCGCACAGATGCCTGGGACGACAGCATTCCCAATCTCAAAGGTTTCCAAGATCATCAAGGCCGATAAAGATGTCCATATGTGCCAGAAAGAAGCTGTCTTCCTGATTAGCTGTGCTACCGTGAGTTTACGGACGCGATCATGTTTACAAAGACGCGTACTTATAGCTAATCCCTACACTAGGAATACTTCTTGAAGAGACTTACGGACGCTGCGTACACCCGAGCTCGTATCGACAAGCGTGGAAAATCTGTCTTGTACAAAGACCTTGGTGAGTTTAAAGGTGTATAAACTGCCATTGGATTGCGATTTGTAGTCTGAGTGTGTTGTTGCGCAGCCGCAATATGCTCAGCAGAAAATGGTATGCCTAGCGAATACTTCTATCTGGAAGGTGTGCAGATTATCTTTCTTCTCCAGCTACTGCATTCACGCAACTGACATGAACCTTGCAGATGTTGTGCCACGGCAAACGCAAATCTCCATCAAGCCGCAGCAGGTCACGAAGGCTGCCACGCAACGCGTCATCGATACCATCAAGGACTCTACCTGATGTAGTTTCCAGGAAACTGCGACTGATGGGGAACTCTGAAGTAACAATTGCATTCCATTAAATCATGTAGCATACCTGGAGAGTTGCGAATACCGTACTAGATAGATCAATTCTTTCCCGGCTTAAAGTATAGAGCGACATAAATATACCAGCCTCATCCCTTAGAAGAGCGATTCCCGACGTTGCTGCGAACCGAATCGTCTCTCACGCCCGAGGCCGGATTGCTCGCTCTAGTGTGTTCCCCGCTGGGCTACCGGAGCTGAGCGGGGTGAGTATGGCCTCGATAGACAGCAAAAACATGAAACCAACTGTTACGTTCTGACAGCCTGGACAGTAGCACAGCTTAGGTCGCGCAGGCAAGACAAAAAGGAGCATGCTTTGCAACCTAGCAAAAGATAAAGCTGAAACTGACAAAAGGTGAAGCTGATCTTTGCAGATCAGGTTCGTCTTGCGTGAACAGGGAGTCGAACCCTGGTCGAGTCGATGGCAACGACCCATTCTCTAGAGAAGGCATTATTTGTCAGATGAAGCTCTGTGGTGAATGATGATTGAATGTTGACTAACACCGTTGAACCATTCACGCGCTTTTCTTGATGACAGCTGTCAGTTTAGTGCGTAAATGAATACCACATGGCCGGGAGACAGAAAAGTCGTGCGACGACAGTAGCAAGGGAGAACCTCAGTCATCATACATGGCCTTCCAAAATGTAGACTGACTACACAGCTAGTCCTAACTTTCTTGAATGAGGACACCTTGTGCAAGCGGTTCAGCATATATCTACAACGGCTATGATAGCCGGACCATACGTGATGCGCGTGCCAACGGTTGGCACAGGCGCAGGCAAGAGCTCCCTCCTATCCGCCAACTGGCAAGCATGACCTCTATACTGATTAACAGTTTTAGAGAAAGAGAGGAGAGAGCTGAAAACTTGAAGAAACATGCACAAGATGGCTGCCCTTTCTGCGCTATTATTCGAGGAGAATCACCTGCTTTCAAGGTGACTCTTGCCGATTGCCCATTAACCTCCAAGCCTAATTGACGCTGAATGACCAGGTATACGAAGATGACAAACTCGTTGCATTTCTAGGTGGGTTGATGAATCTTGACTACCGTATCAAAGCTGTTACTGATCATCTGCGGGTTAGACATCTTGCCAATTCGCCAGGGACACACGCGATTAGTTCCGAAAACACACCATGAAAAGATGTAGGCATAATGAAAAGGGTACTTATGCGTACCTGATGTGTCAATTTTAGGACTACCTTGCCAGATGACTTCTCCGCCCACATGGGCCACATACTACCACGCTTGTGTCGGGCTGTTTGCAAAGGTCAGTTTCATCAACATGATGTGCATTGTTGGGAGCGCGCTTACGATTCATATCATAGCAATAAACCAAAAGGAGTTCAATATCGTCAACAACAATGGATACGCTCAGGTTGTGCCTCATGTACATTGGCATGTGAGTGGGAGATTGCGCGCCAACACGACCCCATTTGTCTGATAACGTGTGCACACATCACAATGCTTCAGATTGTGCCGGCACCAACATTCAATGCGCCGGAAACCCGTCCTCAGCGGCCAAGGCTAGCCATAGGTGGGTGCGAGATTACGTATCATTCCATTAGATGCTAATTCCGAGTCTGGCAGGTTTGCAGGAGCTGCAGAGACGGGAAGAGCTGGATGACGAGGAAGGTCAACAGCTTGCGAGGTCCATTACCATCGCGTTCGAGGCTGATACAAGGAGTCGTCTGTGAGCCAGTGAGAATGCTCCTCTTAGCTCGCTCCTGCTATAAGCTTGTGACAATGTGTATGTAGAAGGCATCTATGGTCCTGTATGTGCTACATTTAAAAGTCTATACTAGGTGTGTAGCCGACACATGTACTTTGAATCAATGTTGAACTTCAAAGGAACTGTATTTTTGGGATGATATGTCCTCGTGCTTGTTTATCTCCACGTCCGCAACATCGGCTGCAGATGGACCTTTCTGTAAGATGGAAGCGCTGGAGGTTCACAGTGTCAGTTCAAACTCGCGTCCGGCTAAAATCACAAATGAAGGCTTAGAATTGTGTCATACAAGACTTTCCCTCGGGCGTCAGTGCGAGGTATTGATAGACCCTTTGCAATTTCAAGACACCCGGAGAAGTTTTATATAGATGTGAAGAGATGAAACGTGATGTTTCGTAGCATCTGCCCCGAAGATCGACTCACAAGTGTTCGAGAGCTTTGCTTTCACCTTCTGCAAGGCCCGAGACATGGCCAGTCTGGAAGTGGGTAGAACGCCGATCAGCCTTGTATAGCTCGCATAAAACGATAATTACTTACATCGTCGTTCTTTACGTATCCAGTGACATGAAGCTTTTCCGCTTGCTTAGCAGTCCATGATCTGTATTGACATTCAGCTGTGGCCTTTCGCACCAGACTATACTGCTCCGCTGCTTCACCTAAAGTTCACGCCCTGACGTAGGATTGTCAGTATTGATTCATCTAGCCCCTTCCTATAGATTGGAAAGGTCACCTGCACAGTTCCCTTTACGAGGAATTGAAAGCTTTTGAGACCCATCTTCGATAACACCGTGAGTACTTGACTTGTATCGGATTGCGAAGATACAAAGCGTGTCGATCACGGTGAGGTGCAAGGTGGAGCAGGAGTTGCCACAAATCCAACTATATATGTACACTCCGAGAGCAGACATTATGGTATTCACTAAAATCAGGTCTGAACGACTATACTGAATATTGATACCTATCAATTCCAGCTTCACTGTGAGCCAGGTTGGCACTAGCGATATTTAAGCAAAATTATTCCGTGTACTCTTCATACGCATTGCTCAAATAGATGGAATACAGCTAAGCTGGTGCGAACGGCTCCACACCTTCTATATAGGACGCTCTGAGGTCCGGAGTGTGTGGAACGAGCCTATCGCGTATGGGTTGGAAGCCTTCGAATGCGACACATCGACAGTATCGGTAGCCGCAAGCAGACCTTGAATATCGCTTTGGTCGTGGTCTGCTCTGCACATGGGTGCTGCATCTTGCTTTCAGAAATAGTACGCGTCGAAGCAACAGGTCGTTGTATCCCGAAGGTGATTTTCGCAGACACGTGGCCAAGCAGCAGGCTATAGTGCATCCTCTCGGCTTTGGCCCTCCCACAGCTCAAATTTGCTGATGACATGACTTTCATGCAATCCTCCCGTTGCCGCTGTCCAACCGAAACAGTTGTAACCGCCTTCCGGTGAGCTCGGTATCTTGACAGGTCCATCACTTGTGATTTCCACGAAGTCGCCCTCTGCACTATCATTGAGGAAGATGCGCAGTTCCTGCCGCAATAGGGACACTTCTAGTCGTAATGTATAATGGCGCCCATCGTCTAGGGCAGGTAGGGTGCCACCTTTGCTGCACCATAAACTATTCGAATGATGAGCTGAGACAGCTCTAGCGCCTCCTGTGTGCACCGAAATGTGGGGTGTTGGTGGGTCTTGGCAACGATCAACAGACCTATATGTATCGACTTCGACAGCCAAACAGTTCTCGAGGCCACCATAACCAAGATCGCAGCCGCCTCGACCCAGAGCTTTGATATCAGCGGGGTCCGAGTGAATAACTATCGCCATTCCATCTGCACCCTCCGCGCCTTCGTGGTTAATGACGAAGGTAGAGCTAAACATGAATTCTTGCAGACCAGCTGGAAGGGTGAGAAACGACGACGCGATCTGACTCGATTCATCTTCTGTCAAGATAATCTGATTATTTGCAGTATCTATCTTGGCTTTTCCGTTCGTTCTAACCTTCGGGATATCCTTATCGCTGTTCATGATTAGTTTCACAGCTGCAAGACCGACAGAATGTTATTAAGATAGGTCATTGCAGCTTGCGTGCGTATACTTGGTGATGCCACTTACGAGTCATAGCTGGTCGCTCGACTGCAAACTGGCTTGCGCCTATTTCAGATCGCAAAGTTCTCCATTCCTTTGTCCCGCTAGTACGACCTGACAGCTTTTCTTGACGTGCAAGGTTTGCTCGAGTTTCGGAGTCCGCTAGCCAGATCGCTTCCATTTTGTCTTCCTCGGATAACTTTGCCTTATCCTCGGCCGTACGATGTTCTCGAAGAGCACTAGTCATCGCGTCGAGTTTGTTACTAAGACTGGTCTCAAGCCTTGGATCACGCCGAGCAAGCGTTTCCTGCCAGTCAGACACGTAAGATCTAGTAACGTCTTTGACGCCATCAATGCCAAAAGCTATACAATACTGTCAAGAGGGATAATCAGATCTTGCACCAACCATTGTCAGCTCCGATATCGTAGAAGCGGGGCTCACCTTCATCTTCTTGCCCCATCCTTGCTCATAGAGCAGGTTTTTATCTCTGGCTCCCTCGCAAGAGTCGACGTGTACCCATCTTTTCAAGCTGTCCGAGTAGTACTCATTCCATACGTGATCTTCTGAATTCCAGATATATCTCGCTCGCAAGTTCAGAGATCGCAGTAGGAGCATAAATATTGCGGCGAATTCACCACATCTACCAGTCCTAGTTTGAAGCAGTTTGGACAGACTTCCATAGCGGGGAAATCGGGTAATACTGCCTTTACACGGTGCATTGCCGTTTGTACAGCGATACAGTTCCACCCTCCCTGCCCCATAGCTACGCTCTTCATCAGTCGGAGCGCCCCCCGCCACACCTTCGGTACTGCCGCCGCACGAAGAGCATTTTATCGGATCTGCCCATTTCAAAAAGTCTTTCTTTGCCCATTCTACTAGTGCTTGTACTAAAGCATCTTGATAGTCCAAATTTCTTTCTTCTTCTATTTGCGCTGCTTGCGTGTTCAGTGCCTCAAAGGGTATGACTTCCAAGGCGAGCTCTTGCAGCTTTTGAGTTTCATATCGCTGCGTTTCACGGAATACGCCGTCTACATGTTGCAGGAGCCAGGAATTGGATTCGCTTAAGGCAGGATTCCTGCGTACATGTCTATCTCCGAAGCGTCGACCCAGCACAATGGCGTCTTCACGTGTATAAGCTCTCGAAGGCGGCCGGACAAGAATCAGGTCGCTCCTTTGCTTCTGTTGCCAAGCAGCCTGAAAAGCTATTGTCAGAGCGAGAGACCTGATAGCAGCTTCGTCCATTAGAGAGGTGTGCCGAAGTGGCGTCCACCTTGGATCGATCAGTCGAAAGCAAAGAAGAGAGTCTCCGAACTGGCTGGTTGCCTTTCAACCCTCCAGCAGTTATAAACTTAACCAAGATGGCCACTTCACCTTCCAACCTGTATCGCAATATAATGCGCGAAGTCCGCTTAGGTGTGAGTCTGCTGCACAAGCTTCATACAGCAAGTATCCAAAAGCTGATCGACAATCGCATATGTACCAACTTTCGGCAGGATTCGATACACAAGTTCAGGCATCACCGTGGGAAGAGTGTAGTTGTGAAGAACCTAAGACAGACACTCGAAGAACGCCTGCAGAGTACCAAGCCAGCAGAGAAGAAGCTGAGTCCACCAGAAGAGAAAGCGCAAAAAGCGAGAATGCACGAAATGGTCGAAGTTGGGCGGTATCTACAAGCGAGAAGGTTGCATATGGTGAGATTGCTCTACCTTACACCAAGCATATACCGGCTCAACTCCAATTTCCTTTGCAGATGCTCGTCGAGCGATACAATGCAGGCGTCAACATGACACAGGAAGAACGCGCCCGATTGTCGGCTAGACGAGTCGGTCTCAAGTGAGTATACGGAATCTCAGCTCTTGCGATTTGCGAAGCTGATACCACAATCCACTACAGCATGCCTGAAATGTATGGTACAGCAAACCAAAGAGAGGTTCCAGGCTCATCGGAACCAGAGAAGCAGTAAATCAGCTGGGCTCGTCGCGCACCTAGTGTAGACTTTCGTGGAGTGATGTAGCAATATTGATTCAAAACCGGCTGATGTAGAAAAGAATTGATCTCAATATCAACTGTCTGACGATGGCGTCAAGCTGGCATTTGCCGATTATCTAACGATACAGTAGAAGTACAAATCAAGCCAGTCGAGCCCACGAAGAGAGGAGGTGAAGCTATAACCCTGCTTTAGCATTACTTTTGGACTGTCTATTCTCCTTGGCAGCGTCGATTTGGTCTAACAGCCCTTGTACTTTCGTGATAGCTTCTTTTCTAGCTTTCCTAGCTTCCGTCCAAGACGAGTCGATTTCGAATCCATCCAATTTCATCAACGCTTGCAAAAGGACCTCAGAAACCATTAGATATTCCTTATTGACTTCTCTGTCCGTACTTGAAGCCTGAGGATGCAACACATTCTCTATCGGTTCCTTCAGCTTTTCTAATGTATTTGTCACTATTGCTTGTATTTGCTCTATGACTTTCGGCTCATCTAATGCCTGTCGGTTCTGTTTCTGGCCTGATTGCCTCGATGCAGCAGCAGGGACGGCTTGCTCTCGTATCGATTCTCCTTCTCTTTCTTGACTGGCTCCATCGCCTTTGTCTCGTACAACAGCACTAGCATCTTTACTAGCTATCATTGTGATTTTGATCTCTTGATTCTTCTTGCCTGCTGCAGGTGTGTTGCCCAATCCCCATTTCGATAAGAGATTGCGCATTCCCATACTGGGCAAGCGGAATTCATCTTCTTCTTTCTTTCCGTATAGGTCGTCACGTAATGACGGTTTGACAAGTCCGTAAGTCTTGAGTGGTAAGTCTGTAGCGAGCGTGCAACAACAAACAGTCAATTCGGATTCCTGGTAATGTCGAGGCCAACAAGGAATAACATGGAATGAAAGTCCTCACCCTTTTGCATGACTGCTCCACCGACTATAAGCTTTTGATGTTCAGGCGCCACGCCCGTCCGTTCTTGAATCGCAGCTCGCAACGCAGACAGCGGCGCATCAGGAGGAGGGAGCGGTATGCGCATTCTAAGGGAACGGGAAGAAGCAGGAATTAGCATGAGCACTCCACTGAGCGTTCAATCCTGGCAGCCATGAGTATCGACCAGCTAGAATGAAGATCACAAAGTGATGTTCCATTTCTAACGCTATCGCTCAGGCCTGGGAGACAAGCTAGCTCACTTTTCACCTCCCCAAACCAGACTAAAGTAATTATCATCATCACTATCATCAATAGGAATAGTATATGCGTTCCTGTTCCCACTTGAACTTGACGTTGAATTGTCAGCAGCTCTTCCAAAGGCTGATCTTGTTGAATTGCCCATTTTAGAGCTGCCTACTGGCCGCGACATGGTCCAGGAAAGGGCGAAGAAGGTGACGGAAGCTGAATGTGTTCCTTTGACTGAGGATGTACACTTTTCTGCCTCTCAGCGATGCCGGGTGTTGATGCTGTGTACGCTATTGATGTTGCTACACGACTTCAATGACGACCACGTTTGAATTGGTGCTTTGTGCTCTGGCTGATTCTACACACCGCAAAGAGGCTGGGCAAGTGGTAGGTGTCAACGTACAAGGTCGAATGGTCGTTCTTGCTGAAATCTTTCGCTTCTGGTCGAATTGGTCACCGCCAGACCAACGCAGGCTCGTTCCAGGCCAAGCTTGCTCACGATCAAGCATGCTTTCAAACTTCGCCCGGAACTGCAAGTCTCGTACCGCTGCAACTCGTATACGTGGATGGACTCCTGACACAAACTGTCCGGCAAGTTATGCTATCTAAGCACGTTTCAGCTGTTCCACTAGATTACCTGCATCGGGTGGCAAATGAAATAGTCAAGACCAGGCAGGACCGTACCTAAGTCACTTGCAGCTTGTTACCACTCGGAGAGCTAAACAAACAAAAACCCATTCGTTGTGCGCCAAGATGCAAGAATAGGTGTTAGTGGGTGCAATGCAAGCAGGCCAACATTCGATGCTAGCAAAGCAGCAAACGCATCCCGCACGATATAGATATAGATAGCCTTAAAGCTTTCTTTCTTTCATTACCAGGTCAATATGGTAAAGGGTATGTTTCGACGCTCCGCTACATTGCGTTTGACAGACTGATCAAGGGGTAGAGAGATGGCAGAGGGGAGATACATGATACTGTGATGTTTTGGTGTATAAGCACCTGCTATTTAGCAACCACCTCGAAGACGGAGGACAAGGTGGAGAGTCGATTCTTTCTGAATGTTGTAATCAGAAAGAGTTCTTCCATCTTCCAATTGCTTACCAGCGAAAATTAATCGCTGTTGGTCGGGTGGAATACCTTCCTTGTCTTGAATCTTGCTCTTTACATTGTCAATGGTATCGGATGATTCGACTTCCAGTGTAATGGTCTTTCCAGTAAGTGTCTTGACAAAGATTTGCATACCACCACGTAGTCGGAGGACTAGATGGAGGGTAGACTCCTTCTGAATGTTGTAATCGGACAATGTTCGGCCGTCCTCGAGTTGCTTTCCAGCGAAGATAAGCCTTTGTTGGTCGGGTGGAATGCCCTCCTTGTCTTGGATCTTGGACTTGACGTTGTCAATGGTATCGGATGATTCGACTTCGAGAGTAATGGTCTTTCCTGTCAAGGTCTTTACGAAAATCTGCATACCACCTCGGAGACGTAGAACTAAGTGCAGCGTAGACTCCTTCTGGATGTTGTAGTCTGATAAAGTTCGGCCATCTTCGAGCTGCTTTCCGGCAAAGATAAGTCTCTGTTGATCGGGTGGGATACCTTCTTTGTCCTGGATCTTGCTCTTGACGTTATCGATGGTGTCAGAGGACTCAACTTCAAGTGTGATGGTCTTGCCGGTGAGTGTCTTTACAAAGATCTGCATACCACCTCGGAGGCGTAGTACCAAATGAAGTGTCGACTCCTTTTGGATATTGTAGTCTGAGAGTGTACGGCCGTCTTCCAACTGCTTTCCTGCGAAGATGAGTCTCTGCTGATCGGGTGGGATGCCCTCCTTATCTTGAATCTTGGATTTGACATTGTCAATGGTGTCCGAAGACTCGACTTCCAAAGTGATAGTCTTTCCAGTCAGAGTCTTTACGAAGATTTGCATACCACCTCTGAGACGAAGGACAAGATGGAGAGTGGATTCCTTCTGGATGTTGTAATCAGAAAGAGTTCGGCCGTCTTCTAGCTGCTTTCCGGCAAAGATCAGACGTTGTTGATCGGGTGGAATTCCCTCCTTGTCCTGAATCTTAGACTTGACGTTGTCAATGGTGTCAGAGGACTCAACCTCAAGGGTAATGGTCTTTCCTGTCAGGGTCTTTACAAAGATCTGCATACCACCACGTAGTCGGAGAACCAAGTGGAGGGTGGATTCCTTCTGGATGTTGTAGTCGGAGAGGGTTCGTCCGTCTTCGAGTTGCTTTCCGGCCTGAGAGGAGGAACGAACACACGTCAGCTAGCTGATCTGAATACGAGTCTCTTTACAGGAACAAGAGCCTCCGCTGCGCTCCAGGCCATTCGATCGCCACTGCGATACGAGTGGCGGGAAGCGGTGTCTGGCAATGCCGGGGTGAGGGAGTCCGGGGAAGGACGACGACGACGAGAGTGAGGAGCACTTACAAAGATAAGACGCTGTTGGTCGGGAGGGATGCCTTCCTTGTCCTGGATCTTGGACTTTACATTGTCGATGGTGTCGGACGATTCGACCTCGAGGGTGATGGTCTTGCCTGTGTGGGCGAGTTGAGTCAGCGCGAGTGCGGTGCGGGATGGGCAAGCGAGTCAGCGACATACCTGTGAGGGTCTGCAGAGCGCGAGCGGCAGAGATGGCAGACTATTGTCAGTATGCTAATACACTCTGCTCGTCCTTGTCATCGCACCTCGCCCCCACCGCCCGTCCTGCCTGCCACGATGGTGTGATGGGTGGTGAATGGCGAGTTGGACGGTGATGACGGCGAGGCACGACTGGATGGGGGACGAGGACGAGGGCCAGCGACGCACCTTTACGAAGATCTGCATGGTGTAGTGGCGTGTGTGTGTGTGCTGGATGTAAAGTGACTCGGGTGGTCGTGGTTGGATGAGAAGAGAGAGGCAGACCTGCTTATCGAGGCCTCAAATGGGCGAGACGGCCATGTGGCGAGCACGACGAGAGCGAGCGGCAGAACAGCAGAGAATACCCGAGAAGGACTGACTAACACGCATTACACGATTAACATTGGCATTACAAAGAGTACATAACAGTGTGTCTGCTCCCAATACCCGTTCACATCCATTCAGATCAGACTCCCCCATGGCTGCTGGCCCGATTGCTGCTGCTGCTGCTGCTGTGGCTGTGGCGTAGAAGCGCTATTGTTCGTGCTGCTCCCTCCGAACATGCTCCCTCCAAAAGCAGAGCTGCTGAATGCACCAGTAGCGTTGCTGCTCACTCCTCCACTCGGCAGCATGCTCGCTCGAAATGGGTTGGGTCCGCCTGTATGCTGAGGCTGTAATCCACCAGTCACGGCGGTATTATTGTTGTTCGATCCACCCAAGAAGTCGAATGTATTGCTCCTGCTGGGGTTAGAACTGCCATTCTGGTTCGATCCACCAAAGGCAGGAGAAGCTCCAAAAGCACTGCCATTATTGCCTCCATTCGTGAATTGCTGTTGCTGCTGCTGCTGCTGTGGTGCAAAGTCACTTCCACTACCCTGTCTCTTGGCTTGTTCAGCAAATAGATTAGCTCCAAAGCTAGAACTAGGTTGGAAAGGTTTGATAGCAGATCCTCCGAATCCCGTAGCTTGGGGTTGTAGTGGTTGTTGTGTCTGTTGTTGCTGACTATTATTACCGTTCTGATTATTCTGCTGGTTGAACGATGATTGTCCGAAAGCCGATCCGCCAAACATATTGGACGATGCACCTGTAGTATTGCCGCTTGCGTTCGTATTCGACGAAGAGAAATTGAAAGAAGGCGTACCGCCACCTGTTTCCGCAGAAGGGGAGGAAACAAAGCCCGATCCAGCAGTAAAGGAGGGTAGATTATTGCTCGAATTAAAGGGCATGCCAGTGTTATTATTGCCGTTATTAATATTGTTGTTGTTATCCTGCATAGTGTTATTCCCGTTGTTATTGCCGCCATCATTCGAAGATGAAGGAATAGCTCTTCCAAACGCGAAATCAGATGCTATACTACCCATAAGTCCAGTCTGTGCGGGTACTTGAGTTTTCGCCTGTGCAGCTTTGAAGAAGTCTTCGAATCCATTATTAGGTTTGGAATTGTTCGAAGAAGGTGCGGCAGTACCATTACTCGTACTGTTACTTCCTCCGAACGCGGGACCGCCAAAGGCAGATCCATTCTGCTGTGATTGTTGTGCCTGCTGCTGTCCTTGGTGTGGCTGTTGATTCTGTTGTTGTAATTGCTGCTGCTGCTGCTGCTGCTGCTGCTGCTGTTGCTGTTGCTGTGCGTTTTGGAATGCGCTGAAAGCAATTTGATTCAAAGACGGTTGTGGTGGTTTAGGAGGTGAAGCGGGCGTTGAGCCAGCGGGCAATGCGAATGGATTCTTCGATCCTGTCTTCTGAGGTGCTAATGGATGTTGAGATCCCGCCGCCGCATGCTGTGAATTGGTGTTCTGCTCCGTTATCGAGCCTAGCCTTTGAGGTGTGCTATTTGGGTTGTTACTGTTAGCGGCAGTAGCTTGCTGTCCGATAGGAGCTGATGAAGGACGTTGGAATGCATTCATTCCCGTCCATTGCGGTTGAAGCTGAGGTACACTTGATTGATTTTGATTCTGCGCATTCTGAGGCGAGCCTGTCGCTTGACTTGAGAAGGGTCTCTGAGGTGCCTGGCCAAAGGCAGGCACGCCACCCTGTTGAGGCTGTTGCTGTTGTCCGAATGGATTCATTCCAGTCATTTGAGGCATCATCATGCTCTGTCTGAAAGGATTGACCCCCGTGGCTTGAGGTTGCAAGAATCCAGTTGGCTGAGGTTGCATCATTTGAGGCTGTTGCATCTGTCCAAAGGCGTTCATCATTCCTCCAGCAGGCTGACCAAATGCCCCGGTCATCTGAGGCTGCATCTGACCAAACGCCATAGCTCCAGTCATTTGTGGCTGTAATGATCCAAATGGCATACTGTTGGAAAGGGACATCTGTCCAACGGGTAGCATATTAGGTTGTTGAGAGAAAGGATTGAAAGCTGCCTGCTGTTGGAAGTATGCTGTATTCGGGGATCCAGTTTGAGGGTCAAACATGGATGTTTGTTCCTGTTCTATAGCATCGAAGAAGTCAACAAACGCCTTGTTGCCATCGGCTGATGGTTTGGTAGCCGCTGATGTAGACGATGAGGATTGCTTAGGCGTGCTTGAGCCATTGGCAGACGGCGATTTCTTGCCAGAAGAGGCTGACTTAGACGTAGATTCAATCGCTGCAAACAACCAGAGTCAGATGATATGAGAAGCAATTCATACTCTTCTCCATACTTACGCTTGACAGGCTTTCCTTCTGCGATTTCTCGATTACGTCTGTATTCTATTCGATTCTGCTCGAAGTTGGGATCCTTGAGGTATTCTTCCAATGATCCAGCAAGAGATACAGGGGCCTGCACAAAACATGATTAATTGGAGTCTCTCCAGGTTGTAAGAGGTAGCCAATCATGCTCACATGCTTGAGATTCGGTATCGGCACATTCAAGATATTCTGCATCTTCTTCGCCACTCCCAAGTATGTAACAACTTTCTCTGTCTGTTTGCAGAAAGATTTGTAGATCTTCAGTGCTGTGGTGGCGTCGACTTGTGCCATTTCAAAGTAGTGCTCTTCAATGTAGATGTAGGTGGTCAGTTTATCGACTCTAGCGTGACGCACGTTGGCTGGTACTCGACATACCGAGTACATTGATAACACCTTCGTTCACGCTCATAAACAGAATAAGCAGGTCTTTCACAAGTAGGCGTAAAGCCGTCATAGTGACTTCGTCTTCTTTATCCTCAAGGTAGAACTTGCACGCTAACAATGTATCCATCATCTTTTGCAATGTTGCGACTTCTCTGAGAAGTCCTTTCTCCACAGTCAAGCCTCTAAGCCTTTCACCACCATCTCCTCGTCCTTCCGCCCTTCTTTCTCCTCTGTCTCGAATACAGTCTCTCCCTAGACTCGCATATGTTTTGAGTCTGGTGTGTAGGTAATATGCGTACTTTGTAAGGTTCTGTACACTATCATGTCCGGACGTGACGCTGTTCAGGCCGAGAAGATGAGGCTTGCTAGACCAGACTCCATAGGTGTATTTGATGTTTCCAGACCGTAGGAGCATATGAACAACGATGAGAGCTTTGAAGACGACCTGTGTGCGGAAGAGGAGATATGCGTTGGTCGACGAAGGGTGTTGCATGTGCATGATGGCCGCGATCAGTATTCTATTTCCACATCAAGAGCGGACACGCTACACGGCTTACAGTACTATTGGAATCTCTCAGTCTCGGCGCTATGGATTGCGCTATATCTGCTACTGCATATTCGCCTTCGAAAGTTCCTTGCACGAGCGGGTCGATATACTGTGGCATACAGTCAAGTGATCACTGGTCAACCTCTGCGTGCTGTTGGCAAAGCATGACAATACAAGTGCGATAGTGACACACCTTTGCTTTAGGAGGGGCATGCTTGCTCTTTGTAGCTCCTGTTCGAAGAGACAGCAACAATGAAGCGCTATCAGTGATACCATTCCCATAGCGGGACGGCAAGCTCCACATGTGGATGGCGCACCCTTAATGACCTTGTCCCAGTTCTGACCGCTCATCCTGCTCTTGAATGCGGAACCAGTAGAAACAGCACCTCCACCTTGTGAGATGCTGCGTGATGCGCTCGGCCTCGCTCGCGGCGGATCGTAGACCTCAAAGACAGCCAGCGTGGCTTTTGCTGCAATGCAATTGCGAGAGCGGAGTCTTTCGGTGTACCTCTAAGAGCGCAGGTCTGCCTTGCACGTCTCTTCCGTCGGCTGCTTGCGAATTAGGCGTGTGTATCTTGTCTCCCGTGTATCGGTTGTCCGTCGAAGGCAATTGCCGCAAAGTGACACCCAAATGCGAAAGCTCGCGATCACTTTCGCCGGACGTTCCAAAATACATGCGGTACCGTAACGATAAGTCAATTGCAAGTATAGCTAACAAATGCTGTTGATTAACTTCGACGTCTGTACATCATGGGGTATGTGCTATCGACTCTTTCACTTTTGTGCGGGAAACCCACTCTCTTCGGCTGCTCAGTATCTCAGGCTCACTTATCGCGATAGCAAACACCAGCAATACTGCCAAGAGTTATGACACCACCTGTCCAGAGCAGCAGTCCACCCTGTATGAATATGGGTGCTCAGTCCGACATTCTAATTTAGGAAAAAGCCTTGCGCTGGAAAAACCCACATAATTCGCCACTCCATAACCACCTTTCGCATGCTCGAGCGTTCCGTACCTAAGCAGAGCTACAGATATCGGACCAGATAAAATGCTGCCAATGCCCCTCGTGAAAGCGAACGCAGAGAAAATAACAGGTGGTAATAGAGGATCGTCTTTGGAGATTATGGTGATGAGCTTGTTCCAGACTGCTGTAAAGCTATATTCGCAAGAAAGCAGTGTTAGCCAGCGAAGATTCAAACCTTGCGTCAGCGAGAACGTATTGCTTACCCTAGCGCAAAGAAACCAAACAATAGCGAGAAGATTACAAGTACGCTTAAGTTCGTCGAGAATCCCCAAAGAAGGAAGCAGCTGAGTGATGCTCCCATGCAGGAAATGGTCACCACTGTGCGTGTAGGCCACCGGTCGCTGAGATGACCAAGCACAAGTAAGCCAACGACCGATGAGGCACTGGAAATATGTGTTCAGCTTGACCGAATTCAGCGCAAAGCAGGATGTACGCACTTCATCATGACGACCAGAAGAGTACCGTTGCTTTGCGACAGGCCCAAGTCGGTTGCATACGAAGGAAGGTAAATCGAAGGCAAGAAATTGCCTAAACTCGTGAACAGTATTGACAGCACAAATGCATAGAATGTGTTCCGTTTGATGAAGGCGAGAGGTATACGACGTGGTGCCAAGTCTGCGCTGTTGTATGCTTGTCGGTGTCGACGTACAGGAATGCGCTCGCGAATGAAGTACACTGCGACGACACCAAAGATGCCGTAGCCCAGAGCCTGTACGGAAGGGCTCTATCTTAGTGTATACTTCGTGCAACCAGGTGATTTGCGAGGCTTACGAGCGAAATGACGGCCGCTTTGTAGCTAAACCGGTTCAAGAGACCGGTCATGAGGAAAGGAAAGACGGCCCCGCCCAGACCTGTACCGCTGTACATCATTCCTGCGGCAAAGCCTCTTTTACGCTGCCACCAGGAGAACAGTAGAGTAGCTGCTGGGAAATAGTAGGTACACCCACCGATAGGATACATGACTCCTGCTGAGACGATGAGATGCCAAGGCTTGGTTGCAAAAGCGCATGCGATGAGGCCAGAGACTGAGAGAGCCAGTCCTGCATACTGCATATGGGCTCTGTATTCTGGATACCTGGTAAAGAGCGGCCCGACGATAACCGCTGTTATGTACATGAGACCTGAACATAACGTAGTTGCGACGGTTATGGTTGAAGCGGCACTTGGATCCGGGAATAGTACATAAGTCCAGTATTCATGGAAGACACCGATAGAAAAGGTGAACCCGAAGGCTAGTGTTTCTGCGGGTACGAGTCAGACCGATGCATTGCCGAAATCTTCAATACTTTGCGGATTTACCTATAACAAAGCCAGCTGCGAGAAAGATCCAGGCGTATCCAGTATCTACAGGTGGAAGAGCTGCAGTAAAGCCGGATGTTGAGGTGGGTGTGGTCGTTCCGGACAGGCTAGCTTCAGGAAGGTCCGATCCGCGTGGGGCTTCCTCAAAGGACGTTGGCGGGAATTGGTGTAGCGTATCATCTTTCATAGCATCGACAGAAGTCATCTTATCTTGCAATACCTTCTGATCAGAAGGAAGAAGATTGAAAGCTGAAAGCGTTCTTCCCAAGTCACGTTAATTCGATCACTTTACAGTATCAGCCTCCAGAAAATTTGCAGTTTGCAGGTTTGCCAGATTGCACAATACGACCATCAGCACACCACATCCTGTCTTGTCATGGCGTCTGCACAGCAATTATGGGCACCTATACCCACCACAATCATCACTTCGACTCCCGTCGACACCGCTACGGCAGCAGAGAACATCAGCACTTTTCTCCAAATCCACCATGGCGAGCTGCCTGGAGACTCGAACGCGACTGCTAGTTTAGTCAGACTCATCCAAGGCTTACGAGACGATGCCAGATTATCCGCAAACGCAGAAACAGAAGTAGTGGCTCCCAAGTCGCCTGAAAAGAAGAAGAAGAAGAGAAAGCACGACAAGGTTGATTCTGATGCCAGCGCTGTCGCGGATACTACAACAGAGCCTGTAGCGGATGAATCTGTCTCTCACGATATCGCTGAACCTGCAAAGAAGAAGAAGAAGAAGGACAAGAAGCGCAAGGAGGCATAAGCTGCTCAATGGCGCTGTTCGCAAAAACTCTCACCAATGCCAGAAAATCAATCTTGCTGCCTGGATAGTCGGAAATGCCTGAACCGCGGTCGAATAGCTACTCATTTCAAACGAAAGCATCCACGGCTAGCTCTCTTGGGGAAAGGCATACAGAGGACCGGCTGTCGCAGTAGTAGATCCATCGTGAACGGACCATCTGGCAAGTGTCGTTGCAACGGACATGGGAAAAATGGGCAGTGTCTGGCCAAGCGCGGGATATCTGAACAGCATTTGGTATGTATATCCTTCAGCTACACCTGTTGGATCCTGTCGCTTACGTTGAACGAGGCAGACTATCGTGTTTCAAGCCTGCCCTTGGGATCTTCGACTTTCTACCTTACAATCTATCAATATATCGTCCTCATACCGATGAAGCAGCAAGAGACGACATATTGCCTACATACGCGTTCCAGTCCCGTGAAAAGCTCTCTGCTGCGTCTCGAAATATTTTGACTTCTCTACAGTCTTCTGGAGCACGATTTTCGACGAGAGCTCGTCCAGATAGAGGAAGCCACCCGCAACACTTCCCCAGAACAGCTTCAGTTATTAAAAGATGACATTACGTAGGCAACAGCACAGAAAGCGAAACTGTAATGGAATGGAACGGGGCCCGCCAACGGCACCTGTATTCACTGTTAGCGAACCAAGACCAGCTGCCGCGAAGCTTGTGTGGTAGCCAGAAAACGAGGCGGGCGATAAAGTTAGAAAGCACACACAGGAGTTCCATTATATCGCTTACTGCACGCAAATTTCCTTGTACGAGACGTGCTGTTATGCAGATCAGACATAATTTTATTGAGCTCTAAACGCAATGTGGATGAGGACCGTATCTCAGCTCTCCGCGGCGTATATAAGGCTCACCTGACGAAACTACAGTATGAGGAACCCGCCACGTCGGGCTTCAAAGCTGTCTTCGCTAACCTTTGTCTGCCAAACCGAGCCAGCTCGCGTCTTGCTTTCTGCCCAATCTGTATGATGAATTCTAAAAGGGCGTGACAGCATTCTGTGTCAATACCTTCAATATTCAATTCAAATATGCAGCGCCGCTCTGCACGAGCTAGGAAGGCTGCAGATCCACTTCCTGAAGTCGTCGATCAGCCACAATCCAGCTTGCTGTCAAACATGCCTTCCACTTCTAGAGCAGGACGGAAGAGGGCTAGCACAGCTGTTCATTCAGATGTCATCTCTGAAGCGGCTGAGATGACCAGTTCCAAGCGAGCTAGAAGGACAGAAGCGTCGCAACCGTCTCGAATACTAGCAAATGGAGACCCGAACGGATCGGTGTCTACCCAGAAGCGTAAGCCGCTAGCGAGAGGCAAAAGCACAAGCAGTAGCAAGTCACTTGAACAAACAAGTATAGAACCCTCAACTCTTCCAGCCAAAATAGAAGCCTTGACCACTACTAGACCTATAGAAGCGGAGGATAGCTCTGATGAGTATGTGACACGTACCCATGACAATGAGCCCGAAGGCTCTTGAGCAGAAAAACTGATATTCTGAGAATTTCCAACTTCAGTGATGATGCAGAAGCTATTGCAAGATTGCTCATTCGTCCTCTTCGGCAACCAATACCATCTACATCTCGCGCCACCCATATGCAACCGTCAGTTTCGAGCATCGAGAAAGCCAGGCATGCAGCAGACAATACAGACGATGAACCACCCAATGTATCCATACTGTCCAACCTTAGCATACCAGAGGTAGACGATCAGTACGATTCGGCGGAAGACTTCATGCGTCACGTGAAGGAAGTAGTGGAGAAGACGGGACATAATGCCTTCCAGCAGGGCGGACAGGGCAAGTTGAAATGCAAAATGATATGTAGAAATTGGAGGAAACTCGAGTGGGTTGCAATGTCTCCAGCCATTGCAGAGCGTCGAACCTTGTCTGAGCGCTTTCCGATTATTTAGGTATAATCCACCTGGACTAGCCTGTACCTTTCATTTCTTGGCTAAGAAGTCTGAAGACACTTCGGTATGGTAAGACAACCCCACTCTATCATCCTTCACTCGGGAATCGGATTTATAAATGTTTGCCTTTTTTCAGGACTGTCAGATCTGCCCAGTCGGAACACAACGTCGCTTGCATCAAGCATGAGCAGAATCAGCGCGCCAAAGACGCGAACTCGTCAAGCCCTTGGGTACGTTGGTGATATACGTGCTGACTCCATTTGCTAAGTTGACCGGTTTGTTCCCCTTGCCAGCCGAAACTAACAAAGAGGAATAAAACAAGGGAAGTGGCAGCAGCAACCTTAACAGAGCCTGCTCGAAGCAGTCGGCGCACCAGACAGTAGAGTATGTCCAATATTACCTTGTTTGTGTCATCGTGACAAGCATATACTGCAGTATTTCTCTATAGCTCTACATTCTTTCAGTGCTAGTAGTAATGGTAGTAGTAGTTTAATGCTCTGTAGCGGTCATATCGTCCATACCAGCCTAATATAGGTTTCAGCTTGGTGTAATTTTTTCGCTCGTCTAAGACGAAGCATGTACGATAGACTTTGCAGCTTTTGCCAGTCCATCTTCAGTTATATCTGGCTTGCCGAATATATCTTCACAAGCTACTATCTCTTCAAATGTGACATATGCAGTCTTAAATCCCGCTTGTCTTGCTGGGAGAAGATCCCAATTATGAGCCGCGACGAACCAACATACATCCTTGGAAGGGTCTGCTCCTGCTTTCTCCAATGCGTATTTATACTGTAAAAGGTTCGAAATTTGGCAGGTCAGTTGGTAATCGTAATGCACGTGACTGAGGTACGTACAATCTCGGGATTAGGCTTGGCCCGCTTTACCTCGTCACAGCTGACTACGTATTTATCGAATTCACCGCTAGTGAAAATCTCAGGCTTGCTCTTGGCCTC
The DNA here is from genome assembly GCA_022835595.1 of Cystobasidium ongulense. Lineage (NCBI taxonomy): Eukaryota > Fungi > Basidiomycota > Cystobasidiomycetes > Cystobasidiales > Cystobasidiaceae > Cystobasidium > Cystobasidium ongulense. The sequence continues at coordinate 146,791 of BQUP01000004.1, forward strand.
GCATTGTGCAAGTAGTCCTTTGGTGCTTTCGATAGCACCATTTGAGACGGCATATACTTCAAAACCAGCTTTCCAGAGTGTCTCGAAACCATCGACAAGACCAGGTCGAGCGGGAAGACTCTTCAGCTGGCCGACCACTCGAGTGAGTTTTTCTTCTGGGAAGGAAGATACGCGCGATAGAGAGGGATATTGTGGCGCGGGGTCGAGTGCGATGGCGAGTGCGCGGGGTAAAGTGGAGGCGAATACTTTTCCAATTGGAGTGCTGTGTAGGCTGGTCAGTGCTTGTCCATAAGGAGCTTGTAAACCAACAAGCTCGAGCAAGAGCCTTTGTACGTACTAACTGTCACAGAGACTCAGGTAGGTGAAATCCCGCTGTGTCGCGTAGAACCTGTAGATCGTGTCAGAAGTAGCCTCAGAGGCGAGGGTCAAGGGGAAGAGACTCACCACGACATCATAACATGAGCAGGTGTAGTGCCGGCTTGCTTGATCTCAGCTCCAAACTCCTCATCGAGTGCCTGTATGAGGTTGTCGAAGCCTGAGCGGGCGAAACTACCCGTCAGCTTGAAAAGCTCTGAGCCAATACGACATCGTCGAGCCTACCGAAGCATGTTCCGAAGACGTCGAATGCGACTACTTTCTTGACCATTTTGTATTGTATTGTATTGTACTTTGTATTGCTGTCGGTTCAACCCAAAGCCGAAGTGTCAGAGTCGCCACCTCCGTCACGAGTGTGTCGTCGAGTGTCCGATCATGCTCAGCATTTGAAGCACCAATTCTCTGCTTCTCTGCTTTGTGCATCTCAACCACACTCGACTTTCACAAGGCTATATTACAACATGGCCAACTCTACAGCGTCTGGCTCGTCAAGGCCCGGTATCCCGAAAATCCCAGACATCAAGAGCGCGATCAACGACATCAAGGGCTCAGTCGCGCAGCCATTCGTACTGCCTCGAAAGCCACGCTCGGACGAAGAAGCCCAGCGACTGTACTATCACATCAGAACACTATGCTACTGGCTTGATGCTGCAAATACTATCGTTCGCATTCCCTACCTCGACAAGCTGCCTTTCACGTTTGGTGTGGAAGCAATAATTGGAAGCTTGCTGCCTATAGCGGGTGAGTCACTGGACTACCCTGTGACATGTCCCACGCTCTAGACACTTACCTCGCTCGACCTCACTCATACCGCTCTCACTGCTCTCCATGACTTGCTGGACTCGTACCTGCGCGACATACACAGGCGACGTCATCGGCGGTCTACTTGGGTTCTACGTCGTACTTCTATGCATGCAATTCGGACTACCGACCGCAGTGCTATGGAAGATGTTTAGTAACTGCTTCATTGATTTCGCAGTGTAAGTGTGATCCCTCTCGATGCTGCCAAATGTCCTCGCTAAAATGCATTTCATTCGCTATATAGTGGACTAGTTCCTTTTGTTGGCGGTAAGTCACGTTCATTTTCGTCGAGTGGTAGGACAAGTTGTCAACCGTAGCCTATGACTGACATTGATTGCTCTAGATCTACTCGATTTGGCTTTCAAGTCCAACATGAGGTCAGTTTGCGATAGAATGATGAAAATGTCAAGTAGATTGAAAGCTTACATGTGCTCATTGTGATATTTTGCAGAAATCTGTCAATGCTGGAAGATCACCTGCTTAACAATAAGCCACCTGCTCCAATTACCACAAATGGTCTAACTCAGCCTTCAACGCATTTTGTTGTTCGAATGTACGTTTAAACGCCTCTTTTACGCTGTCCGATATTACTGCATAACGAAAGAATGAGAAGCTAATGATCAGTTGTTGAAAATTTATAGTCCACCCTCGGGAGTCTTCTGGCCTAAAGAGTCTTCTCCCGAAGTATCAGCCTTCCAATCCACGGAGAAAACACATCGGTCAACATCCTTCTTCTCCAATATTCTCGGTTCTCCAAGTTATACAGCTGCAGGCAATACGCATGGTTGGAAATTAGGCGGCGTGAAGAGAGTGGACGTAGAACAAGCAGGAGGTTGGAAGGGTGAAGACGCTCAGGCCGTATATGGGTGGCTCCTTGGTGTTTTGAGATATGTTATTGGATTGATTCAGGGAATGACCGGAATGGGCAAACAGACTGCACAGCAGGGAAAGAAGAAGGCGTATTAGGTTACAGTCAATATCACCCTCTTTTCTTCTTACTCTTCCCTTTCCAAAATAGGTTATCTTCGTATGTTAGCTTTTTGAGTGAACCTCTTCCGTACACGACATAGAGTAGTAGAATTAGGAAGATGATATATATGTAGCTGATTGCGCCTTTCAATGGGAGATACACGGATCCTGAAACCTTGTCTACAAAGTGCAGTAAATGCTACTGTTCCGACTAATCGTATCTGGCAATCCTGTGAAGGACGTCTCATAGCTTGCTTCCTTTCTTGGGTTCTTGCTTCTTGCCGTCTGGTCTGAAGCTCATGCCGCTCAACAGGGCATCAGGGTAAGGTAGAAATGAGTTCTGCGTCTTCATCAGCACCTGAATTGTGAAGGGAACGAATTAGTATCCATCGTTGCAAGTTTCGGTGAGGTGCGATGAAGGAAACCTACCTCTCCTCCGTCTACTACAATCTGCGTGCCGGTAATCTGAAAATATGTAAGCATGCCGCAAATATCATCAGTCTTCACTCTTGTCATAGCATAGGCAGCGGCCGGTAGACGGTCAAAGGTGGAGAAAAACGGAAAGATCACTCACATAACTAGCAGCGGGTGAGCATAAGAAAACAGTAGTATTAGCAATATCATCCTTTGTACCAAATCTTTGTATAGGTATTCTAGCTGCTGGATTTAAATTTCCTTTTGTATTTTTGGGAACTAGTCTATCGAATCCTTCTGTTCCTTCAATTGGACCAGCTATTAATTTACGATTATATGTGAAGATAAAGCGTCAGCAGTGAACTAATAAATTTTCAAACGAAAACCTGCGGATAATCTTTGCTTACGTGCTAAGGTGTTCGCTCGAATTCCATATGGACCGTATTCGAGAGCGACATGACGGAGTAATGTATCGACGCCTGCTTTCGCGGATGCGGCGTGTGCTTGGAGCAATGTGGCTATTGGAGACAATCAACAGGAATGACACATCAGATCTTTCATATCCTGAACAATGAGCCCCAAGTCGCTCGCGTACCTCCCTCTTGCAAAGTGGCGGATATAGCTATGATTGAACCCTTTGTCTTCTTGAGTTCTGGGAGTACGGCTTTGATGGTGTTGTATGTTCCAAGCTGTGTTCATACATAGCATTGGAGTAGGAGTAAGCAGTGTTTAGATCGCCAATCTCGCCTTCCAGCTAGTATAAGATAAGGTGGTCCTAACTCACCAGATCGATTCCAATGACAGTCTCGAATGCCCGTGGGGACGCAGCTTCAATCTGGAAAAGATATACAGCAAGGGCTCAGCACACGTACGCCTTGTAGCAGGACTGTACGTCATTGACCTGTACACAGGCCACTCACAGGACTCAAAAAGTTCCCCGCCGCACCAGCAATAACGAAATCAATTCTCCCAAACGCTTGAATCGTTTCTTTTACCGCTTTCTCCAAAGTTTCAACATTTCTAACATCACCAGAGAGTCCTAAACATTTGCTTCCTGTTTTATTCTCGAATTCCTTAGCTGCTGATTTAGATAATTCTGCCCTTCTTCCGAATATTGCTGCATCACAGCCATGTCTCATTAATGTTTCAACTTGAATACTACATATACCACCTGAATTGGCGCCTGTGCAGAATACAACCTTGCCTTTGAAAATGTCGGGCTTGAAGATGGAATCGCTCTTGACTGACATGCTTGGATGCGTGTGAGTTGCGAGTTGTGGTCAAGCAGAGATACGAAGGTAGCCGGCGACCAGGTAGCCGGCGACTGCAGGCAGAGCAGAAGGCACTACATTGCATGGCAATCGCACGACATATTAACGCATCTATGATACTACGAGGATGTCTGTAAGCTGAACAAACACAACAACATTACTCCGCTTTTCGACTATCAGTATTACCAGAAGTATTTCATACTTTTTGGGTTGCATCGAATCAAATCACGTGCTTTAAAGGACATCCCTCAGCGAAGTCTCGGCATTTACTATGAAACCCTGCCCGCATCTCCGTTCAGAGTATGATTTATGTGGACTATCACATTCTATTCTGTGCAGATCAATGCATGGATCGCTCTTGCCTTTGACCATGTTCAGCAGGGAGGGTCTCTTGGGCGAAGATTCACGCATGACAGGAGAGGGCGCGCGTGCGAGTGGATGAGCGTGGGTATTGCGCGATAGCAGTAGAGATGACTGTCTGATGGAATTCGAGGAGAGCACTTCAAAGATGCGAGAAAGAGAGTGCGACCTCTTTGGCGCGTGTCTGGCGGGCGGTCTGCTGGATATTGCGACGTGATCGACAGGCTTGAAGTGGAAGGGCGTCAGTATCCAGGCAGGCGGTATATGTACACAGAATAGGCAGAGATACCCACCTTGCTGCTTGTGTTGCTTGTGTTCAGCTGCTTGTAGGAGGGCTCCAGCAAGCCAATGCTCTGGAATGAAAAGTAGCCTTCACTTTCCTGGGACGAGTACGAGGCGGCCAGTGATGGGAGCGACGAGGATGAGAACAGGCGGTGGCTGTCGCGTGTATTGTCTGCGGATAGCACACTCGACGAGGATGACCGTGCTCGGCAGTGCATGCAGGCTGCCGTGTCTGCTTGGTTGGCGGCCATGATGACGGTAGTGGCGTGCTCGAGTGTCGAGTGTGAGTATGGCTGGGGTGAGCCGAGTTGGCAGCGAATGGCCGAGATGGACAGAGCCAACTCGAACTTGCCAAACGAGCATGTCACTCGCTTCGCAAGTCACTCCATCCGTCTGCATTCTTCGCGCTCCTTTCTAGCGGGCCAGGCCAGTTTTTGCAAAAACTGGTGGCGTCTAAGCACCAATGCGCTCGGCGGATATACCGGAGCATGGGGAGTCTCTTTCATTCGACGCCGGAGGATCATACGTGTGGCCTGCCTTTCACAGCAACACTTGCTTGGTAGATGAATGAACGGATTATCATGCCGGAAAGTCCCATCGCCACGTTATGTCAACAAAGCCGCTGGCTAGGAAGATTGTCGGAAACCGTCCATCTTAATTTGAAAGCAAGAAGAATGTAAAGAGTCATAAGGGGAAGAGCTGTTTTGAAGGGAATAAACAGTAAGAAAGAAAATGGCCAAATCAGGTGGATGAATCAATCAACAGGCACATCAGGACATTATCCCCAGAGTCAGTTTCGTCACCCTTGGATAGAACTCGGAGAGACAGAATCTCGTTACTTTTCAGCATCATTGATCCAACATCGCTTTCTTTTTGTTGTTGCCATCATGCAGGTATACCACGTCCCCATCTCATCCAAATCTCAGAAGGGATCAACTTTCACAAGCCGAGCAGCGCTCCCAGATCAGTCTAACCTGTTGACATTTCAGGTCGACCTCGAGGCCTGACTTGGCCCATGTATTAAGATTATCGACTCAGCGGCATCACTCTCGCTCCCTCAGTATAAGATCGGAGCGTCATTTAGATTGAATGTATTGCAGGCGTGGCTGAATCTATGAGAGCCAGTCCAGGAATTCAGGCGTAAAGTAAGTTAGCACCAGTGTGCATCCTGTGAACACAAAAGAAAACAAAAGGAAGAGCCGTCAGTACCAGCGGTAACTTCCCAGACTTTTTGTAGGATATAGCAACTTACCAGCTCTTAAGAAACATTCCATGCTTTCAAAAGCCATAGTTTTTAAATCATAAACACCAGCGTTTGCTCCAGCTACTATCATAGCGTATTCACCCGAAACTTGATATACAGCTAAAGGATGATTCGGGCATATTTGTCTTGCTTCGGAAATGATGTCGAGGTATGGCATACCGGGCTTGACCATTAGTATATCGGCGCCTTCGTTCGCATCGCGGAGCTTGAATTGTTCCAACCGATGCATCAGCTTGATGTGCTTGCTGTTTGTCCGCGAGAGAAGGACTCACTAAAGCTCGCTTGGCTAGTCCTCTAGCATTAGGTGGTAATTGATAGCATTTCCTGTTTCCAAAAGAAGGCGCAGATCCAGCCGCCTCACTGAGACCGCAGAGAGCATCGATTCATGATGAGTTTGTGTTTTTACAGGGGATGGGAACACTTCTTGATACTCACCGGAAAGGACCGTATAGCGAAGTGGCAAACTTGGCACTATACGCCATCAAGTTGACTCGGTTGCCGTAGCCATTTGCAATAAGGGTTTCTTTGATAGCTTTGACTGACAGAATCACTCCTTGTCAGCACCTTTACTATTGTCTAGATCCAATGTGGTTACATACTTCGTCCGTCCATCATGTCCGAGGGAGCGACCATGTGTGCTCCGGCCTGTTCGAAAGTAGCCGTTCAAACGGAGCGTAAGCAGAGGTATTCGTAAAGCCAGGTAGAAAGCAAGAATAGCCTACCTTTGCATAATTAAGAGCGACTTCCGCAATTCTCTTCACGCTAGGCGCCATGAATATAGTTCCATCTTCATTAAGCAAACCACAATGACCATGATCTGTGTACTCGCACAAGCATACATCGCATGCGACTACTAGATCTGGGAATTCTCGTCTTATTAACTTGATTGCGAGAATAACCGGTCCTTCGGGGTCATCGGCTAGTGTTCCGCAATAGTCCTGACAGACGTAATAGATTCAATGTGTAAGTAATTTGGTTACATTATGCAGAGAAGAAGTGAGAGCACTTCATAGAATAACAAACGTGTTTTGTAGATTTACCTTCTTCACTAGTAGAGGCACTCCAAATAGAATGACTGAACGTAGACCTTTCTTGACAAGTGGTTCGAGGAAGCCTTTCAATTTGTTGATTCCCCATCTAAAAGGCAAGTTTCTTCGTGTCAGAAAGCACGAATAATTGACAGTCGATTTAATTCAAATCACCTCTTCTGACCAGGTAAGCTGTTGATAACTGTTTCGGCTTCTGGATCATCGGTGATGAAAATCGGATACATGAGCATGCTCCTGTGATACCGCACCATGGGCAGAGACGAGGAAGCAGGAGTATGAGGAGAGGTCAGCTATGGGTATTGAAGCTGTGTAGTCGACCAAAGCCAGGTTGTAAACTTGCTTCGTGAGGTGACGTTCGGCTTGTAATTCCCGGGTGAGCGGCGTTGCGTAGCCTCCCTGAAGCACGCTCGAGATGTCGAGCTGTCTGTCCATGGTGATTAGCGACAGGAAAGGACTATGAGTGTCGTTTTAATGGAGGAAGGTTGGGTGAAGAAAGACAACAAAGCATCCTTCAAATCGCCTGTCGTCGTCAAGTTTCCACGATCATCACTTTGCCTCTGCACTCATTGCAGGACAGGTCATCACCAATCACACGAACAACGACAGCAGCGAGCTCAAGATGAAGCGCAAGGTGCGCTATGGTCCTTATAAACACAGCGTACTGCAAATCAGACCGCCGCTGATGCCGTGTCTCTGGACCATTTCACCCATTGCGGATGATTCGAACTGCTAAAATAGGTCCTGTTGATGGGCCGGTCAGGCTCAGGCAAGACGTCAATGCGCTCTATCATATTCGACAACGTCGTAGCACGAGATACGAAACGCTTAGGAGCTACCATCGACGTCGACACGTCTCAAATCCGTTTCTTGGGCGACCTGCAACTTGATCTATGGGACTGTGGCGGACAAGAGTGTGCGTTCACAAACATCTGTCAAATCATCCTTCAGATAAGTCATTAGCACAAAGAGCTGATGGGATGTCATCTGCATTGGCTTGATATAGCTTTCATGGACCAATACCTCGACGCGCGGAGAGATACAATCTTCAAACAAGTACACACGCTTATCTACATCTTCGACGTCGTCTCTACCTCGCCGACAGACATGGTCTACTTTCTTGATATACTCGGCGCGTTGAGGGCAGGTTCAGGCCCTTCTGGTACGCCCAGCAGTGATTCTTCATCCGACGCCTCATCATCCGGGCCTATGGTGCACGTCCTGGTGCGTGTTCGCTCTCGTGCACGACACATAAGCTAGTGACTTCGCTGACATGCGGCGTGTTTGGCTTGTACAGATACACAAGATGGACCTAATAAGTGCGGATAAACGCCAAGCTACTTTCAACCAACGCGCACAAGAAATTAGGCAGAAATGTGCAGCAGCTGGCTGGGATACCGTCCGCGTCTTTCCAACTAGTATATGGGATGAGACGTTATACTCCGTAGGGTATATGTTTAATGAGTCTCCTTCAGAAGATAGACTAAGCTCCATGCATGTTTGCAGGCCTGGTCCGATATCGTCTCCACACTCAATCCCCACGTTGCAGCTCTATCAACCTATCTATCCCGTTTAGCAGAACTATGCTCAGCTACGGAAGTAGTTCTTTTCGAACGGACAACGATGCTAGTCATTTCACAAAGCTCAAGATCTGATAGTAGCTTGGATGCGGCTGATCAACACGGAGAACACTTTGTTTCGCACCCTTCAGATTGGCCTGAGGATAGATTTGCCAAGATATCTCAGGCGATAAAGCTCTTTAGAGTTGGTTGCAAGTGAGTGCTAGTGGAGCCTCATATAGTATAGTATATCAGATTCCTAATCAGTCTACCCTTTAGACGCCTGAAGAGCGAATTCCAAACGATGGAAGTCAAACAGCATTCATACACCGCAATTTTCGATGTGTTTACACCAAAGACGTTTATCCTTCTTGTCAGCACAAGCGACCAATTAGGTAAGAGATATTCGTCTCGGATAATCGCAGCATAAGCTAATGCGGTCTGATTATTCCTTCCAGACGACACAGCTTCGGTCAAGGCGGTTATCGACAAAGCAAGACCTGTCTTCGCCAGCTTGCCCGGCGTTTCTATCGGAGGGCGCTAGCAGTCGATATCGGAGGATCTGTAGCTCTTCTTCATATGTGTACCACCGCGCTTTCAGATCGACCTCTCAACATCCTGAAGTGCTCTATCTACGGCAAGCAGTCATCGCAGTCAAGCTAATACGGTAGTCAGTCCTGTGTGTATAATGTTACAAGAGCGAGTTATCTGCGCTCACAAATTTATGAGCGGCTCGTTGGACGTGGTCAATATAATGTAGTTCGAATAGCATTTTCAGAAGACGTGCATAGTCTTGTCGTGAATGTGGCGGTTTCTATCGTGTCCTATCCGGATCAAATTAACAACGACATTAAGACTCTGATGGCTGGAAATGACTCCCAAACCATGATGTTGCGACCATTTGTTCACCGCCTTCCTGTCTGCCTGTCGTCTGCCTCACTTTGCATCGACTTCTTTTTGCGCGTACTCTTTGACCGGATACGGACTCACTCTCTCACTTAGACACCAACGGGAGGACAGAGCCAGGCGAACGTCAAGCAAGCAGGAGGAGCGATACAGCACATATACAGCCAGACAGCAGCAAGGCCGTCACGCAGGCCATCCCTCCAGCCACGCTCATTCACCCGTCTCGAGTCGACCATTCCACTCCAATTCTCGAAAGAGGCACGAGCGGGGGAATACTGTAGACATTACAGCACGATTCAACTACAGCAGCAAGTAGTATACGTATACTCCTGCGAGATAGTCAGACACCATGGGTAACGCAGCTACAAAGATGTGTGAGTTCAGCTCATCCCCGAGCACGCCGTGTCGTGTCGTGTCTCTTTGGGCATCCATTTCGCGAAGAATGCCCTGCGATGCAGCACGAAGAGACAGCGAACAGTTCAGAAAGCCTAGATGAGCATATGGCTGAATTCAATTATGCTTTCTTCCTTCTCCAGTCCAGCGCCTCTTTGGCAACAAAGAGATGCGCATACTCATGCTTGGACTTGATGCAGCGGGCAAGACCAGTGGGTAGCTCTATTCTCAAGAGCAATACGTTGCTGTTGCATACGGGTATGGTGTACTAACTTCAAGTGCCTGTCTCCCCTTCCTGCAGCCATTTTATACAAGCTCAAGCTCAATCAGTCCGTCACTACCATTCCCACGGTTGGCTTCAATGTTGAGACCGTGACGTACAAGAACGTCAAGTTCAACGTCTGGGTGCGTTGAACTTCACCCTGAGTTGTGCTGTCGAGTAGGGCCTTCGGAGCGATTCACTGACTATCGTAACTCTTCAATCAGGACGTAGGTGGACAAGATAAGATCCGACCACTATGGAGACATTACTACACAGGCACACAAGGTCTAGTCTTCGTAGTCGATAGCAACGATAGAGATAGAATAGATGAAGCGCGGCAAGAATTGCATCGCATCCTTTCAGATCGTGAAATGAAGGATTGCTTGTTGCTTGTGTTTGCCAACAAGCAGGATATTCCAGGTGGTGAGCTGTGCTTTTGAGGCGGATCATAGACAGACTGATGTAAAGTGCTTCTTGTTCAAATTCACCCAGCTATGACACCTACAGAGGTTACGGAAAAGCTGGGATTGCTGAGAATGAAGGATCGATCATGGTACTGCCATCCTTCGAACGCGCTCGAGGGCGACGGATTGTTTGAAGGTCAGTTGCTGCCTACGCACCATTCCTGACGGTACTGACATATCTGCTACTGTCGCAAAGGTCTTTCGTGGTTGTCACAGAACATCAAAAAGTGAGCAAGCGCCTCCACCATGCTTTGGCACGCAGAGCATATTTAACCGAACGTTTCCATTACAGAGCTTCGTAAAGCAAGTCTTATTACAAGCCCGCTTTGCTTTCAATATACCTATGGTTGGTTTGTCTCGAGAAACCCGCAAATCACGCTTCTATAATGCGCACGCGCATACAAGCACTATAACTTGTTATACCACTGAAGGAGCGCGATCTCTTGCGTTCCTTCAGACATTCGTGCCATACTTATCGCCAACCCTTTAATCTGGAAACCTCCCCCTTATTGTAACCTCAAATCTTCGACACTTTATACACATTGCTTCTCCCACTACTACCACCTTGGACCTTTTAACCACACCTCAGCCAGCAGCTTTGCGAGGCTGTACAAGAGGGTCTATGTCTTGTTACTTCCACAGTATTAAGTCTTTTTCTTGTAATATCATCAAAGTGGAATAAGTTTGGGCTTGCTTGATCTATCGTGGCTGATTTTGGTTTCGGAAGACTTGCCTTCCCTTGCTCCTTTGTCACGTCCTGGTACCTCCTCGAAGCCTCTTCCAGGTCGCTGGTTTCTGAACAATGCGAGAATGCGGCAACCACAAACGTGAATGGCACTTCCTTTCTTGCTTCGTTTTATTGCAACTTACTCCGGCTTCTCAATAGTCCACTCCATCGTAGTGGTCCAGCATCATGATCTCGCTTCTCGTGACACGGCGGGCAATGCAACCTCCAGTCGCTATTCGCGTATACCTTAGCTCAACACATCACGCCGCCGCGCAGCGGCCGTCCTCAGCAGGTACATGCATAGCTTGGTCAGCAATACTATGCGGCTGACAATCGGAATCTAGGAAGGGTTCTCGAAATTCAAGTAAGAGTCGATCCAGTCGGAATTCTGCAAGTAAGAAGGGGTTCTTGAGCTACTGTTGGTTGCTATAAGACTCCACGATACTCACTTGAGTGCCGAGATATACGTCACAGCTCGCCAAGAGAGCTGTAAAGTCGGTGGTGAAGTCGTCGTCGCGTCCCAGCAGCCGCTCATCAAGTTGTTCGTTCACGATCGTAAGCAAGTCAAGGCCTTGGCGTATCGAGGTGGGATGCTCGGGCAAAAGAGTCGCTTCGAAGACCTGGATCGCCTTTTCCCAGTAAGCTCGGAAGATTTCTTGACTCGGCCCGATTGCTAAGATCTTGCACGCTAGAAGTATAGCCAGGCACTTGCACATGTCTAGGGGACGTTTCGAAGCTCATCAGCGACTCAGCTGCCTCAGTGTAGCTTTTATGAACCTTACAGAAGCGGCGGTACCAGGGGGCGTCATACTGTTCCCCGATAGTATCGTAACACACATCAATTTGTTGGCGTGCAGAGGCTAGACATAGCTGACAAGCAGCTTGTCCAGCCGCCGATGCCAGCGACTCAGCGGTTGGTTCAGCTTGCGGATTCACCGAAGCTTTTGCTCGCAATCTTCTGATGAGCCCAGGAAGGAACAGGAGTTGCTGTGTTCGATGATACCTGAAGCACATTGTCTCAGCTTCCTAGGCAAGCATGGAACAAGTGCAACGCAGAAAGTCAGGTCACTCACCTGTTTCTGATGATAACTCGATGGCGAAGACACCATTCAGGCAGATGCTCGATGCCGTATTTGATTCCCTGCTCTACATTTAAATGTGCTGGAACAGAATTCCGGAATTTCGCAAGGTCGTTCTCGATGCTTAGCATGAGCTTGCTCTCTTCCGCTTCTTCAAGCTGCGTACCGGTATTGTCTATAGGTTCGTAAAGACCTCGAAGGATGCGCGAGACGATGGCATATAGTCTCCCTGTCCACAGAAACGTGGAGATCTTCCGGGGTCCAACTCTCTCCTTAGGTACTAGCGCAGCCGCATGGATCTCATCGTCTTCCAATTCGGCTAGCTCTGACGTCCGGGGAGTGTCATGCCGCACGATATTGGGGAGTCTGAAGACCGACATCTGGTCAGCTTGCTCAATCTAGGTGCTTGCGGAAGTCTGAAGGATTTACCTTCCTAGAGCAGCTGATACCACACTATGGCCAAAATGTCAGCCCGCTCAGCGCTCATACAATCTACTCCTTTGTCACGTTTTCGTTGCTCACACGTCCAGGTTTTGGCAGCCAAGCCACACTCTCAGGAAGGTTTGACGAAGCACGTTATCTTTGATGTATGTCGGAGAACGATTGATCCCTAAGGCGTACGCCAATCCCAAAGCCTTCATGAGCATTGCCCAACATCCGGTCGCTGCTGATGCTGTCTGAAGGTAGTGGCATCTCAGCAGAAGGATCTGTACATCCATCAAGCTGTTGTCGTGTTCGCGGCTCTCAGGCTCAAACAGTCTTAGTGACCGGTGATAGTACGCCTCCGACTCGCGGCAGCAACCTTCCTTTTTGAACGACCAGGCCAGCGCAAAGAGGACGTTAAGAAGGGCAAGAAAGCGCTTCGACGGCTTATGATCTGACCGCCAGATTTGTGCGTACATGTCAAGCACTGTTGGCATGTATAAGATGCGAAAGATATCTGGATTGACCCGAGGTTTTCAGCAGGTGCTATCCTCACTATTTGACTGAAACGACAGAAGGCTCACCGTAAGACTTGGTGAAGTACGTCTGCAATAGGTCATCCGAAACAGATCGTATGGGTAGAACCGTGTTGTCTTCAGAGAAGCATGAACGCGCAGGATCGATACCTGAGCTAATGCTTGCAGGCGGCAGAGCCGACGGTATTGAAAAGTTCGGCAAGCCAGCGCCGATGATGAGCTGCACAAAGCTAAGGACCGATGAGGAGCCGTAGTGCACCGCTTGTGATGTTTGCGAAAGATCTGACACCACTCGAAACGGCTGTCCCATCGCATTTACGAGGATGGACTCGGGTAGTGACACATTATACGTCGCAACGTGCGCAGGCTGTCTGCATGGCGAATGCCGCCAACTCTGTTGACCTGAGGATTCGAAAATATTAACGGTGTCTTCATCGTTTGTGGAACTTCCGCCCTCGCCCTGCGTGAAGCTGCTGCCAGTGACAAGTGGTTCAAGCTCGAGTTCCGCATTACTGTTCGTCTGGTCCGAAATGGATACGGCAGTTGAATTCGCTCTCAATGGCTGGCTAACGCACTCCATGCCATATTTGCGGCAGAAAGAGCAAGGCGGACTTCCCAGACAGCGAATTTTTCTCTTCCTGCAACTACTACAGGCCACAGGCTTGCGGGTCCATGGCCCCTTGCGCGTAGACTTTGGGCCTTGTTTAGCAATGTCGTCTGTTGCAGGTGGGGACCCATTGAGCGCTGCGCCGCCTGGGAAAGTATACGGGGGCCCATACTGGCTTCCCGAAGCGTCAGCGGGTATCCTCTGAGCGGAATCTCGGGCATTTGAAAAGCCTTGAATGATGTGGCCGCTTGTGTTCATCCCTAGCGACTTCCGTGATAGTCAGGAGCGAAGAAGAGCCGCTTCCCGACTCGCGAACCCGAACATCTCGGGAAGCGGGAAGCGGCGGCACCGTGGAAAGCGGGAAGCGGGAGGCACAGCTGTCCGGTGAGAGCTATCATGCATTGTGATACAAAGGTAGCCATGCATTAGCAGATTGCCTCTTCAACCGCATTAGGAACGCAGTCCTCCTACAGCACTAGACCTCAACGCGACTTCAATATTATTCTGCATTAATTCCAGCACATGCGCGCGCCACAGAACAATCTTGGACACGGCTCAGAGGCCATGTCTTCTCTCACCAACGACAAACTCGAACCCCCGTGTGTAATTCGCAGCCAGGAGCAGGTCGAATCGTCTTTCAAGACTCATTACGATGTCATCGTTGTCGGCGGAGGCGCCGCAGGAATCGGCGCTGCGTTCGGTGCGAGACAAGCCGGCGCGTCGGTGCTCCTGATAGAGGCTACAGGCTGTCTGGGTGGTAGGACAAGTTACACAGATGTATTAGCTGTGCGAGCTGATGGCTATGTGTACTAACACAGGGGCTATGACGATGCGCTCAGTGGTGTCCTATTGTGGAATTTACACCTGTGCATCTCCGGTCAGACAAGCAGTGTCGGGAGTTTGGGAAGCTATACGTTGCAAGCTCCTGGCTGTTGAAGGAATGTACAAGCTTCCTTTTCGTCATCGCGGCGTCTTTCAGGCTGTGGATCCGGAAAAGGTCAAGGTTGTTCTCGACGAAATATGCGAGGAAGCTGGCATCGACGTACTACTTCACGCCAACGTGGTTGGCGCATCTCGAAGTGGTAGCAAGATTCACTCGGTTGAAGTACAGCAGCGATCAGGTCGATACACAATAGCCGGCAAGGCCTTCGTTGATGCTTCTGGTGATGGCGATCTGTCAGTGGCAAGTGGATCTATCGTAGAGTACGGACATGAAGGAGAAGTTCAGGTCGGCTCTCTCGGCACAAGGATTGGAGGTTTCTCCACCTCTGCTCGTCCCACAAGCAAATCTTGGTCCGAAGCAATCGTACATGCAAAGAAAGCCGATCCTGTCCTCGCGAAATTACTCCACAAGAATGCAAGCGTGCTCATTCCCATTCCTTATACTCGGGACTATGTAACTTTCCTCGCATCTGCCCACTATGATGCCCGGAGTGCAGCAAGCATGAGTAGAGCGGAGAGAGAAGGCCGAAAGCAAGCGCATGCTTGTAAGTGAGCCCTATGACTGTATAGGGACTGTCTGATGTGCATATGAGCAGACATAAGCGTGTTGAAGCACCTGCCTGGGCACGAGAACATCTACCTCTCGCTGACTGGACCCGATTTTGGAACTCGAGAATGCTTGCAGCCAAGATGCCAATACGAGCTTACGATTGACGATGTGCGAGTTGGGCGAGACTTCGAGGACTCGGTCGCGCTCTGTGGATGGTAAGTCGGATAGCTTGCAGTCTCGAAAGGTCTTTTCAAGACTACTCGCCTAACTGCCTGGGCTTTACAGGAGTATGGAGTATCATTCTAGCAAAGAGACAAACTGGGCATCCACTTTTGATAGCATAGGAGGTCCAGACGGTGTCTTCGAAATACCTCTGCGTAGTCTACTCAGCATCAATGTCGCCAACTTGGCTGTGGCCGGCCGCCTCGTTGGTGCCGACAAGGGAGCATCTTCCTCTCTTCGTGTTATGGGAACCTCTCTGTAAGCGCACTTGCTATTCAGTCATTGGCTCGACCTGAAGCTTATGACATATTTTAGCGCCACGGGACAGGCTGCTGGCGTTTATTGCGCTCGGATGGCAGCTGGTGAGAGCTTTCAAGCAGATGCGGTGAGGGAAGAGCTGTCCCGACAAGGAGCTATGATAGATCGTGGGCAATTAGCTTTACCCATTGAACCGCTCGGACTCCCTTTCTTATGATTCGCATGTACACGACGTTGCACTTCTGCGAGTGGCATGCCTAATGCGCTGCAGTCGTAATTGTAGCAGCCACTGTGGTGTAATTTGAGAGCCTTTCTGTAGGTAGATGGGTAATATGCAGCTTCATTTCGTGAACAATGCCCTCGAACGATGCAGTGAGGATGCAGCGAGCTGTTCCAATAATCTACACGTGCATGTAAGCTGACTGACTTATGCCTTGTACCTCCTCTAGTCGACCGCTTCTTTGGCAAAAAAGAGATGCGCATACTCCCGCTTAGACCTAATGCAGCGGACAAGACCGGTGAGTGGCTATGACCTCCAGAGCGATACTTTGGTATTTTCTAGGGATAGCAGGCTGATTCAGACTACTTGGCTCCTCGCTGTGCAGCCATTCTATACAAGCTCAAGCTCAATAAATCCGTTACTCCCATTCCCACCGTCGACTTCAATGTACAGACTGTGACGTGCAAGAACGTCAGGTTCAATGTCTAGGTGATCTAGGTGAGTTTGATTGTATCGTTGTATTGGACTGTTGAATGCTGCAATGGAGAGCAGGTCACTGACTATCGTAACTCTTCAAACGGGACATACGTGGACAAGATAAGATCCGACCACTATGGAGACATTACTACACAGGAACACAAGGTCTAGTCTTCGAAGTCGATAGCAACGATAGAGATAGAATAGATGAAGCGCGGCAAGAATTGCATCGCATCCTTTCAGATCGTGAAATGAAGGATTGCTTTGTTACTCGTGTTCGCCAACAAGCAGGATATTCCAGGTGGTGAGTTGTGCTTTTGAGGCGGATTATAGACAGACTGATGTAAAGTGCTTCTTGTTCAATGTCACACAGCTATGACGCCTACGGAAGTCACGGAAAAGCTGGGTTTGCGAGAACGAAGGACCCATCATGGTACTGCCATCCTTCAAATGCGTTCGAGGGCGACAGTCTGTATGAAGGTCAGTTGCTGCGTATGGACCATCCCTAACGGTGCTGACAGGTCTGCAAATATCGCCCAGGTCTTTCATCGCGGTCCCAGAATATCGGAAAGTGAGCAGGCGCCTCCACCATGCTTTGGCACGTAGAGCATTTTTAACCGAACATTTGCATTACAGAGCTTCGTAAAGCAAGCCTTATCATAAGCCCGATTTAATTTAAATATACCTATGGGTGCTTTCTTTGGATAAACCCGCAAAGCACGCTACTACACATTTGCACGCGGATACAAGCACTACAACTTACTACCACTGAAGAAACGAAAGGTTGCGTTTCCTTCGGACCTTCGTGTTATACTTTCGGCCAACACTCAATCTATGACCTTTCTCCCTTATTGTGAACGCAACATCCTCGACACCTTATACACATTGCTTCGCCCTCCCTACCTCCACCATCTTGGATCATGCCGTCAGCAGCTTTGCGGGGTTGTACGAGCGGATGTTATTCTTGTTATTTCCATACCTTTCGATCTCTTTTTTATAAGACCATCACCTTGGAATCAGCTTGGGCTTGCTTTATCTGTCGTCTACGGATTGGAGTGAATGATTCTCTTCCTGTGCTCCTTTGTCACGTGCCATGGCCTCCTCGAAGCCCCTCTAGGTCGCGACGTGTCGAACAGGCGACAGCGATAGATGTGAAGAGGACGTCTTGTCTTGCTTTCGCTCCCTCCGAGTACTTCTGCTCCCCCTTACAGCTCTCTGTCGCTGCTAGCAGTCCAGCAGTCATGATCTCGCTTCACGTGATCGCACACGTCTTCGTAGTCTGGCTCGCTTGCTTCAGCCCATGCATGGTCCTCGGAGCTCCAACACTCCCTGCTACAGTCTCAAGACGCCAACCAACCATTATTAATGACTCTCTACTCCGCTCATTCAGACACAACGACACGCTGGACTCGCATACCTACGCTCCGCCAAGCGCGTGCACGACACCATGCGAAGACCTCGTGATTATTCTCGAGACTTGCGAGGATGACAGCTGCGTTTGTAAGCAAGACGGAGTGAATGCCTTCTTCCAGTGAGTCGCATGCTGGAGGCGTCTGACAAACAAGTTATCTCTGGCTAAGCTGGGATTTTCAGATGCGCATCGTGCGATACGAGATTAGCTATGAAGCAAGGCAAGCTTGACATGGAGGAGACGTTCAAGGGTGAGTCGTTGATTACATCTTGCCTCCCATATCCGGACAATGGCTGAGCCTTTACATTAGATCTTAAGCAAATATGCGAATTTGAGGGTTTCAGACTGCAAAACATCACTCTCCAAACGGCAGCCCCATTCACTGCAATTGAGGCCGACAGTACGCAAGCTTCAGCACCGACAGCTATTCGACTTACTTCCATTGCATATGCAAGTCTTTCAATTCATTCAGACTTCAGTGTAGTCACGCCGAAAGAAATCACAGCACCTGGATCCCGGCCAGTAATCACGACTGCTGGCTCACCGCCAGCTCAGCAAGCGATAGGATGCGCGTTTGGTCGTGAAAAGACTGGGTACTTGACAACCATCTCGCTTTTGGTCATACTCCGAGTCATGGCAGTCTAGTATAGGTTAGATCGCACCCTCAACCCCGCGCATGCTGATGCTATAGCAGCAACAGTAACAGTCCTCTGGAATCGCAAAACAGTCTCAAATGTAACCTTGTGCTATGGCCCGACTTATATAAGGCAGTTCGTGGAAGCCTGACCATCACATCCTACTACAGGTCCGATCACCACCTTGCTGACCTCCTTCTGCAAGGTTACATGTGCACTGAAACGTAATGGCCACATTGCATTCACACCATGGCCACATTACATTTACACATCCCAATATTGGGTACACGTGTCGTCTTCTCTTCTGCATTTGCCTCTTTCAGGCCGAGACAAGCGCTTGCCGCTCCCGACAGCCGTCTTCCCGACACCCGCCTTCCCGCTCGCCCGTGGGTCTCACTTCCTTTGACCTCCCCTGCCTCTGGGGTCCCATACTTCTACCGTAAATGTTCAGACCTGGCATGGTGTACCCCGCTTCTTTGCTTCTTTATTCTCATATTCTCTGTTCTGTTCAAACAGTCCAGTCTCTTCAGGAGTTACTGACTGCAAGATGGCCAAAGATCTAGACCAGACTCAGCTGGAACTGGCTACCTATACTCCCTCCAAAGATGATGCCGATTTCAAGCTTCCCGTCAAACGGTTCACTGAAGCAGAAGAGAGGAAAGGTGAGCATGGGAAAGCGACGCGAGTATGTCGTGCTGTCATTGACCTCACTTACGTCTCACGCCGATCGCACGCATCCTTCCCTTTCCTGTCTTCGACAGTGTTGCGCAAGATAGACATCTGCCTCTTGCCAGTGCTGGCTTTCACCTATGGATTACAGTTCCTTGAGTAATTTGGGATCCTACTTACTTTATCTGACACCAGCAAGGTACTGATCTCCTACTCAACCTTGTATTATACAGCAAGCAAGCCCTCTCGAAGGCAGCTGTTATTGGACTCGTTAAAGATACCAAGCTGGTTGGTCAGGATTATCCAATGCTCAGTACGTACGCAAGTCCATCAATTGTAAAGAGAATATATCTTTGACATCGGCTGCTAATGCTACAGCCACCATCTTCTACATCGGTAAGTTGCAGCTATGAAAATGCGTGCCAGTCGATGCGATTATGGTCGCATGAAAGCTAAGTGACCGCTCCGTGTAGGCATGATCGTTTTCGAGTGGCCGGTTAACGTCGGACTGCACAAATTACCTAGCGGAAAATTCGCAGCGCTCATGGTTATCTTCTGGGGCGTCAGTCTCTCGTGCATGGCTGGATCCAAGAATTTTGGAGCCCTAGCTGCCTGCCGCTTCTTCCTTGGCGCCTTCGAAGCCACAATTGGACCCGCACTCATGCTAGTAACGTCCACCTGGTACAAGCGTCGCGAGCACCCCCTACGGGTTGGAATTTGGTACTCTTTCCAAGGCCTTGCAATCAGTCTTGGAGGGCTGCTAGCCTACGGGGTGCAGAAATGGGGCGGTCCCCTCCGTGCAGTGCGTAAATTTTAGTCGTATAGCGCGAACATCAGGCTGATGTACGAAACCATAGTGGCAAAGCCTTTTCCTTTTCACAGGCATTCTAACCGTCGCTTGGGGTTTCGCCTTAATGGTCCTGTTACCCGACAGCATCGAGACCGCTTACTTCCTCAGCGCGCATGAGAAGGAGATCGCCAAGTATCGCATTGAAGCTGAACGTACGACCAGTACAGACAAGCGATGGCGATGGGAACATGTGAGTGAACAATCTATGTCACTCAGTGCACTAGAAGCCGATCAATAGCTCTTGATGCCAGGTACTGGATGCTCTGAGAGATCCGAAATTCCTCTTGATCACACTGTTCGCCTTTTCAGCGAATTGGGTAACCGTACGCTGCCTCTAATGATCAGTATGTTCACCTGAATACAGCTGAAACATGGTTCTTGCCGCAACAGTCCATGAATGCATTCGCTGGACTGGTCATCAAGGGCCTTGGCTTCAGTAATCTCCGCACAGTGCTGCTCAACATTCCTTCGGGCGTCTTCAATGTGGTCACCATCCTCTCCTTCAGCTTCCTGTGCAATTCCGTCAAGAATATGCGTTGCTTCTGTATGATATTCGCATACTGCATTGGTATTGCTGGTGCTCTTATGCTTCTATGTGAGTGACTGAATGACGAGTCACGAGCGGACTAAGGCAGCTGACGTACGCTCCCAATGTCTTACAGATGTGCCGCTGGATCAGCCATGGGCTCGTCTCGGGGGTGTTTGGTTGACAGCCGTGGCTCCCGCAGGCTTTACTGTGTCGTTATCGCTGGCCACTAGCAACACCATGGGTTCGACGAAAAAGACAGTTTCTAATGCTAGCACCTTTCTGGGTTTTGCGCTGGGCAGTACGTCATGGACTTGACTTGATATTTGAGAAAGCGCTCTGTTAATGTCGCTCTCACAGATCTTGTTTCGCCGCAGCTGTATCTCGACGCCGAGGCTCCGTCTTACCGAACAGGCATATTTGGCGTGTTATCCATGTCGTGCATTTCAGTCGGCACTGCTGCCGGCCTTTACCTCTACATGCGGTCCGAGAACAAGCGACGTGATAGATTGGCAGAGACAGATCCTTCTGCAGACCCAGACGAGCCAGAGTCAGCAAGCCAAGACCCGGACCGAACAGATCGACAGGACTTGAGGTTTAGATACATGTTGTGAACGCGTAGGGTCGATGGAGTCGAACGAGTGTCATACGTGTCGGCACGGGCAAGCGTTGATGCGGAACTGGCAAGTCTGCCAGACCATGAGCAAGTTATTGTCCATCTTAGTAGAGACAAATCGATTTGCGCCTACTGATCACCGCCTTGAAAGGTGATTTCTTCATTGCACTTGTCTTGTCTTATATCTCCGGTCAATATCTGAGCCTTTGACTTGAATCTTCAGCAATACGTGAGTACGAGGGTATCAGAATGCAGAACGTCACCCTTCAACCGGTATCCCCATCCAATGCTATTGAAGTAGACGGCACAAAAGCTCCAAGTTCGGCTTCAGCACCAAAAGCAATACGCCCCACTACCATCGCATATGCCAGTCTTTCGATCCACTTAGGATAAGGGTCTTGCTACGCCGTAACAAAGCATAGCACCTGGATCTCGGCCGCCGATTTCATCTGCAGGCTCACCGCCAGCCCAGCAAGCCATAGGATGTGCCCTCAGTCGTACAGATGCCGGGTACTTGACAGCCATTTCACTGTTACTTTCGCTCGGAGTCCTGGTAGTCTAGCATGAATATCACGGTTTCTTTTCCCTTTATCTTGGACGATTAGCTAGCGATTGAAGTAGCAGGTGTAAAGAAAGTTATTTTAGAGGTTGAAAGGCAGCAATGCAAAAGTGTCCATTTCCCCTCGATGCCTGTAACAGAGACTTGTTGTAGCGAATTATGCGAGAAACTTTGTAATTTTTGCGAGGCACGGTGCGATGTGGGTGAAAGCTCTGGTTGTCGTGGCACCGGAGTGCTGACATGTCGGTGGTACCATCAACGAGACCGAGATCGTCCTTCAACTATCCAGATGTCTAGCTTGCCATCGTGTCGACCAGCTTGACAGTTCTCTCGAGCAGCATCAATAGCTGATTTCCAATCATCTTCATCCGCAATCGTTATAAAGGTATCATCCTCGTCTTTAAACTTCAGACTCATTTCGCTCAAGCCAAACTTGCTCTGTAGGCGAGTATAGAACTCTGTATACGTTGTTTCGACATCTAGAGACTACATGGGACCGCCAAAAATGGTAAGCTTTTATAAGAGTCATGGATCTGCGTTCTCTTACCATTCCGCGGACTTCGTTCTCGAAGTGTAGTTTAAGTCTGAAGGAGATCATGTCGCCCATGCGAATGGCACTCAAGTCATCGACTGACTGCTTCCTTGCGACTTTAGCGGTGCGATATTCATCTATAGTACCTTTCCGCAAGCTTTGCAATCCATTCGAGCCATTCGAATAATCATCAGGTGCGAAGCGTCGCACAGTGTCCTGACGGGACGGGCCTGCAGAAGGAGATACCGATGGCGGAGCTGATGGATTGCGATAGCGAGAAGATGGATCCGCTCTGGAGGTATCAAGCTGATTGTTTGCCCATTTGGTAACGCGCTCGATAGGCTGACCTTGAGGATGAGGGTTACCAAAGGGTAGAGAGGGTCGTCTACCAGGTAGATCGACTTCAAGGGTGCTATAGCTGTCCATTGGAATAGATGGTCGTCTGCCAGATGTGTCGATCTCGATGGCGCTATAGCCACCTACTAGATCTTCCATGAAAGCAGAGTCACGGTTGCCTAAGCTCTCATCCAGATAGCCGAGACTTGTGTCTGCCGTACTGCGTTGATCCAAGGATGGGCTCATCCTCTGTCCATGTGCGCTGTCTGGTGGAGTGGGAGGCATAGGAGCTGCGATTGTCGGTACGAATCTCGTGTTAGGTGACGAGTGAGAGCGGTGAGAGCGATGAGCCACGGAAGGTCGGTATACGTCCGTATCGATTCGAGGGAGTGGTATGGGATACGTATTGTCAGGAGGCTTGAAGTGAGGAAGCGGAGATCTAGCGTATCTAGTACGTAGATCTATTGAGGATTTCTTGCGAAGCACGTTGAGAGGCTGCACTGCTGTTTGATCTGGATTGGTGTCCATTGGTGACTTGGAAGGCGCGTTATTAGAAGGATGCGCCTTCGATGCGAGGAGAGGTGAGCGCCTTTCCTTCTCGTCGATAGGAGATGACGAGTCTCCTTCCTTGGCAGTAGCGGGCTTGACTCCAGTACCACTGAAGCCGACAAAGGCATCACGCGGGGCAGAAGAAGCCACCAGCTTGGCAGTACCGAGGTAATTCTTTGCTTGAAGATTCCTGACTTTAAGGTCACTCGGACGGAATACTATGTTGTGACAAAGGAGATAAGTCAGCTTATGTGGTGATTTACAAGGTAACCTTTCCTTACGGATACCATTCGAGACGCTAAAGACTGAGAATCCTCTCCCATAGTTAGCGATGGCTTCGTCAATTATATCATGCTCATTCATCTGCTTTTCTTTACGAGCTTGCTCAAGTAGATGCATGCCTTGGTCGACCTGGTTGAGTTGAAGATAGCATAGACCCTCGTTGTAAAGTACTTCGGTTGGATACAGTTTGAATTTCAAGCCGATTTGGTTGTAGCTGGTTTCATTCATCAATTCAAGTGATAAAATGGTTCAACGGAGCGTTATTGGTGACACTCACTCAATGATGTTGTTGTCCCGCAAGTGGTGATACGCATCTTGGAAACAAACGATCGCTTTCGCGTACTTGCGGAGGATAAAGTTGGAGACACCGCATCTACTAAAATCGTGTTAGATATGTTTGTAATAGTACGCGTGTGCATTGACTTACTGAAAAAAGCTAATTGCGAAATAAGGATCGAGAGCCTGTGCTTTTTGATAAAAAGTGATAGCAGTCTCGTGATCGCCCATGTTTGCATGTACGAGTCCAACGTTGAACAAGATACGTGAAGAGTCGGCGATCTTGGCGAAGTGCAGCAGTGCCTGTGAATAATCGAGGGCGTCGAAGAAGCCGAGGGCTTTCACCCATATTTCGATTTCCGCCTGATGCCGATGTTTCAGTCACTAGGTTGGATACGATGGCTCGCAATACTCACCTTGAGAGACATCGTATACCAAAATTGCTAGTCCTTCTTATTTAGAAACGAATCAGGCATCAGCTTGCGGAATGCAACACTCGAACCTTCCGCACGAAGATCACCTTGACGACTTGACGACAAGTGGTACTTTCAACAGACGGGAGGTTTAAGAAGCAGTGTAGTTGTTAGAATGATACTACTGTTAAGTGAGCCCCTTGAAGGCCAGTTATTGACGGTTCTTCTTCGCTTGGGATAATACGCCAGACCCGCTGAATGCGAAAGGAACTTGAAGGAGCAGCCAGTGCTGGTGAACGAGGGGGCGGTACTGGAGGCCTGCTCGAGCTTGCCGGAAATAATCAGTCTACTGAATAGCACGAGAGTAGGTTAGAAGAGAGAGAGAGCGCCAAATGTCAATATCCCCACTTCGTCCATCGATGGACGGCAGCCTCGATTCAGTGACTACCAGGGTCGCCTACGAGATCCCCATGGAAACCACACGCCTGTCAATACACCGCGGAAAGAAGGTTCTGTCGTCACCCGCAAAATGGCTGCGATCTGCAGAACAGTCGCTGCTGCCTGTCGTGAGCAAGTATCGCTTGGCTCGAGCAAGCCAGATCGTAGTCAGCTCGGTGGATGGCCTGCAGGACGAGACCGGATTCGAGGACTGGGGA
Source organism: Cystobasidium ongulense (assembly GCA_022835595.1). NCBI lineage: Eukaryota > Fungi > Basidiomycota > Cystobasidiomycetes > Cystobasidiales > Cystobasidiaceae > Cystobasidium > Cystobasidium ongulense. Next base: position 171,508 of record BQUP01000004.1, read on the forward strand.
GAAGGTGAAGAAGGAGAAGCTGCATGTCTTGGAGGTAATCTGGCTTCATGAATTCCTTGCTGTCTGCTTATCTTTTGGCATTGTATACGATGAACTGTAGGCGCACACTTCCAGATTGCTCGCAGGTGCTTTGTCATGCAATTGGACGACAGACGAACCTTGAGGGCTGGGATTCCAACATTGTCACTGCAAGATGACTGCATATAGTACGCCTTTAGCATCTAATGTGTTGCCTTGCAGCTGTGAAGCTGATACCGCCGGGTTGTTGCTGGTCTTCTTGACTCTCGCTTTCCAGCCCAAGTAGCTCTGTCGCCATCCAATTCGTACGCCTATTCGCGAGCTCGCTCTAACGGGCGACTAAGAGCATTTTGCCAACCTGGCACTCCTGTATAGTCCATATCAGGTCTCGCTTTTCCGCTTGCTGCTGCGAGAACCGCTGTTGCGGTTGTGAGCAGAGCAAAGCAAAGAGCGAGCGAGCGAAGGAACAATGGACGACAGGAAGCGGCGAAGCCCGCCGCTTGGAGATGGCAGCGAGGGACACGCAGCACAAAAACGCAGGCTTTCTACCCTCGGTAGTGTCCAAGTGGAGTCAGCCGGGCCTGAGGAAGAGAGCGAGAAGTCGCAGTTAGATGCAGCTCTCGGACTGGACGATGGTTTCTTAGAGGTGAGCTAGCCGGCGAGCAACGACAGCAGGCGTATTGTTGGTATCGAGACGACCTTCTGAGATGCGTACTCCACCCCTCACTGTATTCAGTCGTTCCGAAAAGGCGCCCTGCACCGACAAATGCTCGAGTACAAGCGTGAGTGGGCGAGAATCTCGTCAAAAGCTGAGAAGGTCGAGAAGGAATGGAAAGACAGCAATGAAAAGCTTTCAGAGCTAGAAGCATGCTGGGCAAGAGTGAGTTTTTCCTATTCAAAATAACCTTGCTTGTTTCCAATCCAAACCATATTCCTGACTCCATCTGCTCATCGGTGCCTTTCGCCGGTCGCTTCTTTCTGTTTCCTTTAGCTGGTGGACGAGCTACGAGGAGTCGTGGGCCATGAGCAAATCGACGTAGAAATGACAAACGGTCATGCAGGTGAGACTATTTCGTGTATTGCATGTCTTTGTCTCCGGGCTGTTCTGACCAGTAAAATAATGTTTGCCATTTAGAAGACAACGACGACGGCCAGCTGTCACGAAGAGTGCAGGAGACGAGTCACCTGATAGCTCTATTAGCAAAGAAGGCCCATCCAGGTGCTTCATTAGATGTGGTGCAACGGCAAGACTCTCTGGCGAAAGAAGTAAGCATTACAATGCATATTATTTCAGACCTGCGGACTTGCATTGACGCTTTTGCTCTCCGGACTTTGCGTGTGACCCTGCCAGCTCATACAATCGCAAGCAGCTGTGAAGCATCTCGAAACTCTGTTACAAGATACTCGAGCAGAGTTAGAGAGCACTCTTGACACTTTGCGAACGGCACAGAAGCAAATAGATCGGCGGCAGTCTGATAGCGTGCGAAAGCTCAACAAGAATGTAGATAGTCAGAGCAATGATGACAAGCCCAAATCTCTACTCAAGCCAGCCTCTGCGGTTGCCTCCGCTGCTCCTTCGCCCGCAGCGGGATCTCCAAAAGATAGCTCTCCAGTCAAGCACGAAGTCAAGGAAGAGCAAGAACAGAATGCCCTTAGGGATGTTTTAGAAGGAAGTTCTGGCCTAACTCGCTCGGAAATTGAAGCCCTGCAGCAGGAGGCTGAATCAAGTCAAAAAGAGGCTGAGTCGCTACGTGCCGAGAAGCTCGCTCTATCCCATCAACTCGATAATATCAGATCCCGGTATGCAGTTGTACCAGAGGAGAGGATTAGAGAGACCCCACTGTTCATCAAAGTTCAAGACGACCTCGCGCAATTCAAGCTACTAGCGGATGCAGCGCAGGCTTTACAAGATGGTCTCAAGGAGGAGCTGGACAGTTTGAAAGCGAGAGAGACACAATTCCGACACGATCTCGAACAAGAGTATGCCAAGGAAACCACAAAGCTCAACAAAGATCTCACGCGCTTGCAGCTGGATCTGACTCGCGTTCGGACAGAGCGGGACGGTTACACGGCCTCGTTGGCGGAATTCAAAGGCCGAGAGCAGGAAAGATGCAAGTATCTCGAAGAAATCAATACTTTAGCAAGTTCGCGCCAAACCCGCATCTCTACCCTCATTTCAGAAATATACAGATTGCGCATGGCACTGGCTGCTGAACATGGCGATACAAACGCATTACAAGCCTACTCCGAAACATGGGAACGTCTGAAAACAGAGATGAATGTTTCCTCGACGCCAAACGATTCAACCAGCATACCTGCTAGTGATACAGTACTACCGGAAGAGGCTTTAGTGAATGCATTGCAGAGTCGCGTGAAAGAGCTCGAGCACCTCACTGTGACTTATCGGGAGAACTTGCAAGTCCTCTCGGGAGGCGCCCCTGATGAAGATTTGGATATGGCGGAACAGTTAGTCAAGGGAGAAGCTCAAGCGAAAGCAGACCTTGAAGAAGCTCAAGCTAAAATAGGCAAGCTCGAGGAAATGCTCAACAGTAGTGGAGCGCCTGATGTAGCCAAAATGACGCAGAAGCTTGGTGAGGCAGAGAAACTGGTGGGTACTCTCGAAGCCAAAGTGAAGGCCAACGATCTCGTAAGTGATATATTTCTAATGCTCCAAACTTCGCATCATGGTGATTGACTTGCTTACCCATCCGATCAGTCCACGAACATGCTGATAACCGAAATTGGACGATTGAGCGAAACATGGGAGCAGCTCAACAAGCAAAACCATAGCAAGATTCTCGATGTTACCCAATACGACGTCAGGCTCGAGCGCATGGCCACCGAAAGAGCCAAAGCGAACCAGAAGTATTTCGCTTCTGAGCGAGAAAAGGAAGCGTTGGCAAATCAGTCCAATACGTACCTCCGCCTATCCAACAATCAAAAAGCAGCAATCTCCCTGCTAGAATCGGAACGAAGAGCTCTCACTAGTAAACTAGCTAACGCTGAGAAAGAACTTGTCGAACGTCAAGCGGCCGAAAGGCTGTTGGAGAAGAAGATAAGTGACATTGAGAGGGAAAAGAACGAGCGGGCGGCTGCGTACATTGCATTGCAAAAGCAGTTTGTTGAGGTAAGTTGCGGATAATCTTCGTGCGTAGATCTCTGCGAGTGCCGGGTCTGATGCCCTTTCCCCTCGATGCAGCAATCGAACGTATTATCCGACCGCACAAATCAGTACCACTCCGAAGAAGATCTCCGAAAGAAGGCAGAAGACCAGGTTACAAAAGTCGAGAAGGAGGTGGAGAAGTGGAAGAGCAAGGCAAATCAAGCTACTGCAGCTGCCAACGGTCAAGGACGCTATGTGGAGACAGATGTCAAAGGATTGTCGGAGGAAAACAGTTTACTAAAGGTACGATTCTTCATCGGCTCTGCACATATTCTCCGCTGACCTTGGGCTTTCATCTCCTCAGCGTATGCTCAAGTGCTCGTCGTGTCGTCAAAAGTTTAAGTCGCATACGATCACGCGCTGTTATCATATGTTCTGCAAGGACTGCATAGATGCCCGCTTAGAGACTCGCCAGCGCAAGTGTCCAAGCTGCTCAGCTGCTTTCGGTGCCCATGATGTCCAACAAGTGTATTTCTAGCTGAAAACCCAAGAAATTAGGACGGGAGAATGTAATCGAAGCAACGAGACAATGTGCTGAGATTTGGTGTCAATATTCTGCAGCTTACTGTATCTGTATGAAATACAAGCGATCAAGCGATATCGCAGCTCCCCTTCTACGCAAGTAGCCTACAATTGTGCTCGTTTTCTCAGCCAACCAGTGCGCTACAGCTTTACTCCTCCACCGCGATCTTCGGGCGACGATGCTCCGAAACTATACGGCCAGCCAGACCATCTGCGCATTCCGAAAGGCGGGCCAGGTGGCAAGTTGTAGGGTGGTCCTACTGGTGCAAACCCCGGTTGTCCGGGATGTCCCATAGGATGCGGTGGAAAGGGATAACCTGGACCGTATCCACTGTGATATTGAGGCAATCCAATACGTCCAGAGCTTTGTGTCACTTGCGTCGCTGACTCTCCTTCGCTATCGCTACCCTCACTGTCTTTATTGCTAGCGGTTGCGTGGCCGGCTTGAGCAGCTAGGCCTGGGCCAGCTCTACCCCAATGTCTATGCGCATTCTCATAGTATTGGGCGTGCTGTAGTGCCATGAGCTCCCCGCGAAGATCGTGTAACATCATTTGCATGTTACTCATCTCTCCTTTCGCTTCGTGGAGCGAGTGTTCGCTTGCGCGATGCGCTCGCGTTGAAGCGCGATTCATATCGGCCAATTGCGAGGTCAAGGTATCGATCTGCTGCGAGATAGGTCGACCCAGGCGGTCTTGCGTACTGTTGACACCGACACCAACTGTCAATCGCTCCACTCGTTGTTCGAGGTCTTCGAACACGAGACGCAGATCGCGCAGATCTCGTTTCAGGACGGTGTTCTCGGTCTCAAGCGTCAAGATACGTTCTTCGTGGACATCAAGTACTCCCTTAAGAGGCTCGAAAATGCACTCGACGTCTAGATGATTATGCCTTAGAAGCTTTCTTCTTCCTTTCCAGTGACACCCGTATCGAGCGTGTGGACAATCAATTAGGCTTTCTGGGCAGGTATGCTTGATGTGAATCTCGAGCTTTGAACGTGGGAGGCCTTGCTCAGCGCACTCCGTACACGATACCGGTTCTTGCGGGCACTCCTGGACATGAGACTGTCGAGGGCCGTCAGCTAGTTCTGGTTCCGCGACTGAGTATGTGTAGCCTCACCTCCAGCTCGCATTTCGGAACAGTCTCGCGACAAGCTTGACAGACTATAGGCTGGCGGGAGCAGTCGTTGCGTTGATGCTCTTCCAAATTCTGTCCTCTAAAGCCACATTCATTGGGACATGCATCGTCCGGCAGCCGGCTACATTCATTCTCGAAATGACGTTTCCAATGACTGCGCTGGCCGGTCCATTTGCAGCTTGATGAGGAGGAGCAGCGTACAACCAGTTCGTCGCACAGAAGCTTGACTAATCTTGGTGCAGGCACAAGCTGCCTCTTCTCGCTAGGTTGATCCTGGTCAAGGCGAAGTGGTGATCGGTCGCATGGACAGGTCCCGGCATCGTTGTCGCAGCTGGTGAGGTGTTGCAGAATACATTCGTAGCAGTAGAAGTGTTCACAAGTCTTGCTCATCCATGGATCTTGCATTGGAGCCTGGCATATCGGGCAACAGAGTCGCTCGTCCACTGCTGTCACATACTCGAAAGAGCCGGTGGGCGCTGCCGCAGGAGCACTGCTGGAGGAAGCAACGGTGTTCGAGGTGGAAGCTGCGTCGTGAGTGGATTCAGAGCCACTTGCCATCTCGCTAGATGTCAAGTGGACAAGAGCAGTGAGTGCCGAAAGACTCGTACATGTAAACGTGATCGACGGACTTCAGCGCAGAGGCCGTGCGACATGGTCAAGAGTGTCGATGTGTCGGCCCGGTCACCTGCGTCTTAGCCTCTCAACAGCTGCTCACTATGGACAAGCCGACGCTCTGGACGATGATTCAAGCGCTGATGATGCAGCAAACGCCCATTTCTCGCCGAACCCAATCTGCCCGCAGCTTGAAGTCGCGATGCTTCAAACGGATCTGGATGGAAACGGCCGTGCTAGAGCAGACCTAGTAGACTGGATCACCGACAAGCTGACTTCAAGTCTCACCGGTCTGACCTTGATCTGCAGAAGTCGCGTTTTAATGATAATTGCCTGCAGATAAATGAAGCCGAGGCGTGCCTCATCTCAGCGCGGTCTCATCGAGACCATATTTGATATTGGCATTCCTCAAAACATGTGATCAAAATATTCCAGAGCTGGCTGAGGAGATTGGCAAACATTACACTGCAGCGTTCTTGTAGCGTTCGCTCGTCGCCCTGCCATCAACAAGGTGCGTTTCAGCAAACATTTTGGTGAGTACTTGAGCTTTGTGTCTGAGGAGTTTCATACTGAAGTCATTTCTTTGCTTGATGGCTGCGTTTCGTTGGCCGCCACTCTCGCAGTCAAGGGGTGTAAACAAACCGACTTTTGAGACTGGTCCACCTTCAAATCGCCCGCCCTCCCTCTGCACACTCGGTCCCAAGCAGAAGCCATCTTCTCAAGATTAACTACATCCCATACGTAGTAGCGAGAAGTGCTATCGAGCGGCTCTGCGCTCTACCGGTGCAGATTCTCGAAGCAGGACCTGCTTGATCCGCAGCCTGCATAACGCAGCTCGCGCCGACAGAAAGAACTGAGCAAACATGGCTAGACCTACATCGAGTTCAGCAGTACAACCTGCACCTGCAACGCGGGATCCTCACACCTCCATGGCTGCAGCGAAGGCACCTTCTCCTCCCCGCCAGCGTCGTCCCGTATCAACACAACAAGCTCCGTACGCCTCGACCACGCAAGCAGCTCCTTCCAGCCGACAGCAAGCTAGACCTACGACCGCCTCCTCACATCACGCCCCACAGGCACAACCAGTGCCAACAGCGAAGCGGAATGACAGGGAGCGGTCAGCTGCTGACCGAGCCAAGGAGAAAGATGATCCTAAGATGATTGGACCTTGGAGAATTGGGCGGACTATCGGGAAGGGTTCGAGCGGACGCGTCAAGATTGCAAAACACTCACATACAGGACAGTATGCTGCTGTCAAGATTGTACCCAAGAATGCTCTCATGTCGAGCAGGATGTCCATCAATGAAGCGGGCGCAAAGGTATGTCGGACTCTGTTTACTGGAGCATCTTCCCAGTCACGTGATTCGTGCGAAGCAAACTGAGCATTCCTCTGATTGTCTCACACAGGCGGACAAGGCTCTTCTGGGAATCGAGCGAGAGATCGTTATCATGAAGCTCATCGAACATCCTAATGTTATGAGGCTGTATGACGTCTGGGAGACAGGCTCGGACTTGTAAGGGGACCCTAACAAGTATGACGGCAGTCGCCCTGACACGTCTACTATCTGATTAGATACCTCATACTCGAATATGTCGAAGGAGGAGAGCTCTTCGACTACTTGGTCTCAAAAGGGCGTCTGCACGCAGATGAAGCCTTACACTACTTTCAGCAAATGTGAGTGGATACTTGGATAGTTATCCGAGAAGCAATATCCGAACTCTCTCTGACTAGACTCCTTATACAGCGTCGCCGGAGTCGACTACTGCCACCGGTTCAATATATGTCATCGCGACTTGAAACCCGAGAACCTGCTTCTCGATAAAGATCGCAACATCAAGATAGCCGACTTCGGCATGGCTGCCCTCGAGCGCAACGACAAGCTTCTCGAAACATCCTGCGGCAGTCCGCACTACGCCAGTCCCGAAATTGTCGCAGGGAGAACATACCACGGTTCATCCTCTGACATCTGGTCATGCGGCATCATATTATTCGCCCTTCTTACCGGCCGATTACCCTTCGACGACGACAATATCAGAACTCTCCTTGCCAAAGTCAAAGTGGGCAAATTCACTATGCCCGCCGAGCTTCCAGCCGACGCGCGAGATCTCATCCGCCGTATGCTGGAAGTTGATCCATCCAGACGCATCACAGTGAGTCTGCTGTATTCGTCAATGGTCTGACGTAACTGAATCTTTTGTGCTCAGATGGAACAAATTAGAAGTCACCCGTGGTTCATGCGCCGCACTCCTCGCGAGCTACCCACATACTCACAGCCGCCCACTCCTGACCAGATCGAGAGACCCGTCACAGCAGTCGATGAAATAGATGCAGACATTCTAGCCAATCTTCGCACGCTCTGGAATGGTTCGAGCGAAGATGAAGTTATCGATGCTCTGATTTCCCGAGAGTGAGTTTTACTATAATTGCTGTACGTATATATCCGACCTAATGATAATCTCTTCTGCAGGAAAACATGGGAGAAGGTTTTCTACTGTCTTCTTCTCAAATACAGGACTAGACACCTCGAAAACTTCGAAGAGGAAGAAGAGAAATCACTGCGGAAAACATCAGGCAGTCGCAGTCGCAAAGAACCGCCTCCTCCGGCCGGCATGAGCCGTAGTAAGCGATCTAAACAGTCCTTGTCTGATATTGCGAACGAGGCAGAGTCTGTCGAGATGAAGCCTACTCGACCTAGACTCGCCAGTCCTCCTCGTCATACTCCAGTTATCCAGCGACCAGCACCTCCTACACCAAATGCAGCACCTTCGTCGCTTCGAGGCCCTGCCGGACCCGGATCGCCAAGAAATCGTGGACCACTTCCACAGACACCCAATCACGAGCCATCTGCCGGCATGTACTCTCCATCGATCCGTGGAGCTACCACACCCGCTGCTAATGAAGTTCCGTCCATTCATCTGCAAGAGCCTACACCTCAATCTGCTGACAGAACTCGAGACTCTCATCTACTCTCACCAAATGCACCTCCGCCAGCATCGCCAACACCCGCTGTCAATGGCAACGTGCCGCCTATGTCGCCCAAGCTCCCAATTGAAATTCCTCAGGTGGACTCGCCTGCCATGCAGCGATTCTTCCACGATGTGGTCGACCAGCTTCAAGCTATGGCCTTACGACCATTATCGCCGACGCAAGAGCAGTCGCCAACTTTCCCGCCTCCCTCACCAGGGCTCCCTTCGCCGGCAATGCCTGGTGCGGAGAGGATGTCCTTTACTCCCATCATCCGTGCGCGAGATCAGTTCAAAGCTCCAGGCCACGCTGCGGATGCATCGCAGTTTGCCGATGCCGACGAAGAATACGCTACCGAAGACGCATGCTCGACGGCTGCGCCCCTACCTTTGCACCAGCAACTGCAGAACATGTATGGAAACAAGACCGCTGGAAATCCTGCACAATCGCCAATCCAGCCATTGTCCATTCGCAAGTCTCCTAGCCCGCATAACTCCCCCTTGCAACCTCGCCTGTCCGTACGACAGTCGCCCAACCCCAACGTTATACCTGCGAGACCTGGCATAATGCGACCGACGTCTGCCTTTACGACTCCGGTTTCACAGCGAATCGTGCCAAATCGACGCGGTGCAAGTTCCATGATACATACTTCTCCGCCACCAAATATTCCTGGCGCATACTACGATAGCCCGCCTGACAAGGAGAATCAGGGTCACTTGAAATCAGCTTTTGCAACTGGCTCGACAAATGGAGAGAAGAAGCGTGTTACGTTGGGTCTGGGCATTGCTGGTGCCCCGCAACAGATGCACGCTACGGCTTTCGAACCTAGCATGGGACCAGGAGGTACCAGCAAGCTTGTCAAACGCAGATCTAAGCATGCCTCGACCCCCTCTCCCCTTTTCTCATCTCCTACTCCAACCGTGGAAGCTGCTGCTGCAACCAAGGGTAGCTGGTTCACCAATCTCTTCAGCTGGAAGACCCCAGTGGTAAGTCATATTGGCCACCTTTTGAAATACTATTGGCACCCTAGCTAATTCTTTCTTTACTTCTGTATAGAACTATGTGTTGTTGTCTACTGAGGATGCGCACTTCACTCGCACGCACTGCAAGCGAGTCCTCGAGGCCATCGGAGCCAGCGTGGTCATTGAAGCTCAGGACGGTGCTGGCGTACTAAAGTGCAGAATTGATGCGATCCGAGGTGAGTTTCAGTACAGCTTTCTCGATTGAACTGGCGGCTGATTTCATTGTCTACCATAGAACAAAACGGGTTGATCACCCCTGTTCGAGCGAGTAAATTCAGAGTCGAGTTTACAATGCAGACGGCCGCTTCGCCTGCCAGTCCATCCCTCAGTCCAAACGATCGCAGAGCGCAATTCGCTACCTGCCTCACCCTCATCATGGAGAAAGGTGCACAAGCCACCTTCAAAGCAGCCTATACCCGTATGCGAGCAGAATGGCAGTGAGTTCCTGTTGCGCCTTCCCAGTTGTGAATGTCGACTGAGCTGCTATTCGCTGCAGACTTGATACACCAAAGCCTTCCAACTCTCCCCGCTTCAGAACCACAAGCAATGAGAGTGCTCACAGCGCAGCCTCTACCACGTCCACTGGTCTTGGCCTCGAGGGATTCCGTCTACTACCGACCCCTTCGCCGAATCTCGATACGAGGCCGTATTTCTGAGTGAAAACGAAATACACTGAAAATGATATTCAATGCGGACTGGTGTCACGAGCCTTTGTTGAAACGGACTTTGACTACGTGTAATGACCCTTTAATATTTAACGACTATACCACTTCTTCTTCTTCTATGTTGACACAGATCCTTTCGTACTTCTGGCTCAAATAGGGCGGTTTTCTAGACTGCCGCAACCTGTAGTTATCGTATTTTTCTATACCATATTTTCAGTTCGTTACGACATGCAATAAATCATGGTATCACTTCCAAGCAAGCGGTCATTGCGTTTCCAGTGTCAACGAAGTTCGGCGTTCAGTACTAAACAAATCCAGAGCAAAACTTTATCGACAATGTGGCGCTATAACACATTACAGTGAATGGCTTACGAAATGGTCAGTTGACGATGTTAACACATGCTGTCTCGATGTGGCAGTCTACTAACATGCTACAAGCCAGCTCAGAACGAACACGCAAATGTTACCTGCCACTAGCGTTGTCATACAATCCTGAGATCTTGTATTACACAGTCTACATCGAGCCTGGACAGTCTACCCATGTATAGCTTGCAGCTCTCTACTGCATGAGCCTCTTGAAGGTGGAAGTCATCCCTCCGCCGTTTGGCTGTGCAACGCGGAAATCACCACCTGTGAAAGTTTTTGTTAGTCAGCTGACTACACGCAACGGAGGATGAGTAGAAGCATTCCTCTTACCCTTATGATAGTTGAACCAATGCACAGCTACAATGGGCAAAGAGTAAGTACGGGTGACAGAGAAATGGTTTAACGATCGACATAACGTACCCTCAAAGTGACTCAACTTGTCACAAGTATCGGAGCTTGTCACAGTCTGCACCCACTGTGCCTTCTGAGAGTCGCCCGAAGTTGCGCCTGTTTCCCCTAGATGGAATGGAATATCGTTCGCTTTCGCATATGTATCGTGAATGCCCTATTTACGAGTCCAGGCTGTCAGTGTCGCGAACGTTCGTTCAGCGGAGCTAGATACGATACTGCTTACTTGTACGTGAGAAGCCAGGTCTGACAAATCACCATGGGGATAGTAGTCAACTCCAACGATATCAACAGTATCGGCACCAGGCCAAAACCTTGCATAATCGCTCGCGGAGCCGATCTAATAGAATAAAGCACTGTAAGCCACAACCGAGATTCTGATAGTACAGGGTTCAAGGTCTTACGTTGGGGCACCAGAACATTTTGACGTCAGGCAGAGCATCTTTGACGGCGGCAGCCATTGTTTTCCAGCCTTCAATGTATTCAGAACCGCCGCCGGAGTAGTATGATTTCCCAGATTGAGCATCGTCGGAGTTTGGTGTAGTATACCAATTCTGGAGGGTACAAGATTAAGGTTTAACTCCTGACTTTGCACATAGGCACATTACGAGTAACTCACCATTTCGTGACCGAAACGTAGATACACTTCAATACCGGCATCGACAAATTGCTGAAGCACTTTCACGGTCTGCAGGGCTTGTGTATCGTCGTCCGAGGTTAAACCACCCCAGCCGTAGACGGGCATAATACTGAGGACAGCAATCGCTCCTGTACCTTGGAGGTAACCTATGTACGGCAGGACCTCGCTTCCGTCGAAGTAGGTGCTTACATCGCCTGCACGTGACGAGATTGATTCAGAAAGGAATGCATCAATTTCTGGTAGCGAAGTTGACTACTATATTCCGTATCAAACGCACCTTTCTTATACTCATCTCCCTGGATATGAGCGTACGCACCAAAGTACTGAGCGTCGGTGCCAACGGCGGAATTGATCTGAGCAGGTGTTTCAAGTGAGCCCGTCGAGCCATGGGAGTGATCGCCATCATCTGTGATCCAGCCCCAGGTAACGCAATTCTTTTTAAGCCACGAGCCTGTATGCGATGTCGAGTTGCTTGTTGCGGCCTTGGTAGCTGCGATGGTAGTGTTCGAAGTGGCACTGCTGTCGTTTTCATTGTCACCCGAAGAAGCATCTTGACTGTCATCGCTATTGTCGCCTGTCAGGGTTATCTGTGATCCAGACGAGCGTGCACATCTCTTCCTCAGGCTACCTCGGTGGTGAAGTGGGTCTCTTGCGCGGCGGACATGTGCAGCAAAGGGCGAGCTACGCGCTGAGAGCTCGAGATCCTCGTTCATGCGAGGCTGATAGTGATTTGCCGAGACCAGCGCTGCCTGAGCGATAGCTGCAAGCGTGAGAGCAAGACTAGACGGTGCGAAGTACATTTTGAGATGGTTTGCTGAGACTGCCAGAGTCTTCAAGTTGCGTAAATCCTGTAGGCGTTGGGGTCGCGCTGGGCGAGTGTGTCGTAAAAGGGCGTGTGCAGGAAGGACCGCGACCGAGGGAGCCAGACCTTGTGCCAGACAGAGGTCTTTGCGAGAAGTTGCAAGATGTGGATAATGAGTTGAGGTTGAGCAGAGCAGAGCAGAGAAGCAGAGCTGGCGACCATCGCAACGTGTCGACAAATCTGTCAGACTTCTAAACTTCTAAAGGGCAAGCGCGTGTGTGGCGTTCACGTGCCGAGGATACATATATATAGCAAGGCACAAGGGCTGAAAAGCTGCACGTGGATGATCGCTCTACATAGGAAGCGGAAGACCTCAAGCACTGCAACTACTTGCCGCAATCTTCGACTATGCACATGTAGCTTTGCGTAGACATCTCACCGATGTGTCCCATGGTGGCGCTTCACGAAAGTCAAGCGGGTGCCATTTTCACCAAAAGCGACCAGAGCGGGCCTATACTACGGTACTGCGATGCTCCCAAGGTTGAGCATATGTGACAGACTGTGTCAACCCTTTATACTCTCTAGGACACGACTGCCCTCCGCTCCGTAGGCCCGGCTGTGTAACGGTAGGACAGTAGTGACCAGAGTGGCGTTCAAGCTGAGCTGAGCTTGTCGAGCACAGCTAGCATTTGATGCTGCTCTTCCATAGGTCAATTGCATCCGTTATCTTCAGATCGTATCAGGCACATCCGAACCCTTGAAGTATAAGCATACCAGCAATTTCCCCAGAAATATGTCTTACTGGAATCTCTATAGCTATGGTCGTTTTGGCTACCCCCGACACATGTTCGGCTCCATGCTCGGTGGTGCACCAGTAGTCGCGCCCTTTGCTATCAACCCTCTAGCAGTGACAGCGCCATTTCATCCATTCGCAGGTCCCTGTCCACCAGTGCCTGCTGCTGCTGTCCCTTACATGCCAGGCGTAGCCTCACATTTGTATGGATGGCCACCGGTACCTGCGTATTTGTAATTGCGAGGACACGTATGCCTTTCACAACCACGTACACTTGCGATTCTCCGAGAATAGCTACCATTCCAACTTTCACGTGCGCCTGGATACCGTCATTATGTATGTTACATTCATAGTCCTTGTCTGTCCGATTTCAGCTAGCTAGCCTTGCACCGCAACTTCAGCCTTTTAGCCTTTACGTAAATTTAGCCTTGACGGAAATCACAGTGACTCGACTGGCTTAATCCCCCTGAAACTTACTCTTCCTGAAGGTTACATTGTGAGGTGCCCAGATGGTATGCGGAACGTCCTTTCTCCTTTCGTCCTGCGTGAGCAGATGTCTTTACAAGGAACACCGCCGATTTCAGTATGTAAGGAAAGGTAGTTACCTTTCAACCAGGATGTTATCTTGATTGAAGTCTGTGTCTGATCATCTTGATTCCAAGAGTTCGTACTTGCTTTCCTCGTTCAAACGATTTGAAGCGCTCAAGTCTAACTTCACTGCCGTGCATTGCTGAGAGACCACCATGAGCGGCGTCGACGTACAAGACCTTAATCCCGTAGTCATCGGCAAAAGGACCACAAGAGGTTCTAGAGATGGAGGCGGATCCAATGGCCAAGCAAACGACAAAAAGCAATCAGGAGTAGTCGGTATCGGTGGTAAACTAGAAAGTGGAGCCGCTAGAAAGCTCGATGATAATGAGACGAAAGCTCCTAATACCGTTGGCAGAGAGGTTGGAAAGGTGTGCCTTTTTAAGATTAGGCCATAGTTGATCTTTGATAAAGACTAATCTATGTAGTCTGCAGGCTATCCAGACTGCTCGCGCAGGGAAAGGATGGGACCAGAAAGATTTGGCTAGCAATCTGAACATCACAGTGAGTGCCTTTGAGCAGCCCTGCCGTCAGTCTTAGCGATTTAATGAGACATGATCGCAACAGAAATCGGTAGTGGTAGAACTGGAACAGGGTATACACAAGAAAGACAATCAGCTACTTCAACGTTTAGAGCAAAAACTAGGTGTTTGGCTTACAGGAGGTTCTGATAGAATCGGCACTCCGACTCCGAAAGCAGAAAAGCAGAAGAAGAAAGCAGCACACGCCAAGACTACTTCGAAGAAAGACCAGGAGAACGTGAACAAAGATGAAGAGAAGAAGGAGTCCGGAGATGACGAGAATGTTTCCACTGACGAAGCGGTTGCTATGGATGACAGTGAGACGGACAAGAAAGACACCAAAGCCAAGAAGGTATAGCATTGAGCTCCAATGATTATTATGTAACAGCAGTACTTGATTGCGCAACGCGACTCTGATTCATTTCATGGTTCTGCAGTAGAGATATTCGAGGGTTGGCCTGCGTACCTCTTGTGGAGACGGCCGGACTTGAACCGAGCTTCCTGGACGTTCCGGCCAGTAACCACGTACAGGCTTAGATGCAGCTCACTGGACGTAGCATGTACATTCTAACGATGGGAGCCGGGTCCTGCGTGAGGTCCGATCAACTGTCGAGAGCTCGTTGCTTGCGAGCAGCATCGTGATGTGTCTTATCCGCAATGCAACCTGCCTGCACCTGTTCAATTCTGCATCCTGTCGCATGCAAAGGCGACAGGATGCACGGAACAGGTGTAGGCAGGTTGCATTGCGTCAAGGTAGCCTCTCGGTGGAGGATTTGGAAACGTTCGAATTGGCAGTTTGCAAGTGAAGGTCCGATTTCGTGCCCAAGGGCGGCCATCAATGGGCGAACTTGCGCGCTACGGTTATTTAGAAGGAGTGGAGGTGTATGCAAGAAAGGCTGGGTCTTCTGGTAGGTCGAGTCCTGAAATGCACACCGTACTTGCCTGCTGAGCAGTATATCGTCAGGTCGATCATCCTGACCTGCACGAGACATCTCCATCATTCACCTATCTCTTCTTCAAACATACAAGATGGCTTCAAGCTCGTCTAAGAATGAAGCGCCCGCAATGACTGGCTCATGCCACTGTGGTGCCGTGTCCTTCACCAGCACGTCGGTTACGCCTACAATCACAAGCTGCTATTGCAGATGCTGCAGCAAAGTACACGGAGCGCGTGAGCTGTCGAGACATCTGTTTACAAGAACAAAGCTAAGATACGGGTTCTCGAACAATTATTTATCACGAGTCAACAGCTTTCGCAGCGTTTGCTGATGTCCCCACTTCCGATATCACGTGGAAAGGTGAAATGACAATCTATGCACCATCGTCCAAAGCAAAGCGTTACTTTTGCAAAGAATGCTATACACCAGTCATGATGATCTATTCCGAGATGCCGGAGAATACCTGCGTCTGTGCAACCATCATCGATGAAGAATCACTCGAGAAACCTCTACCCAAATCGAGCATGAACATCTTTGTAAAGGAGAAAGTCAGTTGGTTCGACATACCTGCAGATAGTGGACCTAGCTATGACACTTTCTCTCCTGAATGGAAGGACAAGTACGAATGGGCTAAATCATCTTCAGACGTGGCAAGTGATCTCAAACAATTGAAGATATAGAAATAGTGTCTCAGATGCAGGAAAGCAATGATTCTGTGGTTACAGACTTCTCTGCACTGGAGAGAAATAGGCAATTAATATGAGCTACAAAATATGATGGCTATGCATGATTTGCGAATGAACGTTGGCATTTTTAGTCTCTGTTCTTTCCTTTCTTGTATATGGTAGCGTGACTGAGAAGAAGATATACTGCAAGAAAATTACAAGTCAGCCAAGTCCGTCCACATCCCTAACCCACCAGAAACAACTCACATTTGAAGCAAAGAAGAGCGAACGGATCCTCTTCAAGCTCCTTAGGGTATGCGGCGCCCAATCTGTAAGCAGCAGCCATGCCCGAAATAACAGCTAGTTCATGGGCATTGACAAGTGTCCAAGCTGCAGCATACGTGGTGCGCTTCTTTCCGTTAAGCAACCACATCCAAGGAACGACCTTGACGTAGCTAGAATGAAGAGCAGGGTCAATCTCGAATCCCCATTTTACGCAAGAAAGTAGAAGCTCACTGTGTCCACGAATGCATCAATTGATGCCACCAATCTTCTCTGATAATCTTGTCCTTGTTAATCTCATGTCTAGACCAAGTGTCCTCATTTTTCTTGTTCAAGAAGATAGTCTGGAAAATGTGTTGTTCGAATGGCATTTTGGCTTCCTTCAATTGGTACTGGAAGTTGCTGCAATCAAAGCACATTTCTAGTAATTTTGGGTCCTGTGGTACGTTCTTAATGAGATACATTGGATTGTAATCGGTCTTGCCGCGCGCAACTCGGTCAGAATCGTCGCGTCCTGCGATATTGCTGACGGCTTGCTTGTCATCAAACTCGCAGGTATACCATTTCTTCATGTACTCGGTATCCTGCAGGTCAGGGGAAGTAGTCAGCAAAAAAAGACTTCGCATCGCCACGAAAAATGCGAAAAGTGGGCTTACATTGTGTGTGACTGTGATATCATCAGCCCATTTTGTGCTCCCTAAGACCTGTCTGTCAATCCACCTTGAAGCTTTTCCAAGTAGGCGTTGAGCGGTATCGGCCAGGACACAGAGTACGATCTCATCGTACTCCTCCAAAGTCTGCGGAAGATCCTGGTCTGCGCCGTTTGGATTGTGATTGTCTTCTTGAGGCCTTCTCGGTCTAGTCAAAACCTTGACACCTTTACTGCCTCGTTCTACAACAGCGTCCACCTCGGTCGAAAGTCGGACCTTGACACCTCGTGCTTCGAGAGCATGCTGCCATTTAGTGTAGAACTTGGTTTCTTCGGGAAAGACGACCATGGGAGGGAGGTTGGAACTGAGGGACTTCTCGTCGATTTGATACCCTGATCAAATGCATGTCAATCAGCCTTGCCTTTGAAGAAAGACATTAAAGTACCTACACATTCCGTATGTAGGACTGGTGTAAAGTCTCTCCATCATGACTGTAGGGAGATTGGGCGTAGCGTTCCCGGTACCGAGGAAAAGGGCGAGACTGCGCAAGAAAACTGTTCAGTGTGCTGCATGGTAGTGATTCGCAGAGACAGCTCTTACGCGGGGTATATCATGAAGTTGAGAAAGCTGCAACAATCGACTGTCAGTCCGCTACACCAGAAAGAGGAAGTGATATGATGAAGAGACGCACTCATCGGAGAAGAAGAACATTTTCAAGCTGATTTTGATGGGTATAACAGCGAAGAAAACCTCAAACCACCTCATGAATCGGATGACCCATTTGAAACGTTTTATTTCGTTGGAGTGTTTAGCCAGCAACTCGGTTGGAAACAAGTTGGTCCAGAACTGCGAACGGTATGTTAGTCACCTTGATACATATAAGTCAATGTGTGAAGGACAGAACATACAGTATCGTCCTTTCCGAAGGCAACTTGTAGATCGACACTAAGATGCAATGAAGCTATGTCAGGGGCAATAGATTGGATATCAGGCAACCTGAAATCTTACTGCTGTGCTTGAACGTCGGAATATTTCTCGAAGAAACGGAAAGTATGGTGGTATATGTACGATCCTCTGTGAGACAAGGTGCGTAGAAAGCGAAGAAGTCAGCTCGTGCGCGCAAGGGGGCTGTCGGCCGTGAACAGCGGTAGACCCACCCTTGCACTCCCTGATTCATCCAAGCAGCACCATACTTCTTTTCATCGATGGGAATACTGAAAGCTTGACCACCGCAATAGTTCTGTGCTTCAATGAGCGTGACATCGAAGCGATCGGGATGGTTGGAGAGGCCATCGGCGCACGACATGCCTGTTCAGCGGACGGAACATACAGAGAGGACGCATGAAGATCAGCATATGCTGTTATGAAGGGACGCTGAGCTGGTCTATAGGATAGCGTCTCGAGGTACAGTTGCGCCACTGCCGTCCGAAGTAGAGTTGGGAAAGTGAAATCAACTGACCAGCGGCACCGGCACCGACGACGAGGACTCTCTTCTTCTTGTGATCTTTGTCGGTCATCTTGGCTTGTCTATACTGAGTCTTTCTAATAGTAGGCCGTTAGAGAAAGAGCACAACGGTGAGAGTGATGGATTGATTTGCAACGCTGTCACGCAGATCGATCTCGATCGGCCATTTCGCTTCACGTGCCAGATCTGAAGTGAGGCTGCGATTGAGAAAATATCAAGACATAGTAGCACACGAAGCATGCTTGCCTCTGTCTGTGTACTTCTCCGTTGGTCTGCGCTGTGAAAGCTTTGGATCTTGTTGGCAAAAAGTCGCCTATAGCCTGCCGATCGCCTTTTCTTGACGCCCTAGATATTATTTTAATATTTCATTCCATTGACCTGCATTGTTATACAGAGACCAAAAGTATGCGACGTTCAGGGACGAATTGGTGTGGTGATAGTTGTGCGATCTTCCAACTGCAGACTGTCACAGATAATGTGTCTGTGGCAGCCGAGTGAAGGAAGCAAGCATTTCGAGTTCTTCATGGGTTCTGCTCTGGGCAAACACGCTGGTTGAACAGGAAACGTGTATGGTGGACGCTATCCAGATTGTATGCAGCAACAATTCCCACATTCTGGGCACTCATGTCGTGGCCAAACCGTTTCTCAGCTATGATTCCATATGCGAGGCTCTGCTGCAAAAGCATTAGTAAAGACTCGAGAGCTTGTTGACAACAGACGAGGCGTCGATATGGACCAGACTCGCACCTATGAATCTACCATCGAATGGAGCTCCTTTTCCAGACCTTCCAAGCTTTCGCTAAAGTTGGAATAAGGAGAAAAGAGCTCAATTCTAGTTAACGTAACATTCTTCGACGCGTCTATTAAACCCAAGAATTCGGCGCGTAAACAAGGAAAACACCGGTAAATGGTGCTGAAGATATGATAAATTATGGTAAAGTGACGAGACGTTCAAAGGTGAAAGGTAAATGGACGTACATCAGAAGTACGTCTTGTTGCTATTGACCTGTCAGTCACTAGACATGCTTGATCACATATCTGTGAACAGTGGGAGCCCCATTTCATCACGTTCAGTCGCCCGCCAATCTGTAGGATGCCTGCAGCTGTCCTTGCACAGGGTTGTAGTTATCATGGACTGCAGTCAGACTTGATCTACAAGCTTGAAAGCCAGATAGATTGGCTTAATGTAATGCGTTAATGACTATCGGAATATCGGCTGTTCAGCTGTGGGTGTGTCACTGTACCGGTATCATCAGTCAGGCTTGACAGGGCAGCTTTCTTGCATTTTCAAGTTTGAGAGAAGCTGCATGATTCAGTGATAAAGTCAAAAGCCGAGCTGCAGAACAACCACAATTACCAGCTTGTCACGGATGTTAAGTGGTCCTTGTCCTGTGAATACAGTGCACCATAAGCACACTCCCGTCAGCATTGATTTGATTATTATTCTGCTGCGCCCCCAATCGTGGGTCACCTAGAGCTGCATTCCTGGCCGCAAACGACATCGACGTCTTTTGCAAACACTACGAAGCGAAGCATTCGGTGAGCAGGGTCTGCAGCAGCCAATCTTGAAGAGGAGGGACACCAAGTGGGATTGCAGGAGAAGAGCAGCAAGTCCTTGTTCAGTCAATCATTGTTCGACCTCGAGTGCGTGTTTGGTCAACTTCAGCCCGAGAGAAGATCGATAGACGCGTGCGGCACACAAGCAGAAGAGCGGAGTTGGTCAATCATAGAGCATAGCACAGCACAGCACACCTATCCGCATTCATTATCCACATCCCGCACTTCCCTGGCCGGTCTCGTTTCGCAGTCTCGGATGGCCACCACCTCCCGCTGCTAGACTTTCACGCCTGGAGACTCAC
Organism: Cystobasidium ongulense; assembly: GCA_022835595.1. NCBI lineage: Eukaryota > Fungi > Basidiomycota > Cystobasidiomycetes > Cystobasidiales > Cystobasidiaceae > Cystobasidium > Cystobasidium ongulense. The sequence continues at coordinate 191,587 of BQUP01000004.1, forward strand.
TCCCGTACGTCTGCTCGCACACCTGCAAAGGCAGTATAGCGTGTGCAGAACAAGCACTGTAGCTTGTTGCTTTCGATGCAACTGCAGCAGCCTCAGCGCTTTGAAGACCCTGCTGCATCAGCCGCCGCCTCGTTGTCGCGGCAGCCTCAAAGCACCAGCAATAGCGACTACACGCTCAATGGCGCATACCCGTCACAAGCAAGCAGTGCAAGCATAAACAAGATGCAGCATCCACACCTCCAGAGCCCGTACCAGACTCGCACGCAACCTCTACCTTCGTCCTCTTCGTCCGCCAACGGGCAAGGCGGAGCATTCCAAGTCCGCGACCTCCAGCAGAGTCTGGACGAGCCGACGATGAGTGCATCAAGTAGCAATACCCATGGGGGCTGGAGCAATGCGCAAGCCTCCAGCAGCAACAGTAACATGAACGGCAGAACTGGGAGCAATGCATTCACGCCCAACGGCAGGGAGAGTCCGTCCAAAACAGCAGCACTCGCTACTAGAATGCAGAACCTGAGCTCGCCGCCGCCGAGGACGCCCTCACAGCAAGGGTACTCGCACAACAGTAGCGCAAATGGACAAGCTAGTACGAGCACACCATCAGCTAGAAGCTCGGGTGCGACCGCTACGCCTAGCTCTGTCACTCCGGCTGCCACAAGCGCTAGGTCGCGGAATCCTCTGATAGATCTTATTGATACCGAAAAGGGCTACGTCGACGATCTTGGGCTGGTAATAAAGGTGGGCTTAGATCTACAGTGCGATATCGTCTCGCCTCCATCACTGACGAACCCTACTCTCGGTTTCTTCGTCTACAGAAAGTTGCAGCTGCATGGTCGCGCTCAAACTTTCCACCTCCAGCTTTAGATAAGATGTTCCGCGCAGTCGAAGCTGTATATCGGATAGACAAGCAATTCCTTGCGAAACTGAACGATATTGGGCCTAATCCATCTAGTCCAAAGGCTTTAGGCGATCTTTTGATGCGTTGGGTAGGTCTCTTTGTCCCTCTCCGGGGTGTGAAGACTCATAATTCATCTTGCTAATATCATGCCTATCACTCAATACAGATTGATGACCTGGAACCTGCATATACAAAGTATGTCAATGCATATCAAGGCGATTTCGACAATTACGCTCCTGTGCAAAGCAATCCCAATCTACAAACGATCCTCCAATCATTGCCACCCCTAGCAACCTCGCCCTTCCAACCCGACGACGATCCCTCACAAACACACAACCATCCCACACTAGACGCTCTCTTCTCATTACCACTAGAGAGATTACAGTATTACAAGAAACTGTATGGAAAACTACTCAAGTCAACACAACCTGGCAAGAGTGATCATAATTTACTAGTTGGGGCGAATGAGAAATTAGATTGGCTAGTCGAAATGAGCAGGGAATCTGGGGAGAGAAGAGTGACAGATGAAGTGGATACTGCCCCAAATATCCCACCTCCGCCTCAGACTTCTACCAACGGACCTTTCCCGATCGACAGCGGGAGGAGCAGCGATGAACAGCAGAGACAACGGCAGCTTTCGCAGGCACCCCACCCGGTCCCTCAGTCGGTCCAGCAAACCAACTCTCAACCACCCTCTGCTTCGAAAGGTCATCTACCACACCTTTCATCAGCGCACTCTTCGACCTCGAGCAAAACATCGCTTAACCCCATCACTACAAACCTCTCCCGCCCTCCTTCTGATGGAAATGCATCAGCTGCTTCGGCTTCATCTGTTGAACGATCCTCTGGGCAGACGACCGCTAGCAACGCTAGTACCGCGCTTACCGCCGATTCGCTGTCAGCTGGAGGTGCGAGCGCGCTATTGGATCTAGAAAGACGCCTGGATACATCGAGAACTCTGGACATTTTCTCTATGAAGCCAAAGGTACGTGCTAGTCTCCCTTTTCCGACGCGAGCAATTTTCATCTCAAGGCTAACTCACATTGAATGTGCTGTGAACAGAAATGCAAATTGCAAATGAATCCACCGAATCTTCCCTATCAGCGCTCAGTTCGCATAGCTGGCGATGTCCAAGTCTCCTTCATTCCTGCCTCCTCCACTAATCAGCAAGAAGTATTCACCCCATCCGCCGTTATCTTCCTTCTCACAGATCTCTTCCTGCTTTGCGAGCGTATTCCATCGCCCGCCAATGAACCCAATAAGACAAACCCTTATGCCGAATTCTGGCTTATGTATCCGCCTTTAGCGACGAAGCACCTACAGGCACATCGTTCACAAGATCCAGCTGCCGATACTGCTTTTGAAATTGATATCATGCGCAAAGAACGGATGACGGTCTTTGCTGAATCGAGGGAGAAGAGGGACGAATGGTTGGAAGCCTTCCAAGAAGCCATCAACTTTGGTGGAGGGGCTGGAGCTCTGCGCGTGAATACCGATGTAAGTCGGTCAATTAGCCCATTCACAGCTGCTTCGATGTCAGCGGGCGGAAGAAGTACACCTACTTCAACTCAAAATGGCCCCAGTCCCAATGGCCACATCTCCAATTTGCCTCCGCTTCCGGCCTCTACTACCACTTCATACTTTCCGTCCACCTCACCTTCACCTCATTCCAGTAGAGCCCCAACACCGCAAGACTCGCAAGGCATTCCAGCGCAACAACGTCCCTTGCCGCCTTTGCAAACTCAGAATCTATCGGCACAACAGGTACTGTCACCTGAGCGTATGCATCCCATGACTGCTGGACCTCAGCAACAGCAGTACCAAGGCTCTATGAGCCAATCTCCCTTACCGCCTCCTCCCAGGAATCAGGCTAGCTTGCCATTCCCTCCTGGAGCAGGTCCCATGCATTCTCAATCACCGCCTATGCGCGCGCTACCTTCACCGATGCAACAGAGCTTTTCACAGCCTTCTCTCTCGCGGCCACTACCCCCTAACATGCAAGAGGGGTCGCAACAAGGCCAATACCGCAACCATCCTCAGCATGATTCGTACTCCATGCAGCAGCAGCAGCAGCAGCAGCAGCACGGTCAATACAATGAGAATTACCCTCCTGGACAATACGGTAATATGCCACCTCCACCTTCTCGCAGTGAAGGCCTTCACAAAGCCCCATCCATGCGTTCCGTCGGCTCTCTATCGTCTCGATCAAGTGGTCCCGGCAGCTCCAACACGCCATCGCCGATACCGCCACTACCTATGAAAGAGCAGCAATCGCAACGTGATTGGCAAGGTGCTCAAGCTGCAAATAGGCGCATGGAGTACGGTATGCAGCAAGGTATGGGAGAACAGGGCCTGCATCCGGGAATGGGCGTCGGAGAATATGGCATGCAGCCCGATATGCGCAATGGTGGTCTTCTATCGCCTAGCAGGTCACAAGCTGGTATGACGGCTGCTTCTCAGAATGCTCAGATACACCGCTCAAGATCCGCCGAAGGCCTTCGAGCTGATCATTACCGCATGCCTTCTGCTGTGCTGAAAGAGTCATTACGAGGACAGTCGATGCCAACTCAGTCCGGTGTGCGCTCTTTGCCGACTAGCAGAATGAACAGCGGCTTTGTCAATGACGACGATCCCGATATCTCGCCACCTACAAGTCCACGCCTCGAAGGTCCAGTTACGAACCAGCTTGCTGCTCAAATGAAATGCAAAGTATTCGTACAGTCGGCCAAGAGTCAATGGAAGAGCTTGGGCACGGCGAAGTTGAAGCTGTATTTACAATCACCTGGCAATCGGAAACAGCTAGTCGTGGAAGACAAAACTGTTCTCATTTCGACAATCGTGCTGGAAGATGGAGTGGAGCGTGTCGGCAAAACAGGTGTCGCAATCGAGCTCAGCGACAACGGTCAGAGGACAGGCTTGATATATATGTTGCAGCTAAAGACGGAAGCATCAGCTACCGGTCTTTTCCAGCAGCTTCTTCTTGGTTCCAGCCGCGCTTCGGCAATGGTCCTCAAATAGACGCTGTAAGACACTTGGGAACGAAGCATCGCCGGCCTGAAAATATATCCCAGCTGTATATATACAGTAACCACATCTAGAGTCTATAGCTCCTTCAACAAGGCAGCATCATATCACGAACCCTAATGCCGCAGTAATCCTTTATTTCGATCCGATCCTTGCCGGTTCGGTTGAATACATCACACTTTAACGACGAAAACAACAAGAACTTGTACCACCAGTACTACTAATCTGGCATCTGTGTCAACCAGCGCCACCTCAAATCTTCTTTGAACACAGGACTTCGCAACCGTGCTGCGCAGGCAGTAGCTTTGCATCGCAGTAATTTTATAACACTGGAAACATAAAGTCGTTCGCCTTTCCGTTCATGACACCTACTTCTCTCCTCCTTTCTCGTTTTCAATTTTTTTTAGCTCATACCATTAGAGGGTTTTCAGTATATTGTATTTTTTTAGACGTCTCCGGCATAATCGTATTGATTCTCATTCGAAATCAGCTCACGCACATTCGGATGAATAGACTGGTCCGGAGCAGGGAATGCCTCGGATTGCCGTTGCTCTTAGGTTTCTCCTCGACGTGCGTTGGCGGCAAGGCTAACAGATCATACTGAAGCCAGCAAGCAAGCCTCCATTATCATTTCGATTCCCTCATACAGCTAAAAAGGCGTGGTCGCAGGCTGGCGTTGAGCTCAGCAAAGAGCAAGTAGATATCACAAGACGTATCCGACCAGTTCGCATGACGAAGTCGATGTTAAAGAGTTCTACTAATACCTGAAGCTTTGCTTTGATAAAGAAGCCTCAGCTTTACGAATTCATATACAAGGGAAAGCACTGATGTCTAGATTTGTGCGCACGCTTGTCCGTTCGAGGGTATTCAATTCTCACGTCGGAAGCGCCTCGACTACTTAGTCTCAAATCTAGGAAGGTATATTAACGCTGGTATTGTCCACCGCCACCATTCCTGTCGTTACACAATTCGTTGCGCGAAATCAGTAACATTCCATGTAGGACTAGGAACGTTTCACATACCCATTCTTCTGGTCTCGGTTGGTATTCTATCAAACCTCTGCCTAGCCTGCTCAACGAATGAAGTATCCTCAGCATCTACCAACACGTCGCCTTCTCTCTCGCGCATCAACTTACCAAGCTTTCGTTACTTCAGCTCCTGGCAATCCTAGTACTAGCAAAAGCCAAAATCGCCCAAGCCAGCCTCCGACTTTCTTGCCAGTGACGCGTGTGAAGATCTGCTCGCCCGCAAGACCTAAACCTTGTGTCATAAAGAAGCGCATTGAAGGTAGCCGTCTATCGAGAGGCGATTCTGAAGTGGCGGTGTACAGAGCTGCGAGTTATTCCAGAACGCGTAAAATCAATGTTACTTCTTACAGAAGCAAACTTGACGGTACGTACCAATTTCATGCAGTATACCAGAAGCCGCGAATGCGCCTAGAACACCGAAAAGACTCGATACATCTGTGCCCAGCCATTTTGTCATGTGCTGCGCTGGCTTGAATCCAGTGACGATAAATTCACGTCTTAGGATACTACGTTGTACTATCGAGTCAGCTTTGACATATTTCCTGGACGCTTTCCAGACTTACCTATGCCATCGATAAGTCCACCAATCAGCAAGACTGTCAGATCGCAAGGGATTCTGCAGTAACGGAGGCCATGTACGTGCATCAAACGGTGCCAGTTTCAGGCTTTTTGGTAGTAGCTTGATAGCTATTGCGTGCAAGAGATACGCAGCGATAGCTACTTCCGTGTAAGCTAGATCTAGAAAATTCCAGACTGCCGCGCCAAAAACAATGGCTACCACGATATCAGACACATAGGAGCCAGCTAGAAAATCCGGTACTCCCAGACCTTGAAGGAAGTTGTGGGTTTCTTGTGGGAATCTGCTGTATTGTATTGCAGAGATCGAACATACGAGTAGAATGTGCGCGCGTAAATGGACCAACAAGGCGCTTTGAAGAAACCCGTCTTGAGGCAGAGGTGCAGGTATTAGAGACCCTTTGATGCCCCAATTCCACCCGAAACCTCGATGGCTAGTCATGAGGAAGATCGTATCTCGTAACGCTTGCCAACTGAATAGCGGTGGCGGCTGGTCTTGCGTGCTTTTTGCTTGATATTTAGCTTTGGCGTTGCGAGCATGGCTGCTCCGATAGGCTTCATCATAGCCGATCCACTTGTATCTGTCTCGCATGAATCCTAGCTCGATAGCTTTGGCTACTCCTACTGGAAAAGCTACATTCTTGATGAAGTTGAATCTGTGGCGTTAGATGGTAGAATGGGCAGGATGAATATCGACGTTCACTGCAGCAAGTCCAGCAAAGATGTGCCTACGCTCTAAAAGGTATGCGAGGTTCGAAGTCATACAGAGTGATCTTGTACGCGTAGTAGATGCCAACTGGAACCAGAGCCTTGCGTAGTAAACGAGTTGCGTCGGTCTGATGGACGACCAGCAGCCATCCTTGCAGAAAGAGCGGAATGACTAGAGCGAGAGCTCGCACGCTTGGGAGGTGCGGCAGAGCGACATCGCGGACCAGGTGAGATACAGCAGGCGCAATGTCCTGCATGTCAGCTTGCGGACCGCTTGATGGTGATGAGGAAGCAACTTGTTCGTCAACGTGGTCGTTTTGTCGTGGCTATTCTCGATCACGTCCAGATGCACACAGCTCGCTGCAGCGTGCAAAGAGCGACCGCAGTACTCCGTAGAGTGGGAGGGAATCTGCAAAACGCTTGCTATGCATGCTTGCTACTTTCACAGAAAGCTACAAGACGCCCACAGGGCCGGTCACGTGCTTTTGAGCCGATGGAATGTCGGCATACAGATTGTACCAGTAATAGGCTTGCTTAGCTGAACTGCGCATTTTGGTCAGAGGTCAGTCATTTCTAAACAGTAGAGACGACTGCACACGTTGAAGGCCTTGTCAGTTGGACAAGACGATCGGGTAGCTCGGCTCTGCTGTCTATGCCTTCCTACTTTTTGCTATTCTGTCAATACACCTATCAAGCATTTTGTACTTGGCCACAGATGTGAAGACTCTGGCTACACAAGTATCGTATCGTAACATAAGAAGGTCCTCCCGTCCACCCGCAAGCTATGCGCAGGCATCGCGACCAAGTATTTGGGCGGAAAGCTCGTTGCATGGATAAAGGGTGCACGGTATTTGTATCAATGGAGCAGTCTTCATCTGAGAGGCTTCGTTTTCTCTTCAGTACTTACACTTAACAGTCATATCAGATCTAGCTCACGATCTTCTGCTCTGCCATCTCCGAGTAGCCTACATGAAGTGGAAGAGAAGCAGCGCCGTCGCGGCAGTCGCCTTTGTGTGCACTGTTGCGAATGTCCATGGGTCAGCCTTCAATTATGGTACAGACAAGATACGAGGCGTCAGTCTGGGTGGATGGCTACTGCTTGAGCCTTTCATCACACCCAGCATCTTCACGGCAACCGGCGATCCGAAGGTAGTGGATGAATACACCTACGGCACCAAATACGGAAGTGCAGAAGCGGGCCGCAGACTCAAAAACCACTGGTTAGTCCACCTCATCTACTTCTTTTGCGAACATGATTGAGCTGAACAAATGCCACGTGCTACAGGGACACCTTCATCACCGAAGCCGATATCATCAAGATCAAATCCTACGGTCTCAACCATGTCCGTGTTCCAATTGGCTTTTGGTCAATTCGCAAGGAAGCTAACGAACCATATCCGGTCGGAGCTTATCCCTATGTGAAGAAGGCTGTTGTATGGTCCAAGAAGCACGGCCTTAAAGTTCTCCTCGACCTCCACGGCGTTCCCGGAAGCCAGAACGGCTTTGACAAGTAAGGCGTGCTATAGGCTGGTAGAACCCGCACTGAAGTCTTTACAAAGTAGCTAAACCTTTTTCGCCCTCATCTTCTGGTATTTCTGCAGCTCTGGACGCAGAGGCGGAATGGACTGGTACAAGGACTTCAATCATGTCCGCAGAACCCGGGAGGTACTGAAAGTACTCATCGACGATTTCATCGTCAATCCAAATTACCGAGATGTCGTCACCTCTATCCAGCCTGTGAATGAGCCCGCTAGCTTCCAAAATCAGGACATCATGCCGGTCCTGAAACAATATTACTATGACGCTTACGGAGCATTGAGGTACCCTTTTGGAAATTCCAGTCAGGTTGACACTTTGCTCAGGTGAGGGAGGCCACGAAGTATCGATAAGACAAGCTTCACTGACCAAGTTTTGCAGTTTATCCGATGCGTTTCTAGATCCTACTACTTACTGGCAAGGGTTCATGCCATGGAACAGCGGCGCCCGCTGGTCGGGCGTCGCCCTCGATACACACCCTTACACTATATTCTCCGACTACGAGGCACGGTACACTTATCAGCAGCGTATCGATGTCACTTGCCAGAAGGTTGGCCTCATGACTCAAGGATCGCTTTGGACTTACGCGGGCGAATGGAGCCCTGCTACCACCGATTGCGCAGGAAGTACAAGTGTCGCACCAGCCGCTATTGGGTCGTTTTATGACGGTACCCATCCTGCCGGCAAGAGAGTCGGTAGCTGTGAACCTTGGACCGGCAGTGGTGCAAAATTTTCGCCGGCTTTCAAGACTTTCTTACGCCAGTATTGGGAGGTAGGTGCCCAAAGACACCTTGTCGCTCTTCAAGGTAGTCCTCATAGCTTACGACTCTCCTCTCTCTGCTCCCGTCAGACTCAAGTGAACGTTTACGAAAAGGGCATTGGTTGGATCATGTGGACTTGGAAGATGGAAGCGGCTGACGAATGGTCGTATGCTAAGGGAGTCGAGTATGGATGGATACCCTCCAACCCAACTGAGCGGAAATATCCAGATCTCTGCAAGACTCGACTGTCCGCGAGTAGGAAACTGCTGAAGCGTGGCCAGATGCAGCATGGAGGTGAGTCGCTCAATGCTATTCGTATACCGGATGCACGCTTACGTGTCATCACTGTAGGACCGGCTCATGCTTAGACAATACAACCCTCACGCAAAATATACCCGGCTGACTTATTCGCATCGTTCTGACTGCTCGCGCTGGGCGTCTTCGATATTTGTAACAGTAACACATGTCCTAGTCTCTGAATATCAAAGTACACCAGTAGAGCTAGCCTTTACTACAGAAAGCTCTGCCGACCAGCTCGACTGTGGTAAAGTGGGATCATGTGATTTTATGATTTGTTACTGGTCAGCATATTTGCTACGCCAGATGTCAAGCTGATGCCTCCTTTCGACTGGTTCGTTACTGTATCTATACTAGCAGCGACTGGCTCGGTAGCGCAGAGGAGAGGCCAAGCGTTCACATGTTCGAAGAGCCTGTTAACGCACAACACCGTACCTATTGCCGCAATTTCCGTCGGAGCAAACATTGGCTTGTAGGATTCAGAAATTCAAGAGCATCGCATCGACGCATTGTTCTCTTGCCTGTCAATCTCCAGGAATGCCGGACTACAGGCCCCTTCCATGAACCTTAATGATCCCGTCCGTTGTCCACTCCGCCGCAATAATTCAAAGGCATGTTGATTGCGAACCCTGCAGTTCTCGGCCGATCATCCGAATAATACAATCAATAATGCAAAAGAATGCAAAGAAGTTGACTTGCAAGGCAGCTTGGCCAGCAGAATGCAAGACCTGGTCCTTCCTGCTCCTGCTTACCTTTCGCGTACTCAGACGAAGCTGCATCAAGACAAGATTGCTGAGGAAAGCCTCAAGACGGCCCATCGCCTTGAGAAAGTCGCCACTGGAGCTCCTGCAAGATGCCTTTCGAAAAGAGCAGTCTCTTCGCTACCTTCGCACTTCTACTCATCCAAGCTCTTTCGGCTCAGGCACTTGCTTTTGACTATGGCAATACCAAGATTCGCGGCGTCAGTCTGGGTGGTTGGCTTCTGCTCGAACCTTTCCTCACTCCAAGCATCTTCCTAGCTACCAACGATCAAAACGTGGTAGACGAGTACACTTATGGGCAAAAGTACGGATCAGCTGGAGCCGCTGCACGACTCAAGAATCACTGGTGAGCTTCTATATGCCATGCTTCTCAGAAGATCTGTCTCTGACACCGAATAACGCTTGACAGGGATACGTTCATTACTGAGAACGATATTGCTACGATCAAATCGTATGGGCTCAATCACGTGCGCATCCCCATAGGACATTGGTCCTTGAACAAGAACTCGACAGAACCATACCCCGTTGGCGCTTATCCCTACCTCAAGAAAGCCGTTGGGTGGTGTCAGAAATATGGTCTCAAGGTCGTACTGGATCTGCATGGTGCGCCTGGAAGTCAGAATGGCTTTGACAAGTAAGGAAGCCCAAGAACTTACAGGTAGACTCGAATAACAACTGATGCGCTGGGAATAGTTCTGGAAGAAGAGGTCCTATAGCATGGCATACAAGTCCCATTAACGTGCAGCGTACCCAGCAGGCATTGAAAATCCTCATTGACGACTTTGTCGTGAATCCTACGTATCAGGACACTGTCACATCAATTGAAGCGCTCAATGAGCCTGGCGGCTTTATTGGTGGCAATATTCTGGATGTAACCAAGCAGTATTATTATGACAGCTACGGAGCGCTTCGTTGGCCATATGGGACGTCTAAGCAGGCCGATACACTTCTCAGGTCAGTGAAGCTGCAATTAGCATCAACAGCAAGAAGGCTGACCACATCAATTCAGTCTGCACGATGCATTCCAGGATCCTGCCACTTACTGGCAAGGCTTTATGCCTAGTTCTGGGTGGTCCAATGTCGCTCTCGATACCCACTACTACTCCATCTTCACGGAAGATCAACTCCGATGGACGGGTCAGCAACGGATAGACGGCATTTGCGCTTTCACGAAATCGATGAATGGTGCTTCCCTCTGGGTGTATGCTGGAGAATGGACACCGGCTATTACGGACTGTGCGGGCAGCAAGACTATTCTTGGTGCAAGAGGATCCTCAATGTACGATGGTACTGCAGCGGGTTCCACGGCGATTGGCAGTTGTACAAATATGACAGGGAGTGGTGCCAACTTTTCTAATGAAATGAAAGTCCTTATGCGACAATACTGGGAGGTAAACATCGTAACATAGTACTCTCTATCCGTATCTCCTGACTGAAGCATTCATCTCCACAGACCCAGGCAAATGTCTATGAAAAAGGGATTGGATGGATACAATGGACTTGGAAGACGGAAAGACCAGACGAGTGGAGTTACCAGAAGGGCGTAGAGTATGGTTGGATCCCAAAGAATCCAGCGGAGAGGAAGTATGGAGATCTGTGTAAGACGAGACTGCCCCCCACTACAACGAGCACACGCACAAGCAGTACCTCGACCAGCTCAACCACCTCTAGATCGACGACAACCAGTACCACCCCTTTAACAACTACCAGAGTCACGACTACTACTACTACTACTACTACTAAGCCTAGCAGTACAACAAAGGCTACCAGTACGACCAAGCCAAACACTACCAGCAAGGCAACGACTACAAGCAAGCCAATAAGTACTACCAAACCGACCACTTCTACTACCAAACCAGCAACTACCAGCCGGCCGGCGACTACCATCAAGACTACAACAGCATCTCCTACGTCCAAAAGCACGACTCCCACAACACCCATCCCCACAACGACAGTTGGACTTGCGAAAGGGCGCGGACCAGCCTTGATACCTAGCACAACGAGTGCACCTACAAAAACGCCAACGCCTATATTGGCTAAAAATCGAGGCAGTCGTTAAGTATCCGGAACTCAGGAGGTGTACATATAGAGGAAAGGTGCAATTTCATGCATTGCATTGTCTGGTCTTGAAGTGACCGGTAGTAACAAGAGAATAGTCAGGTTTCAAATGCCAGGAATTTTGACGTTAAGTTGACTGTGCCGTCCAAAGAGTTGTCAACCTATTAGAGACCAGTCACATCTCGAAGGTTCGAGTGAGAAGAATTACAGAAGTGCCTGCCTTTACAACCAGGTCCCAGTTAAAAAGGCGTGATCGGCTGGACGTGCTGGTCTCTGCCTTGTCCGAACTCACAAAAACGATGAAGAAGTCAGCGAGTTCTCTCGTGCAGCAGGCACGAGCTTTTGCTCGGCCATCAGCAAGAGCTGGGCAGTTATGGCAGATGTCGCAAGCCCGGTCAATGTCCGCTGTTGCAGCCGCCCACGCGAAGCCAGTCGACGGCTTCTCCGGAGCAGTCGGCAATACACCTCTAGTGAGCAGCCTGCTCAAAAGCGCCTGCTTCATACACAGATGTCTGAGATACGTTGCTGCTTTACTTTCAGATCCGACTCAAGGGACTTTCGGAAGAGACTGGTTGTGTGATCATGGGAAAGGTGTGCCTGGCCCAGCTGCATGTAAATAGATCTGAAATGCTAATGACATTCACACAGGCGGAGTTCATGAACCCAGGAGGATCTGTGAAGGATAGAGCAGCTCTCTGGGTGGTCAAAGATGCCGAAGCGAAAGGTGAGCTGGTGGCGTGCAACACATTGGCATAAAAGTTCCAATTCTTAACCCTGCTTACTACAGGCAAAATTAGACCAGGCGGCACCATTGTAGAAGGTACCGCTGGTAACACCGGTATCGGTAGGCTCTCTTTTGGCATGTTTTGGTGGGCCAAGTTGACTGGCTCTCCCAATCTCAGGTCTTGCCCATGTCTGCCGATCTCGAGGCTATAAATGCGTGATCTACATGCCCAATGTAGGTTACCAATGCTTCATAGGGTCCATTGTAGTGCTAAATCATATCGATGTCGCAGACTCAAAGTCAAGAAAAGATAGATCTGCTGAGAATGCTCGGGGCCGAAGTGCATCCCGTACCAGGTAAGAAACGCAGTGTTGCAATTTTCAGGCTTACACTGACACGCACACTTCGATAGCTGTCGCATACGACAATCCTGAAAATTACAATCACCGTAAGCTTGAAAGCTTTCTCATCGCACCCTGCTTAGTCACTTATTCTTTTCCATAACAGAGGCAAAACGGCATGCAGAGAGACTCGAGAACGCCTACTGGACCGATCAATTCGACAACATCGCCAATAGACAAGCCCATATTGACAGTACAGGCCCCGAGATCTGGTCACAGACCGACAACGGCAAAAACCTCGATGGATTCACCTGTGCGACCGGTACAGGCGGTACCTTGGCTGGTACGACACGCTTCCTCAAGGAAGCGAGCAACGGAAGGGTCAAATGCTTCCTGGCTGATCCTCCTGGATCGGTGCTTTTCGGACACGTTCAATCGGGCTTCAAGGAGCTAGGTGACAGAAGTGGCAGCTCAATTACAGAAGGTGGGCTCAAACGTACCGAGACGTCCTGCTGTGTGTGCGGCTGACAGATTCCCGCCGGATAGGTATCGGTCAAGGACGTGTGACACGCAATTTACAGCCAGATATCCACCTTATCGATGAGTAAGTCATCGCTACACCGTTCGACGCTTTGCCGATTGTAGCTGATTTGAGTTCGTGAAGTTCTATGTATATACCAGACGAAGCCACAATCAACATGGTGTACCGCATGCTTGACGAAGAAGGTTTATACATTGGAGCATCTTCTGCCCTCAACGTAGTCGCTGCTGTGCAGATGGCAAGAATGCTTGGACCCAAGAGCAAGGTAGTGACTATCATTTGTGACGGCGCATACAGATATCAAAACAGGCTCTTCAGCAAGAAATGGCTAGCCCAGAAGGGACTGTGGGAAGCTTTGACACCGAATCTACGGAAGTATGCCGTGTTGGATTAATAGGCGAATAGTAAACCGAGGTCAGCTACAGTTGTGGTATAGCTATGTGGATACCCACCGTGAAATTGAGACAACCATGATACAAGGGACTACTTGAGAATACTATACTGTCAATACTGGTTGAATACAATATTAAGGTATATCAGAATCTCTGACGACTGGCTCAAAGCGGTTCGTGCTACGGTTTCAAGGCGCATGCTACAGCTTGCACTTATTGTGCTGTTCATGATCAAGGGATGCTTATGCTCGATAATTAGCCTTCTACAGGAAATAGTCGGGTTGCTGTAGATAGTAACATTAGCGGACGTAACGGCAAGGGAGACGCGTGAATCCAGCTCACTCTGACAATGCCGCTTTGCTGTTGTGCGGCTTGCTCTTTCGGTCCATCACGCTCATTCTCTGGCGCGGCATCGAACACATTAAAGTGTTTTGTGCCACCTGGACCAACTTCTAGTATACTGGCCATATTACCACATCTATAGCAGTAATTTGGCGCTGACCAGACTGTCGATAACCGGTCATCGTACATCACGCTGAAACCTTCCATGCACAATTGATGCGCTCGAAGAATATGATTCATATTGTTCACCTCGAGGAACTTCTTCACCACTTGGGCGCCAAATGTATATCCTGCACCTCGCGGTGAGATTGCAAACTCTTCTTTATCTGGATCAGGATCTGACCATACTAGATCTGCCATCGGTCCTTCGTGAGGTATCTCTGCGGATTACAAACGTCAGTATATGATATAGACGATACAAAAAGCGACACACCTCGGAAGCGATCTATGATTTTTATTTGGTCTATCCCATGGACTGATGGTGACAACCCGCCGTGCACGCAAAATATCTTGTCGTCGATGACAGCGCTTAATGTCAAAAAGTCGAACATATCCGTAAAGTAGTTCCAAACATTCGCTGATCCGTATTTCCGCGTACATTCGGTATAGAAACCATATGTCTGTGTTACCGCTCTGCTCTCGTGATTCCCTCGTATTAACTGGACTCGATCCGGATAACGTAGCTTGAGACACGTGAGCAGCGATATTGTCTCGACACTAAATAGGCCTCGGTCGACGTAGTCACCTGGGTAATCGTACAAAGCACAACCGTCAGTACTGCGCAGGTCTATACGGTCGCAATTGTACGCTAGCTCGCTCACCGAGAAAGAGGTAATTTGTATGAGGACAATAGCCACCTATCCGGAATATCTCGATGAGGTCGTAGAATTGGCTGTGAAGAGAGATCAGCGACAGCTTTGACATGAAATCGACTGCTTCCGTCCTCAGCTCACCCATGAATGTCACCGACCACTGTGACTGGCGCTGATATATGGACTACATTGCTCTCTCGCATGAGCAATCTGCGGGTAGGACCTATGCAATCAGTATCTTTTGACGAGCAACACACCACGTTCAACGGCAGGAGGTGTGACGCACTCTTTTGTCTTTTCGCATATCTCCTTGATGAGTGCTTCTCCCAGCAATTGCTTTTGCGCCAGTGTTGCAATGCATCTGCAATGGAAGCATCTTGTCAATGCACGAGGCCAGCTTGTTGGCGGACGCAATACAGCGTGGCAGCGACCGGCTTACGTGTCAAGGTCGAACTTGGTGTGCGTCGCCTCTGGAGCAGCCATGCTGCTGCCTGTGTCCTGCTCCTCCCGCTACGTTGTGTCGCTTCCTTGCGCCCGAAAGTCTGACTTCCCAATCGTTTGCAGTGTCTTCGCTTGCTATGGCGCAAGAACAGCAAGCCTGATCTGCGTGTGGGGATGGTGTGTGTAATAGTCTGAAGAGTGTCCTTGACGTGTTGATGGACTGGCAAGAGGTGAAGACTCGAGAACAGCCAGCAGTCTTGACGCTTCTTCCATCTCCGCCACTGCAGCTTCCAGCTTGTGCTCCATCCAATTCGCATGCATCCATGACATGACAGCTCACAGCCCAGCCGTGGACATCTAGTACGGGCTTTTGCTTTCAGCAGGTTTACCTCTCTGACGTCCGAAACCTCTTCAGTGGAGTCGTCGGGGCACACTTGCAGCCTACCGAGGTCATCAAGATAGCTACAAGGTGCAAGAGCGTGCAGACTCCAGATGCAGAAACATACCTAGCTGTAATTAGCAACGTCCAAAATGATCACGACGCAGAACAAGCGGCTTTGCTTGCCGTGGAAGGTTAGGCAGGACTATCTTTCGCAAGCCGCTGGGCGCTTTGAGGTTTCAGCTAATGTAACAAGCTTTGATTTTATTCACAGTCCGAGCTGGCGAACCTTTCGGCAAGATAACTGGTATACTACCCATCTTCTCCGACTATACTTTTACGATAGAGCAGTATGATGACACCACGTCAAGCAATGCACCCGTACTGGAAGCAGCTGGAAAGCCGATGCAAGCATGTAAAGTCTAGTATCACGGCCCTGTTGCATGATTCTCGCTGATTCGGAATTCCTTCAATCATAGCCTTTACCGTCAACTTTATTTCCAATAACGGTGCGAGTACTCTCAAAGCTATTACGGACGACATCGCTAGCCTAGGGGATCTAATGCAGGAGACAAAGAGACTCGCTGATATCGCAGGTAAGACATAGGTTAGATGCGTTGCGCCGATAGAGACGCGCTGATCAACCTTGAAACTAGCCAAGCACAATTACACGCCGAGTTGCGTTCCACCTTCCCATAGCTGGCTAGCACATTACACCGTAACGACTGCGGAGGGACGCCCACGTGCTTACGTTGTGCCCCGAAAGCAGGATAGCTTCTCTTCTATTTTAGCTTCATACGGTAGTAAAGCACTGGAGGGTCTACCTCTTTCATTGTCGGGTACTCTAGGGTCGTTCTCCTTCCTGGGCAAAATTCCTGGTGCAGCAATGGTTCAGCCGCCCGCGCTACCGCCGAGACCTAGAGTGCAGAAGATCTTTCAGCCGAAACTAGACGCCGATACGCAGTCCAAACTCCATACAAGGCGAAGCGAGTTCGTCACGATGGAAAAGCTAAGGTACTGTCCGTCTTCCAGTGTTCTAGCAGAAATATTTACTGAACCGACGATTATACAGCGTGCACGTGGCTACTTTCAATGCCAATGGCCAATTTTATGATGTCAAACACAATTTAGCAACTTGGCTGAAGCCAGAGGAACAACCAGATATTCTAGTTGTAGGGTGAGTGCTCGTATCTCCTGCGAAGCTAAGTGAGATCAACTGCCGATCTCAAGTCTGTCTGAAGGTTGCAGGAAATGGATCTGAGGCCCGAGGTTTTAATGGTTCGCCATGATACAGCAGTCGGACATGCTTGGGTCACCGGCATTCTGGCTTGTATGAACGAAGGAGCAGATGGTGAATCGAAAAAAGGCTATCAATGCCTCGAGATGAAACAGCTAGCAGGCATGTACATTGCGTGCTTCGCAGATTCGGCGCTCGTCAAAAGTGGTGTTATCGACGATGTCACTTCAACGAGTGTTATGACAGGTTGGGCGGGCTTTGCAGGCAACAAAGGTGCTTGCGGTATACGTTTGAAAGTGCACGATAGCAGAACAATATGCTTCGTTTCCGCACATCTCGCTGCTTTTCAAGATAACGTAGAGCGCAGAAACGCAGACTACAAGGATATATGCACGCGTATGGTCTTCCCACCTTCGGAGCGGATACCTTCGAGCAAAGCAGGCAGCGATAATTTCCAGACGGATGAACAATTTTACCCTACAATTTTCGACAGCGACGTTTTGTTCTTCTTTGGAGACCTCAATTATCGTCTAGACCTCGACATGTCAGAGAACAAAGCTCTTTTGGAAAAGAAGGAATACAAAGAACTTTTAAAGCATGATCAACTTAGAAAAGCACAAACTTCAGGCTTACCTACTGGATTAATACAATCACTCGCACATGCTTTCGAAGGATTCAAAGAAGGTGAAATTGATTTTCAACCTACTTATAAATACGATAAAGGAACGGACGATTTTGATTCTAGTGAAAAGGAACGTAAACCAGCTTGGACGGATAGGGTATTATGGTATAGTGGCGAAGAAATTGAGAAAAGGGACGACGGTCGAGAGGGTCAGAAAGTTGATGTGTCTTGCAAGTCCTATACATCAGCTATGGACCTTAGAATGTCAGATCATAAACCGGTAATGGCGGCTTTCGAAATTCAAGTACCAAGAATCGATATGAAACGAAGAGATGAAGTTGTTGAAGAGCTGAAGAAAGAAAGCTCTACCAGGTGAGAAAGGATGAAACCAAGTTAAGGAATTGTGGGCAAAGATCGAAGGAGCTCTGCTGGGATAGTCCAGCAAGTTCGTATCAAAGGCCTGGTGGAGCAAACGTCACTTCCAAAGCACGCTGCTCTTCTCAAACCAGTGATGCTATAGGAAGCTCGACAAACCAGCTTTCACCCGCTTCACCGTACAGAAGCCAGCCAAGTGACCTTCACCTCGTGACCTTGCCCTCGCGAGTTTGGAAGACTGCCCACACCTTCTGCTTCTGGGCAGTCAGCGACAAATCTCAGATTGGCTGGTGTATTCGAAAGACCTTATAAGTTCCAGGCAATTGCACCAGGAACGATGCTATATAGATGATGTCTATTAGACCGTGTTTAGCTTCTGTTGGATATACCTTCATAATCAATGAACACCTTTGAGCCCAGGCGCAGGTCGACGCGACTAGTATTCGAGCTACTAATCGGATCGAACAAGCCTGCAGCAAAGCGTTGCAACTACACAGGCGAGGAACATAGCAAGTATGCAGAGCCTGGTCTTTGCTCGATGTGTTCCTTCCATGACGAGGCACAGCATCCAAGGTGGTAATCTCACACCTCTCTCCAAGTCCTTGTTGTCACAAAGTCACGTGACATAATTCCGTCCAACACGAGCTTCCTTCTGAGGACAGAAGCAAGCAGGATCAGACTGAAGCAAGCAGAGCTTCGTTGGAGGTGTTGAAGTGGGGTATTGCAGCGTATGCAGAGACTAGGTAACTCTTGTTTGTGCATGCTTTGGGTGTGTTGCTTTTCTGCTTGCTTTGATGATCGAGCAGCTTTGAGGGCGCATGTTTACAGAGGGTTGCAGCTCGTCGACGGGTTAAGCCTGCATCGTCAACACGGCAAGAGGAGGAGCAGGATAGACAGGACAGACAGGATAGATAGGGCGGATAAGGAGAGTCGGGCTGCCATCCTCCAGCTCAGCGAGACCCCGGCCAGCTTTGCCGTCACTGCTGCGTGTTGCGTTGCTCGAGGTTGAGTGACAGTCCACCAGCCACCTTTGAAGACGAGAGCAAGAGACTACACCTTCAAGAGCTCGCTGCCCCAAGCTGGCATAGGACACACCAAGCGTCATGTCTGCCGACCTGCTGCAGTCGCCCGCTGCCAACAAGCCCTTCAACAGCCCGTCCGGGGAGCTTCGAAACGCACCTCCGTCGCCTGCCTTGTCGAGAGAGCAGATCAAGAACCGCTCTTCAAGAGGATGGAGCAGCAGCAACGGGAGTGCACAGCAGCCACCGTCAACCACCTCGCAGCTCAGCATACCGCCCCTCAACTTTCGCTCCAAAGGTCCCTCGCATCCTGCCGCCAGCAGCGCAGCCATGGGCCGGACAACTTCATACGAGTCCACTGCCTCCAATACAGCGGCAATGTCGCCTCTCGACGCTGGCTCGCCATTCGGCAACATTCTCGGGCAGTTTCAGAGTCCACAGGTTGAGAGTGCGCGCAAAGCCAGTGGATCATTCAAGGTGCTCGACAAGAAGGCCGTCTCAAACTCGCCCTTCCTGACCGGCGGCAACACACGATCCGCCACAGGCGCCAACTATTCACCTGCAGCATCGCCGCGGAAACCGTTCGCACCTGCTTCTGGCTTCTCATCCTGGCGTAACGGTCCTGACTCCAACAGCAACCCTCCTTCGCCATCTCGAAATGGCCTGCACGGTCTCGGCGTATTTTCAAGCACAACAACATCATCTTCATCGGTCCAAAACACAGCTCCCTCTCTACCATCACATCGAAGGAACAACAGCGATGTCGAGAACAGATACCCGGAATACGATGATACAGCTTCAGAGGTCCTGTCAAGATCCCTCAAACCAATTCAAAAGGCAGTCAAGCCTGATGTTTCACCGGCAACCCAATTCAATGCCGAGATGGAGTCGCTCGGACAGCCGAGAGCATTAGATATTACCAGAGGGAGATCCGATTCCGATGCTTCATCCACTGACCTCCTACCTCAACTACACACCTCCTTTGGCAACGGTGCAAAGCCTAAATCAGAATCACAAGCTCGCTCTGGAAGAAAGCCTCGTCTGAGCGTTGCCACCCTAGGCCACAGGGCTACCGTCTCTAACAGTCCTTTCCTATCGCAAGGTGGACCATTATCACCAGGTCTAGCAAGCACACTCCGTCATAGTGGCGGCGCCGGGGATGCACCGCTTGCTAGCCAACTTCCTTTCCCCCAACCTCCATCCGCTCTTTCTCCTCAACCTAGACGCAATCTGCTAGGACCTAGAGAACCTTCACTTACCGATCTCAAAGCAAAAGCAGAAGAGCAAGATATTCTCTCCGAATACTATAACGATGATGAAGCTCTCAACCAGTTGACTGAACATACCCTCGAAAGAAAGGCGTCAAAGAAGAGTGTCAAATGGGCTGAAATGGAAGAAGTTTGTGAATATGATGTCATGACTGAAGATGGTGATACTTCTTCACGACGCTCTTCTTCGACTGGTTGCTATGATGGGAACGAGGAATACGGTGATAGTTCGTATGATGACAATGATGAAGAAACTAAAGCTCAAGTCCAGGAGATTCTGAGACAACATGGCGTGCAGGATTTGGATGTGTTCGGGAATGGAGAAAGTGAAAGTTCAGATGCTTTCTATGATCAGAATCAACACATTACTGTAGGAAAACATAGCCCAGAGGAGGAAGATATCACAATCAGTAGATCCCGTCAAACTACAGTCAAGTCTGAACACATTCCACGCGATGCATCATTCATGTCAGAGCAAGCGAGCGTCATTGAAATGCCAGAAGCGGATCATTCCGGGTCCTCATTCGATGAACGTGATGGTGAAGCTGAGATTCAACAGCTCATCGATCAAGTTGAAGCTGCTTCGATGACTGGACGACCCCATCGTTTAGAAGACGTCTTCGGCTCGCCTTTCCGTCAAGATGAGTTTGGAATGCGCACTCCTCATTCTTCTATGGGTGCAGAGTCGAATATGAGTAGTGCATTGGGTACTCCTCAACTTTTGAATCGGAACGGAAGTTTGTCTAGACGTCCTTTACCCTCTCCACCCACCGTTGGACTCGGTTCCAGATCTCCAGTTGGTTCGCCGAGCAAATCAAGTGAGAGATCAAGGGGCGACTCGACGGATAGAAACTCTTTCCTTTTGCACTCCAGCGCTGCGGATGATTCCCTATTCTCCTTACCTGATTTAGCCCTTGGATCAGATTCCATTTTCGACTTGAAAGAAATGGGATTATCTCGCAAGGAATCGATGAGACGCTCTCCTGGTATCAATTGCTATAACGGTCCTGCTACCGCTTTCAAACCTTCCCTTCAAAATCAAAAGGAAGAATTACTACCCGCTGCAGATTTACTTGAGCGGTCTATCTCCCCCAAACCTTTCTTGACGGCGGAAGATGTGCGGAATTCGTTGAGGAGGAAACCATCTGTCTTGTCTCAGCTTCAAGAAGCTCCTCTTGCGTCTACGCCTCCTACTGGCGGTTCTATTACTTCTACTTCAAAGCTACCACCACCGCCAACGAAACAGATCTTTGATACGATTTCAACTAGTCCAGCTAGAAATGCAGCCAACAAAGCTATCTCAGCTCGCCCTGCTCCTCCACCTATCAAGATCTCCTCGGACCAGTTGCCCACCTTCAATACTTCTACACCTCAACCCTCACCCACGAAAGAGCCCGAGTCTGCCCTAGACCGACTTGTCCGCGAAGCAGCAGCTGGAAATGCAGAAGCTGTCCACGCACTCAAGGGCGATTGGGCGCAAGCCTACTCCGCTTCTGCTGCCAAAGATGCTCTTGTCCAGCGTGAGGAAGCGATTACTGCTGCTAAGAGAGCAAAGAAGGGCTTGTCGGCTAGTGCAGGACCTGGAGGACGTGGTAGGCATAGACGTAGCTTGTCAGCCGGTGACGTCAGCACAGACAGCATCGAAGCGGAAGAACTCACTGTCCAGCCACTCACTCCAAGACGCGAGGAGGCACCATCTTTGCAAAACAAAGCTCGACGAGCTCAAACCGCACCTAACAGTGTTGGAGCTTCCCAGATCGCTGAAGAAGGTACAAAGATGGATAGAGAAAACGGATTCAGTACTCAGCTTGGTCAAGCGCTTGATAATGTCGTTGATTTCCATGATCGTGGTTATAGAGTCAGAGAACAGTCGAGAGGTGTACTGGCTTATGATGGCTCTACTAGTCACCGTATCTCTACTGTCGGTAACGCTGGCGATGTCGATGCTGGTGGGGCTTGGAGAAAGATTAGACGCCCGTCGGATATCGTGAGTCGAATTTAACGACTGCGTGTATCCTGCCGATATACTGACGTTGAATGTACACTTTTCAGTTCGAGCACCGTACCCAAATCAGAGAGTACAAACAAGCTAGCGCTAGTAAAGCTAGAAACACTGGTGCTTTATTCGTCAAGATTGGCAAGCTCAAAGTTGGCAGAGACCTGCCTTTACCTCAAGAGCCGACTTTCGTAGCTTGCGAGCTGTTTAATGGTTTGGATCACGTCACCACTGGCGTTTCCCGTTTATCAGTCGAGACCGAGATCCAGCAGGAATTTGAACTGTGAGTCTTCGCAAACCTAGAAATAAGCGTGATGGAGTAGAGCTGATAATGTCGACTATTTTCACCTTGTAGTATTGCTCATCCTAATCTCGAGGTCACTCTGGCATTCAAAGTACGAAAAGACCCAAGCAAAGATCGACATCTCTTCCCTCGACCAAGCTCCGTTACTCCAGCTTCGCCAGCATCGAAACACGCTCACACAGGCTCGACAAGCGGGTTCCGAAATGGTCTACGCAACTTACTGTCTTCGCCAAAGAAGAACAAGGTCCGTCCAGCTTCCGCGATGGATCTTCGAGCTGCTTCGCCTAGCCCTTCATTCCCTGCTCATCCTTTGCTCGACTACCTCTCGGCCGATGGCGAGCTTTGCCGACTGTCGTTCAAGTCTGAAGTATTCCTGCCGAGCTGTACTGGCAAGAGGATCAAGACGGTACATCAATGCAGAGCTCCTGATCGTAGTCGCCGAATCGCAGGCTCGCCTTTCGAACTTGAAGTCTCTCTGTTCTACCTCCCTCCTCTGCCGAGTGTACCAGTCGAAAAGCTACCACAGAGTATCGATGAATGTATCGATGGCTTGCTCAAGGCTGAGAGGCACGATAAGATGCTCTTCCAAGGTATTCTTACTCAGATGGGCGCAGACTGCACCGTAAGTCGACCCTATCATTCGGCTTAGTGAGTGTTGGCTAAGGCTTAATTTTCTTATAGATCTGGCGACGACGCTGGTTCACCTTAAAGGGTTCGCGCCTCATCGCGTACAATGAAGTCACACGCCAGGCGCACGCTGTCTTTGATCTGGCGCAAGCCGTCAAGCTTGACGATCCTGATGAGGAGACACCTGCTACGCCAGCCAATTCTGTAGCTACCCCCGCAACCGCAAGCACCGGACGCAACTCTACATTCAAAGATTCTCAGCACAAACGGACGCTTTCATTTGAAGATGACGAAGATCCATTCTCTACTCGACCCAATTCTTTCAGGATTCACTTTGAAGACGGAACGTTCATAGATTTATGCGCTGATGCAGACAAGCCAGAGGAAAAAGCTAAATGGCTTGTTTATCTTAAACCTATTATCAACCGCGATAAGAAGATGAGAGGCTTTGGTACACCTCCTTTTTGGGCACAGACTCTGCGTGAGATGCTAGATACGAAAGCGAAGAGGGATTCATCATCCGACAAGCCTCCCTTGCCTAGAAAGTGAGAGCCTGGCCCCATCAACAAAATACACGGACTATCAAATACGCGTGACTGGTAGGCAGTGATCTGCCCTGCTGCTTTCACGTAGTTGTATACATCGCTTTTTATATGTCCTTCTTCCACTATCCGTTCCCAGCAGTATTCCCTCGTTGTATTTCTAGCGGTACCCGCTTCGCTACTTTCTTCACATTGCTTTGATATTTGTCCGTCCAGCTTGATTTGTAACGAGAGCTTCGCCATGCGGTGAGCAAGTATATTTGCAGTAGCTGGTACCGTGTCTTGCTGTTGTTGTCCACGATATACACGTTATTTCCGCCACTTGTACTCTAACCTGCGTCACGTTTCGCGCCGTGCTTCGCTCTTCCCGCACTACCGGGTTCGACACAGACAAGACGGGACCAGGCACGCAGTCAGGATGAGCTTCCTCAGCTCGTTCGCGACGAGCGTCACAAAGCAGGCTTCAGACTCGTACAACCAGCTGCGCGGTCCAGCAGGCGCACCTCAGTCGGCGAGCGAGACGATCGATAAATTATGCGACAGACTCGCCAATGCGACGCTTGTGGAGGACAGAAGAGCTGCCTTGTTGGGGCTGAAGGGTCTCAGTAGAGACTGGAAGGCGGTGAGCTGGCCTCTTGCTGTCGTTGATGTCTTGGTGCGACGCTGGGCGACGTAGAGGCTGATACAATGTTACGCCTCGCACTGCAATCAACGACGACTATCCACAACCTATCTGTTGCTGGACTGATCAAATGCGCGGACAATAGGATGTTGGTCAATCAGCGCTGCCTATCCTGCTTACTATGCTCGAAAGAGACGCGCCCGAAGACATGGATACCGCAAAGGCTGTTCTGGAGACGCTAAACTTGCTTTGCGAGGTGGAGGAGTCGGAAGGCAAAGTGAGTTTTATATTCGAACAACACCACGCTCTAAGCCACTCCTAAGTTTCCTTGATTCCTACCTTGTAGAAACGTGATGTCAGTCCTGGCCTCCGCAATACCGACCGCTTCCTATCTCTCGAATCTCCGTTGCACGCTCTAATCGAACTACTTGGCAAGGAACAGTTCTACGTCCGCTTCTTCTCGCTGCAGCTTTTCGGTACCCTACTAGCAAATCGAACAGAAGTCGTACAAAAGTACGTCCTGAAAGCGCCAGGTGGTTCAGGCCGTCTTGTCGAGGTTCTCGACGACAAGCGCGAGATCATTCGGAACGAAGCATTGCTTCTGTTCATTTCCCTGCTTTCGACCAATGCAGAAATCCAGAAGATCGTTGCGTTCGAAGGCGCTTTCGATAGGTTGTTCGGTATCATCAATAAAGAGGGAGGCATTGCATCCGGCGGGATTGTCGTGCAAGACTGCTTATCCGGCATTGCAGGCTTGTTACGGTACAACGTTTCAAACCAAGTAAGCTAAGTGCAAGCTACACCATCATCGCAGCCACTGACCACATATAAACTCGTGCAGAACTACTTCCGTGAAACCTCCTGTATACCTCAGCTCACGCCTCTACTGCTATTCCCGCCTTCGAACATGCTCACAGACCCTGAAAGCATGGAGGCTGTCCAAGCGCTAGATGCCTTTGCATTTCAGCAATGGGAACAACAGAAGACTATCAACGCCCAGATGGTCTTGCACCTTGTGCGAACGCTTATGACAGGAGCTGGCGAAGGACGAGCCCAGAATCAGGTGGGTCGCCTTAGACGCCAGTCCTTTTCCGTGTCTTGTATTGACGATTCGCTTTTGTTACAGCGCGCTCTGTTGGCAGCAGGCATGACGCATTGTCTAGTAGAAATGTCACTGGCTTCGTCAGCGCCGGTCAGCTTAAAGACTCTGGCACTCAATACATTAGCAGATATCCTCGCATCATCACCTCCAAATCAAGACTTCCTATCGACACTTTCTGTAATGCCCCTGATCCCTACAACCGGACATCAAGATCCATCAAGGCCTTACGACCCTCCTGAAAAAGGCTGGCAGCGAGCTAGACCAGTCAGTGCTGTACTTGCTTTAGTTGGCATGGCAATTGAAGGCGAACCTGGATCAGAGGCCGACCCCAATGAGCGAGAAAGCTTGAAATTACGAGCTGCTGCTGTGCGAGCCTTCGAGGTAAGGCGGTTCTTTCCAATGCCCCGGTGATACAGCTGATTCTCGCTGCTGCAGAGCTATGTGGTGGGCAATCCAGATGCCCAGGTCACGATTGTGTCCGGTATGGCCAGCGCTCCTTCCAGTGAGCTAGATAGGGTATAACCTCATTACAGCACGCCGCTAACTCTCGCGGCAGCAGACTCTTCGCAATCTGCGGGATCATTACTTCTTGCTGGCTTGAAGCAATTACCGAACCAAACGCCCGGCATACCATTCGATGCGCATGCCACTGTGTTCTCCTGTTTCCTCTTTGCTCATCTGCTTCGAAACACCGAAGCTTGCAAGCGTGTCGCTCGAGAGCTCAAGATAAGCGATCGTCCAGATGGTGCATCACCTCCACCTCCCGGTGAGGACGAGGACGAGACAAGTGGACTCGTGCATATCGTTGTCGGAAACCTCATGATGGCTCAGCGAGAGCAAAGTCAATTGGCTGCGACAAGTACGGGCGGCGTTGGGGGAACCGCAGGGAACCACCTCGCTCTACTAGGCGAGTGGAGTAGAGTCATGGTCGGCTACCTTGTCGTGCTGTGCGTTTGGATGTGGGAAAGCCCCCGCAGCGTGCGGGAGTTCTTAAGCGAAGGCTCAAATCTTCAGGTGGTAAGCAAGAGTGCTCTCTCAAACACGATCAATTGACTTACACTAGCCGCATTTACTAGCTTATACAACCCATCACACAAACTTCCGGCGTAGACTCTGTCGTGCAAGGACTGTCCGCCTTCCTGCTTGGAATCATCTACGAATACAATCGCGAAGCCGGCGACGTCACGCGAGCAACACTGCATCCTATCCTGCAAAGCCGGGTTGGGCCAGATGTATTCGCCAACCGAATCTTGCGCTTGAGGGAGGATGTTAGATTCAAAAATGTTGGACCCGATGTGCTGGAAATGCTCGACGACGATGATCTCGACAACGAAGATGGACTATGGTTCGACTGGCCATTTGTCGAGTTCTTAAAGAACAATTACCGTGAGTGCTTGCTAGGTAGACTGACTGCAGCGCCCCATACTATCTAACTAGCATGTTCCGGCAGTATCCGTGCAAAGGTCCATACTACTGGATCCCGGCGCATCTGACATGTCTCGTGAGTACGCTTTCGCGCTCGTCCATGGCTTGAAGCTAAGAGAAGTGCACTGCAGGCTCGAAAGGAGGTGACTCGACAGAGTCCCTCGAGCTCATTGCAAGCCTACGGACGACCGTGTCCGAACAGCAGAAGGAGCTGTCCGAGGTCCAGCAGCGCATTGTTGACATGTCAGGAGAGCATGAAGAGGAGAGAGCAACCATGTCCAACGAGATTGCACGGCTAGTAGAGAACGTCGCTAAATTGGAAAGCGATATTGAAATAGCTAACGCGAAAAAGGGCGAAGCGGAGAAAGAACAGGAAGATCTACTGGTCTTACTAGAGGAGATCAGCTCGAAACGGAAAGCCGACAAGGTCAAGATGCGAGAGGCAGGATGGGAGGTGTCAGAGGACGAAGACGAGGGAGACGGTGATGACGACGAGCAGGAAGATGGTGAAGGCAGTGAAGGTGGTGGCAATCATAGCAAGGACTCTACTTGAAGAGACACGTTTGTGATGTATTAAGCTGTGTAGTAATGTACTTGAATATTACGATGGACGCTCTCAGCAGTCTTGCTCATCCCGCAAACTAGAAGATCATTCTTTGGTTACTGCTCGCTGCACGTGAAAGGGACGACTTCGCTCTGCTCCATTCAAATCAGCAAAGCAAATCTAGTGGAAGGGCGAGATGTCGAAGTAGCCGCGTTGGGTAAGGCTGGAACAGCCTTTGTGAAGCATCTATGACATGGTCAAGGGAGTCCGTTCGCCCGGCCTGTCGCATGAAACACGAATGGCATCAACCTCCAGCGACGAAGAAGTGGACGAGCTGGCCACCTCGCCGGCACCAGCACGCATCCCCGATGTAGAAGACAGCAGCGATGAAGAGCAGGATAGAACAGTTCGCCAGCTAGTGCAGCGCAGACGGCCTTTGACTGCCGACGAGCGAGTGCTGGCCAAAGCCGTCCAAGCTGGCGTAGCGTCAGAGGAACTCATGTTGATCAAGGGAGTCAGAAGCGTGCTTCGGAATCATAAAGGTGTGCAATGAACCCGAGCCTATTGTCCCATGACATTAACTTGGCTAATCGTGGAGTCTGGCAGTCGCAAAATTGGAAGCTCAAGGTATTCAAGACCTAAAAGATTATGTGGCCAACGAGACCAGACAAGACCCCGCACACAAGGCCTTGCTGGTAAACACGCAGTTCAGCGCGTGGAGGAAAAACCAGGGCCTGCCTGTGGTTCCCATCTCTGCAGCTAGCATATATCGCTATGCTCATCACGTATTTGTCGATGCAAAAGCAAATTGGAAGCACGAACATCGCTTGTCAATGTTGACACTGCTGGAGCAGTTGCGGACTGTCGCCAACAAGGGATATGAAAGTGACTTTAGGACGAACGCGCCCTGGCGCAAGGCTTTTCTGGATTCTATACGCGATACACCAGAAGCCCGGGCGCTAGAGACTGTTGATAGGGACTTGGACGCCGAGTCAGATCACAGGTAACGTACAGGCTTCAGGCTTCCTGTTACGGATATATGACTGATTGCTATCACAGTGATAGTGAAATGGATGACGCCCTAGATAGTATCTCTTCGGGCGACGAGGCAGCACGAAAGCTTGCGGCATCGTCATCTGGCCGCGTGAGCCGTGGAGCGAGTGAAGCTATAAGCAATGAGGCGATAGTGAAACAAACCAGAGGAAGGAAAAGACCTGGTTCACGGTCGGAGTCTCCGAACAGGAACAAGCGTCAAAAGCAGCAAGCAACGCCGCTTAGAGCCCCTTCTCCAGTTCCGGTACAAAACGCTACAGCCATAACCGATGATGCGCTATCTCGTGCTATGGACCCCAGACGGTCTCATTCAAAGTCTCTCTCTGCTTCTGTCCCGTTGCTATCCCCACGCTCTTCCAGACTCGGCCAGCCTGTGCAACCGACTAGTCCCTCGCAATGGACAAATTCGCCGGCTTCAAGCGTTCAGCCGCTAGCAGACGCTCAAGCAACGACACCACAAAAGTTACAGCAGTCTTCCGGACGGATAGTTATCGACTTACGCATGGACTCCTCTGATGAAGATGACTCTTCGACTCCTCCCGTGAATACCACCAAGCATTCTGAGGCGAAAGACCCGGACACTTCGAATGAAATTGCCGAACCATCAAATGCCGCCTCACCTATCTCTGTGGAGCTTGCTCAGACTGCCCAGCCTACAGAAGCCAAGAAACCCCGCCCTCCCTTGTTCCCACGACCGCCTGTTCAGAATTCCGAAAGCACTAAGCAAACTTCACAGCTGCCGATGAGCGACACACCTACTACTGCCAAAGCAATCAAGAACCATTCAGAAGGTTTGGAGGCGGCTTCGGTGGTGAATGATGCAGCCAGAGATGACCTGGTTACAAGCGCAAATGACTCTACGTCTACTCCGGTCGAGCCAAGTATACCGGCGATCGCTCATCCTCACACCGCTGCCACATTGATTCACAAAGCAGTCCGAGCTATAAAGGAGACCATTGTCGCCACCGTAACAAAGTCTAGTGTTCCAGCTAGCCCGAGCGCAGGACCAACTGCCGGATCTGAGGTAGCATCTGACAAGGACGCCAACCGTGAACGCCCAAATCAGACAGCAGGTATGGCTATTCCTACTGGGTATTCTACATCGTATCTATACTTAATTGCGATCTGCACGGCAGATGCGTCAGTGCCTACAGTAGACGTGGTCATGGAAGGCTCGATGATCGTGCCCACGGAACCAGACAAGGCTTCTTCTACTCAACAGACTGGCTTGACAGAGCAAGAGTCGGAACAGGCGCAAGTTGTTGAAGAGATACTCGACCCCTTTCCAAGTCCGGGACAATCTCAGGCATCCAACCGGGTCCTTCCAAGCTCGACTATACGTGCTGAGGTTTCTCTGGACGAAGTTCCTGCTGCCTCTCGAACGGAACCATCTCATCAAGATCCCGACACTACACTCGAGTTACCAGCAGGAAAAATCTGCGAAGCAACCGAAGAGGCGGTGAAGCCCGTAGAATTTCTTTCAACGCCCACGCCTGCTCTCTCGGGTGCTGCCAATTCAGCGCATGTATATTTCGACCAATGGGATGAGTCATTTGCTAGGCTTGAAAGGGCTGTCTTGATGACGCTTGTCAATGAAGATTATCCCAATACGACACAGAAAACCGAGAACTCGGTCTATCTGCGTGGAACGACTCTCAACAGGCAGGTCAGCGCCTTCTTCGGATGGCAGCGGAACGCCCGAAGAAACGAGCGTCTGCAGCATGTGCGGCAAGGCCACTTTGCGCAGCTCCGATCTCATCATGCATTACAGAATTCCCTGGGGCCTGTTCCAGCCACAGCAGCTACAAACCAAACCCAGCCTCAGCCTACGCCTACGCCTGCTGGGAAGGTCGGCCCAGCGACTGCTTTACCAAGTCCAGACGCCAGTACCCAAGATGCTGTCCGAGGTCATGTAGCAACGGATCCCGTCAGGCAAACAGATCCTTCTCAGCAGCCTTTGACCCCGTCCCTGTGGCAGTCCATGTCCCCAGCGCAACAGAAAGCTACTCGATCTGCAATGTTGCAACGCCTCAAACCTCGCTACCCAGATTTCCTGCGGGACATTAGGGCTCCGACCCTGGCAACGGGGCTTGGCCCAGTCTATTTAGGCGGGGCCACTCCTTCAGAGATACTCGGGGGTACCGCTCGAGATCACAGAAGAGTCTCTAATCCTTCACATTCGGTCGGTGTCCCTGCTGACCCGTCGGCAGGACAGCATAATGTTCAGAATGGTCAACAACAACCTTCCCCCACCTGTACCAGCGCAACGGTCGTTGGCAGCACCCAATCCGCCCAGATTTCCACAACTTCGCCAATCAATAATGTTGCACATTCCGTCCAACAACCATCTCTGCAAGTGCAAACCCCAGCTCTACAAGATAATGTCGCAATAGCGCAGCCGCTGCTCATTCCAACACAGAAAATACCAAACGGCACAGCATCGGCTAGACCCACTGTTACTGCCAACGCCTCTTCCAGTACCCGGAATGATGAGCCAATGCCTGGGGTCTCCGCAGCTGGACAAGCGTCTGATCTGGCAGCTCCCTTAGAAGTTGATCCACCCGAATCGCGCTTTACAGAAATCACTTCGCCTGCGATTGCTGCAACCCCTATACAATCAGCTCCATCACTCGGTGAGTTGTCGCTATTCGACTCGTCAAGACCACCTGCCAGCGGAGCAAATTGTGCCATACAGGCATCATCAGTAGTAATGCAGGCGAACGCACCAGCATTGTCCAGCCCGAACGAGTCTCTGGCGGTGAAAAGGGCGATAATTGAAGGGTCGGAAACAAGTACGAGTGCCTCTGCTGACGCTTTCAACCATGGGCATTGGCGGTCTTCAGCACAGACAGCACTTGAACACGGAGCAAGACAGCCATCGCTACCAATGCAGGCTAATGGGACATTCCAACCCGGTCCCGGCGTTCATAATGGACTTCAGCACCGACACCTTTCTGGACCTTTACCTGGGCGCAGAAGTAGTTCAAATTCGCCAACGACTGCTATGGCGCCTCCTCGAGGAGGGCAGTTTTCAGGATACGAGCCTAATAGCAGGACAGTGTGCGAAACTCGAGTATCAAGCAGGCCCGGATCAAGCCATTCGTCGCCAACAGCAAATAGTCTCAACGGCTTTGCACTCCAGCAGCAGACACCGAAACGTCGAGGCTCCCATCAATATGCGTACGATGCGCAGGGCAACAGATGTTTGTACGCTGGTGCGGGCTCCTCTCAGGTATCTCCGCCTCTCGAGAATCACCAGGATATGTCATCAACAGATTTGCGGCAATCCCCAACTACATACTTTCCTGCAAGTACAACGCGTCAAACTTGGGTTCCTCAACAAAGCGGATCTTTTCAGTATCTGCCAGGATACTCACATTCTGGTCATCAGCAAGCACAGCAATCTCTTCCACCATACCAGCCAGCTTATCCTCCCCCATCTGCTCTGCATGGGACACCAACCTATCAACACCCTCATTCGCAGCACCACCAACAGATGCAGCAGTTGCAACCGCAGAACCATCAACCGTACCCGTATCTATATCAGCAACAGCAGCAGTCTGTGTGGACAGCGGCATCCGCTCAGCCGAAGCAGCAGCAGGTATATCCGCCACAACACTGGGCACATGCTCCAA
Source organism: Cystobasidium ongulense (assembly GCA_022835595.1). Classification (NCBI taxonomy): domain Eukaryota; kingdom Fungi; phylum Basidiomycota; class Cystobasidiomycetes; order Cystobasidiales; family Cystobasidiaceae; genus Cystobasidium; species Cystobasidium ongulense. The sequence goes on from BQUP01000004.1 coordinate 223,577, forward strand.
TCCCTCATCAATCCGATGCACCACAAATGATGCCGCAACATCAATATGCTTCGATTCCATATTACGCGAGTACTGGACACCCTCCCATGACTTCAGGAGCGCTTCCAGAAGCGCAACGGCATGTAGCTGATCCAATGCTAAGTCGTCGGCATGTTCAACATGCTGTCCAACAACCTCAGGCGCAAATGCAACGTGCACAGCATATACTCGGACAATCGCAATCATACTCGATGCAGCAGCCGCAACCGCCAATGCAACATCAGACACATATACAGCATTCGGCACAGCTATCACAACAGCAATCACAGCCCCAACAAGTCACAGTACTATCGACGTCCACGGCATTAACAACTGTAAATTCCGGACAGACAACAACAAGACCAGTGTCCACTTCATTGAATACGTCAAATGACAACAATTCATCACCACTAGACAAATTATTAGCAACTCAAGAAATATTAGAAGATATGGCACAAAAATCAGCTGAAACTATGGATTTAAATCATGTTATTTCACAATGTCACGTTTTGAAAAGAGCTGATTTGAGTGATTATGATATTGATTACTTTAAAAGAAGAGCTATTGTACTTATGGATCAACTAAAGAAGAAGAAGACAACTGCTTGATTAAATAGGTCAAAATAGAGTGGAACCTTTTTCCTATGCACAAGTGAAAAGATGGGCGAATACGATTACGACATGAATAGACTGTCAGTACGGTTGATTGTCAGGTGAAACGCGATTTTTTTTAAGTATACTCGTAATTGAGAGTTTGAGAAGGAAGTACAGAGCAAGTCAGGTTTAGTTAGAAGTACAGTACTTCAGTAATAAATGTGTTGGGGTTGGTTTCCTTTAGTATGGATGTTAAGCTGTACCATTTGTATCAGCATCACTATAGCCCCAAGCGTAAATTTTGCTTGGGTAGACAAATGTCGTTGTTATTTCAGAATCGGGAGTTTCGTTGAAAATTTTGGCTACAATGTTCCCTGTTGGTAGGAGACAGTTCATCTCTATTCTAACTTATAGCTTGCTTTGACCGTGATTTTTATAAGGCACGCCGAGCCTGTTTGCATTCGGAAAGATTCGACTCGTCAGCTCGATAATTTTTTAGTTTCTTTTGATTGATATTCTGCAAGACAAGAACAATGACACTCACCAAGCAGCTATCATCTCAAACCTATCTGATCCCATGAAATGTTTACTTTGACCGTCTTTACTCCTTCTGAAATTCATCCAAGGAACACCATAAGCGTTCCATTCTTCAACATATCTCTTAGCTTCCGATTTAGCGAATTCTTTCATTTCTTTCTCATTTGATTTTTCTATATATTGTTTAATCTTTTCTTTGCTTAGAGTACTGCCCAATACTGGTACTAGTTTATCTATTGCGTCTGAAGGGTTAGAGGTGAACAATTCAGTAGAACCTTGAGCGAAAACATTCTTGAATATTTTAGTCGTTACTTCGTCTAATACTTTCCAAGATTCAGATTGTTGTACTACTATTAGGAAACGTGTCAATGGGAGTGAATTGGGTGGTTTTTGTTGTGCTTCCATTGAGAATGTCCATGCTTTGTTCGAAGTAGGGACTATGAATCAGAGCTACCTGAATTAGCGAAAGTGACAAACAGAGTGATTGGAAAGTACGGATGCGCTACGCACCTTGATATAGATCACTGAACATCCTGAACTCTTGTGCCATCATCTTTCCTTTGTTACGAACTACAAGTGGTGCTCGATTACCCGCGGCCTATGGGAGGATCAGCGGGAGGTCACATATTCTCCAAAGCGAGAGAAGGGCGCGCATGCCTCACCTGGAAGATGTAGCCTAGTGCTGCAGGCTGCAGCGTTATATCCAAATTCCATGCTTGTTGGTTGCGTTTGAGCAGTTCAAGAGCTAGAGAGGCGAGAATAAAGCGGGAGCTCAGCATGAATAGAAGCGAGGGAACAGAGTGGAATACTCACCTAGATAGGACTAGGTTGCATCACGGTGGAGAGTCCAGTCGACAGTCAGTACGCAGTTCCATACTACTGGAGATGCCCGGCTATCAAGGCAGCCGGCATAGCTAGCTGGCTCACCCAAGGCCTGAAGAGAGACAAGGACACTTAGCCGGCAGGCAGGGAGAATGGCGGGCAGGCTACTGACGATATCGGATCATACAAGAGTGTCACGCTGTTCTTGCTGGTCATGCTGGCTTGCAGGTGGATGGACGGAGGACGACGAGAAGGAAAAGCTCAATCTTGCATTATTGTGGACCCCCGGGAATCAGAGTTGAGAATATTGGTGGCGAGAAGTCGAGAGTGTCGATGTCATTGCGGAAGAACACCTTAAGCTTGAACGAGATGCTGTCAGTTGGGATTGTGTGGTAGAATGGAGCTGAGAGTAGTCCCGTGTAGTCAGACACCTGCAGAGTGCTCTTGTGAGGCAGACTCTATTGTATGTGGACAGTCAAGCAGCCAAAGTGTTGGGTAGACCGAGTGCTACAAGTCTTGCATTCCATTACATGCTGTCAGGATAAGCAAGTCTATCATCAGCATAAGCAATTGACGACTGCAATGACCTAGACTATATCTCACCGGGTTAATAGATGATTACAACAGCTTCTTATCGCCGCAGTTTGCGCTCATTTCATCTCTGCGATAAGGAAGGATCATAGTCTTCATTCAGGCTTACTTCGACACACCCAGCTTGTTACTATTGCTATTTACTTCGCAGCAACCATGATTATACGGAGAGCATTACTGTCGCTGCATCCATGAAGGAGCCACGCATACCTCTCTGCATCGCACAATGAACAACAGCAACCACCAGCAGCAGCCTCAATCACGCTCATGCTCCCGCGCAAGAGCTGCGACAGGCCTGCAGCAACGCAGTGGGAGCTCAACGCCCGTTCTAGGGAGCTCGCGGTTGCCATCCAGGCCCTCTTCGCCGTCCCGCCTGCGATCCCTGCCCTCTGTCGGCATATCCACCGTCGAAGCGCTCTCGGATGCTGCTCGCGTAGAAGAGACCATCGCCAACGGCAATGGCAATGCCAGCGAGGAAGAGCTCGAGGATTGGGGGAGGAGCAAGGAAGCTCACTTGCCGGTGAGTCGGGCATGGAAGCTAGATTCAACGGAGCTTTCACACGGCTGACCGTCTTCCATTCCGTACGTAATGCAATGGATGGCAGCCTCCGCGATCACCTGCAACGTGCAAGTTCGCTGAAGAACCGCTGATAGAGTCGGGCATATCAGATTATACGTTTATACCGAAAGAAGAAGGTGGTCTACTAGGCAAGGGCAAGTTTAGCTCGGTCCAGCTGGCGTGGAAGCATGGCGTCAAGGTGGGGTTGCTTGGCCCATTTCATTCTTACGCGATTCCAAGCTGATAGTTCGGTTATTGCATTCGCCCTGTGCTCGACTGTATGGTGAATAGTACGCTGTAAAAATCACTCCTCTTTATCCCCATCACAACCTCATTGCGACAAGACTGTTGAGAGAACCAACTATTCTCGCACAATTGCCACTCCATCCTAATCTCGTCAAAGTATACGAGAGCATACGGACGCCAGGTCATTTCTATCTCGTTGGTGAGTTTCTTTCTCCCCTTTCAGTCGAACGGGATAGCTGTCTTGCTATATGCTGCAGTCTAAAGAGAGATGCTGATGCGATTCCCTTTGAAAATGTCCGTCTTTTCAGAGGAATATCTCGATGGATACACCAATCTCGAAAATTTCGTCTCTTCTCAACCTGATTCCAGGCTCACCGCTGCACAATCTGTCCACATATTTTACCAACTCGTCTCAGTAGTTCGTTCAGCTCTGCACGAGCCCATTCAAATAGCCCATCGCGATATCAAACCCGAGAACATCCTAATCCATCCAATTACATTACGCATAATACTCCTCGATTTTGGATTGGCGACACATTTTAGTGCGAGAGAAGCAAGATTGACTACATGTTGTGGATCGCCCGCTTTTCATTCACCTGAACTCGTCAAAAGTCTGAAAAGTTCACCTGGAACAGTTAAATACTGGGGTTCTGAAATTGATATTTGGACGATTGGCGTTACTCTTCTAAGATGTATATCTGGCATCAAATATCCTTTGGGAGTACAACATACCTCGTTACAGCATTTGAATGACAAGACTATCGATGCTGTTTTAAACGTTAGCGATAGAGAATTGCGAGCTCTGTTAGCTGGTTTGTTGGATATGAATGGAGAGAAGAGGATCGAGTTCTTCAAGAATCTACCTTCTGAAATAGATCACATACCATACAAGACATTAGGTACGGAAGAGAAGCATGATTATTTGATATCTGCCTCTACAAATGCACTTGTCGTCACCAACGGTGTCAATACACCTGCAAACACGAATGGATTCAATCGCCAATTCAAAAATACAACATTTATCGAAGCTCAACCTAAACATTCATTATCATTAATATTATTATCATCACCTACAAATTCAGCTTCTCATTCCGGAATTCATTATCAAGATTTACATTCGTCTTATCAATATCAAGAGAATAGTGGTCAGAAGTTATCTTCTTTCTTAAGATCAAGGTCACATTCTAGAGATATGATAGCTCACGCTCATAATGGATTTCCTAGTAATGGAGTCGAATTGAGCGCGGTCAATGAGAGATTGAGCGCGCTGAACCCCCTTTCCAGTTACAATACGCACGGCTCTTCAGTGTCCAGCTCTACATCTACCCCACTGGCATCAGACGGACCGATATCCAGTACAGCAGCCAACACATCCACCACTGCTGAAATCATTCTACTTAATCCACAAGGCGAACCTGCAATGCGAGCTATATCCTACGTTAAATATGCACTTCGATGCGCAGGTATACTATACCACTGCCAAGCTCCCGCTGAAGATTTATCGCAGGACAAGCCCTCCCTCGAAGCACCAAAGGACAATCTCACCTATCCAATATTGCATTGCGTAAGGCTCGTGACTGCAAAGGAAATGGAGAAAAGTCCAGCTACTTCTTCTCTTTTGAATCAAATAAGACCTCCACTAATTAGAGCAGCTACTGTAGGAGGCGCTGCTGCTACTAGATCAGTCTCTCAACCTCCCTCTAGACAATCTGGTAAACAGAATAAATACGGTAAAGGGAGCGACGAAACTGTTAAATGCTCCGAATTCTGGATACAAATTATGCCTGTATTCGCTATCGATACGAATGCAGCACAAAATAATGCAAAGACAAGTGCAACGAAAGACAGATCTTCAAGTCAAAAGAGAAGGCCTAAATCTGGTTCTAGACACGTCTCCTCTGCGAATGTTCACCATCATCATAACTATCATCATGAAGATACTAGAAGATGCACTAAATTACGTATTAGATGTTCAGATGAATCACAGCTTGATTATCTAAAAAAAGCATTAGCTGGATCATCTTCTGAAGCTATGGATAATTACGCAATGTACGCTACTCCTCCACCTCGTAGACCTATACCTCTACCCAGCAAGAAGAATTCGACATCAACTACGAGCGGGGAAGATACGGAAACTAGCCATGAAGAAGGTGATACAGATAGAGGGAGAACAAAATTATCACGGAGTAGAAGTAACGAGAAAGCTAGATCTAAATCTCGATCTAGGACTAGAACCGGTAGACCTCCCGCGTATACTGCCCCTGTCACAGATGTGCCTGTTCCTCATCAATCCCCGCATCAATTTCAACATCCTCCGCAGAATGCAATAATGCAGAATGGCGATGAGATAGCACAACTACGAAGATCAAACGTACAAGAAGAAGAAAGTACCACGAGAAGAGGTTTTTTCGATTTCGTTACCGCTTTCAACATGAGAAGCAAGCCGCATACGCCTAGTGCTATTGCTACTGCTCCTACTACCCCTGCTGCTATTGAGGAAGAAGTAGAATCTCAACCTATTAGAGTACAAGATCACCTTGAGAACAGCAATAGACACACCAAAAAGAAAAGTTTATCGCCTGTGGTCGCCTTTGCGCCCATGTAGAATAAACACATTGAATCGCGTTTGATTCGTATGTATTAGCAAAAGCAGAATCCCCCTTCACCGAACGTACAAAAAGACATTGTTTGGGGTGGGTCGTTATAGAGAAAACAGTGATAACGAACAAAAAAAGCAGTCGAAGTCTCATATATCAATGTGTCTAATTTGTAACGACTGCTAAGGATATGTACATCCTCAACACAATCGCATACCAGAGGGTGTTTAACTTTTAACTTCCTATCATCTGTACTGCAATTAGGCCTCGCGCATATCATTGTCCTGAATTTGAACGCAATGTCTTTTATAACGCGTTAGCCTTACAAGTACGTGCAAACTTTGCACTGTAAGTGTAGCTTAATCCTGCCACATACATGAAACAGTCAGTCGCGCTGTCGTGCTTCTGAGAAATGCAGGTACTGGGGAATTGACAGTAAAGGGTAATATTCAGATGACTATAGACGAATATATACAACTGAGCGCTTTCTGATATGAACGTTATTTGCTCTGGGTCAGGGCGACTGAATGATTCCGGATGAATGAAATAAGAATAACAAGAGAGGAATCGTAGCACGGGTAACGGGAAGTATATGATGTTGGATAAGCGGAATTCTTGCTGGTTCAATTTCAAAAACAATTGTAACTAATGCTCGGAGAAATCCTTATTGTTAATTTCCGATTTCACTTCATCTATCCATCTTTTAACTTTTTCGTATACTGCGAAAACTACAGCTTGACCTGGAGCTACACGAGCTACTCTTGGAGTGATACCCTCTGTAGGTCAAACAAGGTAGAATTAATTTAGCTCGATTTTATAGTGATCCACAAGCTGGTATGAGGTTGGTTAAAGGAAATTTTCAGACATACTGTAGAATGCCCGAATACCCTCTTCTTTGAACATATTACCCGCTACGGTTGTCACTCTCGACCAGGCAGTTTCACCAGGTAGAGCGGATGCACGTTGTATACGGGTTTTGATGGTGTCAATTGGTGCTAGTAATTGCGTAACAAATCGTGTAGAACGTCAGACTTGGAAAACGGGTTTCATCAATCGGTTGTTCTTGTGATGATTGCACTCACCATTTGTGAAAGGACCACATGCACCAGAAATCAGACCGATAATGCCAGTTTGCCACGATGGCAGATCTCTTCCTTCATATTGAGGTTGATATGTGAATAAAGCTTTCTTCAAATAATTGTACGCCGTGAAATTGGCGGCTGGAGGTAGATAACGAAATTGGGTCGCAAAATTCAAGAGATTAGTCAACTGGGTCGAAATGTTTGTACACTGGTTTACTTACCTTGGTTTGTAGCTTGTCTGAGAGCTGTCAGTCCAACACCTCTGCGATCATCGAAACGTATCAGTATTTGCACCACAAAAAGGAAAGAAGAACGAGCAGAACTAGAAAGACCCACCTGTACAACGTCTTGACACCCTCCTCCCGGATAATAACAAGCAAAGCATGACCTGCATTTCTATATTTTGGAACATCCATAGGATCCGACATTGAGTGATGCTGAGCTTGCAGTCTGATTTTGACGACTTCCATTGGACCGACTACTGCAACTGCTTCGGTGACACCCGCGAACAGACCGGCTGTGGAAGGGATGGAACAGTGTCCATTGCGTGAGAGTGGAAGGACGGAAGTTGTTGTAAAGTGGCGGAAAGTGATCGAGGCAAGCAAGTAGAGAGCGACGTAGGAAGGTGTCAGTATACGCGCAGGGTCAATCTACACAAGGGCAGTATGAGATATGAGATGGATGTACGTACCCACAAAGATGCCTGGGCCCGAGGTCGTGCCATTGACCGGAGTGAGCCATGCCTTGTATCTTTCAAACGAGGCGAAACGAATAGCCATCTTGGGGACGATGCCGGTTGCGACAGCGCCGAGGCCTGAGAGGGAGATACGAGGAAGGATGTTAGTTCTGTGCGACCAGTGCATCGCATGCTATACCCTAATCTAGCCTCCCAAGCTTGGAAAGCTCTTCGTTGCGCCTTCTCCGCCGGCTATCGAGGCCAGCCGGCACTGTGCAGTTTATCACCATGAATACACACGACACGACACACCTTTGTAGAGACCCAGCGGCGATTCCTTCTTGACGATCATGGCACCAGTAGCCAGGAAGCCTCTCGCCTTGACCTGCAGTGCATCCGCATCAGTGGTTGCACTGTCCATTATAATACGGACCGCTGCTCACGCCCTTGACGCCTCTGCCGCTCTTGGACAGCTGCATCCGGACTTTGATGGTGTCGAGCGGGTGGCAGACCAGCGCCTCCATCAGACCGGCAGTTCCACCTGCGAGCAGATGTGTGCCCAGCGGCGTCGCATTCTTGGACTTTTTCTCTGCTTTGCTCATGGCGAGTATATCTTGGACCGGCTATGTGCAGCTCTGCAGCCAGAGGGTGGGTGGGAAGCTAGGAAGGTGACAGAGCTTGAAGCAGCGAGGGCAGCAGGTCTTGAGGGGCACCAATGCGAATGCTATCAACTGAAGATAATGATATACCAATGCTAGTTGTAAGCAGTAGCAGCCTCTTTTCAATTCTTTTTCAATGACTTTCTTTTGGAGCTCCATTCCGCGCTGCTTTTCCCACTCACTTGGAACGCGATCACCGCGCCTTGCCGGCTCCCACCTCCGTCGACTCCGAGATCCGCCGAGCTGCGGGTCAGAGGCAGGTTTGGCCCGCGAGCAAGGAAGATCATTGCAGAATAAAAGATTCAGCGAGAAGATTCATCATGCTTTGTGCCGTCTGTACATGTATCAACATTGAATGATTGCACACTCTGCTCTATCTATCTATCCTACTCTACTAAGCTCTACAATTCTAGAAGATCGTCGTCTCAATTCAATCACGTGCATCGTCCATATCCTACATTCGGCGCTACGAGTATAAGCCAAACTACAGCTTCTCCTTTGCAGCCTCCTGCGCCTTCTTCTCAGCAGCTTCCTCACCGTGTCCTCTCTTTCCATAAACTGCATAATCGGTATATCCCTCTGGACCAGGCGCATAAAAGGTCGCTCTGTTGTACGGAGTGAATGGCCATCCATTTCGAATTCTCTCCGGCAGGTCGGGGCTGGTGAATCACAAGGAAGGGCATCGTCAGACAACCTTCGGGGTAAATACATCTAAGCACAGAAGGACGACTTACTTTGCAATAAAAGGCCTTCCAATAGCGATAATATCACCTTTTAATTCACATTGACCAACAGCATTATCCGCTTTAAAGTCTGAACAAGCGATATAAGCAATGGTACTATTATCGGAAGAAGGATCTTCAAATGCTTGTCCATATTTTGATTCTTTCTTTCCTTCAACTGGAGATCTGAAAACTTCTCTGAATGGATCATTCGTACGTTGATCGTGTACCTCTTTGCCCATCCACGACTCTAAATCTTCGACAATGTGGACGTAGGAGAACTGTGGGTATGATTCTTTGATGTGCTTGAGGAGGTATAGATAGGCTTAGCATAGACATGTGCGTTAGCATGTGCGCGTTCATTTAAAGGCGTATAAGCTACTTACTTCCGTAGATATCGTTACCCTGACCCATGCCCTGGAAGGTAGTCCAAGGAGATAGTCGGATGCTAGATTTCAATAACCCAGCATAAGTAATTACTTCAACGTATATAGGCTAACGAGAAGCGTAACACTCACCCAGTACGGTCAGCACCGATAGCACCAGTCACAGCTTCGATAACTTCCTTTACGAATCTCATTCTATTCTCTAATGAGCCTCCATAATGATCTGTTCGAACATTGCTTGATTCTTCGATGAATTGTTGAAGGAGGTATCCATTTGCTCTATTCATGCATTTTAATTATATTGTCAATGAATGGTTCTTCAAACTTGGAAATGCTGCTGGGAACTGGTACTCACGAATGAATCTCGACACCGTCAAATCCAGCTTCAACAGCATTGAGAGCAGCACTCTTATAATGTCCAACGTATCTCTTAATCTCCTCTACGGTCATCGGTCTAGGTTTATCACCACCACCTTCATATCCGAGATCACTAGCAGAGACGATATCCTTCACATCATCTGTACCAGGATTAGCTCTTCCAATAGCCCATAATTGCATATATATAACACCTCCTTTAGCATGAACTGCATCTGTGACTCCCTTCCATGCTCTAATTTGTTCAGTCGTGTAGATACCAGGTGCAGCTGGGTAACCACCTGCTTCTTCAGCTATAAAAGTAGCTTCTGTAATCAATAAACCACCTTTCGAAGCTCGCTGGCCGTAGTATGTAGCTTGAAGGTCCGAGACGAGATGATTAGGAGCTCGGAAACGAGTCAGAGGTGCCATCTACATTGTGTAGACAATAGAACGAGATCTCAGTACACGCCACATTGCGAATTATGCCATGATGATACTTGATACTTACAGCTACACGATGCTCGAGCTGAGAGCGTCCGAGCTTCAGAGGCTGGAATAGTCTTCTGTCATTAACCATGATGGATCTCTAGTAGTGAAGAGTTGTAGCTAGTGCTTTTGTGTAGATACTGATATGAGAGATATCAAAGACGTGATCGAGCAGAAACGAAAGTCTTCAGATGCGTTTGTTGGATGTTTGCGTTGTAACAAAGAGAAGAGATGCGTGAGAGAAAGAAGAGAAGAAACTTCGCCAAGAGTAGTCACTACTATTGTCGTCAATTCAGGCTGACAGTGCAAGCTTAGTCGTATTCCTCGGTTTTGCCTTTCTGCTTATTCAAGTCTCCGAAGAATTTTAGGCGAGAAAGACCGCCAGCCCGGCAGTGCGCGGGTAAGCGATAGCAAAGGTCGGCGGACAACATTCATCAGCTACAGTCTATCGTATAGGGTACCTTATGGCAAATGTAAGGTGCTTGCATACAGCATTTGTACTAGCAAATTCTATCATTGACGTCGCTACATAGTCGTTCTAAGTCAGTCTGAATTTCAGTTGAGCCTTTCGAAGCGTGCAATTTTTATAACTTGTAACCCTTTACCCAACTAATAGAAAGGAATAACACTGCCATCATCACCATTCAACGCCTTTGATTTCTGAGTAATGACTTCCTTGGTCAACTTCATCAACTGTTCAGCGAGTTCTTCATCCTGAGCCATGCTGGATCCCTGCTCCTCTGCGGCAGGAGGGCAGATGTATTTTCCAGATCCGTCAATGACGGTAGCAGCATATAGAGCAGATAGAGCACCTTCCATCGCTGACTTCTTGAAGGGCTTCATTCCAACGGACATAGCATAGCCTCCGATTGGGTAAGCTTCGTGGATGTGCTCGTTACTCTGTCTGGTATCAACGAAACCGGGGTGGGTTGCATTGACTAGCAAATGTGGAACAGCTGATGTAAGGTGTTTCTTCAGGTACTTGGAGTACAGAATTGCAGCAAGCTTGGAGCGACCGTACTGAGCCTGTATTGTCATGGGATATGTAAGCTGACATACTTTCTGAACAAACGATTCGACTTACATTTGCGCCAAGATCTCGGTTAAGCTCGTCGAGACTTGCAAACTTGGTGTCACTAGGGGTACCCTGCGATAAGATGAAAGGTGAGGGGCGACGTGTTTAGTGGCTTGACAATATTGTTCCGGCATGTAGTGAATACTCACCTGATGAGCATTTGAAGACATGTTGACAACTCGGACGACGTTGCCCTCCTCGGCTGTCTTCTTCAACAAAGGGAGAAGATGAGAAGTGAGAACGACGTGTCCCATATGGTTCTATCAAACATGAGCAGTCAGATTGTATACCAACAGAAGACGAGTGAGTGGACTACTTGTAGTAGTCAACTTACGATAGCCATATGCAGATCAACTCCAACTGAATTAAGCTGATAAGTCATGATACCCCTGGCAGCAATATTCACCAATATGTCCAATCTATCGGTATCTGCTTTGATCTGCTTAGCAGCGGCAGGGATTGCATCCCATTCCCCAAGATCGACATGAATCCACTTAATTCGGTCTGCTTTCTCTTGACCTAATTCTTCTGCGATAGTCTTCTTTGCATCTTCTATGATTGCCTTGCTCAAAGAAAGAACATAAACCTTCTTGATGTTGTGGTCTAGGAGAGTGTAAGTGAGTCCGTATCCGATGCCTGGAGATTTCCAGGTCAGTGCGAGCTCTCGATAGGTTTCATGCTCTTGACGCGTTGGGCAAACTTACCCTCTGAGCCACCGGTGACTACAGCGACTTTGCCAGTCAGATCAGGCACGTCATCGTGCGTGAACCTGTATGACAAGTATTAGTATCGTGTATGCAGCGTTACTGGTGACCAAGACCCACTTGTTCTGCTCTGGAGCAGTCTTGTTGCCACCAGTTCTGGGAGAATGATCGCCGCCATTCAGCTTCGCCAGCCATCGCCAGCATTCTGCACAAGGACTCACATATTCTCAGAGATGGTGTTCTGAAGCCATTTCAAATCAGCTATGAGCGTAGTTAGGTGTGATGGAATGCTGTGTCGCCCACCTTGATGGTATCTGCGATTCCAGCCATGTTGCGAGCTGACGAGTGTGTGTAACGAGGAACGAGGGTTTGAAAGTGCGATGGAATGTTCAATAATGCGACTCGCTGTGCTCCGATGCGTGCAGTGGATGAGAGTAGCTTGCTCGATGAACGTGGTAAGAGAGAAAGCATTGAATGGGTCGAACTCGAAGGATTGAAATGCCCAAGTCTGCAGAACAAAGACGGTCTCGCTTTCATCATCGAAACCTTTGGTCGACTTTATTGATCGTCACTGTCACGTGACTGGGGCAAGGCCTTCTACGATAGATTGTAGAGTTCATGCGGGTAACTTGAGAGCCTCTTGAGTTGTTGACGTGGCTTCAGTAAGTCCTTTGACCACACAGCTAGGTCAAGCCCTTGTACACTTTTCGAACAGATAGAAGACGGCTCGATCGGACTACAAAGCCGGCCGAAGAGGGCCGGATGATAGGGATACCTCGAGGTTGCCTCTAGCCTGCACATAGCCTCCGAAGCTTCACCTGAATGGCCATGCGATACTCTGGGAGAGTTGGAGTAGTTACTGGTGAGTTGAGTGTCCGCTCTGCACTCCGACAATCTCTGAATATATAGGCACGTGCTTTGGCCTTGGCCACAGGCGGAGCAAGCGGGATTGGATTGGGAATAGTCGAGTCGCTCATACGACAAGGTGCAAGAGTTGCTATACTTGACAGGCAGCATCAACAAGGTGCGGATATCGTGGGTCGTTTAGGTCAGAAGTAAGCAAAAGCATCAGATCAGACGCGCGCGACATGAGAAAATCCCAAGTTGACATCCATTTCTGCATCCAGTGCAATCTTCGTACAGACGGTATGTTAGGATAGCTTTTCTTGCTGTCGTTACTTTGCTGAAGAACGACACAGGACGTTGCAAGCTGGGATTCACTCTGTCAAGCTTTCTCTCAAACCACATCAGCGTTTGGCAGCAGAATCGACTATGTCTTCGCCAATGCTGGCATCTCACAAATGACCGGCATGCGTCAGACTGATCCGACTCATTACGCCACTTCATCCGTCAAAGTGGAAGATCTCGCCTCTTCACCTCCGGACCTTTCTGTCATCGATGTCAACGTGACTGGAGTGTTGTACACTGTCTATCTGGCACTCGCGTACTTCCGGAGGCAAGAGAAAGATTCCGAAGGATGGAGAGGTAAAATGATTGTCACTGGGTCAACTTCGTAAGTGCTTCCGAGATGCAATGTCTGTATCTTTGGACGCTGAAGCACAGCGTGGATCAGATCTATCTACCCATGTCCGAATGATATACTCTACGGAGCTTCTAAACATGCAGTACTAGGTCTCACACGTTCCTTAGCGCCTAAAGTATACCAAGAAGGTATAACTATCAATGCTCTAGCACCATCTATAGTGCGCACTGCATTAGGGCCGAAAGAATTTTTCGATGCTATGGAGGTAGAAGGTCGCGTAACGCCCATGTCGACGTTGACGGCGTGTGTAGATACACTGCTTGATGGAAATATGACAGGTATGTCTAGCCTTCATCCGTATCTCTTCGTGAGATTGATAGCGTTGGGTTTCGATACACAAAGCTGAGATTTATGAATTATGATCTCTGATTCGTGATAACAGGGCAACTTGCGGAACTTAAGATCGACACTTTCACTTGCAGGCCTTTCCCAGAGTATATAGACAAGATTGTGAGAAAGAACATGAATGAGTTCCATTCTGTTGAAGAGACGGAGAGGGTGTTAGCATTTAAATGAGTATTGTTTCGGATTGGGAGTGAGTATAAAAAAGCATCGCAGTCGGAAGGCCTTGTGCAGAGTAGAGAACGTCTGAAGGCTGCTGAGACGGCGTCGTCTTGCTAGTCATGCAGGTAATGAGAGTTTCGTGCTGTCTTGGACGATACGCGCAGATCACGTGACATTGGTCTAGTATGTCACAGGAGAACGGTTGCTCCCTCCTTCGCCCTGTCCGCATTACGCCCAGAAGCCAGCCCCGAGCTGCCATGAGATGCTGTAAGCTACGAACCCAGTGAACCGCCAGTGCATGATAACACCCACTATTCGCGGAAAGCTTGAGATGTCACGGTACTCGTCACCTTGCCGGTGGCGGCCGTATCGGCATGTTCGGCCGAAAGATAGCGAGCGCTTTATCGACACCTTCCTTTGCTCCATACATAACATGAGTGGAACGTATCAGGGTCGATTGGCCATAGTAACTGGTACGGACAGCTCCTTTAGGGACGGAAATCGTGCTGGGTCACATCATCTGAGATCTTGTGTCGCAAAACAGGTGGCGCGAGCGGTATCGGCTTGGGAATAGTCGAGTACCTAGCAGAAAATGGAGCGAAGGTCGCCATTCTTGACCGACAAACACGCCAAGGATCTGAAGTAGCTGCTCGTCTCGGACAAAGGTGAGACTCACAGCCGGCCGCATGGCTCGCGTATCTCTTTTACTGAACGATTCAAGCAGTGTCATCTTCGCGGAAACAGTAGGTCATTTGCTTTAGGAATGTCTTGCGTGTCTAATCTGTTATGTCCTACAGGATGTGACAAGCTGGGACTCCCTATATCAAGCTTTCAAAGCAACGACAGAAGCGTTCGGAAGCAGGATTGACTATGTATTTGCAAATGCTGGCATATCCCAAATGACCGACATGCGTCAAAACGATCCGAATCACTTCGCTACTTCTGCTACCTCGGTGGAAGATCTGATAAACGCGCCGCCTAATTTATCTGTCATCAATGTCAATCTTACCGGCGTCCTATACACCGTCTACCTCGCTCTCGCCTATTTCAGAAGGCAAGGACCCGATGCACATGGGTGGAGAGGCAAGATAATAGCGACTGGCTCAACGGCGTAAGCTATTTTCTGTTGGTGATTGAGCAGGAATGACTGAAACTAGTATTTTTGCTCGCCTAGTTCCGTCTATCCATTTCCCAATGACACCCTTTACGGGACTTCAAAACATGGCGTGTTAGGCATGACCCGCTCTCTCGGACCCAAAGTCATTTCAGAAGGAATCACCGTCAATGCTCTCGCTCCTCCAATTATCCGGACCGCTCTTGGTCCAGCTGAGTTCTTCAATACGATGGAGAAAGAGGGTCGCGTCACACCAATGTCTACTTTGACAGATGCTGTTGGTCATTTGATTGACCCTAAATGCAAGCTCACAGGTGGGGTCCCAATCTAATGAAACGATTGAGTCGCGCTGACACCGGACTCACTGTCATAGGACAATTGGCTGAACTCAGTATCGATACATACCACTTCCGAAAACCTTTCGATTATTTAGACGCCACGTTGCGGAAGAACATGAACGAGTTCCACTCAGTTGATCAGACGGATGAGGCTTTGGCTATAGAGTGATACTGAAAATGCTGCGAACTTCATTGCATAGCGTGTCAATGCTAGGTACTGTGACAAAGTGATAGTAGAACGGGATGTGGGGATGTGGTGGTCGAATTATAGATAGTGATCGACAGATATTGTGTATTTACAGGAAAGCGAGAGTTTGTCTCAAATAGCGAAAGCGACCGCCACAAGAGACAGAGCTACGAGTACACTGCCTCCGCTCATCTTGCTCGAAGCTGCATTGCGCTGCGAGGTGACGGTAGCATAGACGGTAGTAGGTCTAGGGTCATAGTTGTCATCGCGATTGTCGCCGCGATTGCCTCGGGTATAGGTGGTAGTTCTTCCATCTAGTACTTCGGTAACGAGAGACACGGCGAGCGAGGTAACATCTCCGACGACAGACACTGCATCGCTGACAACTACTTAATGGAAACACAAATAGGGATCGTCAGCTTATATGCAATAGTCATTGGGCGGGTGATAAACAGGCAAACTCACCGCCATTCACAGTACAGACAAGGCCATCGAGATTGAGTAGATCATCAAGGACGCCACGTTTGCTTTGAAGGTGTCGTGGCTTGCGAGGAGCAGGAGTTGGCTTGCCGAATGGAACAGCTCTTTTACGATAATCGTTAGAGTCGTCATCATCGTCATCGTTATAATCATTGTTGTTATTGTAGTCGTTGTTATTATCATTGTTATTGTCATAATCATTGTTGTAATCATTGTTGTCGTATCGATTGTCGTCATTGTACTCCGTTGTAGTGTAAGTATTGTAGTCGGTATCGGTGTATCCGTCTTGGTTATTGCGAATACAAGTGGCGCAGCTGAGCACCAGCACAAAAATATTCAACGTCTGGTCATCTCAATGTAATATCAACCACTTACTCTTTATAGTTGGACTTGCTCATATTTTGGCAGAAACAGGCCGAGTTATCCTTGTTCATATTGCTGCCCGAAGTTTCGAGGCCACAGCTATTGAGCATAGAGATTGAACCATCGCATTGATCGTAACAAGCGGAGGGTATATCGCTTCTGCTCAAAGCGTGAACGTGTGGTGTGATTTGTGTGGTCACGAGGATAGTTGCCAAGATCGGAAGTGTAGAAAATGCCGTAAAGGGAGAAGCGAGACGGAGCATGCTGAGATGCTTTGTGGGTGGCGAAAAGGCTGTTTGAGCGTGGCCCGGGTGGAAGGAGTGTGGTTATCTGTATGAAGGATAGCTCGACTGGGATGAAGAGAATCAAAAGGAAATAGTAACTCGGTGAGCGTTTATAAGACAATTCCCATTCCTTGCGACATTACTCGAATTCGTCAAAACATTCTTCCAGTAGACAGAAATGTGCCTGCATACTTGGGCCTGGTATGAGGCCAAAAAAAGCGGAGAATGTCGTCTAACGCGTCATACAGCAGTGATGAGCGCGTCATGTTGCGAATACACTGGCTGATTGTCGGATTTCGACAAGTCCTGACTAGCTCTTGATTGCCTAGACCGCATGCCGGTCTAGCTGAGCAGGAATGAAAAGGATTATTGTCAACAGAGACGGATGAACATCAAGAAAGGAGAAGGTGTTGTTATTTTCGTGTCACTCAGGAATACTTCACGTCGACCTAACCCTCTCTCCGATGCAATACTACCCACTAATGTACACGTGACTTAGAAACTCTAGTCACTATTTATCAATCTGGAAGATGCAATACGGTCAGCAACTATCACCCCATGAACCCGGAAATCTACCTTCAGACGACTTACATTCCAGCCTATCGTCTCCATCTGCAGGTGTCATTGTTGAATCTTCTTTATCTCTCGAAGGTTCGTGGGAAGCAGCTCTCGCATCACCGCTAAGCTCATCGTACGCGTCCCTTTCTGGCAAAGGGGCCCTTCCAGAAAGTGACGAGTCCATATTTGCATCTTCGTCACCATCGTCTCTGCGTGATGGTCTACGCCGCGAGGATGAATCGTTCGAGGGTTCATTTCCGCCAGTCAATTCTGTTCTTTTCGCTTTTAGATCCGCAATCTCTGCTTCTCGCTTGATCAGCTCTTCCCTCCATTCGTCTTCTTCCTTTTCCAAATCTGCACGCATATCCTCAATTTGTCCGTCTATTTGATCCGCTTGCCACGGTAGCAACTTATGTGGTAAATAAAACAAAGGCTTTGTCGAGCTCGAAGAGTGTGTAGTTGATGGAGGCAGCGCATGTGGTAGTTCAGGCAATGGAGCGGGTTTAAGAGATCCTAATGCGCTAGTAGATGAAGAAGGCCCAGAGCTGTTGCTGCTCTCATTCCCAGATTTCGTGTATAGGAAATTGGCGAGATTGAGCTTGGAAGCACGACGGGCTTTATAGATAGCTATGAATGCATTCTTCTCATCTTCCTTCTTTATGATGTCGAAACGTAGATTTCGTATCGTTCTTTCGTGCCCTGTTCTAGCATCGATAGCGTCTTGCTCTTCTTTGCGTTTGGCAGCTAAACGCTCTTCTAGCTCTGCTCGGCGTTTGCTCTGGTTCATCACAGAAATGGAACACAAGGTATAATCAGTTTCATCGCCTCGCAAGCTGCCACTTCAGCCTGCCTAATGCGGGCGACTCCGCTCGGGGGCGTGCTTTGCTTGAACTCACAGCTTGAGTGTCCTTTTTCGTCTCTTCTTGAAACTTGTTCAGCGTCTTTGTGAGGACGCCAAACAATCTCCTCTGTGCACCACCAGGTGCAGTGCGAGTTCTCTTTGATGGGGGTAATGATTTGTCGTTGTCTGCTGTGTCCTGCTGCGATGGTCGTTTACCATTCGAGCCCTCACTTTCGTCCGTGCCATTGCTATTGGCAGCTGGCCCTGAAGGTGTCTCTTCCATCTTTGCCTCATTCGACGTGCTAGCCTCTGTTGCGACTATAGCTGCTGGCTGCTCCTGCTGTGGTTCGCCTAATTCGATATCTGCCACTTGCTCGTTTTCGCTCTGCTCTGCTTTCTGATCTGTCTGAACGCTGTAGCGGCACCTCATCAGCTCGCTGCGATTATGAAGCTCTTGAGTACGCGCAAGTTTACTTACTCTGCCATTCTCGATACTTCTAACTTTAATTAAATTGGATGGGGCAAAGGATACTGGCAAAGGGCAAACAGCAAGAGTTCAAGAGCTGCCCGATCACCGTTATAGCAGACATGTACACTTCCAGACTCAAGACTCCCGCGCCAATAAACCATGACTCATATGTCTAGTTCTCACAACATATCTGCGATTACTCTATTCAGCACGAGGACGTCAGCTCTGAATAGATAGTGGAAAAAATTGAATGGAAGCAGCTCACCTCGCCGCCAATCTATTTATCGGTCCCACATGCCTATCTTTCCGCTTGAAGAGATTATCATCCACCTTATCAGTCGCATGTTCTCTAATATTACTAATTTCCGCTCCTAAGGCAGTCGATAGCTCTTCCGAAGTAGTCTGTACTACTGCATTGATTTCTACGTCTCTAACGGCCGAGCGGTAGCCATAATTTGATGATCCTATAAGCGTCAGGTATGGTTTAAGAGCTTCTTCCCCTTGCTTGCTTGATGACGATGAAGATGGTGACAGCCAGACACCCTTGGAATGGTACGTCCAACCATCTCTGCGCCACTCTTCGATGTCAATACTCTCCGTTTTATGATGCGATTTTATAGCTTGCCAGAACCGAGATTCGGAATAAGTATATGCAGGAGGTATATACTTGGAGAATCCAGGCGATTGGTAGAAACCATTTGCCTAAGCAGGAGTCTCTTTCAATTCAGCACAAGGGAATCGACATATAGCGAATAAGGGAGCCTTACCTGAGGGGACGCACATACAATATGTACCGGTCCCTTGGCTTGCAATAAACCATCTTTATAAGGCGCTCTCAGGCTGAAATATCCGCTCGTCCAATCAAGTCGTATTTTAGGATTATGTTCTGTCTCATTTAATATAGCTGGAATGACCATGTCCGTTTCTTGCTTAATGTCGAATTGTCCCATTTGCAAGAAAGGTTGTATTGTTGTATCTAATGCATTTGATGCTGTTTCGCCAGCCGATACATGCGCCGATAAAGAGGAAGTCGATCTTGACGTCCATTGCGACATGAAGCCGTTTAATTTGTCTTTTGCAGCTTCTGTGAATCCTTTAGGATCATGTATAGGCTCTGCGTCTGGTTTTCCACCTTCACCTTGCCAAGCCAAGTCGAAATTGTCACCACTTCCACTACCTGAACCTCTCCCTTTGATACTATATGACAATTTCCCGAATAACTTCACAAGCTCATATAGATAATCAGCGAATGGAGCATGACTTCTGAATGCTATATATCGATCTTGACGGTTTGTGAAGTAATCTTTCGATAGATTAGCTCCACTAAGCATAACATCATCGTCGAAGCCGTATATTTTGCCGTGCCATAATCCCCATCCTTCATTGTACCGTTTTGGTACTATTCGTTTCAGTAATCCGTGCAGTGCAGGAGTATGGTACAGCGATAAATGGACTTGCGATGGGAAGGAAGCTTGTAGAGAGGCGACCAAGGAGGCGGAAGATGTGGAGTTGGGATGCTCCCTGGTCGAACGGAGGATGTCCGTGATTATATGAAGCTCGAGAGAAGGATTCGCTTGTAGTGCATCGTGGAGTGTCTGAATCTGTATTGGACATGTCAGCTCGAGAGGCTAAAGTAAAGTAAAGTATAATATCGCCAAGGCCGGCCAGCATCGATGGCACTCACGAGTTGCGTTTCCTCCTTTCCAATGTACAGACTTGCTAAGAATATTCTCTTCTTCGCTTTGCGTATGCTATCCAGCAGGAAACCATAGAATTGGTCGGGTCTATTGAATACTTGTATATCCCTCCCTCTGGCATTGAAGGTGGGCAAGTTTGGAAAGTCCAGCTTCCGGGGGCTAAGACCAGCTGAGGAGAGAGTGGTAGTCTGACTGAAGCTGCATGATGTTGAAGAGAATGCGTGCGTGTGATGCTTCAAGAGCGCGTGTGTCCTGCATAGAATGCTGATTTCTCGAGGTAGCCTGCCGGAGGACGATCGGAAGGCTGAAGTCGACATTCTGGGTGTGCGAGAGGCAGTCTTGAGGTGCTTGACGTGAGTATAGCTATAGTGAGCGTGTATCAGACTAGTCCAGCCATCGTTGTTGATTGTAGTGTCGGTGTCCAGCAATGTGCCAACTGCTCGAACAAAAAGCGTGACTGCGGACGATGGAGGCGAAGTTGTCTCGAATAGCTGGCAGACAAGCGAAAGAGGCTGTGATGGCGAATTCTACTGCTCGTATTGGGTCTATGACCTGTTCCTTGCTCGAAACTCGCCTCGTTGGATCGCGTCCAACATGACCTCGACAAGCTGCATTGTTATTCCTTGCAGCTTTCACCCACTCCATCATCGAACAAGATACACCAGCAAGCACGATGGTCGGACCTGCTCTGGCGTCGTCTTTCAGACAGCAGGCCACGAGCGACGCTGCCCACGGCGGCAAGGGCTATGGCAGCTATGGATACAGCAACAGCCACAATAATGGCGACGAATACAGCAGCAGAGGCGCGTACAGACGGCCCTCGGAGGACGGCAGCAGAGGCGCATACGGCAGCTACAACGGCAACAACAACAATGATGCACATCAGCAGCATCCTCAGCAAGCCATGCCGTCCTCGTCGTCCTCAATGCCCTACTCCGCCACGCGTGCTGGTGCTGGGCAAAACTATCAGCTGCAAAACAGCAGACCGGCAGACGACATGCAGAGCTCGTACGGCGGAGCAGGCAGCAATTATGCGAATGGACGGCCTTCTTCACCTACTTCGACTCTCAATGGCACTTCCAACCATACCGGTGCGCCTTCAAGTAATACAGGAAATACAGGACTGGCAGGAGGATCGAGCACATCAAAGAACACAGCTCATCCAGCAGGCTCACCGGAAGAGATTGAGAACAGCAGACGGATAGCAAGAGCTCACTTTGACGAGTTCAGAGCGTACCTCGATGCTGAAGGCCAGCGTGGTGAGTCATTGTTTTTTTCAGGCACTGGCAAGGCCAGATCGCTCGACTTCAGAGTCGCGTGTCTTGACAGGCAGTAATGAATGGCGTGGAAGAAGCCTGCAAGCGCATGAAGCCTGACAGACACTATCATACGAACATATTGCTGATACGCACGCCTGTAATAATTTTTCGCAGACCCCAATGCACGCGCCAACGCCAGAGAAAAGCTTACTCGCTTGACAAGGCCTCAATTTCAAGAACTCAGCACGGACGTCTACGATGAGCTGATGCGACGCAAGAGAGCAGAAGGCAATGCACTGAGTGGTTCAGCGCGTGCGTATATCGTTCTATCTTCAAACTCTCTGACAATTCCAATGATCTGATGATTGTTTACTTTTCAAATCCGCATGCCTTGCATTATTTGATTTCATCTGATCACGAATTTCCTCTATCTATAAAATCCCTCGACTACCTGATTCACGTGAAACCGAAATCTTCGAACATTAAACAGCAGAATACCTACCTCAGAAATCAGACTTTCATCCCAAGAGGAATCAAGCTCGTCAGAAATTATCCACACTGCCTAAGAATCGATTCAGGGATCTAGCAAGCGATGTCTATTTCGAACTCGAAAGACGATATCCTGAGTTCAATGAACCTGAAGTACTAGATGGTGACGAAGGCGATGACGATGTGTACAACCTACCCTCGTCGCAACAGTCGCAAACTAGAGGGGTAGCTGGCTATCCTGCTTCTACTTCAGCCTCATCGTCACAGGTTCAGCTGCCCACGCGCTCGGCTTCACGAGATGATGGGCAGGGTGGACCACGTCTTCAATCTTCCACCTCAAACAAAAGACCACAATTTCCTCAGGGCAAGCCATCGATGGACTATTCAAGCCAATCAAATGCACCAGCACCATCTGCCGCCACAACAGCTGCGCCAACAACAGCTGCGAACGAAGTCATCATACCGAATAAGAGCAAAGTCATTGAAGAAGATATAAGCTTACCAGCTAGTACTGCACCTTCGCAATCGGCAAGTTTAGGCCAGCCGAGAGGAGCATATGGCAACTATGCAAACCAAAACGGATACATTGGAAGAAAGAGCAGTGAACGCGAACGATCTGGATTGAATGGTGATACCTCGCAAGACTCGGATCGGGATCCACCTTCGCCGAGTATACCTGAACCTCCTCGTCGACCTTCAAACGATACACCGCGTCTAGGCAACAGCAACGGTCCACTTCTACCTACTTCTCCAGACTGGAATAATTCGCTGGCGAGAGCAAGCGAAGCGAGTAGCCTTGGGACGCGTCTAATAGGAGGTTATGGAAACTCATCGACACCCAGCGAAGGCGGTCTGAGAGAATGGGAGAGCGACGAAATCGAAAAGCTGAAAAGTGATTACGAATATAAGATCGCTACTATGCAAAATCGAATGGCGGGCTTAGAAAAAGATTTAAGATTAGCTCAAGAAGGCATTTCCAAGAATGCACAAGGATCGAAATCTAAAATTGAATTCCTGGAACATGAACTCGATAAATTGAATCAACGTAATGAAGATTCACAACGTCAAATTGATCAATTAGAATCTGAATTAACAGAAGCTCAAGAACGAGTTCGTAATATACCACCACCACCTCCTCAAGCTAGCATGTTGAGTTCGGTAGAAGACAAAGCTGAAATATCAAGATTAGAATCTGAAGTTCATCAGTACAGATCCAAACATATGTCACAAATGGATGCTACTGAAAATTTGAAGAATGAAATTGAAGGATTGGTAGATACCTTGAAAGAAATGAATCAACGTCAGGATGAATTAGTTAATCAACGTGAGGCGGATCTGGAGAGGATTATCGCTCTGACCGATGAAGTCAAAGATTGGAAGGGGCGCTATGAGACTGCTAAGACGGAATTGAGAGATCTGAAAGGTGAGTTGAGATGAAAACTCATGCAAATTGCGATGCCTTGGCTCACACGTAGGTCTCGATTCATCTTGCCATCCTTAACAGCAACATCGCAACTCTTTGTTAGGCCTACTAAAGCGGACGATGATTATATGCCAACTTCGCCGTACGGAGCTATTTCAGATGCACACGTCACACGATTCCAGTCGAGCATAGACGATTTACTCATCAGTGGTCGGTACGTACCGTTTCCTTTTAGACTACTGCTTGCATCTAAGACTGAACTTTTTGCCTCGCAGATCCGATGCCCCCTCAAGTGTTATAATTGCTACCAAGCAAGTCATCAATGCGGTTGCTCGTATCGATGAAGATGTTAAAGAATACGAAGCAGCAGGAAACGCAGAGATGCTCTCTCCGGATGATAAAGAACGGCTCTATGCGCTGAAAAGCAAGTGCAATGCTACTTTATCGAATCTCACCACCGCAGCTAGAAACCACGCTACTGGACACGGTCTTTCTCCAGTCAGCTTGCTTGATGCTGCTGCTTCGCACCTTGCGAATACGATTATCGAGCTTGTCAGATTGCTACTCATGCGCAAAGGTGGTACTCCATTGGCGAGCCCACAGACGAACAATCATAGTGCTCTGATGAAGCCTAGTGTTTCTTCATCCTCCATTTCAAGTCGGCTGGAAAATTCAACCTCAGCTTCCTCCCTTTCGCAACAACAATCATCGCAATCGAGAGGATTCCCAACTCGCTTAGCTTCGCTCAAACGGGAAGACGAAGGACCGTCTCCTTATTCTAATTCGCAGCAGAATGCAGGAGGAAGCAGTGGTCGGACTTCACCCGCTTCATTTAGGTCGAGAACTATAACAGCAAGTGATAGAACACAGGCTACTTCTCCTGAACCTACCATGAGGAATGAAAGCTCTCTTCTTAATGAAAGATCACAGAAGATGAACGCGTCTGCTTCGGAAACTTCTCTTGCTTCTAATTTCCACCCGGATCCTAGGAGGAATGCGATGCAACAGCAACAGCAGCAGCAGCAGTCACAGCATGAACAACAGCAACAGCACGAGTCACAGATCGCTTCTCAGCATCGTACGAATGAGAGTCAGACTAGCTTTGATAGCCATGATTCGTCTGAACGCTCGCGTCATCAGGAGCAGAATGATGATTCACGTTCGCGTGAAGTCAGAAACGAGCGGGAGGAAGGGGATGACTACCAAGAGCGGGGCAATACGTCTGACAAACATGATATGAGCGATGATCCCGAAGCATGGGCGGATCTGAAGGTGAGTATCTCCATGCTCTCAACCTGTTGCCCACATCTGCAATTTCGTACTGACCTAATATGCCGTTGTTTATGCAGAATTACCTCGAAAATCAGACCGAAGCTATCGTACACTCCATCACTGCTCTTCTTGCTGCCATTCGAGGCGGAGCGCAGCCTATAAAACTGCAAGAAAACCTTTCGCAGATCATTACGATCGTTTCTTCAATTGTTCAAATTCTACGTGATAATCTACCTTCACATCTTCAAGATGAAAGCGAATCTACTATTCAAGAACTTTCTACAAATTGTCAGAAATTGATTGACTTGCAAAATTCAACTGAAGGAGCATCTCAAACTTTTTCGAAACAAACTAAACAAGCTATGGCTACTGCTTCGTTTGGTGTCGCTAAATCGCTCAAGGGCATCAATAGCCTACTCTCTTCCGCCTAAACTATGCAAACATTCGACGTTCATGTCTTTATTATATCTCACCTCCTTCTTCGATGCAGCCATAGCATGTGCTGTCCATAATACCAATACTACTCGTTTATAGTGTCCTGTTGTTGCGTTTTATACGCTATTTGGCTTGCAAAATCGTATGAATCTCTTACTTTCGATAGGCTTCAACATACGGTCTATCTTGCTGGGTGTACATACATATTCGTGTAGATGCGACTGTTTACTTTCCAGTTATACATGCCTTCTATTCGTCTTCAGTTGATTTTCCCCCGCCACTGTCTCTTCCTGCCCCGCGATGACCAGCAGGATCCAGCACTTGGTTCTTCTCACACCTTCTTGAAGCTTGCATTCGAGTCAAAGGATTACCTGAACGCCTCGACCAATACCAACCTCCAGACCGCTAGAACTCCCTCATTCGGATTCCTGTCTGCGTTTCTGAGCTTTACAACTTGAACACGATCACGCCGGTGTCCGAAATGTCCAAGGCATACGATATCGTCCTCTACGGCGCATCAGGCTTCACTGTAAGGCGCGCAAGTCTGGATACGAGTGTTGATCCTACACATCTGACCCTGCTTCGTCCTCCAGGGAACGCTATGCGCCCGCTACCTTCAGAACTGCTCGTCAGCATCAACGAACAAGTTCGCACTTGCTGGTCGGTCCGAGGGCAAGCTGAAAGCAGTAGCCCAGGAGATTGGTGCTCCAGACACTGCAATGTGATTCATTTGCCCTTCTGGATACTTGGGCATCGAACAGCGCTGATGCTATTGCTCCTGCATGTCTCCGGCTTCTTTTGTGATTATTTCACGTGCGTCATGTCATGGCTACTTCAGCTTGATTGCGGATTCTCAAGATGAAAATGCTTTACGAGAGATGGTCCGTCAGACGAAGGTTGTTATTACAACGGCTGGACCCTACACTTTGTACGGCTCGACCCTAGTCAAAGTCTGCGCTGAGAACGGGGTAGGTCCGCGTGTCTGCAAGAAGAAGCGATAAAATTGACCCAGTCCAATTTCCATTACAGGTTCACTGCGTCGACCTTACTGGCGAACCTACCTGGACACACGACATGCAAAAACTCTATACCGATGCCGCTAAACAAAGCAAAGCCATCTTCATACATGGCGCAGGATTCGATTCGATGCCAGGAGAGTAAGTTGAGGAAGGCTGCCCTCATTCACTATTACATTGCTGAACTTTCCACTTATATTCAGCCTATCCACCTACATGGCTGTAAAGAAGCTTCGCGAAGCCACTAAAGCCTCTGCCGGTCTAGTAACAAGTGGTTATTCCATGAAAGGAGGAATGTCAGGAGGTACTTTCGGAACTCTCCTAGTCATCTCCAAACAGTCTAGAGATCCTGCCAGGAGAGCAATTTTGAATGACCCTTATTCCCTCAGTCCCAGTAAGTTTTTCTGATGCTGTGCCACCTGACTGCCACGGTGTATGCTAAATGGAATTGGTTTGGCTTATCAAGTCCGAGGTAAGGATGTCAACAAGCCTTCGCTCACTTATAGCGATGGAGACCGAGTCGGAGGTTTCTTCGTGATGGAGTCAGCCAACGCTCCCGTTGTACGACAGACTTGGGGTGTATTGGAAGAAGCAGCCAAAAAAAATCCGAGCCATTTCAGCTATGGACCGGAATTCAAGTAGGCTCTAAACTCTCAGGGGTGCCTTTTTCCATCCTAATCTGATGCTGTGAATCACCTTCTTAGGTATCGAGAATACCATATCACGCCTAACCGCTTCTGGGCTGGATTGATGTCCGCAACAATCTTCAGCTTCTTCTTGCTGCTCGCAAAAGTCCCTTTCGTAAGTCCGAGTTCAGACCATTCGAGGACGCTTAGAGACTGATAATTGGCGTATTCCCTTGGTAATCTCGCGGCAACACAGATGCACAGTCTTGCGCAGAAATATGGCTTGCAGTCTGGTGATGGACCGACTGAGGAACAGATGACCAACGGCTCCTTCAAGGTTGTCTCGGTCGCTCGTGACGTTGAGAACAAGGTCTTCGCCAAGACCACGATGAAGGCTCGAGGAGATCCCGGTGCGTCCTCTCGAATCCATGCCTGCGACGATTCTATTTGCATCTGCTGAAGGGTTATGCCTTCTCCTGCAGGCTATCTTGGAACGTCCATTATGATCTGCGAAGCTGCACTCGGCCTAGCTCACGATTATGACCGATTGACTGATATCGCCAAGGAAGGTGGCCATCTTACTGCCGCGTGAGTTGAACAGGATTTGTAATTGAGTATGCAACGCTGATCTGATCTGTGTGACCTCTTTTATAGCACTGTCTTCGGAGACCAAGTGTTGAAGGAGAGGCTCGAAAAGACAGGTCGCTTCACCTGGGAGACTGCGCTTGTTGATCGTCCTTAAAGAACATGCATGTCCATCAAGCTCATATGGCCCTTTAAAAGCCCAATTTTATGGACATCTCGACTGCGACTCTTTTTCCCTCTACAATCACCGAATAGCGGATACCCAGCTTATGCAGACACACGAGTGTCAGTGACGTTATTGAACTACTCTTGTTTGCCTTTCTTGCCAAATACACAGGCCAACTACATGCAACGAACTGAATTTGATCCTCCTAGTGTACTTGTTGCTGTGGTGGTGGTATCATAATATTGGCAGTCCGTCCGGCTTCGCCAGACCGCAAGAGTCCCACGTGCGGCATAACATGGTATTGCAATGCCAAAGTCATGTTCGTTCCCCTGCACGTGCATCACAACCGTCAGTGACATACTTATAGCTTGCTTCGAAGATACTTACGTTAGACGCTCAAGCGATTTGAAGGCATACTGGAGGTGAACGGGGATCAGTACACTGCTTTTTGCAGACTTGTAGGGTACTCAGAAGCTTACCTTGTTGCGAATACCTTCCATGTTGATCTTTGCATTGTTCTTTCTACGTACTATCCGGTCCCACAACACGACCGCGTTTTCAGGCTGTACAGCAGAAGTACATCAGTATGTATCGGATTAGACAAAACTCAGGAATGCTCCGAGTGAGGCTTGACATACATATTTCTCGGTGTGGAATTCAGCAACGACCTGCAGCATCAACTGCTTCGTGTTGTAGTTAAACAGCGGTGTCAGGTCTACCGATACAAAGTAGATCGAAGTTAGCAGCTCTACATGCAGAGTTGGCCAAAGTGGATTTAGACACACCCGCTTTAAGATCAAACTTGGTGAACAAGAAGTCTTGAGCTTTGCCTTGTTGACCTCGGCCGACCATGCTGTTTGTTCGTGTAGTGCGATCACGTAGATATCAGGGCGCGATGATGTTGAAGCGAATGAAGCAGCAGGCATGGCGTGAGATAGTGGAAATGATTAGAATTGTGCCGCTTATGTATATGAGCGTGTCGCAACTTGCACGTTGACATTGCCGACTGATAGGCGTGCTGGCTCTATGCTCGCCGGCATGAATAGAGACGAGATGGCGACGGCTAGCAGAAGTAGCAGCCCGAAGGTGGTGCCTTGCGCACTGTAGATGCATACTTGTCAGCTTTGCATGCTCTTCCTGCTATCGTTCCTGGTTATGCATACAACACGCCATTGAGCCGTTGGACAGTAGAATGCCTGTGGTTGAAGATGTATCAGCTGCCAACTCCGCTGCCGTCTCAGCTGAGGAAGCTCTCACATCTTCTGAAGCACACGTTCTGCAAGCCTGCTGGCTCAGTGCGGTTATTTGTATGATGATTTTGGGAGTCGGTTACTGACTATGAGAGCATGGCTTGCGGCGTGGCAAAGGATGCAGGGCCGACGTTTAGCAATCAACCAGGTTATATATCGCTATCAGTATTGACGATATCGCGCGTTCACCCTCTGAATTACGAGCACGATTTCCCATAAAAGCAAAATACAATGCTACAAGATACTGCAGTCTTTCCTGTTCTTTTTTCTTGTTAAACTGATGCCCATTACCGAACTGTCTACCTCTGTACTAACCTTTAGCGACTGCAAGGGTATTGAACGACGTTGTATATCTGATGCATTAACTGATAAACTTCTAACGTAATAAGCACTTCCACTGCTTCGTCTTTTCGATTATTCCAACTATTCCGTTCCAAGATATTGAGAGAATGGGTTCTTGGGAAGCTTGTTGAGAATCCATCTGGTTGACTTTGTTGTTTCTCGTCCCTTGCAAGGTGAATCCGGTGCCTTATCGCTCTGGATGGTTCCTTGGGATGAGCCAATCCCACTATCATCTGCCAAATCCACATCGCGATACTTCAGCAACTCGTCAATCTCATTCATGAGTTCTTCCTCTTCCGTATGAAGATCATCGTCCAGCATTCCTGAGAATACGTCTTCCTCTTCACTCGTCACCAATGAGCTCGTCCTCGATGGAGATCCAGCATTGCTTAGTGGGCTTACTTCCACTGCCATTCTTCTTCCCTGTTTCTTTGTTGGTGTCCACAACTGATAATTATCCTGCAAATGCCATTCAAGAAGCACGACGACACACACTAACTCAGTATTATCCGGACCAAGCCGGAAGCAGTTCAAGTGATGTATATCCAAGTAATTAAGCTCGCAAGCCTTTACGCCCGCTTACCTTCGGTTTCTTAGAGGGACTACTGGAGTTAACAGCTGTAGGGGCCGACTTGCGCTTAGGAGAGATAGCTACGGTTGTCTCGGGTTGTTGATTTTCCTGCCTCGGAGCTGGGTTGAGCGGCTTGGCACGCTTCTGCGCTTTGCTAGTAAGTATTGCATAGTTGACCATAGTTGGACCCAACATATCCGGGAATCCAGGAGCGGACTGAGATCGACGTGACGTTGCACCAGCTTTTAGATCGCACAGGAATTTGAATCCAACTAGCAGAGCGAACCTGTCACAGAGTGGCGCCAACCAATGCGAGGATGAAGCTGTGGTACTAGCGACCTCGTAGATGCAAGATATCTGAATGAAAATGATGTCCTGGTGTAAGCTGGGTTGTTTTACTTGAGACTGTCTGTGAAGCATTGACACAGCCAGTCACGAAACCTTACAAGCAGATGCCGCCATGTCCAAGTAGTGGACGGGTATGCCAGGCCTCCCAATGTGGAACTGGCCTTATCCCAGAATTTGGCCATGAGGAAGTGAGCTTCCCGCTGATAGGTCTTGGCACCGTCCTCTGTCGGAGATCTGGACGTCCAGAGCTTTTCAGAATGAGAGCGATAACGCTGGAGCTCTGACTACGGAGATAGTGTAAGTGAAGCTATGTACCGAAATAATGAAAACGTACATTAGCAAAATGTTTCATTCGTTCCAGAGGAGTCCCTGATTCGCGAGGGAAGACATCCGTGTTTGCAGAAGCCGCACGCCACAGCTCGACCAGATCTGGATCTTGGAATGGTTTACCATAATTTGCGAGTTCCAATTTAGGAGAAGTCTTCACTTGATCAGCAGAATTGTTACGAAGTACACCTCTGGGTGATCTGTCGGCTTTTTGGATAGAGGAAGGTGCTCGTCTACTTTGCAGATTGACATCGCCATTGTCGTCCTTCTTTCTGCTGGGTGTTAGATATCCAGGCTGACCGCTGCTACTGCTGTCGCTATCTGATTCTACGGCACGGGCATGCAAGTTGGCTTCGTCTGTGTTGCCGAGGACCCTCACTCGGATCAGATTTTGCAGAGCTTCATCACTCAGATGGGCATACTTGAAACGAAGCCCTTGCTTGGTTGCGTCAAGAGCAGAGGTATACAGATGGCCCGCTGTTACAGAGATTGAATCACCGACGCCGCGTGCACTGCAAGGCGAAAAGATTTAGTATAGTCCGAAGCCTGGTTTGGCGTTCCAATCTTACTCAAGGTATGCGTCGTGTAGCTTGCTCAAAATCCCGTAAGATGTTGGCAGAAAGAATGGCATGAGTCTGGACGTAATGGTCAGCCTAAAAGATATGATCCCAGAGGCATGGAAAGAGTCATGCTTACAATGCTTCTTGCATGTATCGTGTCTTTTCTAGACCATTCTTCGGCATGGATTCATAAAACTCGGCCATCTGGAAGATCGCTTTATCTCCGATTTGGACAGGTTGTTTGGCAAAGTACTCCTCGGTCTCGAATGGCGGAGTAATGTAGTCATCTGAAGCGTTCTCCCATCTAGCGGTCAAGCGAGGCTCCCATATAATGTCAACCATGTCGCCTAGATAAATTCACGCTGATCAGCAGATTTTCTTGAAGGGGTCTAGGAGATACGTACCATCATAGTCACCACCGGAAAGCTTTGCCATTACAGGAATGGGACCCTTTGCCGAGCAAACGACTACATCAAATAGATTGGATAGTTGGGGAAGATTGACTGCATGGCATAACTGCCAATCTGTGGCCTGTGCTGTTGGCGAGCGATTGAGTAAGACCTTTCCAGTCAGAACACTACCCATCTGACGGTCTGTATATGGGTCAATCAATGGATTCTGCAGCTCTGTATCAGTTTGTGAGTCCTCTCAGGATATGGAATTTACTTACTGATGACTGAAAGAAGACCTGATTCGGTAGAAGGGTACCAGTATGATCTACGATAACAAACGCATGCCGACTTTTAGGTACCGGGCATTTGGCGGCCTTGTCTAACTTCACTACTCCTTCTTTGATCTGTTGCAATCGACCTTTGACATATGGATGATTGACGGGAAAGCCCGCCAAAAGAAGAAGCTGCACTTGCGCTTCCCATTGCACTGGTTGTCCAGACAAAGGATGCATGTCTGAAACGGCGGGTTCTTCATATAGCTGAATATCTTCATCGTCCGGGTCTCTATAACCATATTTCATGGGACCGCGCAGGGCGCCAAGAGAAGAGCTGTGCGTCGAGTGTAGATTCTTCTCCAAAGCGTTCATCAAAGTTGGAACATCTTCTTCTTCCAGAAAGGCATAATCCGCTTGCTCCCCTGCCTCTTTGCGTAGAGCCTCGATAGCCTCATCGATATTGACAGTGTTCTCGCTGATGGAACAGGCCTGCCGAAGTACGGTCAGAGCCTGAGGACCGATGGATCCACTGTGACCAGGAGTTGACCTTCTGACTACATCAAAGGTGAAGGCGTTCAAAGGTACGTCGCATTTGTGCTGCGATGCTCTGATTTCGATCCATTCGCCGTCCCCTCCATCCGGGTCAAAATCACAGGGCAGATTCCACAAGCCTTTGCAACCCTGATGTGACGACAAGTTTAGCTTCACGTAAAATGTATTGTACAATCAACCACTTACCCCGATTCTCGCTTGGTAGGCCGCTACAAGATTTGGTCAGTACGATTGTAAGCGTTTCGAAGGTGCGTGACTAACTGGCGATAGCTTCGCCTTTGAGCCCGAGAGTCTCGTGAATTCTTCGAGCGAACTGCCAGCTCAAAAGACCATTCTGTAAGCGGATGGGCGAGATGTCAGTACTCATTCGGTTATGTAATGCAGTACCTCATGATCACCCCATCTGTTGTTACCACTTCCCTGTAGGAGGGACGGTCGCGCTTGATTATCTCCGAATGGTCATATGTAGCGTCGTAGGTGTGAATAACTTGCTCTGCTCCTAAACGAATGGAGAACTCGACAACGACCTGTTTCGGTCTTCTACCGGAGCTTCGTATTCCCTGGAGCGTGTCGGCGAACACTGCGAGTTTCTTGGAAGTGGGAGATGACCTGAGGTGATCTGTGCCGTGATAAGACGACCAAACATATGACTCGCCGTTAATGATTCCGGATAAACACGCTGAGACAATGCAGCAGACAACACATCAGATCTCATTTAAGCAGATACGAGGACTATCATGACTCACATGGCACAAATGGCATATCGAGTTCTTTAGCCAAACGGTTCATCTCCCTTGGTAATATGGGAAGAGTATGACTTGTGAGGTCGGGCACTGGATCACAAGCCGTAATTAGCAAACGAACCCAATGCGATGGAGTGGCCACCTACCCCAGGCGATGAGGTGCGGTATTCGAACCGGAATCGTTTGACTGTCGAACAGGGAGATACGCGCAGCATATTTTGCTATTGACAAGTCGGGGTTTTTCCCCTCGCTCATCGGAATAAGCTTGTCAAGAAATTCCGGCGCAGATAAGTTGCTATATTGACCGCTTAAGCTACGCTCTGACCATAGGAAAAGAGTCCGCGTTCCAGCTTTGCCATACATAAGTCTATAGGCGCCATCTGAGAGCAACAAAGTTAGTAAAGCTGCTTCCAAATATCAAGAGGATTTACATACCAAGAATGTGAATAGGCTTATAAAATATTTGTTGAAAATGGCGCATCAGAGATCTGGCGGCTTGTAGCTTGTTCAGGGTGTGTCCATCGGTCTCTCCTCCCTCTTGATAGAGGATTGGATCCTGCAGCTTCCACAGGAGGTCTTGGTCGACCTTTGCACGAATAAACCTCTCAGTACTGTGTAGTCGAAGTATTCGGCGGGAGTTTTCGAGGACGGGAGGCGCCATCTTCATCTTGAAATACAGCCGGTCGCTCGTATGCCGCTCAATGACAACCTGAAAGGAAAGATTGCCAGCTGCGATTGCTGCCGCTTCTCCTCCCGCCTCCCTTAGCTTATCCCAAAAGGAGGTATCCAGGGCTTTCGGTATGGGAGCCAAAGGTCCTTCGTTCTTCGTCTGAACATACCGAGACGTCAACTTCTGCACGTCATTGCAGACAGATTGATCGTTCTTGAAAGCTTTCCATCGTTGCAAAGCATCTGGTGTTATGATTTTCGCGGGAAGAGGGCCATTTGGTTGAATTCTCCGGCCCAGCTCCCATCTGACCAGGAAAGAGAAGTTCCCTATACACCACAGAATATTTGATTAACGTATGTATCCGTTGAAACAAGGTTACATACTCACTCTGGATATCAGCGTCGTGTTTTCCAAAGTTGACTCCTTGCAAATGCGTGCCGCAATCCTTGTAGCCGAGTGTAGCTTCGGACGGGATAATGGCTTTCGCCATACTAAAAATCCGCTCGTGGGAAGTGAGGAGTCGAAAGAGGTGGTCAAGGACTTGCAGGGAGGTCGAACGTGACGATATGGTTCTAGAGATTGTCTACCTGCTTATAATGAACCTCTACCTGATTGACCAAATAATCAGCGAGAGTTCCGCAAGAATTCGGCTGCTCTTCCGTTACCTTCGCGGTCCAAATATCTTGAACGGTGCGCGACACTGGGGCAGAGCCAGAGTATCGGTATCGTCGTGTGATGCTGGGAAAGGTCTTCTTTATTACGATAGCATTTTCTCTTCTCTGAGGAGTTCAAGTTCTACGATCCTGCAATATGCGTCGACTCCGACTCTAACGGTGAACGAAGAAACCTTGGTGAAGCCGAAACTGGACAGAGGCAGAAAGTCGAGAAATACGAGAGAGTCGGGTGAAGAGGGAAGAGCGAGAGCTCGAGAGTTTGGTAGAGTTGTCCACTGAGTCGGCGCTGTGAAGACATGATAAGGTCAGCGTCTGGTATAATTCCCTGCGAACGCAGAGGCGCTTTGACGTTCCTGATGTACCTAGTAAGAAGATGGGATTGGGTGTACACCGGCTGAGAGAAGGCACGAGTGACATGACCTGCTTGATGAATTCCTCTGATAGCCGAGTCTGTGCTCTCTCGTTGACGGGAATACCTTGACCACTCTACGCGACCTTGAGCAGCCTTTTGAGGCGGAGATTCGCGCTTGCAGACTGGCTCAGCACCGACTGACGCTATGAAGCGCACAGCGGGCGCGGCCGTCAGACAATGGTATTCTCGACGCCTGATAACGACTGGAGCTGCAAGAGGAGATGTTCTTCATGAGTTGGAGGCAAGAGGTCTGCTTTTCCAGGCTACAAGGTGAGCGCTACGGCCGAAAAAGTACGTGATCGAGGCCTCGAGTCTGTGCTGCAAGTGCAGAAGGAGGACGGTATGAAGCACAGGCTCGTGGAGGTGCTGTTTCATGTATTAAGGCTATTATGTGCATATATGCTCCTCGGCTGACCTGTTGCTGTTCTCAAGCCGTCGCCAGCTGGCCGAACACCTCAGGCATAAAAGAGCTTGCTATTTAGGCGTAGACCCATCAGCACCCAGTCTACACCTAGGCAACCTTCTGGCTATCATTGGACTTCTACATTTCCAACTTCAGGGTCATACTGCTTTGTTCCTGGTCGGGCAGGGTACGGGAGTGAGCACATTTGCCAGAAGACACGTATTATGCAGGCAGGAAGAAACTCACAGACATTGCTTGACAGGCCATAGGGGATCCAAGTGGTAGATCTAGTGAACGAAAGGCTCTTTCTCAAGACATTCTGAATCGGAACGTCGCCTCTATCACAAAGCAGCTTACCGAACTCTGTCAGAGAGGCGTAAATCACGCTGCGAAACGAGCTGGTGTTAGTGGCGCGTCGAGTAATGTCAAGTTCCTGAATAACCATGATTGGCTGGGCAAGATGAGCCTGCTCGACTTTTTAAGTGGACCAGGAAAGCGTGCGAGGGTATCTACGATGCTTGCGAGAGACAGGTGAGCCGATTCATTCGGTTCCCCATAAATTGTCCACCGAACAGCTTGTCCTTTACAGCGTGAAGAACCGCTTGCATTCCTCGTCTGGGATCTCCTTTACCGAATTCAGTTATCAACTTCTTCAAGGGTACGACTTCTATCATTTACACAAGTACCATGATTGTACTATGCAGATTGGTGGATCAGATCAAGTAGGCTCTTTCGAACCTTTCTACATGTCGAGACTATACTGATGTATTTGTTAATCTCAGTACGGAAACATTCAGTCCGGCATAGACATGATTCGACGCGAAGCACTATCAGACGACGATTTCAGTCAATCATTGACGCAGGGCAAAGAAGAGTCTCTTTCTAATGAGCAAACCCTAGCGTTCGGTCTCACTTTACCGCTTCTTACGACAAGTACTGGTGAGAAGTTCGGCAAAAGTGCTGGCAATGCAGTATGGCTCGACCGAGACCAAACCTCCCCTTTCGAGCTGTATCAAGTAAGTTACATCCGCCTCGGTGCGATGGATTATAGCTGACCTACTTCCTCGTCCTGCTAGTTTCTGCTCAAGTCGACGGATGCCGATGTCAAGAAGTATCTCCGGATGCTAACTTTCGTACCCTTGGAGGAGGTAGAAAGTGTGTTAAGAGAGCACGAGGTAAGCGATTGCACGAGGCCTGTATAAATAAAGACGCTGATCAAGTATGCTTCGTACAGAACAAGCCTGAACAGCGTATAGCTCAGAAGCTCCTGGCAAGCGAGGTCACAGAACTTGTACATGGCTGTGAGTACCTTGCTTGTCGATGGTTGTACCGCTTGCTAAGTGAATTCCTAACAGCGTCTGGCTTGAAGAGCGCAGAAAGAGCTACGCAAATATCGTTCGGCACCGCCGACTTGTCAACGATACCAGCTGAGGAGATTTTGGCTGCATTCAGCAAGGCTCAGAAATACCCTATATCACAAGGGCAGCTGAAGGAGATGACCTTACTTTCCATAGCGGTATCGTCTGGGCTCGTCAAATCCAAATGTTGGTTTATGTTCTGGCCTCTCGTGTCTGGCTCCTTTTGGCTGACACTCCGTCTCTTGTAGCTCAAGCAAAACAGATGATCTCAAGCGGAGGACTCTCGCTGAATGATAAGAAGCTGACGGAATCAGGCTATAAGCTCTCGGAGCAAGACCTGCTTGGCGGTAAAGTGGCAATTTTGCGAGCTGGGAAGTCAGGTCTAAAAGTCATAGAGATAGTATAGTCCTTCACTAGGACTGGTTTCTGTCTCATGTGTTGTTGTATCAGTATTGCTTCAGCTTCGCAAACCCTACTTTTCACAAGTCACGTATACTTGCCCGATCAGTCCTGCCGGCACCCTTCATCCATTTGCTTTGCTGCACTCTTTCATCCATTTGCGTTGGTGCAAAAGTCGAAGCCTTGCCAGTCCATATGGCGTCTCCTCAGCGACGCTCGTTGGCTCAACCACCGTCGCCGTCTCTGCGCAGCATGCTTGCTGTATTCCTGCTGGTCGCGTCGTGCCTCATGCCGTCGACTACAGCGTTCTATCTACCAGGCAGCGCGCCACGCTCTTTCGCAGCTGGAGACCCGGTGCCATTGCTGGTCAATGCTCTACAGCCTCAAATGACCTCAAAGAAAAGACTGCAATCACTGCTGCCCTATGATTATTATAATCCTGCTTTCCACTTTTGCCGCCCTGGTGATGGAAAGACAGAGCCTAAGAAAGTTAGTGAAAGTCTGGGAAGCGTTCTATTCGGAGATAGACTGTACGAGAGTCCATTTGAGGTGAGGCATATTACCACTAAAGCTACTCGGGAGATGTTGGAGAAGTGCAAGCTGATCATGCTATCTGATTGCCTTTGTACAGGTGCGGATGCTTCAAAACTCATCATGCCAAATGCTCTGCAAGTCTACAGTACCAGCCGAAGACGCCAAATTCATCAATGATCGCATACGAGAAGACTATGCTTTGAACTGGCTCGTCGACGGCCTACCAGTCGCTGAAATGCAACGCGATGTGGCAACGGGCGAGATCTTCTATTCTATTGGATTCGAGCTTGGCAATGATTCAGATGGAACGAAGCCTGCTCTCAATAACCACTTCAACCTTTATGTGGAGTAAGCTGTTGCCTGCCTAATTGAAGGCTGAGTCCCATACTGACGGATTGTATATCGCACAGGTACCACCGACGCCCAAATAATCTATTCAGAGTGGTAGGGGTGGTGGTCTGGCCTTTAAGGTGAGCTCTGCTACCCGGAAGCACCTAATTAATTCCTGTACTGATACCGTCTGCTCTGATCTAGCCTTGACTCGCTAGCGGGAGGAGCAACACAGCCTTCATGCGACGAGTCCGCTGCTCCGATGGTCTTGAACGAAGGTCGCGAAACTACCATTGCCTACACGTACAGCGTCAATTGGGTCGAATCTAAAGTGAGTCTACTCAAAGCTTTGTGGCAAGGGTACAACAGACTGATGTGCCACATCTACAGAAACCTTGGGCAACGCGTTGGGATTCCTACTTAAAGCTCACAGATAGTCGAGTACACTGGTTCAGCTTGATCAACAGTACAATCATCTGTCTCTTCCTTTGCGTGGTACGTCTGCTTGTGTCTGCTGCTCTGGTAGGAGATACGTCGCTGACATACCTACAGATGGTCGGTATGATCCTACTCCGCACTGTAAACCGCGATGTATCGAGATACAATGCCATTGACCTCTCAGACGATATTCAAGAAGATTTTGGCTGGAAGCTAGTACATGCCGAAGTATTCAGACAACCTCAACATCCTATGCTGCTGTCCATTCTCAACGGGTCTGGCGCGCAATTCGCAGCTATGCTTGGTGTTGCTATCTTCTTTGCTCTTCTTGGATTCTTAAGTCCCAGCAATCGAGGTGGCTTGAGTACCGTTATGATTATCTGCTGGACTCTG
The DNA here is from genome assembly GCA_022835595.1 of Cystobasidium ongulense. NCBI lineage: Eukaryota > Fungi > Basidiomycota > Cystobasidiomycetes > Cystobasidiales > Cystobasidiaceae > Cystobasidium > Cystobasidium ongulense. The sequence goes on from BQUP01000004.1 coordinate 262,307, forward strand.
TTCGGATGTAAGTCTAGACCTCTTCTGATACATCAGTGAGATGTGCAGCTGATGTGCATGAACCTTTCCATAGGCGTTGCTGGCTATGTTTCTACACGCCTATATGCTTCTCTCGGAGGTCACGCCTGGAAGCAAAACATTCTTTGGACAGCAACGCTTTTCCCTACTATCCTCTTCGCCACTCTCAACCTACTTAACTTTTTCCTGATTGGTGGAGGTTCCTCGGGAGCGGTGCCCTTTGGAACTTTCTTGTCTATCATCGCATTATGGTTCCTTATCTCGGCACCTCTTACTGTCGCTGGAGCTGTCTATGGATTAAAGAAAGGTCCTTTACAACATCCTGTCCGAGTGAATTCGATACCTAGACGTAAGTCACACCTGAAGACTGTTTGGCCAACTGACTATTGCCAACATACTGACATTTCGGAAAAACAAAATACAGAAATACCACCTCAAATATGGTATCTCAATACGTTCCCTGCTGCCGTCATGGCGGGCGTACTGCCCTTCGGTGCCGCTTTCATCGAGATTTACTTTGTCCTGTCGAGCTTGTTTGGGTGCGCATTGACCCCTCCGACGCAACCTTAAGCATGCTGTATAGGCTGACTGTTGAAAATCACTTGTACGCAGTGCCAAGGCCTTCTATGCTTTCGGATTCCTCGCTTTGACATTCAGCATCGTTGCATTGACCTCGGTGAGCTCATTGTCTTCGATGGGTTTGTCGTCCCATACTGACTTGTGACATTACAGGCGACCGTTACTATCCTAATGACATGTGAGACGGAATATCCGCAAATAAAACACATAGGAAGCCAAGCTGATCATTATTCGTTGACAGACTTCTCGCTCTGCTCCGAGAACTGGCAATGGCACTGGCGAGCCTTCATAATAGGGGGAGGATCCGCTTTCTGGATCCTCGCCTATGGCATAATTTACGGACTCCGCCTGTCACTGGACGGTATTTCAAGCAAAGTCTTATACCTCGGATACCTACTCTTGATAGCTCTGCTTGACTTTGTGGTTACGGGAACTATTGGCTATTTGGTGAGTGCTTGCCTGACAGGACGTTCGCCTTGGCAGTCACCTAGCACAGCGCTGATCATGCCGTATTGCCCACCTTTGAACTACCACAGTCCACCTACTACTTTTTGAGAAAGATGTATGCGCAGATCAGAGTGGATTAGATGTGTTTATTGGAAGTTTATGCGCTGAAAGACCTATTAGGACGAGGGAATCCCGCTGAAGAGAGTAGAGGAAGCTGACAGACTTACTGGCAGAAAAGCCAGTATGGTACTGGAACTAGACCGCCTCTTCGAGATGCATTCCGTTTATCATGTCCGGGATTACTGTTTTGCAATGCCGGGCCGCTGACCCCAGCTTTGTAATATGTTCGCGAATGTCAATCGAGCTGCTCTACAGGAGATAGGAAGCACATCCCGCGCAAGCTTTTGCCTGACACTGCTCTGTCTCCATCCTCGTCTTCATCGACGTGCACGTATACCTCCTCAGCCCGACTGCGACTGCCAGCAGGCTTCAGGACGAGTGAGGCTTTCTGTCGTTTGCGCGCTGGCCGGCCCGCAACGCTTTGAAAAAAGCTTGAAGACTCGAGACAGCAGCAGTAGGAGGATCGACATCGCCTAGAATGGTGAGGGAGGGACTAGCAAGACGGCGTCGACTGCAGAGGCTGATGCAATCCAACAAATCTCGCTTCATAGGGCCTTCTGGCTTTGGGCACCCCGCTCGAATGGGCAGACGCGGAAAAGTACGCTGATCATGTTCGCGAACATGGCATCACCCAGTTCTTGCACATCTGGGACAAGCTCAAGGGCCGCGTGGGCGATGGCTTGCTGTGGGGAGACGAGGTGAGCATCCTTGTCGCTGGTCTGGGGCGCCGCCTGGTGCTGGTCGGACAGCTTGAAGCCAGCCAACCCACCACTTCTGCGATCGCTTGCAAGGCGAAGCCAACGCAGGCAGGCAAGCACGATAAGCTGACCCATGCTTTCGTAACGCTTTATGTGATGCGCTGCACAGATTGAATACATGGTCGTATCGTTCGATGAAGCCGGCAAGAATGCCAGGCTCTCGCTCCGTCAGTCTGAGATTTTAAACGAGCTCGCAGCAGAAGAAGCAGAAGCCATCACTGCCATGCCAGGTGCAGCGTCAGTTGCTTTCTTTGAGGATCTCTACTCGACCAAAGCTGACGACCTCTGCCTATCAGCCATCAAATTCCAAAATTCCACCCGGAATATGGTCGCTATATGCTCGAATCGACACCAGGAGCACCTTATGGAGCGACCTTGAAAGACTGCCTTACAGTCGAGCCAAATATGCGTCTTCGGTGAGTTGCGGTGCCGACTGCTAACTTGCAATATTATCTGACTCGTATTTCGACGCAGCCGCAAGATCGCTCGTGGCAAGATGCATGCACATGAAGTGCCAGTCACCCTCACCTCTTTCCCTCGACTAGGTGTTAAGGGTGTTTTCTTGGATCCTCATCACGAACCGAACGGTGAAGCCAGTCAATCTCTCTTCCTTCCAGATGAAATCATCAATCCTCATGTCCGCTTTCCGTCAGTTGCTCGTCCCTCAGTCCAGGAAGTATGGACATATGCTAACGAAAGCTCGTGTTACAGTACACTCGCCGCGAATATCCGCCGGCGGCGTGGTTCCAAAGTCGCCATAAATATGCCTCTCTTCTTCGACACGAACACGCCAAAACCTTTCATAGATCCATCCATTCCATGGGATAGGAACCTCTTCCCAGGTGACTCGGAAGCGAAGAATGGGGCTGCTCTGCCTGATCATATATATATGGACGCTATGGGCTTTGGAATGGGATGTTCATGCTTGCAGATAACTTTCCAAGCCAGTAATGTGGATGAGGCGAGGCGGGTATATGACTCGCTTATACCCGTTGGACCTATCATGGTGAGCTGACCTGCCCCGAAAGCGACTTGCTCTATACTAATACGCGCTTTGCAGCTTGCATTGACCGCAGCAGCACCCGTCTTTAGAGGATACTTGGCGGACGTAGACTGCCGGTGGGACGTTATTGCAGGCAGTGTGGACGACAGGACACCCGAAGAGAGGGGTCTCAAGCCCTTAGAGCACAGTCGATTCCGTATACCAAAATCACGCTACGATTCCGTCGACTGTTATCTTTCGACAGATCCTGCCAATCGGCCTGAATATAACGATAATGATATGCCACTTGACCAAGATATCAAAAACCGTCTGCTGGACCATGGCATCGACGAGTTACTCGCGAATCACATAGCCCATCTATTCATTCGGGATCCTTTAGTCATATTCAGCGAGACAGTTGACCAAGATGACGAGGTCTCTTCCGACCACTTCGAGAATCTACAATCAACCAATTGGCAAACTATGCGCTTCAAGCCTCCCCCACCGGGTAGCAACATAGGCTGGAGAGTCGAATTTAGAAGTATGGAAGTACAGCTCACAGATTTCGAAAATGCTGCATACTCCGTTTTCATTGTGCTTCTTACTCGAGCTATATTGTCCTTCGGTTTAGACTTCTATATACCCATTTCGAAAGTGGACGAGAACATGAAGAGGGCGCATGTGAGAAATGCCGCCCGGGAGGGAACATTCTTTTTCAAGAAGAACGTCTTCCAACGAAGGCGCGAAGCTAGCTCGTTCAATCTCAATGGTACCATCAATGGTCATCTTAACGGAGATTCGAGCAGTCACTCGCGGTCACGCACTTCTTCGAGCCGCAGTGGAGATCAGCGATCTTTCTCACCTACCTCCTCTGCACCTTCAGCAGCTACAAGTAGATGCGCAAGTCCAGAAGGTCTGCCTGCTATTGAAGATGAATATGAGGAAATGACAATAAATGAAATTATAAATGGTAAATCAGGAGAGTCAGGCTCCTCCTTCCCTGGATTGCTAGGCTTGGTCTATTCCTACCTCAACTCCCTCAACGTCGATGTCGCAACGCGATACGAATTAGAGAAATATTTCCAGCTCGTAAAGGCTAGAGCTGACGGTGAGTCTGACTCCTCTCTTTACATGAGACGCAAGCCGTACTGATAGCATCGACTGATCGTCGTCTTCAGGCTCGCTACAAACGACTGCATCTTGGATACGTGATTTTGTCCGCGAACATCCCGCATATAAGCACGATTCAGTTGTCTCGCAAGAGATCAATTTCGATCTCATACACGCCATCGATGAGATTGAGCGTGGTGTCAGGCGCGAAGACAAACTGCTGCCCAAAGATTACGTCGGCAGTGACAGCTTAAATATAGATCTCAGCGTGTGCGGTATTCTCACCGGCAACAAGGACAAGACCTCTATTCACGAGACCGCAAACGGTGCACCTGCAACAAATGGCAAGTAAACCCTCCGTCCCGTAGTATCTGTTATTCGTACTGTACAAAGACACATAGATTCAACTTCTCCTGTCCTCACATCCTACTCGTGCATAGCAAGATTTAGATTCAATACCACTTTTACTGCTCATATCGTTCAACCTTGACCGATTTTCGTAGGAATACACTCGCTGACTTTCGCTAATGCTGCAAATGCTTTCTTCCATATTGACCAACCCTACCAGACCATCTGGCGGGTGTTTCGCATAAGCGTCAATTGAAATCTACTGCATATCAATGGTCGAACAGTTCCGAAGTCTAGTCATCTTCTCTTGCAGGTCTTTGGCCCGATTAGCGAGGGTCGGGTTGCTCTCGACAAGCCGCTTCGACAAATGTGGAAGATTGACAAGTGACGAGTGAATGCTTTTCGAGACAGATACTTCCATAGCTTTGAGGTTGCTGATGGTCTGATTGACAATCAAGCTGTATGGCGCAGGGATCGCATCGGTTTCGGGTACTGCTTTCAGAGCTTTTCCAGCTACTTTCACTGAATACGATTCGGGCTGGAGTACAGCGCTTGTGTCGATCCGAAGGTTTTTCTCCTCTCTGCTATCATAGTTTGTCAGTAGTTGGGTACTTTCGCTCATCAAGAAAGCTACTGAGACCGACCTCTGGTTGTTTCCATCAAGCGAATTGACAAAGAGGCCGGAAGACATTTTAGTTGATGTGGTATGCAGAGGAAAGAGAAGCTATTATAGGTTAGGTATTCCACTCTTTGATGCTTGTCACGCCGGTCTTGTAAAGCCACCTCAGTATTCATCCTGCAGCCATCGCCATGGTAACCGCCACCCGGAGACGATACCCAAGGCGCCGTGTGTATAAGCTTTGATCCTAGTTGCAATGGCGTACTCAAGCAACAGCTGCCTTGAGGCAGCCTCTTGTCAGTCAGCACGGGCAAGGGCGGCAGAGTGGGCTTCGAATAGTTATGCGTCCCGCTAGTTACGGTTCCTAGGACAACCAAGACAGAAATAGAACAACAAGAGCAGTGAAGCACAACAGCTTAAATAGGGTGGTACAAATGTCTATACGTTTCACAACTTGATCATTGATTTAGGGTGTGCTGTGCTGAATATTGAGGTTGAATTCGTCTTCGATGCCTTCGGGCTTGGCAAGATGGCCGTTGACTTCCATGTTCTTGAACTTCTGAATCACGGGGCTAGCTAATGGAGATCCTAATGGTGTTGGAAGCCTGAGATGTCGATCTGGTTGCGGCTGCTTGAATGTCTTTTGTCTTTCAAGCTGTTCCGCGAGCACTTGCGGGCCGCATGCTGCGGCGACGAAGCCCAGGTAGCCTGGCGATGGGTTCAGAGGTCGCGTGCAGAACTCAGGATGAGCCTGCATGCCGCAGTAGTAGGGATGTTCCGATCCTGCAAGTCCCAGGTCTCAGCAAGCAGATTAGTCAGAGGGTTGAGGGACAATCACTCACGGGGCAGTTCAGCAACTTGCATGCGCTCCCCGCGTCCATCTCTACCAGTGAATCGGAGACCAGCAGCTTCAATCTTGTCAACATATTCAGGGTTGATCTCCCATCTATGTCTGTGTCGCTCCCAGATCATTTCGTTTCCGCCATACAATTGACGTATCAAGGAGTCTTCTGTGTTCTTCTGGAAGACGGTCGGTCTTAAACCAAGTCGCATTGTGCCTCCTAGATGTGTCTTCGAAATTTCAGGCATGAAGATCACAACTGGTTCTGATGTTGACTCCACTAGCTCAGTAGAGTTTGCATCTATGCAGCAAGCAAGTCAGCTCTCAAAAACAATGTTCTCCTGGGAAATACAAAGCTTACTCTCAAGACCCATGACATTTCGGCAGTACTCGACGACGGCTAGCTGGAAGCCGAGGCAAATACCAAGGAAGGGTACTTTCTGTTCTCGAGCCCACTTGGCCGCGACGATCATCCCCTCGGTACCTCTGATGCCGAAGCCACCTGGTACGAGGACACCAGCTGCCGAGCATAGTGCTTGATGTGCTTTGTGGTATGCTTTTGGGTTCTCGGTTGCATTTGATGGTTCCAGATCAGAAGCTTCAACCCACTGAAACGCAGACTCGAAACATCAGCATACAGGACTAACAAGCTTTGATCCGGAAGCGCACTTCTAGGACCAATTTTCGCTGACACCGCATAGCGGCATGCTCCAGGGACTTGATGACGGACATGTACGAGTCTTGTAGACTCGTGTACTTTCCGACAAGGACGATGTTCACAGTGTCGAACCATCTCTCTTGGCTATAGGCAGAACAACAAGACTATGTCAGTAACAAATTAAAGCCTGCTTGTACTTTTTACTGACGACAAGGTCAGGTCTTTCCATCGTCTAAGTAAAGTTGATCCCTTTTCCTTGTGGGCGGGAGGCGTCTGAATCTTGTCAAGCTTCAATTTCGTCTTAAGTAGATCCAGAAGGCCCTGTTCGCGTAGAAGGAGAGGCACGTGATAGACCGACTTGCAATTGTGGACGCCGAGAACCTGTTCCGATCCAACGTGACAGAACATGCTGATCTTGTTGATGACCGCTTCTTCTAATGGAACATCACATCTACATGCGATGAAGTCGGCCTGTAGACCATATGAGCGGAGATCCTTGATACTGGCTTGAGTAGGCTTGGTCTTTTGTTCGCCATTGATGACCGGCACAAGGCAGACGTGTATTTGAGCAAAGCTGTGGGAGAATCACAGATTAGTCGCATCCCGGTACTATCGAGACACTTGAAAGCGCACTTCTCGGCTCCGACGCGGAATTGGAATTGTCGCAAAGCCTCGACGAAAGGCATAGATTCGATGTCACCAACAGTTCCTCCGAGCTACGCAAGACCTATCAGCTTGTGTAATCTTTTAGACCTTTCCTCCCCAGAAGTACACACCTCAATAATACAGACGTCTGCCTCCTCGCCAGTCTCGTCGGTGGGAATTCTAGCAACTCTCTCGAGCCAGTCTTGAATCGCTCCAGTAACGTGCGGAATAATCTGCACGGTCTTTCCGAGGTAGTCACCTTTGCGCTATTGTGTTCCGAGTCAGTCTTTACGTCGCATGACTTGCATATATGCTGGACTGACCTCCTTCTCAATGACATGTTGATAGATCTTTCCGGTGGTAATATTGTTATCCTTCGAAAGCGTGACATCCAGATAACGTTCGTAATTGCCTAGATCCAAGTCTGCTTCACCGCCATCGTCTAGCACAAAAACTTCGCCTGCAAATGCAAGTCGTAGAGGATGATCGAAAAGTTTCAGCACCTTTCCTTGTGTGTACGTGATAGCTTCTATGGAGCAGTAGGACGGCTGAGCGCAAACTGACCATGCTCTGTAGGTGCCATAGTACCGGCATCGATGTTCATGTACGGATCAATCTTGATAGCTGTGACTTTGAGGCCGAGAGTCTTGAGCAGCAGGCCACACGAGGAAGCTGCAGTGACAGGACGGTCAGCCTTTTCAGCGCGACTTTCCCAGACGCAATGCAGAGATATTGCAGCTGACCGATGACTCCCTTGCCAATGCCAGAGATGACACCTCCGGACACGACAATGTACTTCATCTTGCAAAATCGGTTGATCGAAGTGCTGGATTGATAGAAGGTCGAGGGTCAGGCGGGCGCTTGGACGCCAGGCAGCAGAGCTTGTTTACTGGCTTGTTGAGTGCCTTCGGGGAATAGTCTGCTTTTCACGAGTCTGGCTTCCCGCTTGCTGCTGTATCTATCTTGCGCTGTCTGATAGAGCAGAGCAGAGGAAAGCGATTCTTCTACGAGCTGAAGGACTGTCGAAATGCAAAGTATGGGAAATCAAGGCGAAAGTCAAGTCAAGCACCTGCACAATCCATGAACTACCCAGATGCCGCCTTGTTGTTTTGCAATTTGCAATTCAATCATGATCATGTATGCGACGACGCGCTGCTGTCGCCACGCTCATGTCTGCTGAAGACGCGTCTATATACGGATGGCTTGTCGTGATGGGTGGTATAACAACAACATGGCAGTCTCAATCTATCGATACAAGGTATAACGGCTTATCGGATGCCGGTCGTCATTTATCGTAAGCATTCTATGTGTTCCCAAGATCTATCTTCATATTACTACCGCCGTCCACCAGCGCTGCTCACACTGCCTGCACGAGAAGTATTCTCACTCGAAGTCCTTCCCGCCGACGACACAGACGGTCTCCTCTCCCTGAAGCAGAGGAATTGCAAGGCAGTTGCACGCCTCGCCTGCGTTAGTGTCAGCTTAAGCTGTTCCAGTTCCCGCTGTAGCTCTCCACTTGAACCATCGGCTCCCGCTTGCGGCCTGTAAGCCTGGCTGATGATCTTGTATATCTCCTGCAGTGTCGCATCTGCCGCAGGCGACACGTGCACGTTCAGCGTCTGATGCAGAAACTCCATCTCTAGCGTCGCTTGAAGCATGCCTCCCATTCCAAAGCGCTGCACCTGGCTGAAAGCTTGGAGGGCGTGCTTAGCGAGTTCTTCGACCAATGCTCCGACTGTGCGCGCAACGAGCGAGCGTGCTATAGCGGTCACTTGTGAATGGACCAGAACCAGCGAAAGAAGCGATTCGTAGATGTATGAACGGACCTCTGACCATAGCAAAAGGTTGTGTCAGTATAGCCAACTTTCTTCTAGTGCCGTGAATATCAGCCAACCCACCAGTCGGTTTTGGAGCATTGTACCAATCAATACCTGCGAGCACGCCAGAATCGATAGTTGCTTTAAGGGCAGTCGAACGTGCTTTAATGTATTCTTCGAAGAGAATCTTGTCCAGCTGTGCCACCACATCGTTCAGAGTCTTGCTATCCTGAACCATGTCGACTTTTAGAGCCATCTTAAGCTGTTCCACGATCTTTGCGATGAATTCACTCTTGAAGTGAGATAGATTCGATATAGCGAGGAGAATGCGAACGTCCTGAGAAGGAAGTAATCTTTGTCAGTAGGAATTAGATGCGCCTTCTGTGTCAAGCTCACTCTATCTTTGACGTTGACCTCCTCTGGCTTGAGCGCAGGACTCATAAGCTGATTGCCAAACCTTGCGGATTCCTGCTCTTCCTCGACCTTGAGAGCTGTAGGTTCAGAAAATGCCAAGGCTACCAGACCATCAAGGAAGAGATATAGCGCATCGAGATATGCTGAGTGTATGCGTCTAGCAAATTCGGCTGGTATCGACTGAAAAAAGATGGAAAGTGCAACTCCGTAAGCAGGCGATAGTCCGATGGGCGTCTGTGTGTTGACTCACTTGGTCTCGTATGCTACGCGAATACGCGTTGACTCCAGTACCAGATATGAAGAGATTGGAAGCTGCTTCTTCGTTGCCGCCGCTAGTGCGATAGCCCAACCGTGCCACTGCCCGCTGGTACGAAGTCAGATGCTTGAGGTAGATAGTTCTTGATTGATCTTCTGTATCAAGCTTCCAGTCTTCCAGCGTATGGAACGTGCGAGCATCTGACGTGACATGCACTCAATCAGTGCCTTAACCTGGAAAATCGAATGTGCAGATACGCACCTCTGATCCACAGGTTACACAGCGCATCCGTGAACTTCCACCTGACAGTATTCATGAACTCCTTCAAGCTGTTCTGAGCTTCAGTACCAACACCACCCAGCCCTCCAATTTCATTTGTGCAGTCTGAAAGTTCTCCAAGAATCTTGAGGAGATATTGTCCAGCAGCGAGCGCTCCAGATTGCGGAGCCACAAAAGAGGGTAAGAGTGGTCCGGTGACTTCTCCTTGCTGACCTTGCGCCATCGGGGGCGATTTGGTGTCGCTTGAAAGTTTCAAGAACTCGCTCAATAACGATATGTACAGAAGGATAATTTCCCTCGTCATGACTCTGACTTGTGAGGGACTCCTTCGGTTTGCTTGATGTAGGTGCTCAACTCGTTTGCTGCCCTTGGACGCATTTATTTCTTTGTGCTGGTATTTGCCATCGAGGTATGCTTTTGCCACTTTCCAGAAATTCGGTATAGTCTGAAGAAGCGCTTCGCAGTCCGTATGTACGAGATCTGCGAGCGCTTTCCACGTCTCATGCCCGGCAGCTTGGCCTGAAAATAACTTAAGCGAGAGCAGGTGTACAGTCATGTAGCAATCCGCTTACCTATGACGGCGTCTGAAGCCGGAGTACCTAACGAATGCACACACATCCGGAGGTCGCGAGCTGTCTTGGTGCCATTCCAGTCTTGCGCTTTTGCTCTAGCCAAGATATCTGGATAATTATCATTCCCGTCAAGTCAGTGTACGGTATTGAAGACGTGGGCTTGATACTTACCTTCGAATTTTGCAGCTGCTCCTGCGTGCGATTTCCGAAGGACTTTCTTTATGCTGGAGTGTTGTGTGTCGAAGAATATCCAGACCGGATCGCTTGAAGGGTCCAACTCCAGTAAGATCCTGCAGTACTGGTCAGACTATGCAGCACATGTTTACTCGTCACCGACAGGATGCTTACTCTACGTTACGCTCAACACCTTCTATGTCCCGGCGAGGGTCTTTGAGCTGTTCCACAAGCAGATCCCTGAAATCATCTCGTATCCGCTCTATTTGACCCCAGACTTTCTCGAATACTCGGCCGTGTTTTTCACGCTGTGCTTCCGTCATGACTGCCCCTGGAGGCAATCCCAATAACGCACCCGGCCTCGAGTCTAGCAGGTATTTGCCCTTCTTGTATGATGTAAGGAAGAGATCATATCGTCCCTATACGATAGACATGTTAGCCGTATCAGTGAAAACCGGTAGGACACATTGCCGAGCGCTTACCGAAGCTATCGATTCCGATAGGACTCCCGGCAGGGTGAAGAAGAATTTGGACCTCTCAAATACCCCCAATGTGCTTCTCAAGCGGTCCGCCTTTAGCCGAGCTTCCAGTATCGGGTTCCATACAGCATCTACTTTGTTTTGCGCAACTATGTAAAGCGTAGATTCTGTCAGTGTCGTTTCGGAAAAGCCAGTTAGGGAACGTGACTAACGCTTCAAGGATTCTCGTAGATCTGCCACACTATAATCGTTATCGGCCGCTAATGGACCTAGCTTCATTTCCTCATAAACATTAAAGGTTGCAGCTTTAATGGCTATGAATCGGTCAAAGTTCTCCTCAACTAGTCGCTGTATGGCTCCCGACCGCGATTCGACAGATTCTGGAGAGGCTCAGTTTGTTAGTCATAGTATAGTTGTGATGCTCGATATGAAAGCCCACCTTTAAGCTTCTCGCGCCCGTATGCAAGGTCATCTGGGCCAGCGGCTGGATGCACGTGTTCCAGAAATGACCTCGGGTCGAAGCCCTTGTTCTGCGTAAATATCTTAGCTTTGACATCTTTTGAAAGTTCGGGAACGTTTCTTTCGCAGAAACAGAGGGTCAGCCAGAGTATTGCGAAGTTTTGACGCACGTTTGCTCACGATAGTATGCTCCCGCGGTACAAGCCGAGAGGGTCGGACTCATCATGCTCATCTGGCGGTGGCCTCTTGGAGGATGAAGGCCCAGCGGCAGGTGACATGGCAAACTCTGACCCGTCCTCTCCGGTTGCTGTATTCTGCCAATATTCAGGCTGCAAAGTAGATAGATTGTATGCTTTCATGACTGTATGGAACCAGCATGATCGGTAGGCGTCAGTCTACTAATGAAGCTCTGACCGGCAGTAGCCAGGTTCCCAGGATGCTAGGGATGGCACTGACTGGCTTCCTCGTCGACTCTGAAGCTCGAAGGTGGAGGGGCGCGAGCAGCTCTCGGAGGCCGGTCACGCTCGCGTTCTCCATGGAGGTGTGGCTGTCTTGAGGCTTTCGAGGGCGAGTTGCGCGGTGAGGGCGGTCTCCCAGGATCAGAGCCAAAGCCACGTTGTTGCTCGTACTCGAACTGTGCTTGAGCGCGCTGGTCCCTCGACGGAGGCGTCCTGGGCCGGCGAGCTGGCCGCTGTTGCTGTTGCTGCTGATCTGAAGGGTTGCCGAAAGGTGCTGACGAAGGCGGCAGCGGGATCTGTGGTTGCATCTGCGCCTGCTGCGAAGGCAGTACACGCTGTCTAGACATGCTTGCCTGACTCGTGCGCCTTCAACGATCTTCTTCGCGATTAAGTGTTGTTGCACGAGGCAAAGAGACGAGCTCACGATGGCATGAAGCTGGTTGACTTCCTAACACAAGAAGCAAGCGGCCGCAAGAATGAGCGTCTAGACGCAGACAGTACAAGACACTTCTTCACGCGATGAAGGGCACCAACGTGCAAAGGCAGCTGGCATGGTTCGCCAGTCGCCCAGGCTCGACAGCACCGTCCACATCACTTGCGAAAGCCAGCATAGATCGCCGAAACGACTTCCAGCGGGCATCCAGCACAGCGACAGCGAGCAGGAGGTTAAGCAGTCTGTCTACTGTTGCATCAAGTTATGCATCAACATCAAGGCCCGCTGTCAAACCATGCCGCTTGTGTGAGACCGGAGTACGCTCTTTACACATCGAAAGCTCAAAGGCTCCGTCTTCAAGACTCGCTGCCAGTTTCAGCTTGAGCAGCTCTCCAGCTCTGTCATATTCGCAACCTTCCATTACCACAAGAACACGCCTGCTGCACACCACCGCATACCGCAGACAACAAAACGCCAGCACTTCGCGCGGTTCATCATCGGCCGATCAAGCATCTAAGAAACCGACATCTTCAGAAGCACTATCTTCAAACCCATCTGAAGATCAAGTAGCACCCAAGCCTTCCGATGTCTCGATAGGTGAAGTCAGACGGTTGATGCGTCTCGCAGTTCCCGAAAAGAAGACGCTCGGAATCGCATTAGGTCTTCTTACCATTTCATCGGCTGTCTCACTCTCTGTACCTTTTACACTGGGACGCATCATCGACTTCTTCACTTCACCTACCACTTCAAGCTTGCCTGTTTCGGTACCTACGGCTGCAGCTATCCTAGCTGGTATTTTCGCCGTCGGAGCCGCTGCAAATACAGGGCGAAGTATACTCATGCGAATTGCAGGACAGCGGATAGTCATGCGCGTGCGAGAACAAGCGTATGAGACTACGCTCAAGCTCGATATGGCCAAGTACGACCTCATGGGACATGCCACAGATAGTGAGGGCAAGCTCAAGGAGATCGCTGCGCCAGTGAAGACCGAAGTCACGCCAAAACAAAGCAGCAAGGATAGCTCTGTATCAAGTACTGCTGAAAATGCGCAAACACCAGCGACAACACCGACAAAGGCTTCAAAAAATTCGTTGAGCGCAGCATTATCGCTGGAAGGAACAGAAGGAACGCCAGACATTGGCGTGCGAGGTGTTGGAGATGTTATTTCTCGCCTAGGAAGTGATAGCAGTATAGTTGGAGAGTCGCTCACTCGCGAACTAAGCGAAGGCTTGAGATCACTAGCTACGGTCGTAGTTGGTATTGGAATGATGGTCTACATCTCAGCAAAGTTGACCACTCTCATGCTGTTCATCGTGCCTCCTTCAGCTATTGGAGCTGTCGTGTACGGTCGATACTTGAAGAAGCTCAGTCGCAGAACGCAAAAGAAGGTGTGTCTATGCCATGCACTTATCTGTACTAGCTCCGGTAGCTTACTGACGATTAATTGATTTTCAGATCGGAGAAATGATAGCATTAGCAGAAGAACGTCTATCTTCCGTTCGAACAGTACAAGCTTTCAACTCGGTAGAACCCAAAGAAACCAAGGCTTTCAGCAAGAAAGTACATGAGATCTTCGACTTGTCGAAGAAAGAAGCCTACGCTTCTGGTCTATTCTACGGAGGCGCCGGATTCAGTGGCAATATCACTATGCTCGCTTTGTTGAGTTATGGTGGAAAACTTGTCTCCCAAGGCGAGATTACAGTTGGGTAGGCTTTGGATACTCCATCTAAGGTTTGGGAGGGGGGTCGAGCTGACGACGAATTTCCGTACAATCAGTGACCTAAGCAGTCTGATGCTGTATACCGCCTATGTCGGTGGTTCGCTCGTCAGTTTGACAACCTTCTTCTCTACTATCATGAAAGGTCTCGGTGCAGCGAGTCGAGTATTTGAGCTTCTCGATGCCAAGCCATCCACTGTCCGTCTCTCCGAAGGTATCAAGCTTTCCCCCAATGCACCTCCACGAGCACTTTCTTTTTCCAACGTGAACTTTAGTTATCCTTCTCGACCATCTGTTCCTATCCTCAAAGATTTCAACCTTACTGTTGAAAAGGGTAGATCGATAGCTGTTGCTGGTGGATCTGGATCAGGCAAGAGCACCCTTGTCAATCTACTCGTGAGATTCTATGATCCTACCACTGGAGAACTCAAATATGGCAATGATGATATCAGAACTTTCACACCCGAGAGCTGGAGAGAAAGAGTTAGTATGGTACCCCAAGATCCAGCTCTATTCAGTCAGACTATCGCAGAGAACAGTGAGTAAACGCGTCTATTAGTCGCTCCCTCTCAAATTTATGAAAGCTGACACTCGATGCAATTGCCTAGTCGCATATGGAAAGCCCGATGCTACTATGTCGGAGATAAGAGAAGCAGCCCGTTTGGCCAATTGCGACTTCATTGAAGATCTACCTTTGGGCTTCGATACCATGGTTGGTCCAAGAGCAGCTCAGCTCTCGGGCGGACAAAGACAGCGAATTGCTATTGCGAGAGCTTTAGTGCGCAAGCCTAGCATTCTCATTCTTGATGAGTAAGTCGGAACGTTTGGCACGATAGCCTTGAGGTCTAACGTGCCCATTACAAGCAAGCATGATCGTTGCTGACTTTCTTTTGCTTCCATCAAACAGGGCCACTTCAGCTCTAGACGCAGCGAGCGAGACATTAGTCAACGAAGCAGTCCGAAACATAACATCCTCGAATAGTCTAACAACCATTTTAATAGCACATAGATTAAGTACATTAAAAACAGCAGACGAAATCGCGTTCATGCAAAATGGAAGAGTCGTTGAAAGAGGAACTTATGAAGAATTAGCTAGAGAAGGAACTGAATTTTGGAATTCAGTTAGAAGTCAAATGTTAGGTACTACTGTTCTACCTGTTTCTGGGAAGGAAGCCAAAAGTATAACAGGTGATAGTAAGTAAAAGAAGGAACAACCGTAACACAAGAACGTAAAAGCTTGAATCTTTGCCTATATTGAAGACGGGATAAGACGCCTTAGTAAGAAAATGGTAAGAAACCGCTAGGAATATCTTGACACAGAGTGTCGAGGAGCAAACGTCACAAGACATCACGGAATGTGACTTCGTGATCAACCCTTACGAGCAGGACCCTCTAGTCTTTCGTTGCTTCGTTGTATAATAGCACAGCTTGTAAACCAATATAGACGCAATCATCCAAACCATTCTCTTTCACCTCGCAGCCTTGGCTGTATAGAACGCTAAACCTTTGCAATATTTTGGAGAAAGTAGACAGATTTGGATTGCTCTTCTTTTTCTTTTTTGAAGTCTGCTCTACCCTCAGAGGACTAGCTAGCTACAATGATTGTGGCTTGCATTTTTGGCAAGCTACTATTTGTGAATCGCTTGACAAATGACATCTAGGACTGACGGAATTATTTAGAATACTGCATGTCTGCGATTGATGCACTTAAGCAGCAATTCCGATGACACCACAGGCGTTTCGGCTGGATCATGAAGCGTAAATACATAGTCAATAAGTTGATGCTGCAAAACATGCGATTGGGCAAACTCACGCTCCAGCGCTACCAGTCTTGGTAGATTCTTCGGTACCACCCTTGCCGAGATCATCTACACCAGCGTGAATGACGACAGTTCGTCCGATGATGGAGTTCTTTCCGAAGAGGGAGATGTGCTTGTCTGTGATGTTCAAGGTGACTGTTCCATTGGCATCGGATTGGACATTTCCTAGATCACCAACGTGTCGCTCGGAATCGGTAGGTGCGCCGTGCTTGGCTCCAGTGGGCTGTAAGAGTACAAGGGATGGTCAACAAGGCAGTCTAACTTGCCCATTATGCCATATCGCAGCAGTGTGCAACCTTCATGCATGAAGCTTGCTCTTTCCGGACGCCGAAACAGGCACAGTGGAGAAGCGAAAAGACTCACGTTGAAATGGGGGCCGGCGGAAGTGCATCCGTTGGATCCATCACCGAACTGGCTGTAGACGGTAGTGCGGGCGTCAGCTGCTTTCTCCCATGAGGTCGGGCCGATGTTCGACCTACTGAATGTGGAAACCACGCTGGGCGTTGGCGTCGTTGCCAGCGATTTCACCAGAGACGGTAACGGGAGAGTTCTCGTCGGACTGCGTGAAAACAACTTGACCATTGACCTGATGTTTGTTAATGTATGCAAGTAAGGTTGTATGACGAGGCAGAGTATGCAGCTTCAGCCAATGAATGTGCCAGAAGCCAGCCGGCCGGTGGTGGAGACAGCACATGGGACGCACCTTGGAGTCTCCCTTGAGAATAGCGATAGCGCGAACCATGTTGATTGATACGAGTGTCGTGTATTTGTGTAAGCTGTTCGTGTGCTCGTTGGAGTTGGATGGAGAAAGAGAAACAAGCCGAAAGTCGAAGGCGAGCTGATGCTCATCATGCGAGTGGCGAATAGGCCATTCCGCCTGGCTCAGCGTGAGGAAGCGATATGCTGCGAAGGTGACTCTGCTATGAGCATGTGATTGGACGAGATAATGCTCAAAGCCGGATATTGCACCTCTGCCTTGCGGAATATCTCAGCTTCCGCCGCGTGCCTTCTTGCCCGGACAATGCGGCCAGCTCTTGCTCTCAGCGCCAACTCGACGACGCGCATTCCACCTCGCGAAACACAGACAGCCCACAGCCATGTCCAAGTTCCTCAAGTACATCGCGCTCGGCGTGACGCACCCCAATGAGCTGCGCAGTGTCATCAACTGGGCGGTCTGGCGGGACCCTACCCAGCGCATTGAAGAGCTCGAAGAGTCTGGCTACAAGAGGCCAGAGATGAAGCGGTGTTGGGAGTTGTTGGACATGACATCCCGTTCATTCGCTGCTGTCATCAAGGAGCTCGAAGGAGAATTATGCCGCGTTATTTGCCTTTTCTACCTCGTCCTGAGAGGCTTGGACACAATTGAAGATGATATGACCCTCGATACAGAGCGCAAATGCAAACTACTAGAGCAGTTTTACTTGAAGCTATCTGAGCCAGGCTGGACATTCACCGACAGTGAGTTTCCAGTCCTTTATTATCCTTCCTCGACAACCTTCGCATAGTCTTACGATGATCGTAACTTTTGTAAACTGTCTCCAGGCGGACCAAACGAAGAAGACAGACAGCTCCTAGTAGAGTTTGACAAGGTCATATCAGAGATCATATCACTTGATGACCGATACAAAAGTGTCATTACCAGAATCTGCCGACATATGGGCGAAGGAATGGCTCACTATGCACGCGAAGGAGCAGCATCAGATACGAGTTATGCCATCAACACATCGGCAGACTTTGATTTATACTGTCACTACGTAGCTGGAATAGTAGGAGAAGGTCTTTCAGCTCTCTTCTCGGCCTCTGGCAAGGAACGCGAGGACCTGGGTCACATGCTCACCCTCTCAAACAGTATGGGTTTGATGCTTCAAAAGACGAATATTATGAGAGATTTCAGAGAGGATTTAGAAGATGGTAGATTCTTCTGGCCTAGAGAGATCTGGTCAAAGTATGCCAACGATCCCAAGGCATTTTACATGAAGGATGATCCAGAACAAAAAAAGAAGGCTCTTTTCGCTCTCAGCGAGATGATATTAGACGCTTTGTCTCATGCTACAGACTGCTTGGATTATCTTTCTCTCCTCAAAAACCAGTCTGTCTTTGCTTTTGCTGCTATTCCACAAGTCATGGCTATTGCTACGCTAGAGGAGTGCTTCATGAACCCCAACGTATTCAAGAAGAACGTAAAGATTAGAAAAAGTTTAGCTGTTCATGTGAGTCATATCTGCCTTAACGCTCCTTTACCATTTTCTCTAGCTAGTATGCTGACAGCTAGTATGCAACAATTGATTCGCACAGCTCATCCAACAAGCTATCAATCCCCGAGAAGTCGCAAGGATCTTCACGACGTACGGACGACGTATCCTGAGCAAAGCAGTTCCTTCAGATCCAAACTACTTGAGGATATGCGTAGCAATTGGTCAAATAGAACAATGGGAAGAAAATCGTTATCCTTCTTGGATTTTCGAATCTGCTTCTTCTGGAACTTTAAGGAAGAACATTCCTCTAACTTCGGATGATCCAAACGCTGCCCAGATTGAGGATGCAAGGATCAGACAGCTACCTACTTCTTTCGAACTGTTCAATGGTGGAAAACAAAGAATTACAAAAGTCAATACAGATGGATCAGAGAACTTTTCAAAGGAGGATTTCCAAATTCTAATGTGAGTGTGACTCTAAATCCGGTTATTTTTCCCCACCGTTTCTCGACCTCATACTAATATATAACTTAATTGTACAAACAGGCTATTCGTCGGTGGTATGATACTTTTAATCGCTTTCATAATGGCAATTGCCTTCGGAGCAGTCTGGTATTTCACAACATATGAAAATACTCTTATCGAAAGAAGTCTTACTTCTTTCGTTACATCGCTAGAAGCGGGAATGGATAAATGTCTAGATGGTTTCTATAGCGTTAAGAATCGCCTGATTGTTAAGTCTGAACTATAAACATTTGTTCGGGACTGGCGCGAGAGCATGACTGTGACAGATCATTAAACCTGGGCAGTAGTTAAACAAGTAGACCAAAAGCGCTGTGTTAATCAGTTTACTCGTATCGCAGTATTTACTGTTGTAGCAGTGCAGTAACAGGAGACGTTCTCGGTTGCTGCCTTCTTCTGCCCGCTTCTTCTTCAGCGGGATTCGAGCAGTTCATTGCTGGCAGTGTCATATTAAGCTCCAATCGCATTGTTTTGTTTTTCTCAAGCAGCTCCCTATACAGTTCTTTTCCTGTTGACCAGCCTTTGCTTATTGAGTTGCGTCCATTTCGAGGCAAAACTTAGGGTACCGATACAACGTCCGAAAATTGTTTTAGAAAACTAGTACTTCCAACTGACTATACTATGTGTAACAAGGTCCTGTATTTTTACACCTTTTATACAATTACCCCTTACTAACTGGATCAAGACCTCCTTCAAAATACAATTGAACCTATCTGTTCGAGCTCCCGGTACTTCGCTACAAAAAGGTATGTACCTCGTTTTTAAGACCTTTTTGCATCTATGCTTGACTAAAATCCGCTTGAATATTAACCAATGAAGAAAGGAACTACCCAAGCTTGCTTCTCAAAACGCTTTCAATCATTTCTCTTACTTCTTCCCCTGAGGCTGCAGAGGCTGACTCAATCTAAACAGATCTCTATCGCTCAATCCTTTCGTTAATCCCCCGTAAATATTATCCGCTAGTGATGTAGAGGGTTGTTGCTGATTGTGTTGTTGGCTTGATCTATTAGTACCGAATGATCCATTCGATCCGTTATGGTGTTGGAAGAAGGGTGTCCCCTGTGGCGATGAAGTGGTTGCAGCTGCATAAGGTGTCTGAGCATTGTTGTTGTTGAGGCCAAAGCTATTAGTAGATGAACGTCTATATTCAGGTTGTGATTGAGTATTCGTGGAATTCATCATTGAAGCCGGACGTGAGCCTGGTATCATAGGGAGTCTATTGTTAAACGCTGCTGATGAAGACGGCGCTGGCGGAGGTCCTCCTGCTTGAAACTGAGGGGCAGTGACGAAAGATGCTCTTATAGGATTCTGTGACTTTGCAAGGGGTTGGTGGAGTTCATATCTAGGTTGCTTGGATGGTGAGACACTCTGCGAGAGACCTGCATTGCGAGTGGGTGAGTTTGGTGGTAGTGAGGGATAGATTGGATTTGGAGGTGGAGAGCGCGGTGGAACTGCTGTTTGAGCGGGAGCTGTGTTCCTTTCGTTATCTGTATATGGGAGGATTGTCCCTCCACTTTCAGGTCTCTTGGATGCAGGTTGCGAATTCCTCGATGTTTGAGCTTGTGTTGGATAGATAGTACTAACTCTTTCAGGAGAATAAGGTTGGGATTCAAAACTATTATCACCACCATTAAGTAAAGGAGAAGTTTCAATAGGTTCATCTTGTTCTCTTAATTTTGTTAAATTAGGTTTAGAAGAAGTAGTACCGGCTTGTAAAGCTTGTAATTTAGCTAATTGAGAATCTCTTCTTAATTTTTGTTCAGGAGTTAACATTGTATCAGGAGACCAAGGACCTTCTCCAGAATGAATTCTAGAGTTCCTTTCTCTCCATGTTTTTTGATCTATTGGTTTACCTAATGGATCTATAGGTGGCATTGGTGATGCATATCCTGCCCCTTTACCTAAATTTTCAGCTGGTATAGATTTTAAACTTGCTGCTACTGATTTTGATCGTTTCAGAGCGTCTTCTCTTTCTTGTGCTGTTTGAACCGGAGTTGGAGAATTGCCGGATGCAAGTGGTGCCGAAACTCGCTTGCCTGCTGCATTGCGGGAGTTTTGTGTTGCTAGTGTGGGAGAGGCGGTCGATGGTCTGCCTGCCATACCAGCGGCGGCTATAGCTCCATACTGAGCGACGTTATAGTTCTGACGTTGGGGCTGAGGCGCATAGTAACCCATATTGCGACTAGATGGGTCAGAGTAAGTATTTCCTGATTCATCCGACAGACCTCTCTGACCTGGGGCGGGTCGCATGTATTGAAGGCTCGAAACAGGAGGGGGTACATCTGGAACTGGTTTATTCTTTCCATAAGTAACTTGACGTTCTTGACCACCTGTTGAGAATCTGTTTCCAGACCTTCCAGCTCCTACGCCTGCAGCACCAGCTCCCACGGCAGCGGCGGCGGCGGCAGCGGTATTAGTATTACCGAACGAAGATGCACCCGCACCTCCAACATTTGCCATTAACAAATGATGACTTGAATTTGCTCCAGATGATCGTGTACGTGTAGCTTGAGTTGTTGAGAAATCAGGATTGAATAATGTAGAAGGAGGTAATTTTTCGTCTGATCTTGCACCTCCTGTTGTTGCATACATTGAATCGTGCCTGTTCTTTCTTCGTCTGCAACAGAATAGGAAACCTAGAATTCCGAGTAGGATAGCTACTGCGACTGCACCGACTGCAATGCCTGTTTTTCGACGCAAAACCAATGTTTGGGAAGACAAGAGTAAAGGCAAGCCACAGAGTCAGTGAATTCATTCCACAGAACAGGAAGTTCACCCTTTCATCATGGCTGTGCTGTGCTTTGCTTTGCGTATGCTGATGGCTGCTTGATGGGACCGGCGGGCGGCGTTTAGAGGCGCATAACCCTCGGCAAGCACGAAGAGTAACGGCAGGCCGTGCAGCACAGCCCAGCATCGACAAGGGCTAACAAAGAAAGAGGGAAAGGATGCATGCTCACCTGCAATAGCGCCTGAAGAGAGTGAGCTGCCCGATGTGGATCTTGACGCAGCAGCAGCATCGTCGCTAGCTGGAGTGTTGTTGTTGTTGCCATTTGAAGCCGAGCTTGCATTTGGGAAGACTGCACTTCTCGGCGATGTCGACGAAGATGATGATAGAGTAGGGAGGGAAGTTGAAGTTGTAGCTTGAGTAGGTGTTATTGTAGTGAATTGCGTGACTACGACTACGTCGTCGCTGGAGGGTGATGGCAATGCTGATGATCTCGTGAGTGGCCGCCTGACGGGCGAGAGCGAGGTGGTTTCTTCGTCGTCGGCTTCCTCGATGGAAGTGCTCAGCGAGAGCGAGTACAGCGTCTGCACAGGTATCGAGGATGTGATGAGCAGAGTTCGTGTGCCTGTCAGTGTTGATGTCGATAATCTGCATGCATGATGGTCAATAGGTGGCAGGATGGCGAATACAGAGAATCCCCCAGACAAGGCCTTTCCGCTGGAGAACGAGAGCACTCACACATCCGACACGACCACATTCGTCACCGTCACCACATCACCATCCTCGTCTACCTCTACCTCTTCCTGCGTGACTGTCGTGGCCTGGCTCACTCTGGCACGGGACCTGAAGACCGACTCTGTGGTGATGGTCTGGATGTCGAAGAGCGTGTCTGTGGGTATGGACGAGGTGAACACGCGAGCCATGGTGGACTACACTTGACTGTCGCTGTATCCTGTGCTCTATCTTGTGTTATTCTTTCTTGTGGCTTTGTTGATGCCCCTTTTCGGATCCCGTGACTTTGCTGGAAACACCCCAGCAGGATGGACAGCAGGTGTTACTCTATCTTTGATGTACCGTGTATCACTTGAGCTCTTCCATTCGAGTGTAATGATTGGTACAAGCACACTTTCCTTGAGCTCTTCGCTTTGCTTTGCTTTGCGGTTTCAAGTTACCGGTATCACTGAGAATAGGGGTTACCGACTTCCAACCGATGTTTGAACAGTGCAAACAAAGCTTTGTAGAATATTAACGAATTAGTAGTATTTGAGAAACAAGAGATGTCGATTTGGGTGCTAAATAGTCGATGAGTGTACTGCCTGTCTGTCTACGTCAATGGCAACTGTGCCTGTCACTGTTGCCCGCAAAAAGGTACTCTAAACCACGACCAGCCATCTTTGTGGACACACTTTACGGGCAAAAGGCGTGTTCAGACATTGGACAAGCGAAAGTGAGGTCCGGTATCTTTCAGTGGCAGCTTCTGAGGTCTCACTTATAGGGCTCGAGATGCCGTTACAGTAGGTCGCATTCTACAATAAAGAGCAGCCCAAGGCGACCTTGCTACGGTACCGTATAGCTTGTATACGCAGCCCAGCATCACTAAGTTAGCGGTATTGTCCCTCGTCAAATTGAATCTATCTCTAGGTCGAGTCACATCAAATGAGAGAAGCCCGAGCCTGCATGTGGCTGCGAGTGACTCACTGACCTTGGCACCTGGGAATACATCTTGCTAAACTGACAGGCCCGCGGCAAATTCCTTTCTTTTTAGACCCTGTCATTGCGGTAGAAATAGTCATACCCACCGAGCATGCCAAATGAAATGCGACACTAGGATTGGCCAAAATCCTGCACGTCTACAGTACTCCACTTGCACTTTTCAATATTGTGTCCGTTTGCCACTTTGTACACCGAGATCAGTCTCGATCGCGGCTTTACTTTTTTCTACAAACGGACTACTCGGTGCATTCGGCTCATTTGTCGATAACGACATTGCTAGTGGTCCGGGTTGTCTTTCCTCTTCAATGGACTTGTAGCGTGCATTCTCCTTCCTTCGGGCTAGCCAACGACAATCAAGCAAAAAGCAAGCAAGATTCAAGATAGTCGGCGCGGGGGCTCATTGAGAAGAACTTATACTGCATGCAATAGCGTTAGAGACGGTGCACAAGAGTAGACCGCTTGCCGAGTGGACCGCCATTTCTACACGTATAATAGTGTCCGGCTATCGTCCGTACTCTTTCCTGGCCTGTCTTGTAGCGAACTCAGAAAGAGCACCATGCCGTCACCTAATCAGGAAAAGGACGCAGTAGTCCAAACTGGAGCCCCATCTGATATGAACCAGGAAAAGAACACGACAGCCCAATCTGGGATGGAAGAACCTCATATGCATCTCAAAAGTGACAATGATGCTGCTGCTGCTCCTCTCGAGGCAGATACAAACGCGAGTGTCAATCCATCAATTCCGATTACCGGTACATCTATGAATGAGAAGGCTCCTTCTAGCACAATTGACATTCCCTCTGCTACGTCTGGATTAAGAGCTCGCAATAGTGCAACAAGTAGAATTGAAGAGAGCTCACTATCGAATAGCGGTGGGCTAGCGACCACCGCATCAGCGGTCAATGCCCAAGCTCCCTTTTCAAGTAATGGAACTACAACAAGCGGTGGGCATGAATCCGATACGAATACAGCCTTCGAGCGATCCCGTCCTCCATCAGATAATAAGAATACACCAAACCGACAAGGAGGTGATGGAACTACAAGTTCTACTCTAGGTAATAAAGATGATTCAGACGATTTCGCTGGATTGGGTGGTACACCTTGGTCACAAAGATCATTCGGATATCAATTCATGCCGTTTAGAGGAATGTATCATGATATTAAATTAAGATTACCTTATTACGTTACCGATTGGACACTCGCTTTTAAGCCTAATAATATGTATAGAGTCGTCGCTGCTTCTATTAGAATGTATTTCGTCAAGTGAGTGCTGGTGCTCGATACCTCCAGAGCTTCTTCCGCGAATCGAACATACTATACTGATGCTTCTTGTTTCCTGTCCCCTCCTGTTTCCCCCTTCTGACAGTCTTCTCCCAGCTATCGGTGCGTTCTCAGTTCTCCATTCTGTTAACCATAAAGAGCTAGTGACGCAGGCACTGACTATTTCCTACGTATATCATGCTCACAGCCTATCTACTGGACATGAACCACCGTACCGATGGAGCATACGGGATAAATGAAGTCTTACTAGCATCAGCAATACCAGCGATCATCTTTCCTATTTTCTCATGCCAACCTTTGACTATAGTCGGTGTTACTGGTCTTATAAATTTGTTTAACTATACAGATTTCAATATCGTTACTAGATATGGTGTTGATTTCCTTCAATTTCAAACTTGGATGTTGATGTGAGTCTCCCCTTTCTGAAATTCCTTTCTCGCCCTTCAATAGCGTAGTCTTTCATCTCTCTTATGAATCTCAACTGGATAAGGCCATCATACTGACCTGATATTTGATTCACAGTTGGGCAGCAGTCTTCCATTTCCTAGTTGCTATCTTCAATATCTCGGATTATAGTCGATTCATTACAGATATGACATCAGAGACTTTCGGTTTCTACGTTGGTATTGTGTATATCCAAAAGGGAATCGAGCTTATCAGTAAGTGTATTCTTCCCCGATTTTGTGCATAAACACTCACTGATACGAATCATTCCACGGCTTCTGTCTTCAGTCTTCGAGTTCGAAGATGCAGAGGAATCAGGATGGCTAGTAGTCGTCATTGCTATCATGTTCTCCCTATCTGTCTATTTTATCCAAAGATCTGGCGGACTTGGGTTTGGACCATTCTGGTTTAGGCAGTTTTTATCGGATTTCGCTATGCCTCTTTCTGCTGTTTGGTGGTCTGGTTTCGCCCATATGTGAGTGCACCCCTACTTATATGTTTAAACCTGTGTGAGAATGGGCAGCTGATATGACTTGTGTCTAACAGTCCTGGCGAGATCAAAGATACGCCATTGCGATTCCTTCCTATCACCCGTTCGTTCTTCCCTTCGACATACCGCAGCTGGGTCATTCCATTTTGGGAGCTGGAAGGCATGTGGATAGCAGCAGCCATCCCGTTCGGTTTCCTTCTCATGTTGCTATTTTACTTTGATCACAACGTATCAAGTTTAATGGCACAAGCACGTCAATATCCAGTCAAAAGACCAGCTGGATTTCATTGGGATTTCTTCGTTCTAGGATGGGTTACATTTGTCTCTGGTATATTAGGATTACCAGCTCCAAATGGACTAGTACCACAAGCACCAGTTAATTCTGAAAGTTTATCAGTATTAGCTAAAGTTGATGTTAATTATGATGCTAAAGAAGGTATTATTGTCCCTGAAGAAGATTATGAAAGTTGGAAAAAAAGAACGGCTAATGAGAGGAAATTCATGCAACATAAAGTTGTTAGGACTAGAATTATTGAACAGAGAGTGTCACATCTTGCTATTGGAGTAAGTGCTTTGAGCAAAGCTTTCGATACCCTCAAAAGGATAATAGCTTACTCCTGTCTTGACTACAGCTCTTGACTCTGGGAACCATGACGAGACCCCTACTTGTTTGTCTTGGTCTCATGCCTCGTGCTCTCTTTGCTGGTAAGTCAGCTAGGTCATTGCCTTCGTTTTGTAGGGTTCTCACATAGCCGTTCCACTTGCACAGGCGTCTTCTTGGTCGTTGGATGGGGATCTATCGAAGGCAATGGAATCACACACAAGACACTCTTCCTCCTTCGAGACCGACGTATGACTCCTCGTGACCATATCCTACTTAGTGTCCGGAGACGTAAAATCTTCCTCTATGTCTTGATACAATGGCTCTTCTTTGCAATGACTCTGGCCATCAGTCAGACTATCGGTGAGTCAGCCCTATCCTACCGAGCTGGTATAGCTCAGCTGACATTTCGTTCCGATCTAGCTGCTATTGGTTTCCCTGTCATCATCACCCTCCTCATTCCCCTCCGGTACTACTTCGGACCAAAATGGTTTTCGCCTGAAGATCTCGCTATTCTCGATGCTCCTACAGCTAATAGTCCAGCAGTAATGGTTTCAATCGGTTCTGATTTAGCGAGAGTAACGGGAGAGGGTAAAGTAGTAGCTGAAGACACTGGTATTGCTGGAACACTCGCGAAAACTACAACTGGAGATGAGGAACAAGGTCAATTGAAGAGAAGGTTGAGCTTGTATCAGATAAGAAGTCGGCAGGAAGAGGATGCGGCTCATATACAGAATGTTACTAGTATACGAAGATAAATAGATGGCAAATTCGGATCTTTCTAATTCAGAAATCATAGGCAGCGTACGCGCCTGTTTTCTCAACCTTTGTCCCGGCAACCTCAATCCATCTCTCCAAGATGTGAACGTGTTGTCCGGTATGTAAATCTCAGATGTATAAAGTATAGTACATAAGACTTCGTAATTCTGTTTCTGACCGCTTCGGCGTTCGATCAAGGCCTTTTGCAATCCCTCGTCCTGCTTTGTTGTTGGCGTTCTCGCAGCTACTGTATAATTTGAGATACGCAAGCTCCATCAGTTTGCTCAGCTACGTTCGTTGCTGCCAAGGCCCGCCGCCATGTCTGCTACAACAAGCAATGATGTCGAGCCACGTCGAAGCTCACCGAAGGCCGCCACTTCGAGACATCTCAAATGGACAGAGATTGAAGACTGGCGCAAAGACAATCATTACCTTCACACTGGTAAGTTCTTCGGGCGTACTAGATGTCGTATGTTATATCGCCTAGGCTAAACTTTCGTATCAGGCTACCACGCTTTGACCAATTCATGGAAACAAGCATGGTTATCACTTCTCGGCGAACCTCACTCTGAGACTGTTAACATAGTCACCCATCTCTTAGGAGCTGCTATAGCATCTGCCGTTATGTTCTACACATTCAGGCATATCACCTTACCTTCGTGGTTTGGCCAGCATCCACATCGCGTACCTGATCCTGCGCGTCAACATTTCCCTCTATATATCATTTATCCATTTCCTTCAGAGAAGACTCCAGTTACTTGGGCAGATACACTCTTCTTTTCTATTTTCTACTTGGCTGTAATGGCATGTTTCGGATGCTCTGCAACTTTCCATACAAGTACGATTCATTCGGAAAGGCTCGCGAAAAAGTATAACAAGATTGACTACCTCGGAATAGGTGCGCTTTTCCTGTCATTCTCGAGAGTATAGGATAACTAGCTGATTGTGTTTGTTCTATCGTACTGCAGTAATCCTCATCACCGGCACATATTATCCAGCCTTGTACTACGCCTTCTTTTGCCAGCCAGTGTATCAAGCCATATATATACTAGGTGTTACAGCCTTCGGGGCAGGTAAGTCATCTCGATCTCCTGAGACTTAGTGCTCTGACTAAATCCTCTGCAGCTACTGCCTTCGCTGTGCTTTCCCCTGGCTATGCGAGTCGGCGCTTGAGAACTTGGCTGTTTATTGGATTGGGCCTTTCGGGCGTCTTTCCAATTCTACATACCTTGACACAGTACGGTCTGACGTATGTGCGTAATGCGTTTGGCCTAGATTGGCTCGCGATAGGTGGTGCTTTCTATGTGAGTGGTATAGTTCCGATTTTGGGAAGGAATAAATAGCTAATCGCCAACACTACGTAGATTGGAGGTGCTCTACTATAGTGAGGATCCAGTTTTATCTCTGTGCGTCTGGTTGTAAGGCTGATCACCTACTTGCAGTGCCGAGAGGATACCTGAACGCTTCGGACCCGGGAAATTCGACATATACGGCAATTCTCATCAAATATTCCATGTCGCATGCCTTTTAGCTGCTCTCTCTCACTATATTGCGCTGTGTCAGGCGTTCGACTATCGACATCATCACACAACTGGGTGTGTTGCTCTTTAGATATATAGAAGAAATAGAAGCTGTACAGGTTCTGGAACCATCGATATTTATTCCGAGCAAGAGTCAAGATCTCTAGCGAGGCAGGTGTATCAAGGATATAGAAGCAATGTCGCATAAGACTATGCCTACAAGCTTTCGAGAGCCTTCTGGAAGACTTCAGCTACTATTTCATGGCCAACACGCGTTGGATGGTACGCATCGAACCATAGATGCTTATCAGGGTCATCACAGAGACTTCTTGGTGCCTCGCCATAGGCACCTTGCAAGCAAGCCGTCCTAATCTCGTCTGGATCCAGGCCATATTTCCTAGGATTGGCGATCACCTTATCAAACTTGCGGTAGATGTCAACGACGACTATCTTCGCTTTAGATTTGTAGGCCTTGCTGATGTTGTACAAGCCGGCTTTCAGATCTTCCGTGTATTGGGATAGAAAGTTCTGGTACACTTCCGGCTGGGTGAACGCAAATGGTAAAGTTGCCAGACTAGGATAGCTTGGCAGTAATATACTTCTGGCACCTGTATTCACGAGTAGCTAATCAGGCAAGTCGAAGGAAAAGCGGTAGACGAGGATTTCTCACCATTTTCATACAGCTGAGCCACCTGGTCAGCTACAAGACCAGCAATCTGCGTTCCTGTGACGTTCTCTGAGAAGAAGGCATCGTTTGCACCAATGAAGACCACGAATATATCGTTCTTATTTAGCGAGTTGCCGGTCAAACAGGAATCTATCTAATCTTGAGCTGCCGGGACGGGTATGGTGGAACCAGGTCCCTACCGAAATTAACATCAGTTATGCAATTGCTTCTAAGAGAGGTGGGTTACTGACTGTGTAGCCTTGTACAATATTATTGTTCGCCGTGGCTCCGCCAACCGCAAAGTCGTGAAGGTCCATTTTGTTCTCCTTTGATATAATTTGCGCCCAAACGGGGCCGTTGCTGCAAAGTTTAGATTCGTGAGCTCTCATACATACATACATACATACTCCGTGCAAGCTGAGCTAATCATACCTGAAATGATGTCCGTAGTAGGCCTGGTACGTAGGTCAGAATCGAGTTCATACTTGTTGCGACTTCGCATTTGCCCTCACAGGATCAGCTGGCCAGGTATTGTTACTGTATACCCAAGCACCATCTGTTGCAATAAGGCCCATAAGCAAGGCGTGACTTTACAATGCAAGGAAAGTCCTCTTACGGCCATCATCGCTAAAGCTGTCGCCAAAGACTACCAGCTTGCGGTGCTCTGAATGAGTTCTTGCGGTGAAGGTAAGATCGAATGTAACAGGAGCTGAGACGACATATTGGACCAGAGAAAGCCAAAGTAGAACGTGGAACATCGGTCCAGACTCGTAGGGTGGTAGCCCGGCTTCCTAGTTCTCCGCGTAGATGATCGACCCGAAGGAGACTTGGTCTCGAACGAGCAAGCACTCAGTGTTCTTTAGGAAATGGCGCCTCCACTGTCCCGCACCTAATGCAATGCGCCGCAAACGTCAGACAGGGAACAGCAGCGAAGGAAAGCGGCAAGGCAAGTGTTTGGAAGTTGCCGAAGGAGCTCGCTGGCAAACTGATCGCAGATCAAACTAGTTGGATGGGTGGAAAAGTACTTGCAAAGAGAATAACCACAGAAGCAAGCAAGATTCGGGTAAGCGTTCTGACGGAAAAGTCAAAGAGCTACGCTTTATCCCATACTTGTGATTCGATTCATGGAATTATGTAGCTACGTTTGGCTTGTCCTATACAGCCGGGGTATAAATTAATAGGATCGAGACTGTAAACTCGAAATGAACGACATGTACCTAATTTCTGCATAGTGGTAACGGTATATGCACCCTCTAAAGTCCACATCAGGGTAGAGAATAGAGTATCCCTCCTTAGTGATTGATTGTCCATTTATGAAAGCCTGGCCAAAGCCCAGTGCCCCGCTTATTGAAGTCTTGCATATGCCTCGGAGAAGACATCAGCGATAAGCTCATGAGACGCAGCAGATGGGTGAATCGCGTCCCAGAAGATATGCTTCTCCGGATCTTCGCAGACTGTGCCTTCGAAATTATCGTAGAATCCAGTATAGCAAGGTTGTGATGTATATTCAGGATCGAATCCAAATGCAGCTGGATTCGCCAGAACGCCATTGAAGGCATCGAAGACATCGGCTACCTCAATACGGAGGAGGTTATCCCATCTTCTAACAATGTTGAAGAGACCAGATCGTAGGTCTGCTGTATATTGAATTACTGAGCGCCTGTATTCTGCTGACTGAAATTGTGCGAATGGTGCAAAACTGAAGTCTGGCAGTGAGGCTAGGAGAACTCGCTTTGCGCCTGACCAGACCACACTGTCTGTCAGTTCGGGTTCGAGCAGTTGCCGGGAATAGTAAAGGTACTTACCTGCTTTATACAGTTGTGAAACCCGCTTCTCAACCAAACTCGCAACATCGGCTCCTGATATGCCATTTGGGGACAGGAAGAAATCGTTCGACCCGATTAGAATCGCATATATATCTAGCGTACGTGGCACGTTTGCTGCAAGACTCGCAGTCACTTGATCTTTGACGGATGGGACGAGAATGCTGTTGTCCTGGCCCTGAGTACCCGAAATGAACTTGTGAGCCTTGATATTCATAGATAAGAATACTCGCCAGCCTCAATGTCCATCACTTACCAGGGCGCCTTGTACGACCTCATTGTCTGTTGTCGCACCCCCAATGGCGAAGCTGCGTAATTCAAAATTATGCTTTTTGGCGAAGAGGCGACTCCACACGGGGCCATTTCTATTGTGGGTGGTATGAGCGTGTGTGCAAGGATTTTGTGCTAATGAACCTACGTGAATTGATGCTGATAATATGGCTAAGAGGCAAAATTACTTTGTCAATCTCGGTCTTGTCTGGTAATAGCCGAAAAAGGCCGTGCGGGTTACGGTACAACTCACCGGATCAACAGGGAGAGTATCGCCACTGAACTCCCAGGCTCCAGCTATATAGATACGCAAACATACGGTCAGTCACTGGATTTGGTTTGCACAGAAGTGTCGTGGTCCAACCTACTGCCATCGTCGCTTAAAGAGTCGCCGAAGACTATAAGTCTCTTCTTGAATGCCCCCGAAGAAGGACTCGGACTTGGCCTTGACGAGTGGGCAAGGACAGTGTGTGCAAGTAGCAGAAGTGTAGTAAGGCCGAGCATGATGTGATTTGCTGCTTGCGTATGCCGTGGCTTGAAATGAGTGTGGTAGTTCGAAAATCGGCTTGATGCTGATAGACGAGGCTCAAGCACGCGTGGAGTGTCCGTGAACTTGGAGAGAAGTGGGTTATCGTTCGAAGTGTCCAGGAAAGCGCTGCAGATGCTGCAAGACTGTTAAAGAGTGTGATGTGGTGGGCGAATAGATGCAGACGAATCGATGCCAGGTCGAGAAGGGCTTCCCCAAGAGAGACGGGTGTCGAGGCCATGTGCAGGCCAGATTTTGACACGCGCCCTGGTTACAGCAACAAGACGGCTCAAGCGTGGAACGTGACGCTAGTCTTGCAATCGCCTTTGTTTTGTTTCGGGTCAGTGCATCGAGACACCGAGCGAGGCGAGAAGGGCTGAGGCGTGAACAAGGTCGTTCGAGAGATGTTGTCTTGACTTGCATCGAATTAGTCAGTCAGACAACTGCGACAGCATCCATGACACTGCCTGCTCATACTCTCCTCCAGCCTTTGTCCCGAGGTATGGGCGAACCGACCTTGTCGCAGATGCCGCGAATCGACCTTGCGCGCCGAGCACGCACTACGCGACGGTGGTTGCTGGACACTATCACGAAGAGTGCAAGAGCTCCTGGTCTGCCATCATATCTATCTCCTGTAGACGAAGCAGGGAGGAAGGTGAAACCATGCCTGGGACTGTCTCGCCTGCTCTTCAAGAAGCCGCCATGTCGATGGGAAGGTCTGGTGGAAGGATACGGCGAGGCGAAAGGAGCGGTCTGCACGTCTTCATCGGATTGGAATTCCCAAGTACCGGTAGCTACCTATGTCAACGTTGAACGCGTATTGCTGAGTGAGCTTCTGACCCAGAGCAGTCGCTTGATGCAACAACCCTCGAGGAAGCGCGTTACGCCTTTGGAAAGCAGGAATGCAGTAATGTAATGCTTTGAGCTTCTGGCAACGCAATATTGATAATTGAGGAAACAACGATGTCTTCCCGGCTTGCTGGTCGAGACGAGCGAGACGGGTACTTCAAACAGGCATCTTTACCTGATTGGCAAGGTGATCGCGCTGATCACGCTACAACGATAAGCGTCGTCCGAAGCAAGCCTCTGCACGATGTCAGCTATACAGAAAATGCAAGCTTGGCTTGTCCAGCAAAGTCATAAATCCCCCTGTGCTGACAGTCTGAATGCGCGCTTCTCTCTTAGTATCCAAACGAAGGCACAAATGGTTTATTCTTCGTTACAGCACCTGCAGCTACACGACCAACTCGACTACCAAGACACAGTGAATCAACGTCCCTTCAATTTTTCGAAGGCCTTCTCGATTTCGCTAACGAGAATCCGAAGGGTCGCAGTGGTAGGATGAGAAGAATCCCAGAAGAAATGAGTATCCGGACTACCGCATACTGGCGCGTCGAAGACATAAGGTGAGCCAGGATAGCAAGGAGTAGCGATGAGCGAAGCATTAAAGCCATATTTTCCTGGTTTGTCGAAGATTTTATTCACTGCTTTGTGAATGTCTGCTACTTCAACATCGATCAGCTTCTCCCATTTACGGGCGAGTTGAAGATGCTGGTCCGGTAGTCTGTTGAGTACTTGGCCGCGTAATCCTGGTACATGGCCGGCTGAAGCTTGACACCGGGCGACATACTGATATCGGGCAAAGTGACCAGCAAGATTTTTCGACCTCCTGTGCGCATAAGGCAGAGAGAGACCTTCATCAGCTAATCTATACCTGAGGCAGAATTCCAGAGTAATAAGAACTCGTTTTACCCTTCTTGTAGAGTGTTCCAACTTGTTCATTGAGCAATTCCACAGCTTGTGTACCGGTAAAGTCCATATTAGGTGACATCAACGCCTCGTTCGCTCCAGCATACAAGCAAAAGACGTCTGTCTTTCTGGGCGTGTCCGTAGAGAGATAGGTAGCGACTTGATCTTTGATAGATCTGGCAATGACAAGGGGATCAGGGTACTGTATACGAGTAGCGAGCGGAGAAACGAAAATTATTTAGTGAACAGTTTATGAGGGTACTCTGCTATTGTTGATCGCCAAACTCACTACGAAGCCAGTTATTACATCATTATCGATAGTAGCACCACCCTGTGCATAGTTGTGTACTTCTAGCTTCTCCTTTTTAGCGAGTAATGCAACCCAGCCTGGTCCGTTGCTGTACGATCGTAGCGATCAGAAAATGAACGAGAAGAGATGTAAGCACAGGCGTAATTTGTGATATTCGAGTTGACTTCAGTTTTAGAACTCACCTGAAAGAGTGCTGATAGTAAGGCTGAGGTAAATGCAGCACAATAGTCAGTCGCTGCTACACGATTCAGCACGCGATATGCGTAGGGCTAGAAGGTGGTGGCTTGTTTTCTCTTACAGGTGATACAGGCAATATATGGTTACTTTGTTCCCATATGCCAGCTACAAAAACCGAACAAGTCAATCTTTTATACATACGCATTTTGTTCATCTCGATGGAAGGAGACTTACTGCCGTTATCGGTGAGCGAATCACCGAACACAATAAAGCGCTTCGAACACGACAGGTCTTGCTTGTTGCCTGCTGGTGCTGCGAGGATTCCTGAAAGGAGAAGTGCGAGCAGTGTCAAGTGGAGCATGTTCCGAGGGCGCCTAGGTTGTGAGGAGGGAGAGCGATTGGGCTTGAAGTGAGTGAAAAGGGCCTGGGGGAGTATGAGCCTGGAAGAAGGTCTCTTTTGTGGAAAGAAAGAAAGAGAGAGACAGAAGTGGAAGCAGAAGCAGAAGGAGCTATCAAAGAAAGCTCAGATGCATCAAGTCGACCGTCTCCCCTCTTCCGCGTCAAAGGGAAACCACGCCTTCGTATGCCTCCAAAGCCGCCAAAGACAGATGCTCAAACAAAAGTTCTCGAAGTGCATCGGCAGCAAAGCCGATGTCGCAGGTGGTGCTTGTTTCATCCTTGTATGGTAACACTACCGTGGAGGCAGCTTCTCTAAGAAGCCATCCAGATGCATGCAGTGACTGATGCACGTGATTTGGTCATGAAAGGTTATTGCTTTGACAGCTTCTTGCGTGTGCGTTTCCAGCTGACTGTTTTTTTTTCTGCACCAAAGTGCGCATCACAAGTGCTTTACGATGCACATCGACCTTCCACCCTTCATCCTTGTCCATGCACTTGGCCTGGTCGCTTTGGGCCTCAAGCTGCTCTTTTTTGATCGTCCAGAGAAGAGTGCGTTGGGCGTCGCTACCACTGCGATTGGAGCGTGTTGTGAGCAGCTGGGAGCATCAGGATTGGACGTGCAGCGAGCTGATTTGATGTGTGCAGACCTGTTCACAGCATATATACCACAAGAGGTAGAGCAGTTGGTACTGTACGGCTGGACTTCCGAGCTGACTTAGTTCTCCGTATGCAGTCGAATGTCTTCCTGCATGCCAGCGGGCCCGTGCGAATCCTCCTAGGCTGCCTAGCAGGAGCGAAGCTTTTGCTCTCGCCATCAATGAGACGGAGTTCTGAACGCAATCCTCTCCTCGGCCTGATGCTGTACGATGGGCTCGGCGGACTCCATCTCTGCTGGTGGTTGCAGAACTTTACAGGTCTTGCTCCCAAGGTCTAGGAAGGCGATACCTGCACATGTCGCGGTAAAGCCATAGCGTTTGTGTAGTGGGCAGCAGTAGCAGATGGTCGAAGTCGTAACAGTCGTTGTTCTCGCACTGCAATTACATGATCGGGCTTTCCAGCGTGCTTCTCCAACACCTCTTGTCCGGCTTTTGCTTCCTCCCTCGTACATAGCGCTTTATGATTCCACACAGCTAGCAGACCAGCACTCAGCTTCCACCCTTGCACGCGCGCACCACGCAACAATGACCAACGGCTCCTCCATCAAGCTGCTCACGGGTGAGTCCGGCCGGCTTTGCGATTCTGTCAGCGAGCGGACTTGCAGCCATAGCTTGCTTGGGCTGGACTCATCATAAAAGACAGGCAGCTGGCAGCCTGCACTATCCGACACTGACTGCATGTACTTGCTCCGCACAACCAGGCAACAGCCACCCAGAGCTAGCCCAGGCCGTGGCATCGCGTCTAGGCATTCCGCTCTGCCAAAGCACCGTCAAGAAATTCTCGGATAACGAGACCTCGGTGCAAATTGGAGAGTCTGTCCGAGAAGAGGACGTGTACATTATTCAGGTGTGTTAGAGGCATACTCGACGAAGGCAACTTTCCCGCTTACTCTCATCAACTTCTGGCTTCCACTTGGCTTATCCCAATTCCTGAATTTGGGATGAATCGATCATCCCGCAATGTAGACTGGCTTCAATCCTTCGCCAATCTCCGACATTGCGCCCAATGGCACTGGTGTACACTACCATCCTAACTCGGATCCCAACGAGTCAGTCCGCCTTGGGAAATTTATCTCATCAAAGCCTTTATCGTGGTTATAGTATAGCTTACCATAGCCACCTTTTACTTATCTGCACCTATCTCCGCTTGCACTATACAGCCTGCTCATGGAACTCCTCATCATGATCTCAGCCTGCAAGACCGCTTCCGCACGCCGAATTACAGCCGTCATCCCGTGCTTTCCATATGCTCGTATGGACCGGAAAGACCGCTCTAGAGCGCCTATCACTGCCAAGCTGGTCGCAAACATGCTGCAAGTCGCAGGATGCGATCATGTCATTACAATGGACTTGCACGCATCTCAGATTCAAGGATTTTTTGGTATTCCGGTGGACAACCTGTTTTGCGAACCTATCATGCTCAGATATATCAAGACGGAAATTGAAGGTTGGAAAAACTCTATCATCGTTTCGCCTGACGCGGGTGGTGCCAAGCGGTAAGTTCAATGTTGACTATCATTCATGGACAGGGGGCCTGCTCAGAATTGTTCACCTTCTTCGTGCTTCTTGCATGCAGTGCTACTGTCGTAGCTGACCGGCTGAACGTGGACTTCGCCCTAATCAACCGCAACCGCCATAAAGGTGACCACCCAGACAACCCAGGCAGAATGGAGCTTCTGGTTGGAGATGTTAGAGACAAGGTGAGAATCAGGATTGCGACGGCTGCTTCCGGATTCCAGCCCTTGCATGCTCACACGGTCCCACAGATTGCAATTCTTATCGATGACATGGCGGATACGTGCCAGACTATCCAGTCTGCAGCTGAGATTCTGATTCAGAATGGAGCAAAGAAGGTCTATGCTATTGTGACACACGGTAAGCATTCTCTACGAATTTAAAGTTGGCTTTGAAAGTCTCTGATGGGTCATTTCGATAAAGGTCTGCTGTCCGATGGTGCATTGGACGCTTTACACGCCATGCCCATAGAAAAGCTTGTCGTAAGTTCAGACTACCAGCTTAGACCCATTAAACGGCAACTGATTTGGTTTCCTTCAAGGTTACCAACACAATTTGCCAAAAAGAGAAGATAAAACTTGGAACCGGAAAGCTTGAAAGTATGGATGTTAGTCCTTTAGTCGCCGAGAGTATCAGAAGAGTGAGTCGTCTTATTAGGCTGCATAGTTTCCTATTCAGTAGAGTACGAAGTCGCTAATCAACGCCGAAAATCCTATTCTCTTGCTTTCTCATTAATAGATGCACAACGGCGAATCAATCTCATTGTTGTTCACAGATTCGGGTCCAGCTACATTTGCTTGATTTGAAAGAAAACCTGTTAGACGCTGCTTCTCATATATATTATCGTTTATTTCCAGTTCTCCGAAACGAGAGGGCTGCTGCATTCTCAACTACAAGTGTAAATCTTGAAATGTATCTCTTATTCTCTTGACTTTTGACTGTTGACCCTTTCCAAACTTACGCGAGTACCATAGCATCACGCGAACAGTCTGTTGAATTTGACCATTAGAAACCCCGCTCTGATGTGTGCGGCCTTTCTTGTGGAGATCAAGACCATGTCAATCAATTGCCACCAAACTCCAGCTTGACCAAGTCTCCGTCACGTGCGATTTGGCTGTAGCACCTTGTCTCTCTTCCAAAGCAATGCTGCGATGTCTCGTTCCAAGCTCTGCTCTCGGTCAGCGTGCTGCCTTTTCAACGACAAGCTATGTCAGGTCCCATGAAAACCCTCTGGTGGGTCGTTACGACGAATTATATACGTTTTTGAAACGAGCTTCAAAGCCAGTGTACTGATGCTTCCTCGCAGGGTCTGCCTCGCTCAGGAGCACCTCCAACAATGCCACGAATGCAAAGAGGGTTACCTCAAAAGCGAAAAATACCTAATGTGAAGCAGGTCTTGATCGTAGCTAGCGGCAAAGGTGGTGTTGGGAAGAGTACAGTCTCAGGTGCGTTTGTTGGTACAGAGAGCTCGCTTCGGAAAGAGGGTATATCAGACGGGATAATCCGCTGATGGCTATGTACTCTGACAGTGAATCTGGCTTCTGCTTTGTCCCAGGTCGCTGGCGGCAACAAGCGAGTTGGGATTCTCGATCTGGATATCTTCGGTCCGAGCGTACCAAAATTGATGGGTCTCGACTCGGCTGGAGAACCTGAATTGACGAAAGGTGGGCTTAATTGTGTTATATGTTCGAGAGATAGTGCTGACTGACCTGTCTCCATGCCATTTGTCAGACAACCACCTGATACCTTTATCAAACTATGGAATACCCTGCATGTCAATGGCATTTCTATTGCCGCCCGCAGCGCAATTGGACACACCCGTCGTATGGCGAGGCATGATGGTCATGAAAGCTGTGCAGCAATTACTTTTCGACGTAGACTGGAGATCCCGTCACGGCAATGAACCGGACCTCTCCAGCGGACAACCACTTGACCTGTTAGTGGTGGATCTACCGCCAGGTACAGGTGACGTGCAATTGAGTCTGGGTCAGCTCGTTCAATGCGAGGGTAAGGTTGTCAGGGAGAGTAGTCGTCTATATCTGCTTGCTGATACAAAGCTTCCAGGCTCTGTCATCGTTTCAACACCTCAAGACGTCGCTTTGATAGACGTGCGTAAAGGCGTAGCGATGTTCCGAAAAATTGGCATTCCGGTACGTTCAATTCACATCTCATGATACCGAAGCACCTTTGGCTGACATATATGCCACAGCCTCTTGGTGCGATACTTAACATGTCACACTACATTTGCCCATCATGCAAGGATCCGCATCCTCTTTTCGGCTCTCCAGACAAGTTCACAAAAGCATGCAAGGATCTCAAGCTTGATGTTCTTGGACATATTCCGCTAGAACCAAGAACTAGCGAGATGGCAGATTCAGGAAAACCAATCGTGTTTGACGCGAAGAACGAAAGCATAGGGAAAGCGACTTTTGTAGATGTAGCCAAGGAATTGTGGCGTCGGTTGGGTCACACGTAACAAGCTAGATTGAGTAGAGTGCAGGAATTCACCAGGCGATCTACCATAGTACCCAGGAAGATACGATACGGAAGTCTCAGAGCGACTGGTATTCTGTTCCGAGTGCAACGTATACACGGCTCTGCGACGCCGATCACCTTACCTACGCGGCGCTGTGCCCGCTCCTATGGTATACGGTTTGCGCTTGCCCGACTGCCAACGAGGTAGTGAGCTCGAGCTCTCCTCGCTCTTGATGGGATGAGCTATGCTCTACTACCTCGGACCGATGATTTCGTCGATCCAGAATCAGGCTCGCTCAAGAGGTCTAGAACGAGCGCAGGGCTGCCCTCGTCGCCGCCATTTAGCAACATACGCTCCTTGATTCGCACTCCCAAGCTCAAGCTCATTCTCTCCAGCATCATTCTCACCCTGCTTGGCCTCAGTGTGTATAAATATTCGCCGGTTTCGCGGCATAGAGAGTTCCTGCCTCAAAGTAGTCGCAGAGACGACAGTGATCTGTGGTCTAGCACCTACCGTATTGGACCTCAACTACCCTTCATACAAGAAGATGGGAAACCTGCACCACTGAAATCTGGCGCGACTCTCGCACGATGGCCTCAGGACTATCCCGAAGCAGCTTCGTACATACATGACAACTCAATTATTCGAGATGTCACTGATCCTTGGCCTGAAAAGCCATGGATAGCATCCATATGGCTCGCTCCTGAACGATTTCCTATGGGTCTACATGGTCAGCCATATGAGGAGAAACCTCTGCCTGAATTTGGGAAAGAGAAGGGAGTAAAGCCTGTGAGTACCTTATACTGTACGGTCTTGCGCTTGGTCTATGCCCCAAAATTGACGAGCATGTCTCTCCCATTTACCTTGCCAGTCGCCTGGTCTTCATGATCCACCATTGCCACAATTTCCAGCCACCCAGTTGCCTCCTAAGACAGTAAAGCAGATACCCCGAGAGCAACTGCTCGTGCCAAAACACTCTCGCCGTCAGGCAGACCTGCCACTTCCTCGCAAATTGCCATCAGTTCAAGCTCGAAATTTCACGCAGGAACCCGAGCGCGTGGTCTTGACCCATGCGCGTCAACAATGGGTGAAGCGCGCTTTTTTGCATGCTTACGAGGGGTATAAAAAGCGTGAGTGCCTGCTACAATGCGACATTCATCGCACGAGATTGTTTTAAAATGAGTTTTCTATATCATCATATAGATGCTTTCGGCCACGACGAAATTCGACCAATAACAAGGGGTACTCGAGATAGGTGGGTAGCGCACTGCCCGGCCCTTCTTCGAATGTCAGCTTAACCTCTCGCAACAACAGCTACAACGCGTGGGGAGCTACTACCGTTGACTCTCTGTAAGCTTTTTATTCGAACGGTCCGCAACGAGTTTTGATAGAATCCTCTCTATGCCAATGCAGCGATCTCCTCCTGATCATGGACCTCAGTCACGAGTACAATGTAGCACGAACTCACGTCCGCTCTCTTGATTTATCTTTGCTTGTCGACAAGAAAGCATGCGATGGTCGCAGGGGCCCGACTGTCCACCTTTTTGAGACGGTCATAAGGTATTTAGGAGGTTTTTTGTCCGCATACGAGTGAGTCTCGGCAATCTTTAGTGCTATCTCAGTTAGATCAAGGCTAAGTGCTTTTCCTGGCCAGTCTATCTGGCGATGAGCTCATGCTACAACGAGCCAAAGAGCTAGGTGACTGGCTTCTTCCGGCTTTCAATACCGCTTCTGGTTGGCCGGTGCCTTTTTACAGTTTGGGCTCGTGAGTTCAGCCGATTCTGTGTTACTCATCAAACCGTTGATCAAATTGTGCTCTAAAGAAACCCGAATGGCACGGAGATCAGCCGAATACTGGCCGCTGAAGTCGGGTCTTCGAGCATGGAGCTTACCCGCTTGAGCCAGATCACCGGAGACCTTGCTTACTACAATGCTGCTTTACGTATTCAAGAGCAATTATCGCACCTGCATGGCGAGTATGGTTCTCTCGTATCGCACTTTCTTGGTCCGGACGGTAGTCAAGGAGGCGAGTTCACGGTTGGAGGAATGATTGACAGGTACGGTCTAGCCTCAAACGAGCTGTGTGCAGCAGTGCAAGCATACTTACACCTATCATTCTAGCTACTACGAATACTTGATTAAAATGGTCCAGCTACTAGGTGACCCTAATTCTGTATGGGGCAAGATGTATCACACAGCTACGCAAGTAAGTACGTGAACTTCACACATCGGAGAAGTTCACTGACTCTGATGTCAGGACATCACCCAATATCTGGCTGTCAATGTGACAATGTGAGCAGTGCTACTATGCCGGCAATGCAGAGCTAAAGTTGAATCCACTCAGAACACCTGATCGCAGCGGTATCGTCGTTCTTGGCTCGAGAGGACATGGAGCGAAGATTCGACCGATGATAGAACACCTTGCAACTTTCGCTGGAGGGATGTTTGCTCTCGGAAGTAAACTATTATCAAAGGCAGAGGATCTACTGCTAGCCTCAGAATTGACCGAATCAGCAGTATGGGCATATCGCAGTACAGCCACTGGTCTTATGCCTGAGATTAGTAAGTCTCTGGGCTTGCCTAGCTCATCGAAAGCCTTTGGCTGAGTTTCCATTTTCTAGTGGAATTCTACGACCCAACTAACCAATATAGATATAAGTACATTGACGATCAGAGTGCGTTTTCCACCTTGAAAAGAAGAACAGCTAGCCGCGGAACTGACAAAACTCTTCCCATAGATGGAAGTCGGGCTCGTATGAAAGGCTTGCCTCTTGGTTCATCGAATCAAGTAGATCGAGAATATAAAGGTCGACCAGAATCCATCGAAAGCGTTTTCTATATGTACCGAGTCACTGGGAATGCAAAATGGCAAGACTATGGCTGGCGCATGTTCACTAGCTGGGTCAAGCATAGTTTGACAAGGTGAGTATTATACACCAATCCTTCAGCTAGACATCGGCTTATTTCTGGCCTGCCACCCTCAGTGTCGGATTCGCGAACATTGGGGACGTCAACAATGTCCCGGCTTCCCTCGTAGATATCCAAGAGAGCTTTGTTTTGACGGGTGAGTTGGCGCTCAAGGTACTCAGCCAAGCACAAGTTGACTGAAGTCTTGCATTCCAGAAACATTGAAGTACTACTACTTGCTATTCTCCGATCCGGATCTTATGAGCCTGGATGACTATGTCTTCAATACTGAGGCGTGAGTTGAATGTCCAACCATTTTTGCGGCCATTTTGCTGACTTGTGCTTCACCCTTGAATAAAGTCATCCTTTCAAAGTACCTTCGCGAGAGCACCGGAACTTCTGGAGTGGCCCTGAGCAGCAGGTGGATGCTGCGTATGCGGACCCTCGGTAAGCACACACATCTCCGAAGCGAGTGTCATAGACTGCTCTGACAATTTCCTATTGTGTTGTAGTGATAAACATTTCTTCGACAGCAACAACGGAGATCCGGTAGCTGCGCCGACAGGAAGGGGGACTGCTCGTCAACAACAATGGTACTTCGAAAAGTGCGTATCGCACGCTTGAGTCGGCTTTTTAAGGTGTATTGTACGATGCGAGTGTCTGCATCTGACGTTGAATTCCACTGAAAACGCATAATCGTATTGTGATCTGTAGCGTAGCATAGAAGGGTGCTTTGCAGTACGTAATATGTAGTCCGCAGCGTATGTGTCGGTGTATGAAGCACTGCCGTTTGATCTATTCGGAAAGCATAGACGTCTGGGTCAGTAAGTGTAGAAAGAGAAGCTTGGTATTCCTTGAGCGCGTCGGTTGGCAAGCTTCTCGATCGCCGCACCTGCGCCTGCCATTCTGGGCGAGCGACTGCATTCTTCTATCGACCATATACATTTCTATACACACTGAGCGTGTTCCATTCATCGTCCATCATGCCTATTCCTCGTTTCAACCCTTCGGACCCCAAGATTCCTTCCCAGGTCCAGCCATTTAAGATCGCCCCGCCGAAAGATGCCTTTGCTCGTGAGATTACAGCTCTGCCGTCTCATGATACGACAAGAGTATGTGCTAAGACAGTCTTCATACTTCTCCAGTATTCTCGTCTAGTGGTGGTATGGTGAGTGGCTGCTTCAGAGTACTGGCATGATTGATAGACCAGCAATACTGAGACCATTCTCACTTGCATCGCATTCAGGCAATAGCAGCAGCAGCCATGTTCACTCGTATCCCAGTACTAGCCTTTGCTTCTTTCCTGGTGTCCGTGTTGGCACTGTTGAACGCCTCGTCGATACAAGATCCAGATTCGAGCGGCTCTCCATGGACAAGCTTGATGTGGGTGGTTCACGTCTCTCCTGCATAGACCTAGAGACATGTATGGAAAGCTGACACGTTCTATTTCTACCGTCCAGCATGTCGATCTCTGCCATTGTGAATGTAGAGATGCAGAAGATAATGGATGCACCAGGAGCAAGAGTACTGACACCAACGTCGACGTGAGGAGGGGGTGAGACAGAACAGGAATATATGCGTAGCTTGAACTGTAACGTGTATCATGTGTGTAGTCCGGGCTCTCGCGCGTGGATGCAGTCCAGTCACAATTCGCGACTCGACAGCATCGTATTGCTTCGCACATCAGCACGTGCTTTCCCTTCTCTTTGCTCCAACTGTTTCTTCTCTTATCATGGACATTGACACTCTAGTAGCACGATGGCTAGACCAAGACAAGGTTAATATGCATCCCTCAAAGTGCATCTCCATCCCAGCCCAGAGCTGAATCTTTGCCAATGCTGTTTCCTGCACTCTACTCCGCTGGCGACTGCAACAAACAGAACGAGACAACCCGCAGAGAGATACTGGATCTCCAGAAACAAAAGAAAACAGATGAACTGCATTCGCGACTTGATAAGAGGATTGGCTTTGGCACTGCTGGTGCG
This sequence comes from Cystobasidium ongulense, assembly GCA_022835595.1. Lineage (NCBI taxonomy): Eukaryota > Fungi > Basidiomycota > Cystobasidiomycetes > Cystobasidiales > Cystobasidiaceae > Cystobasidium > Cystobasidium ongulense. The sequence continues at coordinate 306,020 of BQUP01000004.1, forward strand.
TTGCCTCTCAGCCTCCGAGGGTCTGGCATCGATCACGTGGACTGAGTAAATCCGTAGGGCTAAGAGCTCCTATGGAGGCTGGCTTCGCCAGGATGAACGACCTTACAGTACTTCAAGCCACTCAGGTACGTTTGCTGTCTCGGCTTTCCTCCTTCCACAGCGCATGCTGGATCGGTCTGCTTAGCTCTTTCCTTCTATCTGACCAGGGATTGTGTGCATACATGCTGCGACAAGATCCAGAAGCAGCCACCAAGGGCGTAGTCATAGGTCATGTAAGCCCTTATAGCCTTTTTCATGCCGAGATAGAGTCCCCAGGACTCATCTGAGAAATCCGTCAACTAATCTATGATACACAATTGTGAATTGACGACATCAGGACCATCGGAACAATTCAGAACGATTTGCAAAGTTGGCCGCAGCTATCTTCCTACGCCAAAACGTCCGAGTCTACTTCCTTAAAGGCCTGGTCTGTACTCCTATGGTTCCGTTCACGATTGGAAGGGTCGGCGCAGCTGGAGGTATCATGATTACTGCTTCGCACAATCCAGCTAAAGACAATGGATGTGGGTTTTCTTCTGCATTTTTCTTATTCTGAAAGGATACAAGAATGTTGACCGCATTCGTTTCCTTCCGCAGACAAGGTATACTGTAAGCTTTACAGACAGTCGTGCCTGTCAGAGACGCCTGCAAGCTCATCAGGCGGAATCTACTTCGACAGGGTCAAATGGCGTACAAATCATTCCGCCGCACGACTCAGGCATCGCTAAATCGATAGAGGCGCATCTAGATATACCAGATGAGAGCTGGAAACCGGAAGACATCATTGCTGCTTCTGATCTTTACATTGATCAGACGGAGAAGCTCAAGGAAGCTTATATCGAAACACTTGCCCGTCATCCTGTAGCTGGGTAGGTACGATCTTTACGAATGGCCTAGTATCGAAACTTGACATTTTACACGACTTGAATATCGGCTAGTACGAAGAAACAACCATTCGAATTCGTCTATACACCAGTGCATGGTGTAGGTCTTCCATTTGTAGAGTCGATCTTATCAGCCTATAATTTCCCTTCATCAAGTATGCACGTCGTTTCCGAACAAGCGAAACCCGATCCTTTCTTTTCGACCGTTAAATTCCCCAATCCAGAAGAAAAAGGTGCCCTAGACATGGCAATGAAATTAGCAGATGGAAAGAATGTAAAAATCGTGTTCGCTAATGATCCGGATGCGGACAGATTTTCGGTTGCTGAAAAGGGAACGTAAGCTACTTTTGCGTGCCCCGTGGCATACATGCATGCTCTGATGCTTTCTTCGATTTCAGTGAAGGGTGGAGACAATTTACAGGCGATCAGATAGGCGTCATGTTAGGCGTCTGGATTTATCGGCAATACAAAGCTTCAAGGAAGGACGTATGTGAGTTGGAATGTATTTGTAATACAGAAAAGGTGGTATTACACGTCGAACTAATTTTCATTTTGTCTGACTTGTAGCCAAACTCGCAATGCTCGCTTCTACGGTCTCTTCGAAGATGCTGGCTATCGTAGCTCAGAAAGAAGGGTTCCAATTCCGCGAGACATTGACAGGCTTCAAGTGAATTTCTGCCTTTATACAAATTACGCCCATGTGTAGCTGATTACTGCTTCCATCGCCTACATTTTGTTTCCACAGATGGCTAGGAAACGCTGCCAAAGAGCTCGAAACCCAAGGATTTGATGCTGAATTGTATGTTCTCCGAAACCAAACAAGTTCACGATGACCTGACCTTCACTTTTCTGATAGTGCCTACGAAGAAGCTATCGGCTACATGGTATCAAAAGATATCCATGACAAGGACGGAGTATGTCATAATGTATCGCTGAGAGAATCATACAAGCTGATTGCCGATCTATGTTTCATTGAAGGTATCGGCACTAGCTCTTTTCGCTTGCCTTACCTCTGAGCTCTATAGTCAAGACCAATCTCTTCATTCATATATGGCTTCGCTATACGACACATACGGTCATTTCGTAAATCTAAACTCATACTGGATATGTCGAGATTCTACCAAGATGGCTCGCTTATTCAATGAAGTCAGAAAATCCAGTCCTGGACAAGATTATCCCGTGACGTTGGGCGAATGGCCTATCGCGCGCGTGAAGGACATCACAGAAGGCTACGATTCTTCTGAACCCGACAAGAGACTTCGTGCTCTGCCTGTCGATAAGAGCGGGCAGATGCTGTCCTTCGAATTGGATGTAGGCCAAAACCCAGAGAATGGACTGGATGGATTGAGAGGAACTGTTAGAACAAGTGGTACAGAACCGAAATGCAAGTACTATCTAGAAGGATGGGGCTCCGATGAGGAGGTCGTAAGGAAAGCGCTGCAAAGTCTCCGAGATGCTATTGCAGTCGAATGGTTAAAAGTTGTCCAGGAGGGACTGGAATCGCCGTAGATGCTCTTGTATCTTCAGCTTATCATCTTTCGTCGCAAATTATCATCGTAATGCAAATCATTTATGAGCAATTAGCTCGATGGCATCCCTATCGTCGTTCTTGTACTATGTAAGACGCTCTCGCAGACAGAATGGCACAGCACGTTGCACGCAGACACGAATGTAGCAAGAGTTGTCTGCAACACCCTTGAATGGCCGAAGTGGTTTACGGTAGGATAGTAATCTAGATGATATCGAAGCTGGGAGAAGTGTGAAGCCAAGAGAGGAACTGCATATACGTGTAACTAAACTGTCTCGACAGATCCGTACTCGCTCTCCTGCATGTCGATAACGTAGAACGGACGTTAGCGGTTGTTCACCGTGCAAGCTGAAGAAATGCTAATGCCTCCGGAATTGTTTCACTTACCACGCCTGGCTCAAGCATGCTAGCATGGCCTAGGATCAATACACTCGAAGCTCCTACGATCCAGAATATCGTACTTAGCGGGGCAGCGAGCCATAATAGAGGGATACCAATGACGAAAAGACCGGTGTATAATGATTTTTGGGTTACTGGTCCACTTTCTCCTGTTGCCGAGGGTTCAGGGGCTATCCATTCAAACGTAAATATGAAGAATGTCAGCTTATCCTTTGGCCGGAAGGAACGTCTTGCCAGCGTGACTGAGCACCATTCCGTCACGCACCGAACTTGTTGATGGCGATGAAACCGCCAGACAGGAAGCCGATGGCGATGAGCAGGAGGGGATTCGTGAGAAGAGCATAGACAGCGAGCAGGGCGACTGAAAGTATGCAATGCAAGCAGAGGTCAGCCATGGACAGCTTGGAAACATGCGTACATGTCGTAGCCCAGCGTCAACGTGTCACTAGGAACCGCTGCCACTGGCTACAGACGAAGCCGTTCCTGCAACGTTTGGCATTGTGTGCTCAACGTACCAACAAGTGAATAGTTTCCACCAAAGTATCTAGTGTTATGGCTTATCCGCCTCGTAGCGTCGTTGAGGTCCTGGGGTCTCGAGACGCGCTGAACGTCAAAGAACTCTTGAGGCGGTCTCAGGGCTGATAGGCGAGTTTGCTGGAATTCCTTGAGCAGCCGTGTCAGCATGTCGTGGACTTTGCATTGCACGCTTGAAGTTGCATGAAATGAAAAGTGCCTTACCCTGAAGTCTCGCAGCGCGCCTGGTGCATTTGCGATTAACGCTTGAACTTGAGCTGCCATTGTGCGGTGCTTGTGGACGGAGCGAGCGAGGTCAGGGCACGATACAGCGTGCAGATTACTACTAGTGCCTACCTGTGTTCTGATCTGGACGAGAGTTGGGCTCTATCGAATGTGGTCAGAACAAAGCTGCGGAAAGTGCGTTTCGCTTCAAAGGCACAGCTCTCTGCGCGCAGCAACTCACCGTACAGATGCTCGAGGCATGAAAGGTCTCTGATCCACCAGGACTCTCCTCGAGACACGCGCGTCGAGCACACACACTCAGCATGCGCACGTACACTGTGACTGTCTTGTCGGTGCTGCTTGATGCCGCTGCAGCTGAACGGCTCGATCACGCGCATTTGGACGTACATGTGCATATCCTGTACTCTTCTGCCCTTGCACACTCCATCAACACCACCTCTGCCAGCCTGGAGCATCCTGCACCGTCTCTAAAGCACTGGCAGACCATTCGCTCACTCCTCGCAAGACCTCGAGGGCAGCTGGCGCGGCCGACGTTATGAGTAATCGGCCTTCACAAGACGAGCATCACGACGACTCGAATGGGTCTCACCACGAAGGCGGCGCAGCAGACAGCCATGAAAATGCACCTCTGCTAGGTCATGCGAGCAGTCTGCACAGCGCTCGTCCCGCAAATCACCACCATGCTGGGCACGTCCACTTCAGCGGCGAGGATCCAGCAACGATACGAGCGAAACGACGGCGGCGCCTCTTTCTGTTCCTAGCTGGGACCTCAGTTCTTGTCGTTCTTGGAGTCATTGTGATAGTGGGAGCAGTCTATGGCCGTCGCATACGAAGATCACGAGGTGCAAACGACGCTCCTGATTATTCGAAATTACCACCTCCGCAACCTGGTCTAAGAAATCCGAGCTATCTGGTCAGAGGCGAGCATGGTGCAGTAGCTTCAGAGACTGAAACATGCAGCCAGATCGGTATAGATATCCTAAAAGATGGAGGAAAGGCTACTGATGCCGCCATCGGTAGTGCACTTTGCGGTGAGTCGGTGGTCGTAGTAGTTGTCTCATAAGCACGTGCTCCCATCCTGTGTCTCTGACAAATGTCTGCCCTCCAGTCGGGGTAGTCAACATGTTCTCTTCAGGCATCGGAGGCGGGGGCTTCCTCGTCATTCGTCCTTCAGCTTCGTCCAACAATACTACACCCCTGTCTGTCGACTTCCGCGAGACATCACCGTCTGGATCACATGCAAACATGTATGTCGGCTCGGCCGCTGCGTCAAGAATCGGTGGACTAGCGGTCGGTATACCTGGGGAATTACGAGGCTATGAAGCTGCCTTCAACGCCCACGGAGGAGGAGTTACATGGGACAGGATCTTTCAGCCTGCTATCAAGCTGGCTGAGGAAGGATGGGCTATTACAGACGAACTCGATAGACGGCTCAGGTTCTTTGGCCAATTCATACTAGAAGACAAAGAGTGGTCCAGCATATTCGCATTGAAAGACAAGAGCGCCCCTTCCGGGAAGAGGCTGAAGAGGAAGGGAGAGTGGATTAGCAGACCTGCATACGGGCGGACCTTGCGAGTGTTGGCAGCGGAAGGCGCAGATGCTTTCTATACAGTGAGTCTACATGAGCTACAAGATATAGTTTCTCATCTGACGCGCAATTGCTACAAGGGCCCAATTGCCGATTCGAGCATAGCTACAATAAAAGCAACAGGCGGTAAGATGACCCATGCAGACTTGGAGAGTTATAAAGCTATAGTGCTACCCGCACTCAAAGGGACGTATCATAATCGAACGATCTACACGACGCATGCGCCTTCTGCTGGTCCCGTCTTGATTCATCTGCTAAATGTACTAGAAAAGTACAACTTCCCAAAAGGCGAGAGAGACGGATTGAGCACGCATAGATTCGTTGAAGCGCTCAAATGTAAGTCTCAAGTCGTTTGCTTGCGATACGTCGGCCAGCTCAGTCTAATTGTCGTGGATCCAATCATCCTCAGTTGCATTCGCACGGCGCACAAGTCTTGGAGATCCGGCTTTCGCACCGGATCAAGAAGAGCGCGTCAAGACCATAATGTCGAAAGCCTTTGCCGAAGAGACACTGAAGAAGATTACAGATGTGAGTGGTGTTTTGTCAACATATCAACAAGCAGTGCTCCTTACTGATTTTCACGTGACAATAGGATCGGACACACCCTTTTATGTATTATGGGCCTGAATTTGCACACCATGACGATCATGGAACCACCCATTTGTCAGTCGTCGATGGAGAGGGAGGTGCTGTTGCTCTTACCACGACAGTGAACCTCATCTTTGGGTCGCGAGTAATGGATGCAAAGACAGGCATTATTTTCAACGACGGTAAGTGTACGCAAACTGCCTTGGCGTTGGGCAATAGCTAATTGAATCTGTCTGATGTATTACACAGAGCAAGATGACTTTGCTACGCCTGGTCTTGCAGACGCTTTCGGCCTCTACCCATCGCCTTACAATTTCCCCGACCATAGTCCTACAGGCTCTTACGGCAAGCGTCCGCTCAGCAGTACCAGTGCTACTATCATCGACGACGCGCATGGAGACTTCTGGCTAGCTTTGGGAGGAAGTGGTGGCAGTCGCATATTCGGCGCTGTCGCGCAAGTCTTACTCAATCTAGATTGGGGGTACGACCTTTCTCATGCTATTGAAGAGCCTCGCGTGCACGACCAACTTCTACCTGAAACTGTAAGCTCAAGCAAATGCTAACGTTGCATAGGATTCTCTGCTGATGCTTTTCCTTTCATAGGTGTCTGTCGAGTCGGGTCTTCGTGAAGATCTCATTACAAGCCTAGATAATCGCGGACACAATATTACGCGCTTTGATATCAACCTTGGCATTGCGGAAGTTCAAGCTGTCATGAAAGGAGCCGATGGCTTTTACTATGGTATGTCCCATCCAACTGTCCCTGTCGTCTCACAAGAGATGCTAACGCTTGTATTTCGATGTAGGCGCCAGTGATAGTCGCAAGAACGGCGTGGCGAAAGCGTACTAACTGCTTTCTCGAACACAAGTCAACGGAGTCGAGGAAGCAGCGACCATTAACAACCATGCATGCAGTGTGTTATACTAGAGAAAGAGGAAAAGCCGAGCTGAAGAGTGCTTGAAATGGAAAAACATGTCCAGCACAATTGCCGTATCCTCCCATTTTCATAAGGACTCTAGCTCTAAGGCGAGTCGTAAAGAGTGGACCCGACCTGCCCAAAGCTTTTTCTTTCTTTCGCTCTGATTGTGGTAAGTTTAACAGTCTTTTTGTGACTGCTCTAACGAGCGCGCCCCTTTCATGATATACCTATAGCGTTAACGGTAGGTACGCGACGAAGCATTCGGCTGCCATGCTTCTGCATTTGGAGGCGATACTCCGCAAGGCGACAGGCTCAGACGGGGACGCGACCAATCCGCCCGCATTCTTCCTAACTGGCAATTGCTCTTCTCTTCCCTAACTGTCTTTCTTTGTATTTGACACCTCTGGCAGGCTTGCACCTGTATATGGACTGCACTAACATACTTGAGAACCGCTGGTACGGCAGCATGAAACGATGATAGCAGAGCAGAGCAGAGCAGCACATAAAATTACAGTATGGAGGTATGATAATTTGCTGGCGGGCTTTCCAGAATCCAATGTTCGTCCCCTCCAAGCTGCCAACTGTACCTAAGGTGATCGATCTCCGTCCGGTCGGAGTCGCTGTCATAGACCTCAAACCCCAAGATCAGGGAAGCATAGCAAGCAAGAAACATTTTGCTTGTGTTGTCCTGCCATCGGTTCTCTTTCCTTTACATATTTTCAGTCACTTTCTTTGAAGAGTTCCTTAATCTACCTAAGTGTCCGAGGGGTCCCATCAAAGTGCTTCGCTACACCTAGAGTTGCCAGAGAAGACGTCCATAGTACCGGGATTCCCCTGCCATATGCCATTGACCCGTTCTGGTGCATTCTTATCACTGTCTGGGCGTCATCCACAGTAGTACCGGTACGACGTCCACATCGGTCTAGCACCTGAGGATGATCTCGCTAGCTGTAGGAGGTTCGCGCATGTCGCGTGGCATTGAAGCGTGGGAGACTCCATGCGGGAAAGAAACACCATCCCTTGCATACAGGGACTAAGTTACCTGTATGTACAAAATACCCATACATAGGCCAGCACGCGGTGAAACCAACTCTCGACACCCGCGGCCACGATTGGCACAGTATTCTTGCAAGATTTCATATGGCGACGATTTATACTGGCAATGGGTACCGTACCGGGTGGCTAGGAATTCAGTCAAGGCGGGAGAGCTACAACAGCATCGAGCTTTACGAACACCCCTCTCTGTCTACCCCCCGGCCCAAGGGCAGGTTAGCGGGAAACGCTGCAACATGGTTAAGGCTCAGACGCAATAAGAGTTCCGGCACTCAACCCCACGGTTGTGGTAGTAAGCGGGCAGCCCCTAAAGTTTGTTCTTATGCGTCCATCCCGAGCCAAGATTCGCCAACAGACACGCGTTTTCCTTGTGGGAAGGTTCAAAACGTACCATATCCAATATTGTATCCATATTGATTACATAGTCATCAAAATCAAGGTTTAGCTCGAGGCCTGGAGTGAGTCCGGATTCGATCGCCTCACTCGAGCCTGGAAGAGCAATCGACGGTTCGGAACGACCTCCGGCAAGCCTACGCGGTTGAGCAAACCTTACGCAGCCAACGCTTTGCATGTGATAGGAAGGACGAACCAAGTTGTGTCACCTGTGTCGGGTCGTCGGGGGTCGTCAGTGCGGCTGTGGAAGAACCGTTACGCGCCAGAACTTCGACATACGCTCCAGGCGGATAGCAGACAGGGTAGAGACCGTAGTGCGTTAGGGCAGCGCAGCCATCTCCGGACTTTCGCGTGACGCGGTGAGAGCTGGAGACAAGATTTAAGAGGTGCTAAGCAGCGGTCTGGAGTGTCACTCAAGGTCGCACTGGGAACTTTGTTGGTCAAGATAAGAAGAAGAGCAAGCAGAGATCGTCGTCTGGAAAGTCGTGTTGATTTTTCGTGCCTCAAGCGTCGGAGGACCGGTCCATCCCATTTCGTTCCATTTCGGCCTTTCCCATCCCACCTTCTCGAGCGCTCACAGGATAATTACCCAAGGCCTCATCTCGCTGCCAGTACAGAATACTCCAAGGCAGGCACAGCTTTCGTGAGTCCCAACACCATCAGTGCACTGTTACTGTGCGCTGATCTTAGTACGACTACAACGCCAACGGCTATCGTGCCGGTACGTAGTCCAAGAACTCCCTGAAGGCAGCCTCTCTGTTTCCGCACAGAGTTGCACGGCGAAGCAAGCCCAATTTCGACAATCGCAAAACCAGCCAGAATTGTCAACCGCCGTTCATCGTCTCGCAGCGATTCGCTATAAGCAGGCGCGGGCAGACAGAGGTATACACGTCCTCATCCGCTTTCGCTTTCCTTTCGGCTTTCCCGGTCACGCTTTTTTTGCGTGATCGCCGCGTGCAAACGTTCCGCACAGGACACAAACAAGATTATTAGAGCAGAATTGTTCGCGACAAGGCAAGTCGCGCATGCAACGATGGCTGCAAGACCATGGCGCTCGGTAGACTATACTAACATGTATTAGCTGTCACCGCGTTAGATTCACATAAGGTCGACTCGTTGTTATCGCGCTGAAGCACATTGGAAGAACAACCCAAAATTGTGGTCGACAGGAACCATCGCCGTGCCAAACAAACCGGGACACTCAGTGCATCTGAGACGTGGACTACGACTGCTTTTGAGACTTGAAGCAAGCATCACTTCTCACACTACTCATATTCGCTGGAAGCCCGCAAAATACGAAAAATCCGCTCGTTCAAAGCTATCTATCCAGCACCGCCGGCGGCATTGGCTGCGGTAACAGCACGAAAAGGTTAGACTAGAAGACACAAGAATCACCGTGTTCAGTCCCGAGCATCGCAACGGTCAAGATCTCGACAGCATCCCAGATCGCGAAGATACGTGTCATAGAGTCTGCTGGTCGAGAGGTCGCAGCCGTCGAGCTGTGCAGGTTGCTTTCGCTCTGACCACATTGCGGGCAAGCACGAAGCAGCGTTGACAGTCGGCGTCGCATACACGGACGCCTCTGTAACTCGCTGCGGGCTTGCGTGCAGTGGTTGTATTCGCGGTTTTCTGCCACTCAGTCTGGTAGGACACACGGAAGTGTCGGCCCACTTCAGAAAGCACCGAGTCTCCTTGTAAGCTTGACCTGCCAAAAGCGGTGTTCTCAGGCAACGAATGAACTAAGCGACCTGTCGGCAACCCGCAGGGACTCGGTACAGCATCTTCTTCAACACCGGTTGTTGATATGGCAGCACAGTCTGCTTTAGCTGAAATGGTTTCCAACAACTATAACGGCAACAATCACTATTTTTCCACCTCATTATCCGAAATTGGCAATCGTTTCCCCAACTCGTCCTCGGGTGCCGATAGAATCTTCCCGCACAGTCCTGCCATAGTAGACATGTCTGCGCCTCAGCCGTACCCAAATTACAACGTATACGATCCAAGTAGAGGAGAAGTAGACTATTCAGCTCAGACTTCAGGCTTGGTCGGGTCAGAAGAATCCTTCGATGAACCGGAAGCTTCTGGCAGTGCCGGACGAACAGGAAGTGACGCTGAAGCAGAAGGTGCCGCTAAATCAGACAGGGCGTTCCAGCACTTAGTCTACGATCCCACATCGTGAGTCGGTTTTCCTTACTGGTCTAATCGCAAGCGTACTGCCCATTCTCTGTGATGATGTTGGCTTATATGCATCTCTGGATTTCCTTCTTTTTAGAGTAAAACATCGCCGTCGCACCACTGCAGCTCAGTTGGAGATCTTAGATGCACACTTTGCCGAATCCCCTAAACCAGACATGGATACGCGTCGCTTCCTCTCGAAACAGCTTGGCATGACGGTCAGAGAGGTACAAGTTTGGGTGAGTGCATTCTCAATACGACATGTTGAGAGGTACTCATGTACTTGTCTCTTTAGTTCCAAAATCGAAGAGCGAAGCAAAAGAAGATTGACAGTCGTGCTCAAAGCACGGGCGAGCAAGCTGCCACCGCATCGGATATCAGCCCCGCCTTTCTCACTGCTCCTCCATCGGTTACTTCATCAGGTTCACAAGCAAGTAGTAATAATACCAGCTTGTCGGGATACTCAATGCAATCTGTGAACCCTTTGGTGCATTCAAACTACACCAATATGTACACCCCACCACCTCATGGAATGAGCTTCTCTGATGCTCAGCAAGCGCAGCAGCAGCAGCAGTATGGGGGGATCATGCCATCTTACTCGCCAGCTGGCGTACAATTGCCAGGTCAGGGAATACCATCGCAATACCAGCAGCCAATATCCTACTTCCCAGACGTACGACCAAATTACGTGCATTCCTCATATGCCGCAAATCCGTCAAATGACGAAAGTGCCGTTTCACCACGCAGCTATCTCGCAAATGTACAACACTTCGGTGGTGGAAACAACGGTCAAGATCGATGGAGTCCGAATCAAGGTCATTTCACGATACAACAGCAAGACAACCGACATGCCTCGAACTCTGTATCGCCTGCCTCTTCAGGTGGTTCATCTCAGGATGAATCGTCTTTCCCCCAAAGAAGGAAAAGTACGGTTCCTCATGCACTCAGCAATTTGAGCGGCCTTTCAATTATGGCGCCGTCGACAGAATATCGAGCTTCATCAAATGAGCCAGCTTATATACCCGGTGTACCGATCAATGGTTCTCTCGGACCTCTGGTTCCTAGCATGCCTACTACGTCCACGTATACGACGGACGAGGCTTCAAGTGTCGCCCAATACGGGCAGATCTTCCCGCCTGCGTATGCAACATCGTCGGGAGTTGCTCATCCTATCTTATCGCCGACTGCGCCTGGCTTTCCAGCGATCAATCAGGCAGGAGCACCACTAAACAACAGAACATCCGTGTCAGAAGACCTTCCTCATTCTCGATCGTACGCACCGATGCAATTTTACGGGAACAATGCGCTTGCACAGCCTATTTCGCTACAGCCAATTCCCACGTTACAGCCAGTACCTCAATTTGGCGTCAAGCAAAATTTCGTGTCTCTCTCAGGTACCGAGGCAGTTCTCCAAATGAGTGCAACTCTGGCAGCACGTCGACAAAGTGTGAATAGTTTGCCTGAACGATCACAACAATTCGCCAATTTCTCATTGCAACCACAACAGCAAAGCAGGCACGAAATGATATCCTCAATTCCAAAGAGCTTCAAACTCATAGATGAGGGTGGACTACCGTTTCGAAGAGCCTCAACTTCAGCCTTGATCAACAATACATGGCCACAGGTGCATCAGCATCAACAAGTGGACCAACTAGATTCCTTCACTGCTAGTCGGCAGGCTGAACTTGACAATGCAGCACAAGCAGTGATGCCGCTTGCAATTTCGCCTCGTACAAAGAACAGCGATCAACAGCATCATCAAGGTCCAGCTTCACCCGCACGCACCAGCATCCATCCGGCACGGGAAGGAGGAGCCACTTCCTCATCGACATTAGGATCTGCCACCACTGGAGCTGCACCGTTTGAGGATATGGCCATTTTAGGAGGTCTACGTAGAGGCTCGATACCCAAAAAGACAAAAAGTTCAGGTTCTTCTTATTCACCTTACCCCCAAATACACCTCCGAAATGCAAGTTCTACCTCGGATGTTGTAGACAGCTAGAAGCATAATGTGTATCGTATAGAGCTCTTGCCGTGTGACTGTACCGTCCGACTCTGTAGAGATGTTCTGTGATAGCAGGTTTGCAACCCTTTGTTATGTGCTACCGCGCTGCCTTATACGTTTTGAAGGGACTGAGAGAAGAAGCTTACCATTTATTCCGACTTGTTCTGAGACTTTCTCTCTTCAATGTTATTCATGAATTGCAAAGGTTACGAAAGGAAGATTTATAGATCTGAAAATATAACGGGGAAAACATGTGTATTCTCCTTGGAATTTGTTTGCTCTGTGCTACAAGTACACGCTGTCAGACTGATTGAATCACTCGTCCAAAGAGAGGGGAGGGTGAGGAAATGGATGATATGCTACAAATAACAGTGGGAGTGCGAGTTGGTCCTGCTGAAGCTTCTACCGGATGACCTCTTTAAAGTTCACCCGTCTCTGCTCTTACAGCTAGATCGCTCTGTGCTTCTACAATAGCAGGATTGTTGGTCGATTGTAAGGAGCCTATAGAAGGTACAATAGAGGAATGCGATATGTGTTCAGAGAAGAGAAGGACAAGGGTCAGAGGAGTCAATGTACTAAGTCAAGTCTCAAGATGAAGTGCAGAATCAAAGGTAAGCCTCACCTGACGCTTCGAAATTGCCCGTCGTATGAGGTTCTGTAAAATCATAAGCTTTTTCACCAGTAGCTGCTTTTTCCATCTGAACAGTCGGTTTAGTACCCAAATTCTTAATCTGATCAGGCAAATGAGAGCTTATATTTTCAGGTAGTTTTTCGATGATTTCATGTACTCCTTGTTGAGCGTATTGGGTCGCTTGAGTTGCTAGATGTTGTGCTTGTGAGAGGTAGGTTTCTCCACTTGCACTTGCACTGCTGCCGATGCTTGTTGAGGATGAGGGACAGGTAGCAGAGGTGTTTGCAGTGGGGATGTGCGCTTTGACTGTGTTTACGAGGTCGGGTACTTTGTGTCCTATGGCTTCTAGAGCTGCAAGAGGGGCGGTCCTGTATAGCAATGCATGCGATCAGCCTGGTGAGCGTGTCTTCCAAGCAAGCACAACTGCGTATCCAACTCACACCACCGCACCGCCAATAGCAGTGAGGACATTCTCAACGCCATCGGGATGAGCCTGAGGCTGGGATTGAGGAAGGCGCTCCTGTTGCTGTCCGCCTACTGGCGCTGCTGACGAGGATGTCGAGAATGGCGAGGCTGTCGTCGTGCCTTGTCCCGCAGAAGACAGAGCATCTCCGCGAGACCCAGTATCGAGATCAGCAGCAGTGGTGGAGCTCTTCAGAGGACTGGACTGAGCAGGCTTGTTGCCCTCGAGTGGAACTGAGAACTCGTCGATGGCATTCGCGCCGTCGAGGATGGGATTGCCAGTGGAGCCTTCGCCGCTGGACGGGACTTGGAAGCGAGGTGATGCCATGGTACAGAGTCTTGGAGTGGGAGCTTGGGATGAAGTAGGCTGGTATAGGTGTGGTGATGCGGTCGGCAACGGTGCAAGCCAGCAGGTCTGAAGTGACACTTCTGCCTTATCTTCAAAGCTCTCTCACCACGTCACGGCCTTCCAACGCCACAAAGCTTTCTACTCACGTGCTTCCCTCTGTGGGCGGTCCTGTATACGCTACGCAGAGCACAGCTGCAGCTGCCATAGCGAGCACCATGCTTCTAAATGGCGGCTATCTGCTCCATCTGTCCACTCACTCGGCGTCCCTTCTTCCCACGATAACCGTCCTTCGCCACCCTCGTTGCGGCACACACAGCGGTTTTCTCCGGTTTTTGCGACAGGAAATACAAATGCAAGAGAGAGATATCGATAATCGCTGCTTTCTGACTGACTTCACCCTCAACTTCATGCCTGTATCTCGGCCATGCTAGACGCACCTCGCTCCCACTGGCTGCCTCTCCAGCCATTGCCCGCGTCGTCGGCGGCGTCTTCCGCCACGCCGGTTCCGCTTCCAGGCTGCAGCTGCTGGATAGAGGCACTGCGGGATACATTCGCGCCACTGTACCACCATCGTACATACCCTCGAGAGAAGCCTACCACCACCATCACACACGCTTCAACGCGCGACCTCGCTGCTCTTCTCAAGCTGCACGTGAGTTGGTCGGACCTGGGCTCAAACTCCGAGCAGAAGGGCCCCCGCTTTATGTGTTTTACATGCTGACTACCATGCGTCCCTCTCTTCGTCGCATATAGGCTGCAACACTTCCGCTCCAATACGACCCAGCGTTCTTCATCTCCTTACTCTTGAATGCGAATTATACAGTCCTGGTCGCTAAACTGAAAGACGGCTCCATCGTAGCATGCGTTACTGCTTTCCTGAACCCATACGTGCAAGAACTAGAACTTCTTACTTTGTGTGTTGATTCGGACTATACAAGGAATGGTGAGCTGTCGTCCTCTTATTGTTGAAATAAACCTACTCAAACACTCACCTGTCATAACCTTCTGCAGGCATAGCGACTTCTTTACTGCGGGAGGTAGCAATGAGAGCGTTAGAGTCATCTCGTACTCCCACACTCACTGCCATACTACGAGTTCAAACGACAAATATGCCAGCTATTAGCTTGTACACCAGTCTGGGCTTTCTCTCAGAAGCTATCGAACCGACATATTACAAAGGCGCTCTTACTGGCTCTATAGCGGCCCACAAGATGATGAAAAGGATTACAAAGGATTAAAACGTGATGGCATGCAGTTTTGGGAGGACATTAGATAGTGGAATCGCTCGCAGCTTGAGCAGTAATTTAGTGTAGTCTGAGAGAGTATACGACTCAGGGAAGTTGGCATTGATCTGTTTTAGGCTTGCTTGCGGTAACGAATGTCAGTGAACAAATAGTACAGGAGGTTATATGGCTAGCTTGTCAGTTTGTAGATTTTCAGGACCAGGGAGGATGTCGTAGTTG
This sequence comes from Cystobasidium ongulense, assembly GCA_022835595.1. Lineage (NCBI taxonomy): Eukaryota > Fungi > Basidiomycota > Cystobasidiomycetes > Cystobasidiales > Cystobasidiaceae > Cystobasidium > Cystobasidium ongulense. The sequence continues at coordinate 321,259 of BQUP01000004.1, forward strand.
ACGTAGCCGTTTCAGGGAAAACATAGTAATCTGAATAGATGTACAAGTGCCGATTTTTCACGTCCGTTGATATTGTCCGTAATAACAGTAGCGATTATCTTGATTGTTCTTGAGATTAGTGGTCTTTTCGATGGACGTTCTCATTTTTATCGACCTATCAACATAGTAAAAGACATTTATGATAAACTACAAGCTAAGCGATTCGAGTAATAATTTGTACTTTCATCAGATTATCGTGTTCACACACCACCTGTTACTTCGTAATCTTACATCTGATTAACAAGCCAGTGTCGGGCGAGGCTATGCATTATATTCTGGAAGTCCTATTACCACCACCAATTTCAGTACCCGTAATGCTAGCATTATCATCTCGAGTTGAACTGAATGACATGGCATGCGGCCTTCCTATCAAGCCTACATCCACTCCATTTTGAAATCCACCACCTTCAGATATCGTGCCTTGTAAACGTGAATTTTCATGTTGCGCTATTTAAGAAGAAAAGTTGGTATGCGTGTACGGTAATGGTTTGTATTGGAAAAAAGATAAATTAAAACGAAAAAAGTTTGTCAAATGTCAGTGAATTTAATCGTGGTCATATTATGTAATCGATAGATCCAAAAAAACCCCTTACCTCTTGGTAACCACCTATTTTATCGATTTGATTTATGAAGGGTCGAAAGCGAAAATCGCATTGTCAGTTCCAGATGCAAATAATGTCGAGGGCTGACCCAGATTCGTCTTCTGCGCCAACTTGAAATAATAACGTACCATGGATGTTGAAAGTCCTGTATTTACGTCAGATAGGAAACAGGAAAAAAAGGGAATATGTTATTAATTACCACCCAAAGGAGAAAGGCGCTTTTTTCAAGGAAAGTGCGAACTCACGTATGCTATCATCGCCAATGAGAATACCACAACTCCTCCACCCAGGACAGCACAGGCGTACTGTTTGTTGATCAATTCATGTGCAGAGGTCAATGTTATATTAGCAGTGTACTTTATCATCGAGAATGGTTCGGGAAGTTGCCAAAGCAAAAGTCGAGAGATATGGTACTTGGTAGGAAAAAGGAAAAAGAATCACTAAGTGAGTAAAAAGGTAAACGTACCATGTACCCATAAGCAGTAAGTGACTTCGCTTCTAGAGTATTCGTTTTATCCCATGCTTCAACAGCTTGTGCAGATGCTCCGAATGAATTCTGTAGTTTTACGGACGATATGACGATCGTAAACGTAGCTATTGCCGCTAACCCCGTTGCTACAATCATTGTCCATTGACTGTTGAGGGTAGAGCATGACGGTTTATTATATTAGCACTGATGACCAATGCTCGGAACGGGAGGGGATGGGGACTACTGAGATGGTAAGCTACTCACTGTCTCAGGTCAGGTAAATTACCGCTAGAACCTAAAGTTTTGTGACCTCTTGGACCATAATACCAAGCTATAGGTGATGCGGAAGCGACAAAACCTAGGGCGGCAAAGACATAGGTCACCAGTGCGACCAATAAGCCAACACTTGCGCCTCCTGTCCCTGTTGGTAATTGTGCTGTTACGTTGCTTGATAGACCGGAAATGTCATAAATGTCGCTATACTGGGGTGAGCTGCAAGATCACAATTATCCGGTCAGTCCAAAAGAACATTAGCTGATTCGGAAACAAAGGCAGTTTCTATCGAAGTGATTTAAATGACTCTGAAAGGTGAAATCTACTCACAATGAATTGGCTGTGCAGATAAGTACTCCTGATCGTCGTTGTAGACATGCTCCAGTAAGCCCTAAGAACATTCCAGCAAAAGCACCTGGATCGACTTGTGTATCTTGGGCTTCTTGCGGATCCTGCGGAACATGAGGAGTTTTCGTAGATTTCGGCGTCGGTGTAGGTTTCGGTCTAGAAGTAGATCTAGATGTCGGTTTGAGTGTGATGAGACCAGTAGCAGTACGGGTTATATAAATAGTAGCATCATGATCATAATGCTTAGACGTCAATTCTGGCTTATAGCATTCGCAATCTGCATGCCAAATGCCTTGCTCCCCTAGCTCATCGGTATTGTACTGATGGTCTCGCTTCGCTTTTGTTTGGCTGACAGTCTCCGTCCTGCTCTTGCTGGAAACGTCGACTTTCGCCGGTGAACCGGGATAGAGAGCTATCACGGAAAGCAGACCTTTGGAAGCGTTGAATACGGGGACTGGATTCAAAGAGGCTACAATAGCCTTCGATTTTCGAATGATAGTCATGAAATGATTCAGCTTGGATGCGCTGTCGATAGGCTTGAAGAGGACATACCAAGACCATGCAGACAATGCAAACAAGAGCAACGAGCCAAAGAAAGGACTGCAGAATAGAAAAAGAAAGCCATCAATGTGAGCTGATCTCTAATATCGTTTTAAAATTGTGCTCAAAGACATCGACCCGTAAAGCGACCCGTTCTTGGAACAAGTCTTTCGCCACGAAAACAGCTTACTTTTCGACGACCTGGAAGTAGTTCTGATACTTTCTTCCTATTTTTGTGCTGTTCATAGACCACATGCGTTTCCCCTAGGCCGAATGCTTGCTCTTGCAACAGCCTAAGCGGCGCTTCTGGTTCGAGATTGACCATGGTCGCGGAGGGGTGAGAGTCCTTGTTTGACGCCTGAACGGACTGCTGCCCTCAAGAGAAATGCCTGGCGGTACGGGAAAGATTGTGCCTTGTAAAGAACTGTGATTATTGTATGTGGTCGTGGTAAGGAGAGTGCGTTCTGGAAATAAGGGTGATTCAATACGTTAGGAGAGAGGAGCAGCGAATGAAGCGCAGTCTCAAGTGCAGGTGAAGGTGTCAGGGTGGTGGTTCTGTTCGACTGTCGATGCACCGCTTGACAGAATTGCGAAATTCAGCAACACATCTCGACGTTTCAATCGATTCTTACGTAGACCGCTCTGCTTTGGCGACCCTCGGTATAAGAGTTGCTCGGTGCTGCATGTGCAGGTCAGCATGGCGGACGTTGTCGACGTACAGGTCATCCTGGTCTTGCAATAGAGAGAGTCATTTCATGGAAGCTGGAGCTGTTTGACGATGATGATCGAGGTGTCTATGGCAGCATCAAATCGTCAATGGGAGCTTGGATGTACGCCCACAGCTGATAACCCCCAACTCACACAGCATGAACAGCGAAGCAGCCGAAGACTTAGCGAGGCTCAAGGTGAATCGCATGGTCGCGAGAGTCTTGACAGCCTCGAGTCGATGGGTGGTGGCGTTCCGCGATGCTGATGTCTGCTCTACGGGACCTGTAGGCCATTGCAGGCGAAAGGCAAGAACGAGACAGCTCGAACAACCCTCAGATTCCTGACGAGAAGGTACCCAAGAACAGTGCAGCCAGCAAAACGAGCAGCGGTAAGTGTAGCCAGTACTGGTTGAAGTCATTCTACAGAAGCTCACCCATCGCTGTCGGCATGCTGTGTCTAGCTCTAGCAGACTACGCAAAGGGCTTGCAAGCTGAAAATGACACGGTATGTCAGAGCTTGATGTATCCATTCCATGCGAATCACTTTTCATAACACTTTCCTCATGTGCGTGCAGATGGGTGGCGATCAAGATGCAACGCCTTCCACCGTCCCCGGAAAGCCAACATGTATGGCTAGTAACTTGATACTATGTGTACAAATGGAACTGACGATCTAATTCTCCAGCTCTACGAGACGAACCAGAGTTGATTGCCAGAATTGGAGCTCGCGCCCAGGACGCCACTAGCGAAAGCGGAGCGACTCATTTCACTGCGAGCGCACAAAAGCTAGAAAAGGCCTACGAGCAGGATCAGGAATGGATTAGCCAGCATCCAGACCAGAGTAATAGTCGTGTATAGAATCTTTTGCAATGTCAACGTGATCGAGCCATTGAGAATATCTACATTAGCACAGATTCTAGCAATGAAGCTTTCTCTCTGACCCATCAACTATCACATTATTGAGCCCGTCAACATGGAAGGCAGTACCTCACATAATGCCGAATCTTCTAAACGTCGTGAATTAGACGATGAACGCAGGCGAGACGACCGAGAGAAGCCCAGTGGCAGCGGTAGAAGGCGAGAGGACGAGAGGGAAAAGTCGCGACGCGAGAGAGATAGAGATGACTACCGCTCAGGCGACAGAAGCAGGAGAGACGACGACAGAGATGGAAGAGATTCGGACAGGCCACGCTCAGACCGAAGAAACGATGATAGACGTCGAGAGAGAAGACCAAGTCCTGTAGGACGTGAAGGTGATAAAGAGCGTCAAACCGAAGAGAAAGACGAGCGTACAAGGGTGGATGATAGGGATAGGTATAACACTGACAGCAGAAGAGAGAGAGATTACGACAATGATAGACGTGGCTCTAGACGGGACGACGACCGCCGTCGAAGATCTAGCAGGAGTCCACCTGCGGGCAGAAACAGAAGGGACAATGACCGAAGCAGCAACAGAAGAGATACGAGAGAAGCAAGAGACGGTGAGTGTACATGTTTGACTTCTCTGCCTGACGTATGCAGCTCTGACAAACAATCTATGCGATGTTCCCTAGACGGCCCATCAAGGACTACTGGAGCCCATGGTCTGCCACCTCTTCAAACAGACGAACCAGCACAAAAGTCTGAAGTCAAACAATTCGTGCCGCCAACAAAAGAAAGCATTCTAGCGGATAGGGCTAAAGCCGCTGAAGCTGCGCCAGCAAAACGACCCATGCGACTTATTGAAGTTATCGCGAACGACAGGTTGGGTGGCAAAGGTGAGAGCACATTCCAGCTTTTGATGTTTTTCACAGTCGAGTTGCCCATGCTGATACTTCTCAAATACGTATGAATATAATTCTTAGTTCGTGTCAAGTGCAGGTGCGTTGATCTCCCCTCATCCAGTGTCGAGACGGCCTACATTTGACACTCCGACTGACCTGCTCTTCAACAGCCCCAAAGATACAGTCGGCGATCTCAAGAAGCTTATTGCCGTACAAAAGGGCACAAAGCCAGAGAAGGTGAGTTCTTGTCTGCTTGCGCTTGAAGAAGTCGCCATAGAAGCTAATCCAGCTGCCTCCAGATTGTTTTGAAGAAATGGTATACCATCTACAAAGACCATATCGCATTGGAGGATTATGGTGAGTATAACATGTTTCCTCATGCATATTGTCTGGGCTGATCAAGTGCATTGTGTACATTAGAAATTCACGACGGAATGAGGTGAGTTCGCTGGGTTCTTCTTGGAGCGTCGGAATCGATATTGATGCCTATTGCTCTCTCTCAACAGTCTGGAAATGAGTTAGTCACTTGGTGCGAGAGCCATAAGATCAGCCACATCAGTTCTTACTAGCTTGGGATACTCTTTAGCGGTACAAGCTGCCAGTTGTCGATTGTAATTCTTTGCATTTCCTACAAATCTCTTTGTTGTCTTTTTTTTTTGTTCTCGTATGTATAGCAAGCTATCTAGTTACCGCCCCTTGCGACTCTCTCCTTGCTAGGTGTTCGATTATCGATCTGAGTAGAAAGATCACTTCCATCTACACCATTCGCGCCGCTCCTAGTTCCTTTGACGGCATCTTGGAAAGCTGCTTTACCGTCACTGCGCGAGTTTGTGCCTTGACTGAGGATCTTACTGTGTCCTCCATCGACTTGTTCTCCCTCTGGTGGACTCGTCTTCATGGATGATGGTGTGGGAGTGTTGCCTTTTGATGGTTGACCCTCGCCACCTACGACCGATTTGCGACCCCAGAGGAAGACACCACCTGCGAGCTGTAACATAGAGCAAGTGGGATTTGATTGCAATACATCGTGAGCATGGGGTCTGCAGACGCAGCTACAGTGGGCTAGCTCACCAAAACGATGCCCGCGACTGGCGCAGTAAGCCGGCTTCTGGGATATCCTGACATTATGGTTTGATAGGAAAGATGCTCTTGGAAGATGCTGCCTGACAGACGGTGTTGGTATTGCGCGTTGTGTGTAAAGCAAGAGCAAGCTGGGGAGCTATACCCTCGAAGAGCTACGCTCCCTCGATCGGGTCATCGTCACACAAACTGAGCTTCAAATCGGCATCGCTTCTCCTATCATGATCAAATAATTCCAGAATATTTACATTCCACAACTACATCTGCCTGATATATGAAACTAAAGCCAATGTATGAATTACGAAGCTCTATTCTCTTCATTTCCCGCTCCTGAAACGTGAAAGCTGGCTCTCTACGCGGAGGGCGATCATACATATATATATCGGCTTGAAAGCGTCAGAAAGAAAGTAGGTTAGCCGAAAGGCCAACGACTATCCATCTTCGGTGCACCACTCTGAAGAAAGTAACCAGCGTAATGCAGATTCAACTAATTTGAAGGCTTCACTGTCTCCAGCCCGCCTTGCGCATGCATCTTCTGCTTGATCATAGCTTCCTTGGGTAGTGAATGTATTTGGGAAATAACGCCATGTCGCTTTCTGTTTCAGGTTGTTGGCATCTCTTCCATTGTACGATAGAAGACTGAAGCTGCTATAACCTGCGAAGAGAAATGAGTCGCGCGCGTTCTGTTTAATTAGCAAAGCCAAGATTGGGTTGTGCTTGTACGAAAGGCGACTGACTGCAGCTGTTGCACCTGGGTACACTCGCGCTAGTTGCGTTAACTTCTGAGAAGTGGTCTGCTAAGGAGGCATGTTGGGCGTAGGCTTTCGTTGGGAATAGACCAACCACGAAAGTGTGGACTGGCCTGACACAAGCCACAAGTATTGAGAAAAGAACATATCACGTGACCTTCTTTCTGTGAACGCTCGTACCGCGTACGAAGCAGATGTCGCGGGGATGCATCGGGCTTGACGGATTGCTGTGCAATCAATGTTGAATTAGGGAAGACGTGTGGCAGGTATGCCCGCGTGAAGGGTGCGTACTGCCTTTGCGGTGTGGGGTCAACATCGATTCGTCCCCAAGGGAAGGATCTGCAACGGTAACAAGCCAAACGAAGATTGGATGACTTTGCTGTTAATGCGAAGCCCTCTTTGCTCCTATAATTCATTGCAGTGCGTTTGCTTCGTGCATATGAGCCGCTTTTTGTTATTGCTGAACGCTGCCGACGGAAGAGGCATCTCTTGCGTTCAAGCTCTCGAGGTGTCCCAAATGAAATGCGCCGTGGGAAGATGAGGCTGGAGCGCTGATAGGTTGTTTACCATGGTACGACACCCTGCTAGCCTCTCGAATGGTGTCGATTTACGAGTCCCTGTGTGCAGTGTTCATGCTTGTGATTCCATTCAGCATAGCAGCAGCACTTGCAACTTGAATACCTCTTGAGTGCAAGTCGTGGGTGACGCGACAATTCTTGCGCGACAGCGTTCAGATGTCATCACAATCGTACGTGTCCATATGCCCTCCGTCATAGTATTATGTTGCCCTACAGTTGATAGGCCAACCCGCATCGCACAGTCTTACGTGCACTTTCCACCTTCGCACCTCTCGATCCGCTCGACTCTACAGCATATAACTAATGGCACCAGACAGGCCCGCAAAGGGCAATAAGCGTCCAGGTGATGCATCAGTGAACAAGTACAGCAAGCCATCGAAAAAGGTCAAGCCCGAATTGAGCAAGGAGGAGAAGCTGAAGAAGAGATGGAAGTCGTTAAAGGACCAGGTCAATGAAGGCTTCCTGGAGAATGCATACAAGACCAGCAAGCGAAGTGAGTCTGCTCAATAACGTCTGTGCTCGTTTGTAACTTGCTGATGTTGCTTGTCTGTGTTGCTTGTCTGTATTGCATCGCAGTCCTCGAGCTGGATCCCGAGAGTCACCTTGCCGTCCAAACGCACATACAGATCCTTCTCAGTCTGGACAGATACAAAGACGCGCTAGCTTTCATAACTGCTCAGCAATCAACTGATGGGCAAGGCCGTAAACAGTGGCAGCTTGAACAAGCGTATGCCTTGTATAAGCTCGGCAAAGTACCAGAGGCCGCGACGATAATCGATGCTATTCGAGCTGAGAGCATGCAATTAGACAAGGAAGAGGATGATGCTCGAGCTGTGGACATTCTCGATGCACAGGTGGTGAGCATACTTCTTACCCTTTCGTACGACTGGCTGTGTTGCTCACGCAATGAAGCAGAAATACCGCCTCGAGGACTTCGATCAAGCTCAAGTATTGTACGAAGATCTGCTAGCGACTGTAGAAGCGGTGAGCATAACGATTCTTCTCGTGCTTTATCTACTTTAGGATACTGAGCATCTGCTCACCCCAGGATACACCCGAGCAAGCCGACCTGGCAGCGAATCTGGCAGCCTGTAGCGAGCATATCGACTTTATCAAGTCTATACCCTCTCGCTTAGCTGAAATGTCAAGTCAACACTCCGAGCACCGTATACCATCAATAGAAGATCTTGAATCCACCCCTATATTCCCTCTCATTGCTGCCCATCCAGCGTACAAGACGCGCTCCTCGACTACAGCTCAAGCTTCTACATCCACTTCACGCCCTTCGACTGATATCAAATCCAAGTCAAAGCCTACCAGCAAGAAGAGCAAAGCTGCAGCAGAGAAGAAGCGATCCACTTCCGAGAACAAGACAAAGCTCGTCAAATTACCACCTAGCATAGCTAAGTTACCAGAAAATCAAAGACCAGCTCCAGATCCGGAAAGATGGTTACCTAAAAGGGAAAGGAAAGGTTACGCTGAAGTCTTAGCTGCTAAGGAAAGAGAAAAGGAAAAGAAACGTCTGAAAGCTAGAAAGAAATTAGAGGCTACTTTGACCCAAGGTGCTGCTTCGGGCCAGCAAGACGAGGCGAAACAGACTCAATCCGGCGCGGCAGGGAAGAGCAAGAACAAGAAGAAAAAAGGTGGAAGGTAGTTACTCTGTATAACTTACTACCAAGTCTTACCTAAAATGCAATGCGCCTGGTCCGGAGTCCGTTTGCTGGTTACTGCAAATCCACATGGTGCTGCTCTCTCAGGTTTCCGGCTGACCAAGCTCAGCTGTACACATCTACAATGAAACGACCGGACACAGACCTTACTTACAGTAGCATGCATGAATTTAACCAGTGGATCTCACCCAGCATATGCAAACGGCAAATAGCTCATTTGTGCACCCACTGCCGACTTAAGACGTAAGTCAGGATCATCCTGTCAACCTGATGAACCCTCAAACGAAGTGCTGGCTTCACCGCTAACCGTCAATACGTACACGACCGCCTTCGACTTGGTCTGTCTTGTATGTTTTGTCTGCCTTGAAATCCTTTTGTCCTAGGCGTCAGCTTTGTGTTACGGTCCACCGCATAGCTCGCTTACCCTCAGGACTGAGGGGGCAGCTTGTCTTTGACCCGAAATTACGGAGCTAGATTCACAAGATGTATATCAACGTGCAGGAGGTATACAGTGCATGCGCCTCAGAGCTCGATTACTCTGGTTTCGAAGCCCACATCATCGGTAAGCTCACTGACTTTCAATCAGAGTATCATGCATCTGAAATGTGTGCTACATTAGCCGATGTAGAAACGCAGAAGAAAGTCTTCCGCGCTGTCGGAACGCCTCAACCTACGCGTGCTCTGTGTCTGGGGCTCGGTACATTCAGTCGTTCTAAAGGAGGGGTTGAAACATCTAGCGTGCAACTGTACGCCTTCAAGGCTATGCTGAAGGGTTTTGACATACCGGAGTCGAAAGCCATCATACATGATCCAGCGTTTACAGACTCCGATAGAAGTTTCATTAAATCTTTTGGAATGTTTACGCAAGCTGATCCGGAGACCGCTTTACAAGAATTAATCTGCGAGGAGCCCACTCTTATCCTGCACCCGTGTTTACCGTGGCCGGTCTTGGAGATCGTTCTTAAGCAGAATTGGTCCCCTTCTCTTCTGAAAAATGTTACATTTGTTGGATATAATCTTGATGGATGGGTGAATGATCAGTAAGTTCTCGCATTTCAAACCTACGACCTAAGCAGACCTCTGCTGATTTCGTCACCCTGAAGTTATATTAAGCGTGTCTATGCCCAGAAACCTTTGAGCGATTATGTTACCGAGTATTATACTCCGCGCTTAGATCGTTGCAGTGAGTATGAACTGTTATGATGCGCCTCGATGCGGATGCTGATGGCATCTCATGACATCGCCCAGTCCCACTCTTCGACACGGAGGCACTGACCAAGCGTGACTATGTGAACCGCAAAGGCATGGAATGTCCAGACGACGACACCCAAGTCTCGTCGAGTGCATCCTTCTTCACCGAGTTCTGCTTTCAGTGGATCCCGACATACAGGGTATTCGCGACTGGTGAGCAGTTTTGGAAAATACTGAAGCTCGAAGACTCGGCGTGGAAGCATCTGGTGGAGCCTGAAGAGGAGGAAGGTCCTATTAAATCCAAACTTTAGATCTGCACTAGAGCAGCCCCACGAGGCCAGAACTTGAGGCGGCTATCTGAGTACGATTCAACTTGAATTGGTTTTTTCTTGTTTTCAAGATTGTGTGAATCAATCTTGTCTGATAATTAGCGCAACTAAACAGAATGTTGAAATCAAGTACACTGCTGCAGTCTAAAGCGAAGCTTGTCAGGGAATGATACCCGGGACGATATGGGATACGTCATGCGCATACATCTGACTCTCTAACGGCTGCGAATTCGAGGGAAGCTTGACTCGCAGGGTTCTGCTAACCATGCTTTATTCCGGTATTAGCAAGCTTGCCGAGGTCCTGATGTCTGACGTACAGCACGTACATGACTATCACTGACCTTGTCTGTCTTGAGACCCCTTTGTCATGGGCCGGCAACTTTGTTTGACGGGCGGCACACAGGCACGGGTCGGTCGCTGTAGCAGTATCGAGCAAGCTTAACTCTGAACTAACACCAAGACGGTACAACTAACTATAAGATGAGTGTCAGCTTGCAACAGGTGTATATTGCTTGCGCTACAGAACTTGATTGCGCTGGTTTCGAAACACATATCATCGGTAAGTTCATTGGCTTCCAATCAGAGCATCGTGGATCCGAAACCTGTGCCTTGCCAGACGATTTAGAAACGCAGAAGAAAGTTTTCCGCGCTGTCGGCACGCCTCAACCTACGCGTGCTCTGTGCCTGGGGCTCGGTTCATTCAGTCGTCATCAAGAACAGGCTCACAAATCCAGCGTGCAGTTGTACGCCTTCAAGGCTATGCTGAAAGGCTTCGATATACCGGAGTCGAAAGCCATCGTACATGATCCAGCATTCTCAATTGTCGACAGACTCTTCGTACAATCATTTGGAATGTCTACCCAAGCTGACCCAGAAAGCGCCCTGCAAGAGCTGGTCTGCGAGGAACCGACTCTTATCTTCCAACCTTTTCTACCCTTTCGAGTGATGGAACTCGTTCTGAAGCAGAACTGGTCCCCTTGTCTTCTAAAAAATGTCTTGCTTCTAGGAACAAAGCTCGATGGGTGGCTGAACGATCAGTAAGTCCGCTAATTTCAGACATCTGTCACGCCAACGATCACCGACTCCGTACTGTTCAGCTTACTCAAGCAAGCTTGGTACAAGCATGACCTTGAATATTCTTATATCCCGCGCTGGGATCGTTGCCGTGAGACTGCATTGATAGGATGCCATCGATGATACTGCTGATCAAGGCTCGCGTTGCGTGCTGCAGTCCCACTCTTCAACATCGAGCCGTTGACTAAGCGTGAATATGTGATTTGCGAGAGCATAGAGCCCCAAGAAGATAGAATTGCCGTCTCGTTAACTGCGGCCCGCCTAACCGAGTTCCGGTTTCAGTGGATCCCGACATACCGGGTATATGCTGCAGGAGAACAGTTTTGGAAGATATTGAAGCTTGAAGACTCGACATGGAGACATAGGGACGAGGAAAGCGACGAAGAGAAGCAAAGTCCCATTAAATCTAAGTTGTAAAAGTGAAATAGAACCGCCGACTTTGTTGAACCGCCGACTTTGTTGAAATCGCAATACATGGGTAGGAATTGAAAACTGCTTGCAAACTGTGATTCAGTCCCTAATGACGGCTAATACAACGACATAAACTGAAGAGACTCAGTGTGCTAATGCGATCTTGACCCAAAATGGTCATCACTATGTATCCGGAGATACGGAAAGATGTCATGCATCTCTTTTGCGTTTCTTCTTTAGCTCCTTGCCAGTGGTTTCTGATGATTCAGTCTGGGATTGCACTTCGCTTTTGAGAGCTTTGGCTGCTTTCTTTTCCGTTTTTTTCGCAAGTTTTTCTGCCTCTTTGTCTGTGGAATCGGTGGCAGTTGTTGGCGGCAGCTGTGTTGCTGAAGCAACAAATGTGGGGGCAATTTGAGAAGATGAGCTCGTAGCTGTAAGGATGGGTGTAGAGTAGCCAGAAACGCTAGGTGAGGGTGTTGGAGCGATACCAAGGATTTCTGCCATTGCTTCCGCTGAAGCGTGCAGCATACGCTTTGCTGCTAAATTTCGGGAGCGTGAACTGGAAGACCGGAGAATAGCAATCAGTGAACTGTACATATTTATAACCTGCTCCTTCTGAAGCATAGTCAAGCTCACGCATTCCAATGTTGTATCCGCTGTATATTCTCTACCGGGAGCTGAGCCGTTTCCGCTAGAATAACGGGAGTAGGTATAGCAGCCGAGCTATCTGTACCCGACTCTGAACTTTGCTTCTTCGACGAGCGTTTTGCTAGCTTCTTTGCAAGTTTAGCTTCCTTCTTGGCTGCTTTCTCTAGTTTTCGCTGTTTTTTCCGTTGTCTCTTATCGGTATCTTCATCACCCTCATCTTCGCTTTCTACCGCACCCATCTGTACGACGGCTAACTCTGTAACTTCTAAGTCCATTGGTTCTGGAGTAGCACTGGCAGAGCTGGCAGCATTGAGTCTCGCAAGCAGACCGCCAAATTCTCCTCCTTCAGTTTTCGCCTTGTTGATGACTTCTTTGCTTGATCCGGCAGTGACAAACTGCAAAGCAGCCCTACTTCCAAGTTTTGAGAAAATGCTCGAAGCTGCAGAAGCCATGGTAGGTGCGCCTGCCATTTTTGAAGGTAGAGCTCCCAACGCCACATTGGCGCCTGGTCCACTGGGCTTGAAACCAATTCCCTCCATTCCGCCTTTCGCGATAGGAATCTGCCTGAGACGCTTCGAGGTTTCGTGACCGTACAGCCCCACCTTGTGCTGCGAGCTGTTGGCATTGGCGGGATCATAGCCCATCGAGCTCAGCAAGCGGTGGCCAGGACTTGTAGTGTCGTTGATCCATCGCGTGTTGCGTGGGTCTGCAGGGATGACCTGCTTTTCACGTCGACCGCCGAGGCCCATGGTGAAGTCCAAGTAGGCAGCAAATGCTCGACACGCCGCCGCTGTGTCTGCTGGATATATCGTTGCAAATTGAAGCGCAAAGCGATGGCTCTGGCGAAGAGCAAGAATTTCCTGCACGAGTTTCGATCACGTTCGCCGGTTGAGCGGGGTATGATATGCGAGTAGGAAGAGATTGATGATTACGACAACAACGCTTCCAAACCACTATGGTATCCTTACAAGTCCTCACTCCTCAAAAACTCAGCTATCCCGGCCTCATCGTCTTCAAGCTCTCTTTGCGTTTGCGAAGCCGTTTCGCTGCCTTCAGTATCCAAAGCTTCAAAGGTACCTATAATGCGTGACTTTGCCGTATACATCTCTTCGCTCTTTTCATCACTTGTGTTGGACTGCACAGTCTCCTCGTGAATTATTGTAACGTGCTCTGCTTCTGGTACCTCCGCTGGCGGTATCTGCATTCCTGGAGGAACCCAGTCTTGAAGTTTATACCAGGGATCATAGTCAAGCTCTCCCAGTCTTTCCTTCTCTTCTCTGCGCTTCCTTTGAGCTTCTAGAGCAGCTTCTTCTAATACTTGCTGTATCTCTGGGGCGACAGGCGGAAGTTTCAATGCACGTCTCTTCGGCTTCTTCACCGGCTGGATGAAGATCTTGGTCGTCGAAGCCTTTGCTGTTTCAGTACCGTCAGGCTGGGCAATACTTGTTACATCCTGCGATATAGTCATCCGGTAGCCATCATCTCCCGAGCTGGATGACTGAACGGGCGGGAGACTCTGAACTGAAGGTAATGATGGAGGCTTGAACGACGAGTCAGTCGTAGATTGCTGACTCTCCTCAGTTGCAGTCGAGTTTTGCTGTTTCGGACGTGCTTGTGCATGAGGAGGAGGGGATGGGAGGGATTGAGGGGATGGAGGGGATTCATCTTCTTGTAGAGCTGTCTCTGATCCAAAGGATACAGTAGGCACTGGCCCAGTATCGGTTTGGACGCCTATTTCTGAAGCAGATCGGCCATAATCCCGACTTTGTTCCAGATATATCGATTGCTCGACTACCTCTTGTATCGGTGAAGTACCACGGTCAACAGTCTTGCGTCTCTTTGGTGATGAAACCGCGACTTGCGCAGTAGCAGATCCATTCACCCGCCTCTTTTGAGTGACGTGCTGCTCCGGACCTTCTGATACAAGACTTTGTCTGTGTTTCAGTTCGTGCAGTATTGCTTTCGCCTTACGTATTGCGTCGAGACGGCTCTTGAAGCATTGAATCCAATCATTTGTAGAAGCGATCAATTCCTTCAAACGTCGTCTAGATTCCACTTCCTCAAGGCACCTTTCAAAATGAGCCTTCTGTTTCAATACAATCTCATTATCCTTCCCTTCTCTAGCTTTTCCTTTGCCCTTGGCTCTGATATCTCGAAGTGATGCAGCTGCATCTGGATGATCGGTTAACCATTGTGCGAGCTCGCGGATACGATTACGCTGTTTCGATGCAATTTCTATTAGTAGCGTTTGTTCGGCTTGAGTGATACATCGGGGACGGCATGTCTCGCCTGCTTGCTGACCGCTCCCAGCTGCTTTGACTAGGTAAAGATGAAGCAAGTCACGAGCTTTTTCAGGTTGTTGGAGATGAGTGCGGAAATAACGCCAAATAGCCTGGTACGTGATGGAGAGCCACAGCCGGTTAGTTTCTGACGTTACTGGGAACTTGCAAGGACAAGGTGCTGCTTACGTGCCGGCGCCAATAGAGCCCAAGTGCAAAGTGACGATCTCGTTCCTCGTGCTTGCCAGCTATGATCTCGTCCATATCCGCTCGTATCTCCATTAAGCGTGCCTCTTCGACTTGTAAAGCTTGTGCACCCTCCTTGACTCTTTCAGCCTCTTGCACAAGGCTTGATTGAGCTTGCCAGAGAACGTCCCACAGCTTCATAAGAGCTGGGAAACTCTCCCATTGTATAGACCGACTGTTCAGTTCAGAAGAGCCCAGATTGTCCAGCAACAGCTCGCTGGCTTCTAGCAGACTCTCGTACGATACTGGTGCCGGTACATCACCGCCTTGTTTGACGGGAGAGGTGTTCGTTGACATGTGGTTATATAGGTGCAATTGAAAGCAGTGTGAAGCAGCAAGGCAAGAAGGGCGAGGGCGGCAAGGCAGTTGGGCATATCGGCAGTGGCAAACAGCAGCGAGAGGGAAAGGCGCTTTGAATACTCGAGATGGGCGTATATTTGCGTGTCTATAGAAGCTTTAGTATATCTAAGAGTTGTGAAATTTTGACTTTACAAAGTCTATGAATACATCAAATATTTCTTATTTCTTATTCCTTGGTTCTTTCCTTTTACAGCTTCCCTTCTTTTGACTATTGCGTTTCAATTGATGCTACCAACTCCCTAACTGTCTCACTGACTCCATCCGGAGATTCCCACACCCCGGCTCTACCTCTCTTGTTCCAGTTTGCAAATGCTAGCGCTCTCTCGAAGCGATTTTCTGCTTCGAGCGCCTTTCGTGGTGTTGCACCATGAGCTTGAACCTTGGTGAGCTTGTGTGCTTCTTCGACATCTGTTTCCTCGTCGGTGTTTTCATCGTCTCCTTCTGACTCTAGGTATAGACTGGGCAGAGAGTCTAGAGAAGGGAAGGTAGGAGAGTATTCGGGCGATGTGACGAGGAGGGCATTGAGCTTGGCAGCTAGTAGTGCAGGGTGGAAGGAAGAAGTGTACGCGTTTGCAATGTGACCAGAGGGGGGAAACTCGCGCACGCTATCCGCTTGAGGCAAGTCCTGAAAACTGAAGGACCGCTCTTCTGACTGTTCTTCCAGCTTGTGCAGGTGTCTTTGTCGCCGACGACCACGTGCTTGTTCGTTGAATGACGAGTCGAGAGGAAGAGAGGAGGGTTGGTTTGATGAGGAAGCGCGTCTCTTGGCAGCGTTGCGTGTCTGAGAGCGGACGAGATCGTTGTAGTCGTTGTAGTCTGCTTGGTTTTCGAATGCAAAGTCGCCAACGGTAAACGCTGGCTTGACGCTGCTTGGCTTATCGCAAGTGCAGATGAGACTGAGGAAAAGGTAAGGAGTATTAGCTAGAGTTACTGACTGCAGTATGGGAATTGCATTCTACTTACGGAGAAGAGGTGCTCGAACTCGTCGAAGCACGTGACGAGAATAACGTTGATGGTTTTGAAGAACGTGACTCGATGTCGTCAAAGCAGAACTCGTCGCTGCTGTCGTACCTGTCGCTGTCCGAATCGTCTGAAGAGTCTGCAGACCATGTCGATGTAGATGTAGACGAGGGCGAGATGGCACTGGAGTAGTAGTCCTTTGTGATGAAAGCTGACTTGCTGGATGATGGTGCCATCGTGAAGCCGTGAACTTTGCTGCTGCTCTTGGGGGAAGGCGACAGCAACAAGGTCTTTGGGATGGGATAGAAGAGACCAGACATGGGTTGAGAGCGTTGGAGTGTGTATTGGAGCTGCGAAGACATGCTTGCTTTCGAACTTGACTTTTTCAACGCCGATTTATGGTACGTCGGTTGTACGCAATTTGGAAAGCTGACGGATGTGCGCCGACCGATGATTTGCGATGGTGTGCCGGCACTATGCGCGCGATGGGCAGCAGCAAAGTATGCGGAAGATGGGGGAACACAGTGACGAAGGTGTAGATGGGAACACTGCACAACAAGAAAGAAAGAAGAGGAGAAGCTTGGAAGACAGAAAATACCATGCAACAAATAATATAAAAAATTAATAATCCCGAGTCACCTCTTTGGCGCTGAACCTTGACGGACGTGGCAGACGTCGCATCGCATCAGAATGGCGCACTTTATTTGCATGTTCGAGGCCAGCTGCTGCCATTTTGACTAATTTACAATACAGGGTGCGTCGCTGGGGAATGACTCGGGCACGCTCATGCGTAAACGGTGGGCAGGCTGTCCTCGTTCCTGCCTGCTGGCCCTCGAAAGATCAGATCATGCATAGAGTCCCCTCCCCCTCCTCCGGTCCGCCCTTGTCTTGCCAGGTCAGCCAGCCAGCAGCTGCACCTGCTGCGTGCGATAGAGTTCAGCTTCACGGCTTCGGCGGACGGACTTTTGGCTTGCTTGCAAATCTTGAAATCTGTAATCAGCTCTTGACATCTCGATCGGATTTTAGACGTCGACGTGTTAATTCTTGAGTCAGGATGTCGCGATTTTGACGCCAAACTTGAAATCAGGCGTATATATATATATCAGATTATGACAGTATTGTCTTGAAACAGCAGACAGCACGCAGTTCTGGTGCGATAAGGCTACAGTCTATAGAAAGTCATATTGTTGGTTGCCTGCAGGTCTCACCCATAGCCTCAAGTCATGCACATTAAACTTCAGGCGTCTTTTTAAAATCACGTTCGTCGGATAACGTGCGATCACAGCCAGCAGGGTTGCTTCTATGTAGGAAAGTGCTGGTGGTCCTCTCATCTCCAGTAATTCAGCACCATTGAGCTCTGAATCTCCAGCTGAGACTGCTATGTAGCCACAGTAACAGCTATGATGTACTGCTGCAAGCTCCTGATCCAGTCCCCGTAATTTTACTAAGGTGTTCTCGCCACTGGGAGATTGGTCCCTAGCGGCAGGCACCCTGTCTCATCTTCTCGCCCCACCAGAGGAAACATTATAGAAAAGTAATTGCAAAAAATAAGAAGTAATGCAAGGTATACAATGCAGAGTCTACTACTTTCCAAGCTACGAAACCAGCACTTGCTGAAAGTGTAGCGCATTTCCTGTGCCTTTGGCTCGCGGGCTTGATGCCTGCACGAGCATAACATTCATTTTCTGTAAATGGGCAGTTAGACGACTCGCCTTCAGGTGTTAATATATAGAGGTAACAAGGCCAATATATTTTATCTACGGCCATACCAAGCAAAAAGCACTGCATCCCGTCCGATCTGCAAAGTTAAGCTGCTTAGGGCCTCGTCAGTACTATGGTGGGGGACCACATGGGAATCCGAGTTGCCGTATATCTTTTGCTCCGAGCAACCTTTTTTTTTTTTTTGGCTCCTCTACTCCATATTGATCTGCATCATTGCTGTTGTGTCTTCGTCAACGAATGGCTGATCCGGGCTCATTGATGAAGAGCATGCATTTCCTTTTACATCCTGCCTGTGCCTAAATCCCTGTTAGAGACGCGGGATCGAGAGGCAGCCCAGCCCGACTTGCCGGAACTATCCGGCTGGCTTTTTGGCAGGTGACTAGTTCTCGAGCTGCCGTCAAGCAGGAAGATAGAAAGAAGGAAGGCATCTCTGCGTGACCACAGCTACGTTATCGTCAGGTAACCAGATAAAGTATCAGATTTGCTAAGCCTCTGTTCGTTCGTGCAGATCAATAGCCCGCTATCTTGGACAATCTTGACCTGAGCCTGTCTCTGCGACAGTCTACGATAAGAGCAGATAAGCTTGATCGAGTCTTTCAATGAGATGCGTCGAGATGATAGGGAGATTGATATGAGTGCCAGTAAGCTCTGACAGGTCTCATCCCTACCATCACGCGTTCTCCATCTACACCTTCTTTTCCCTCAGTGGTTCCAACACTTCCGAGCTTGCAATCATGGGAAAGGATGATTTTGGATTGGATGAGATCGAAGAGCTTCAGAGCTCTACAGTCACTCTACCTTCACTCGCTTCAGTGTAAGTCAGCTTGATCCCGGTTAATCGTGGCATGTGCATAACAGTATCTGATGCCTCGGGATTTGCTGATTGTTACAGCAAACGAAAGCTCACAACGAGAGAGGGTTGGATAGGCGATTTTGATTTCGCCTTCCTCTGTACTCCGTGCGTTACTACTCAGCTTCGGATCTGCGTAATCGTTGAGTTCCACTAAAGAGTACAAGCCCGCCTCTCAGTACGCTAAACCCATGGAGTAAGAAGTCGAGATCCAAAGGGGCACCTTCTACACCTTTCTACGGTGTTACCGATGATCTACCAATCGTACTCGCCCTCATTTGCGGTTTCCAGCATTCGCTAGCCATGCTTGCAGGGGTGAGTTCGGCATGTCTGATAACGCATTTAGACCACTTTGCTGATAAAGCTTGGTCTGGCTTGCAGGTTATCAGTGAGTGTCAGAAAGATCTTGAAGGTCACACCGCAACTGACGCTGTCAAACATAGCTCCTCCAACAATTTTCGCCTCCAGTTTAGGCCTCTCGGGCACACCATACGCAAACTGTAAGTCCGAGTTTATATATCAGACACCCTAAAGTTTACTTATTCTGTTGGTTCTCACAGATATGGTGGCATCTTCCCTCATTGCTTCCGGCATCTGCAGTGCTATCCAAATGACTCGCTTCAAAATTCCTTTCTCTGAGAGATTTTTCTCCATTCCTCGATATATGGGAACCGGTAGGCCGTTCTCACCTAATCAGTACACTCCCCCGACGTATTGTTGACATGCTTGCATTGAACAGGCCTTATAACGGTGACTGGTACATCGTTTGCCACTTTGTCCACCGCAAGCGCCATCTTCAACGCCCTGTACAAAAATGGCACCTGTCCAATGACACTTGCCAGCGACGGCGTGACTGTAGTGAGAGGAGCTTGGTACGTTCCGAGCAACCAAATGAGTTGAAGACGACTCGCTGACTGCGTCGACATGCCAGCCCGGACGCGTACGGCTATGTTCTAGGTACCTCAGCCCTCTGCTCCCTCTTAATGATGGGCCTGTCATTCGTGCCGCCCAAGGTACTCAAGCGAAGTAAGTTAAGCGAAGCCGGGAGCTTCAACATACCAAAGAGACACCGCTAATCTGGCGATTCCTTAGTTTTCCCGCCTGGAGTTACCGGTCTTGTCGTACTACTCATCGGCGCCAGTTTGATGTGAGTCTCACAAAGCCTGCAAGTGATCCCATTCTGACGTCTGTGGGGTTGTTTAGCGGAGAGAGCGGCTTTCTCAACTGGGCTGGCGGTTCTGGCACTTGCCATAGTCGACCTGAGACTGGTCTTTTTGCCTTGTGCCCATCAGTGAGTCACGGAAGCACTGCAGTTGAGCTTAACCCGCTAAGATTCTATGGCTGTGCAGATCAATGCTCCGAAGCCTTTACCTTGGGGCTCTGCGCAATTCATCGGCCTCGGTTTCCTATCTTTCGTAACTATCATCATAGTTGAGCTGTTCGGCAGTCCATTCATGCGCAACGCATCCATCATCATGGGTTTGGTAGTCGGGATGATCGTTGCAGGTGGTGTCGGATACGTCGACGGTTCTAGCATCAAGAGTGCGCCAGCCATCACATTCTTCTGGGTTCACACTTTCAAGCTTCGTGTCTATGCACCTGCTATTCTGCCCATGATGGCCGTTTATGTGTCCCTAACTATGGAGGTGAGCACCAAAGCCGTGCATAGTTGACGATCGTTTGGATGCTAACTCAACTCGTCCAGGTCATCGGTGACATTACAGCGAGCGTAAGTTAGACAACCTGCTCTCACTCAGTTGAATGAATGGATTGAACGTGATTGCTGTCCGCAGTCTGAAGCATCAAGACAGCCCGTCTCAGGCTTGCTATACGATAGCCGAATTTCTGGCGGTATTCTGGCAGATGGTGTGAATGGCCTCCTTAGTGCCTTGTTCACCAACGCTCCGCTATCCATCTTTGCCCAGAATAATGGTGTCATTAGGTAGGCCGCTTCTGTTGGCTGAAAATCCGCGATGATTGACTCACGCATCCTACAGCATCACGAGATGTGCAAATCGAACGGCAGGCTACTATTGTGCGGCACTGAGTGAGTGGTGCAACAGTCTGCAGCAGCCTTGCGTTGACTGACGCCATTCCCTGCAGTGGTTATGTATGGCGTTCTTGCCAAGATTTCCGGTGTCTTCCTGGCCATTCCAGCTAGTGTGTTAGGCGGTGTTACTACCTTCCTCTTCGCATCCGTCTGTGTTTCTGGCCTGAAAGTCATCTCCATGAACGCTTTCACTAGGCGTAATCGAATTGTGCTGTGAGTGTGGTGTCCTTGGCAAACTGGATGTAAACGACTTGTTGATCCTTCATATTTAGGGCATCTGGCTTCTCCTTTGGTATGGGCAACATCATTGTTGATGACTGGGCTGCATAGTAGGTCTCCCGCCATTTTTCGTTCAGTGTTACTCCGCTAAACCTCTTTTCTATAGCATCTTCACATACGAAGGCAGCAATACTGCTCTTAGAGGCTTCATGGATGCCATCGTCATCATTCTATCCACGCCATTCCTTATTGCCGCCATTGTCTCCATCACTGTCAACCTTCTTCTTCCCGCCGACGACGAAGATGAGATGGTCAGCCGGGAAGCAGCCCATCCCAGCCCATATCCCGTCGATGGCACTACAACCTCTGTGCTACCCCAACATCGCACTTCTGAGACGGGCATTGAGGAGGCATATGCCGACAAGGAGGATAGGTTGCAGAAGGTGGAAGTTTGAAGTAGCCAGCGGCCAAGCTCGAGCCTGCACGTTTGAAGTGCCGGCGTGAAGAAGAAGTAGTGGATGGGCGCCTTACGCGAGTAGTGAACACCTCGTCTGCCAGGAGGTGATTCTGTGCATTCTTCTGTACATACATCTGCGACATTATAGTGAGTAATCTCAGTATCAATCATTTGCATTGCCGTCGAGTGCATCCCAAGCATTGCAATTGCGCGCCGGGGCGCTGTGACATCGTCTGTACACTACGGGAGAGCAGGGTGTGCGCTTGAGCCGTGGCAGCTAGGTATAATCAGACAGAATGTCGTCTTCAGAGTACGCGTCATCTCTGCGCAAGATGGCGGAAGGACAACATCAAGCCGGCATCGGGTCGAGAGAAGCGGAACGTGATCGCAGACCTCGAAGAGGACGAGTTTTAGGCGATTCTCCACGTCGACTCCCTGATGCCAACTGCACTCTAGCCCTAGCGCCAGATATTGACATGCGACTGTCCCAGAATATGGGAGATACGTACAAGGATGTACGGATTCTGTGGTCGAAGCCATTCCGCATGTCATGGCAAATCAATGGCAAGTCTTGAAGGTTGCTAAATCTTTCCAGCCACGGATAGGCGGAGCTACAGCAGCAACTACTTGAGAGACCCGCCTGCATTGCTGACAATCGTTGAGATGAGCAGCCTCATATGCACTGACAAGACCCAAGTGAGATAGCCGGCCAAGTCATGGATTCTTTACGACCTTAAGCAGAAAGCAGATGAAGACAAGATCTCGAGTATAGGGTACTAGAGCATAACATTCTTTGGAGTAGACTACGGATGTGCAGCACTCGAGGTTCGACGCGGCCTTCTGCAAATAGAGTCCTAAATAAGAACAGCCTTGCCAATCTCAACGACGCGATTAGGCGGGAGTTCCCACAATCTCGGCTTCGAGGTCATGACATCTCGAATGGTAGCATATGCCCAGACGGTGAAACCTCGAACAGCTCCGGAATATCTCTTCTCCTTCCCGTCGTAACGGTTCTGGAAAACCTTCCTTCCAAACATGTAGACAGGCTCCTTGGCGTGTCTGGCGTTGAAGAGGACCTGCAAGCTCTCGCGGGCGCGTGTGGCCTGCCTCGATCCTTCCAATGCTGTGGTATGCTGTCCATCTAAGAAGGCAGCGACAGCATCGATGAGTCCGCCGGCTGCGCTGATGGCCTTCTGTGGCTCATTGTAGCCATACCGCAACAAGATGCGGTAGGCGTTCGGAAGCTCCCTGACGAAGTCGACCGTGTAGCGGTCTTCGTCCGCTACGGTAGGGTGGTACGTCTGCCTCAGATGGACAAAGAGGAGTACATCGTGTCTAGCCTGGAAGGAACGCAGCCAATACGAATAGATAGGCGGTGTCTTGTCGTCTGTCTCGTCGAAGAAAATGCCCACGCCGTCGATGTACTTGGAGACGTCGGCAGCGACGTCCACCTCGGCACTCAACTGGTCGAGCAGGTCCGCTTCGGCCTTCCATTGCAGACTCTTACCAGCGCGCCAGAGTATCATGATTGCCGAGAGGACACATGCGATGAGGACCGTGACATAGGCGCCATCGGGAATCTTGAAGACCGAAATGCTCAAGAAGAGACAGTCCCAGGTGAAGAATATGAGGAAAGCGGGCATAACCACGAAGAAGGGGTTGAAGCGCCAAACGACGGTGGCCACCAGCGCAGCCAGACAAGTCGTCACCATCGTAACCAGGATAACGCAAAGGCCGTAGGCGTTGCCGAGAGAGGTGGTATTGTTGAAGACGCCAACGACGATGACACAGCCAATCATCAGGAGCCAATTGGCCAGCGGAACATAGCACTAATGCGTGTCAGGGAGAGGGCGCATCAGCCTTGTGTAGAGCAGGTGATGCAAAGATTGTATAACTGACCTGGCCATGCACCACTGTCGACGTGAACTTGATCCTGATCCTAGGGAAGTAACACAGCGACATGGCCTGGGAGAGGATCTGGAAGCTCGCGGTGATCATTGCCTGGGACGCTACTATGGCGGCCAAGATGGACGAGATGAGTCCAGGCCAGAAGCATCCCGGAGGAAGCGCTAGAATTGAGAACTTCGGCTCAGCATGAATATCTCGACAAGGGACCAAGAGCTTACTCAGGAAAAATGGATTCGAGTGATGCTCGGGATATTGCGAGATGTTGGCGGCTGATTGATGAGGCCATAATCAGCTTGATGATATAAGCAAAGAAGAGGAGATCTCACCCTGTCCTAAGTAGGCGAAGGTGAGGCACGGCCACGCGAAGCAGAGCCAAGAGAGCTGAATTGCCTTTCTGCTGAATGCACCCATGTCCGCGAACAGAGCTTCAACACCTATGGAACGTAATCAAAGTAGATGGACGTTTAGGCATTTAGGTAAATGTTAGACCGACTTCCGCAAGGATTGGAAGAACGGAGCTGCGCACCAGTGAAACAGAGCAGAATGCCACCGAGACGATAGAAACCCTCCGAAGAGCCTTTGACCCAAAACCATTTAAATGCATAATACGGATAGAAGGCCTTCGAAATTCCGGCATCGAATCTCGCAAGATTGTAGATTCCACAGGCGAGATTGAATAGGAGCCAGAAAGCGACGATGGGTGCGTAGCCGCTCGCGAGTCTGCTGATGCCGAGTGGCTGAGCGGCGAACAAAAGTACCAAAATGCCAGCGGTGATGCCGATGATGGAGCTGGTCTCTAAAGAGGGATTGTACACGCGCACACCTTGGATCGCGCCTAGCACCGACTGAGCGGGAGTAAAGACCCCATCGGCCATGACGCAGCAGACGCCTACAATCACATGTGAGAGCATATCAGTGGCAGTACATTGGTGCTTGACATGGACCGTTATTTAGACACACCGAATATAGCGGCCAGTCTGACGCTGAGCTTGAAAGCCCGGCTAGACTCGAAGAAAGCCCTAAGCTTCTTATTCGGTCCCGCCATGTTCATGGTAGGATGCCTATCCAGCTCTTTATGTGCTCTTCCGGGTTCTCTATCTTCGATACGCGCATATCTCGCCAAAAGTGAGTAGAGCGCAAAGGTGCCGCCCTCGCCTGCATCATCCGCGTAGAGGACTACCAGGCAGTACTTGAGAGTGACAGCGAATGAGAGTGCCCAGATGATGAGGGAGGCGGCGCAAAGAAGCTCGTCTCTGTCGGGGGGAGTGGCAAAGGTCGACGAGTATACGTAAAGCGGCGAGGTACCTGGACGTGGCGGAAATCAAACAGAAGAACATGCAAAAGGAGGGGAGCAGTCAGCTTCAGTCGCGATAGTAAGCAATGTCGAAGATGTAAATGGACGCGCCTATGTCGCCATAGACAGTTCTGCGGGCCATACAGGGATCCGACCAGGCCAGGCGGAAATCATGTAGACGAGGGGATGTGGCAAACTGGTCTCATCAGCCTTTTGCTCATACTTTGTATCTGCTTGACCGTATCGGTCAAAAGCGCAGTAAGGAAGAGTGGGCAATCTTACCCGATTGACTGGAAGGCGAGCCAGAAGAGAGTGAGCCCTTTGAACTCCTGGCGAAATTTAACGTCGCCAGACCGAATAGAGGCTTTCTCGTCGAATGAATTCCTTTCGAGATCGTCTTCGTTGCTCCCGTCAGGACTAGTGTTCGTGTCGGACCGGCGGTTGACGATGATTCGCTCGCTGGGCACCGAGTCAGCGGGCGTGTGGGATGTGGGCTGAGAATGGAGAGGGCCGATGGGCTCGACGACGGTCATGATGTCTGGCATAGCTGCACACAATGAAGGAGGGAAATGTAACGGAATACGTGAATATGCAGAGCAGAGGAGATATATCGTAGCAGGAAGGCAGCGGAAAGAGTTTCCACGATTGCGTGAACGCAATCTGGACTCAGGGCAGGGTATGTTTAATGTTAGCCGTCGTTGCATGCGCACTACTACTGAAGGAAGGCCGTCCTGAGGCGGTGCAGCGGCGAGATGCGATAATAATGTCTATGATACAGTAATTATTATTGTGAACGAAGGAATAATCGTTGGACAATTGGTGAGAATTTACGCCCACAATCAGCACTACCGGTCCAGCTGTGCGGACTGTTTAAGGACATAAGTCTACACATGGGCCTCTCCATCCGGCAAGGCACTTCACAGTCGCGGAACCCTCATTCTTTTTTTTTGGACAATATTCCTAAAATAGAAGGTGACAGAGGTGACACACTCGGTGACACACTTGCTGCACTACTACCACTACAGGCGCGAGGTTTAATTTTGTTGCAGCAATATAACCTTCCCCACTTCCATCACGCAAATATTATGCGCAAGATGGGCCGTCAATTTCTGGCGGACTGGTGCCCTCGCGTCTCGTTCTACTACTGCAGCCTGCGTAATTGTCACGTTCCTGCTCTCGCTCGCGTATCATACAGACGCCGCCCGGACAACGCAACGAATCTGCGCATTTTAAACGACTTCGGTGGGCGGACATGGTTTTGTGTCGTATGTATATCAAATAATTCCCGACTCTATCATTGACGCTCGAAGGAGTTTCATTAATGGTACGCGAGCGGTGAGAACGCGCGTTTGGTCATCGGGAGCGGTGGAAAACATGCTTGTTTGTTCTGCCCTGCCGATAACAGTCTAAGACTGGGAAGATACCGTGCCCTCAGGAAGGAAGAGCACGTTGTAGCTGAATTAGCATAGATTAGGAGGTTTGAAGCTGAAGCTCCTGAAATGGAAGCTGTCAAGAATATAATTTGCGTATGATGGCAACAATACTGCTGTTAGAGGAGTCATGGATACCATCGTCGTTATTTCGACTACATCGTTCACATCGCCGTCGTCGTCTTCGTCAAGTGCCTTCGTCTGCTAAGAGGATAGTGATGCGCGGCTTTGTACTTTTGCGACATAAACTGTAGATAGCTAGTAAATTCAGTATCAGTACTTGCGTTGCGTTTTGTGCTATCACTGGGTCGAAAAGTGTCGGGGGACAGGGGGGCTATGACATCGCTTGTTCACTCCCAGAGAGCAGCGCATTAGATTGAGGACGAGTGACAGTCAGAGAGGTCCAAACCGGCTCTCGTCCCCTTGTACAATTTACGCTGCATAGGCTGGCAAGAGGACAAGCTGAATTTCTCGCCAGCAGCCGGCATCCAAGCTCGAGAACACCGGAGCGTGATCGCTCAATCAAAAACCAACTCATGCAGACCTCGAAGAGGTACACAGACACATGCCCAAGCATGCGACAGTCAGGCTGCAACCGCTGCAGACCTGTCTGGTCAATCTGCCCTTGAGCTTATACGGCCAGCTAGTCTCTCGAAGCGTCACGCCGCAATCGCTAGTCGTATGCCTGTCGTACGGAGGAGACAAAGGAACCGGCAACAAGAGCAGCAGCGGTGCCTCTGTCAAGAGCAACGATGGGAAGAATGTTGAAGGACGACGAGCTTACGTTGGCTGGAGCGGTATGCCGAGTCGCCTCGTTGGTGGAGTGGCAGCAATTGGAAAAGGCCAAGAAGCGATTGAGATGGATCCTATATGTGCCA
Organism: Cystobasidium ongulense; assembly: GCA_022835595.1. NCBI lineage: Eukaryota > Fungi > Basidiomycota > Cystobasidiomycetes > Cystobasidiales > Cystobasidiaceae > Cystobasidium > Cystobasidium ongulense. The sequence goes on from BQUP01000004.1 coordinate 348,383, forward strand.
AAGAGCTCGGTCTCGTAGAGGGAGTGGAAGTATGTTGCGTGTTTCAAGTACCAAGGCTCGTAGTCACTGACTCTGGTATATGATGCAGGTCACTATTGACTTCCTGCGCAATTTGCCGGCTGCCCGGACCGTCAATGTGGAGCCAGCTAGTGCCGACGACTGGGAAGTGGTGGTAAGCATCTAGCATTAAGGCAAATCAAGCTAGCACTGACAAGGACAATCTACTTTGCAGGAGTCTAACGCTGATTTCTTGGAGCAAAATCTTCTATCTCAAGTTCGAGCTGCTTCCCCAGGTCAGACGGTGTGTGTTTGGGTCGGAAAGTCAAAGTCCCTAGTCAAGCTACGAATAGGTCAGTCGCCTATCAACTCTAGCTTTATATCCCTCATTAATTTGACTGTTTTCTTCGATAGTCAACGTCGAGCCAGCTGAAGATATTGCTGTCCGGCTAACTATCGACACGGAGGTCATTGTAGCGCCCAAGACGCGATACGGGCCGAAAGCCAACGGCACAGAGAAACATGATCTTGGCGGAGCATCTACGTCCTCAAGCTCCCTACCAAAATCGTTGTCGCCGGACGTTCAAAAGGCGTCGCGTCAACTACTGCGCTTACTACCAGAGACGTATGCTATACCACATGGTACAACTCCAAAGGACGAGCAAACTGCCTATATTGAGCCATATCACTACTCACTTCTCTCTCAAGCGTTCCCTTCTACCAGAGTTGCCATCAAAGTGAAGACATGCCCTAGCTTGAGTCATGCTGCAAATACATCTAGCGATAGTTCTGCGAGCCAAGACAAAGGAAAGGGTAAAGAGGACACTCAAGATGATGGATCTGAAGTTGAGGCCTTAGTCTACTTAAAAGCCGATGCATCTGTTCCGCCCAGCTCAATCTGGCTAAGCGGAGCTGCGAGAAACAGTCTACGTCTGGAAGGAGCTGCATTCGAGCTACTACAGCTGTCCGCTATCATACGGTCCGGCGAGAAAGAGTATACAAAGACTGGAAAAGACGCACAGAATTTTGACACCGTGCCGAGTCATCATAAAGAACCGGAAGAGGATGTACATGCTGAGTTGGCTGGTTTCGACAAACACGTGACGAAATCCCTCAACTTTGTAGAGCAGGCTATCACATCTTCTAAGCTGTCGCACTCTTCCAGTTCCCCTGTCTCTGGCTTACTTATATGTGGCGGGGGTGGCTCTGGTAAAACATCATTAATCGAAGAAATCGCTCGAAGAGCACAAGCTTCACCTCATATCCTGGCTCGCACACAACGTGTCAAATGCGCTCAACTGGGCAACCTCCGCATACCACAGCTGAAAAGCCGGCTTGAAGACGAGTTCACTGCTGCAGCATGGTATGCGCCATCGCTGTTGGTTTTCGACGATCTGGACCACTTGATACCGGCAGAGGTGGAGCATATAGACTCTTTCCGTTCTCTGCACATGGCAAACCTGTTCACATCGATAGCGTCAAAGGCTGGTCGCAACGGTGGAATAACAATAGTTGCTACTGCCAAGGCACCGGAAAGCCTGCATGCTCACTTAGCGCAAAGCCACTTCTTCAGCGAGCGTATCACCCTGATCGCGCCCGATAAGGAGGCTCGCAAGGACATACTCTCCACGATTGCAAAAGCGAAGATTGCAACAAGTCAAGATATTCATTTTGCCGATGATTTCAACTTTGCTTCTATAGCAGCGCAGACTGATGGCTACCTGCCGGTCGATCTACGCGACTTGGTGGATCGATCCCTGCATCAAGCGGCTATACGAGCCGGCAAATCAGGACGAGTCACGCTGGACCTGTCATTAGCAGACGTACGTCTCGCCCAAGCGGACTTTACACCTCTGTCTCTGCGCGACGTGAAGCTACAAAAATCTGAAGTAGAGTGGAGCGATATAGGTGGACTTCAAGAAACCAGACGCGTTTTACGCGAAACCCTCGAGTGGCCGACAAAATATGGCGCTATCTTTGCTAGCAGCCCCCTTCGACTTCGCTCAGGGTAAGTCGGATGGCATCACTGCATATTAAAGTGAAGCTGAGCATTACCACTAGCTTGTTACTCTATGGCTTTCCCGGTTGCGGCAAGACTTTGCTGGCTTCCGCTGTAGCCAAAGAGTGCGGACTGAACTTTATCAGTGTCAAGGGCCCAGAAATCTTGAATAAGTACATCGGTGCGAGCGAGAAGTCAGTACGAGACCTTTTTGAGCGCGCCCAATCCGCCAAGCCATGTGTCCTGTTCTTTGACGAGTTCGACTCAATAGCACCGAAACGGTGAGCATCTACACCTATCATGAAAATCCGTCAGTATGTTGATGTCAATTTTGCGACAGAGGTCACGATTCCACAGGTGTTACAGACAGAGTTGTCAACCAGATGCTCACTCAGATGGATGGTGCAGAGGGTCTCGATGGAGTATATGTCTTGGCAGCTACAAGGCGAGTTCTGGTTCTTTGTGTTGGTACGACCAGCCACTAACCGCTTGGAGTCATGCAGCCGGCCGGACCTTATCGATCCAGCCCTGCTGAGACCAGGCCGTCTCGACAAATCCCTACTTTGCAACATGCCCAATGCTGAAGACAGGCGCGATATTCTCCGAGCCTGTTCCCGCAAGATAGCTTTGTCGCCTGAACTAGACCTGGATGACTACGTCCAGAAGACAGAAGGCTATAGCGGTGCCGATCTCCAAGCCCTTCTGTACAATGCACATCTAGCCTGCGTTCATTCCAACATATCGGACGCGAAAAAGTCAACAGAGGGTCCTGATACGGAAGAGGTGGATGGAAAAGACATCGAATATGTTGCGCTCGGTAGCTCAAGAAGCTTGACGAATGGAGTCGACGGCACATTGGTCAAGTCAAAGGCTGAAAAGGCTCAGATGACGAAACGAGTAAGCTCAAGCCTTGCCCGTTACTGCTTTACTTGATCAAGACTGACGGATTGACTGATAGCTCGAGCAAATCATGAGCTCACTGCGGGGAGGTGCTTCCCAAAAACAAAAAAATGCAACCACTTCCAAGCCAAAGGTATTTTGCTTACTTTTTATCCCGGTCTTTCGATACATAGCTGACTTCGCTGCCCCAATCAGTCATTGATCCAGCCTCACCACATTGATACCTCTTTAGAGACAACGAGGCCCTCCGTCCCGAGAGACGAACTGCGAAGACTCCAGAAGATGTGAGTCAAAGCTCAAAGCCTTGTCTTGACGACACCTACTGATGTTGTGGGTTCCGCTAGTTATGACGAGTTTGTATCAGCACGCGCAAAGGGCGGCCTGCCAGATGGCCGGCCAAGTGATGAGATTGGAGGGCGGTCCTCCCTCATGTAGACAGTCCCAGTATAATCGTTTTGCAGCAGTAGTAACATATAATTTGGCGTCCTGACATTGTGCTGTTGCGACAAAGCAAGTCAAAGGCGTTGACTGTCACGTGCACCTGTTTTTTGCACTGTTGTGGTTTGTTGTTGCTGTTTCTCCGGTACCAACACTTGCAGACAGACCACGAGATGGGAGCAAGGGATGTCGGCACAGTCTAGCGCACGCTCGAAGCGCAGGCAGTCGGCTTTATTCAGTTCAAAGAGTCTGCTTCCGCTCCCTCAATTCTCAATCAGCTCGATAGCCACTTCGACACCAGCTCGTGCGAATCAAAGGCATACACCTGCTCCTCTGCCTACGCCGCAGCCTCCAAATGCTCGACTGCTCGGTACTCCAGCCCGTCAACATGATGATAACACGACCTTCTTTGGCTTCTCGCCAGGTGCAGAGGCAGACGAAACGGCTCTTCTCGCTGTAGATTATCGATCACTGGGTCGTGGAGACGAACAGCAGCAAGAAGACCTCTTCGATGACACTGCTATTCTCGAAGAAAGGGCTTTTGCAAACAGAAGAACAAGCCACGAAGGGGATCAATCGTCTGGCGGACTCGGAGCTCTAATCTTTAGCAATTTGATTGCAGGCAGTCAAGCTCACGATGCTCTCGAAAGGCTCGAGCTCGGTAAACGAAGAGACAGCGATACTACTAGACGGATTGAGCACGTTAGCCCTTTGAAACGCAACGCAAGCTTCACGATCAGTACTGGCGGAGAATATCTTGTCGACTATGAGACCGATGTGCGATTTGGAGACGACCTGCAAGACCTGTACCATGAAACCGCTGAAGCCTCTCCGCCAAATGAGCACATCTTCCTGAATCCACCTCCACCTTCCTTCCACTTCAGTAGCTCACCTGTCGCAGATGTACACGCGCTCATTAATCCTCAAGGTCTACATGTGCCTCCATATCATCCGATAGAAAGCAATCCTACCCAGAACGCTATCCAGAATCAATTCGCATCGTCGCCCTTCAGAAACACGTCGAAACACTCGCAGCAAGATCCCTCAAATATATTAGGCTGCCCTCTCAAAGAACAGACGGTCGGAGGACATGCTGAACAGGTCGAAGATGCACCACAGTATAATCCTGCAGATGTGCAGCCTTCTCCATGCAGACAGCCTTTACCGTCCCCAGCCGTGTCTCCTGCAAGTGATCACTTTGCTGTGTCGGATTTGGCCGAGCCTTCGCCCTTGCCTTCGATGGCCGAGAAGCGTTTGGCTCGGCGAATGCGACGAGGTCTCACATCAAGCATGGCTATCCTCTTATCTCCTGTTGCCGAAGATCGCGATAGGGAGAAGTCTTTGTCTCGCTCTCGATCTATGTTGATTGAAGCTATAGAGGCTCAAGGTGCAGACCTACCACCAGTAGGGGCGTCTCGAAGTTTGACCATCTCCCCTCACCCTGGCCTGACCCGCTCTTCCCTCGAAGACGCTGTGCCACCGGCCAACGTAAGCGCATACACACCAATGCAGCAAGAAGTTCCTAACGGGGAGGAAGTCGAGTACCGCGCTGAAGAGAAGCAGGTGTCCACCACCGCTGGCAAGAGCTTCACCGAACCGATACCTCTTGCGAGCGTTATTGCGGCCTCTTTATCCCAAAGGAGTGGACTGTCACGATCTGCATCGATTCCAAGCCCAGATGTGACCTCTGCTGCGCCGAGCGCGTCGGTGGCAAGCGAGGCGGGACTTGCGTCCCTTGCTTTGCTGTCTAAAGACCCGATAAAGCACAGAATGCATAAACAGCCAGCTTCCAAGGCTACAGAGAAAGTTTTATCACAAAAGAACGTCGCAAAGGTATCCCGCTCTGCAAGTGAAGGACCATCATATCTCAAACCGACACTTAGCCGATCCATCCAACAACGAGAAGCTGTGCCATTCCAACGCTCCACGTCCACCTCGAGTGCAAGACCTTCAGGCACAAGTGCACCACTGCGGAGAACGGCGAGTGATACCGTAGCTCGTAACATTAGACAGGCGAGTGAAGCATCTACATCTAGACAGCCCCGACAGCCACCTGCGAGTCGATCACGCGTAGTTTCCACACCTGTCGATTCCTTAGTTCCCGTACCTCCAGCTCCAATTGCAAAGAAGCGAAGCGTGGATGATCTTTTCGAGCGCCGGCAGCGCGATGCTGCCCAAACGGTTTCGGCAAGCGAGGCCAGGGACAATGGCAAGGGTAAAGGCAAAGAAACCGACACCTTATTGCCCCATCATCAAAGACTCCCTGCAGCCGGAAAGCATACTACATCTCAGGCACTAACGGAAAACGTGCACAAAGGTTTCCAAGATGAAACTCTGACGGTACCGCGAGGCTTTGCATTTGGGTCCAGCCAGCGAGAAGGAAGCAGGAAGCGATCCCGATCTGACCTTGATACGGCTCATACTGTAGCGCCAGTTCCTCCCAAAAGAGTACCTCAGCGTGCTACAAGGCAGGAGCTACAGTCAGCGCCAATTCGAAAAGCTCGACGAGTGAGTATCTTTCTCTCAGGCTATCGGTACCGACTTATGCTAAGACAGACTACACCAGGTTCTACCGGAGGAGAATGAGCGACTAGATGGAAGTGATCCAGAGATCGGTGCCAGTGTCCCTCTAACCAGTGCAGCCCTAGCTGCTCAAGAATACACCCTTGATGCCCGTCAGTCATTGGAAGAGGACGAGGCTCCTCAATCTGGACCCTCGGAAAGCTTTGACAGAACAACGCATTCTCAGATGCTACAGCGCTATCTTCGCGAACTCGCTGCTATCGAAATCTCGTATACGGCGGAGTCAAAGCATGGCAAACCTACACACTCGAACCAAACTGCTGGAGGCTCTCACGAAGTACAACACGCCAGCGGGATTGATGCCGCTGGTCCGGCTGTGATTCCAAAAAGTGCAGAGCAAGCGTCGAAGAGACTAAGGCTGGACAAGGACCCAATCCAAAAACAGACAACATCGCGCAGAGCACCACCGCATCGCGAGCCCTTAAGATTTGTGTCGGCCAGACCACCCTTGCAGCATGTGCAGGCCACGACAGCGAATCAAGCTCAGGCGAGGGCACCGTTGTCCGTAGCTGACCTTGCCAAAGGAAGGCCAAAACCTACAGCACCAATTTATAAACCTGCAAACATGATTGCAGCTCCTAAAGTTACAGACTTTACCTTCCAAGTCGTGGGGCAACAGCAAACATCTTTCCAGGAACGACTTGCAGCATGGCAAGCTCGAGAGGCCGAAGCGGCGCGATCAGGAAAACCAATGTTACAGCCACTTGCGTTACCTCCGAAAGATAAGGCCAAGCAAGCTCGCAAAGCAGATAAACCCGAAACATTGAAGAAGAAACAACCAGTGCAGGCGAAAGAATTTAGTTGGGCTTCAGATAAACGCGCGAAGGAGAGAAAAGATTGGGAGGAACGTCTACGGGAAAAGGAACAGATTCTAGCTGAATTAGCAGAGATTAGGAGGTTAGAAGCTGAAGCTGCAGAAATGGAAGCTGTTAGGAAAATGAGAGCTGCACAGATTCCTGTGGCGCATGCTGTACCATCTTTCATTAAATCGAGAAGACGTGCTTAGGCGGCGATGTCGTCTGGCATGAGGGTTAAGTCTTTTGTAGTTGTTAGGTTTTCGAGCTAGTACGTAACTTAGTCTTGACAGTGCAAGCTTTCTTGTTGTTGAACACACTAGTATTCTTCTATTTACTATACGACTATGTGAAACGATACGATCTCGTCGGAAGCAGGGTATGGTAACTCGAAATATATACTGTAGCCGCCCAGGCGGACATCATTTCTTTTGTTCTTCGGTTCAGCCTTTACAAGTAAAGCGATCTAGCACCCTCTGGCTTGGTCTCGAGAATTCCCTCGATCTCCTTTAGCACTTCTCCAGTCAGTTTGGGGATGACGTCGAGGGCCTTAAGGTTATCCTCAAGCTGCTCGACTTTTGTTGCTCCGAGAATCACGTTGGTGACGCCTGGGTTCACTACACACCAAGCCAAGGCAAGGTGTGTCATAGTTCCACCTAGTCGCTCAGCGCTGTATATAAAAAGTGTCAGCCCAGAGAAAGAGGGATCAGAAAGATAGAAGACATCAACTTACATCTTGGTCAGCTTTCTGATCTTTTCAATCTTGGCTTTGCCCTCGTCGGTTTGGAGTGACTTGACGGTATCCCCGAAGAAATCCTTGTGGTTGGCGAAACGGGACCCCTCTGGTACGCCATCGTTGTACTTTCCGGTCAATAAACCCGAAGCAAGAGGTGACCTAATCGACGCGAAGATTAAACACACAACCTCGCCATGGCCTTTATGCTTTGTTACTTACCAGATGGTGGTACCAAGTCCGCGCTGGTCGAACAGTGGTACGAAGTCAACGTCGACCTTTTGTCGGTGGAACATATTGTATTGAGGCTGGGGAATCAGACTGGTCAGTCACCGTTCCCAACTACGGCCACGTGATTGAACATTGAAGACTCACCTGTTCAATCACTGGACCTTGCATTCCGAGCTTATCAGCAACGAGCCAGGCTTGCTGTAATTCGGTAGCACTCCATTCTGAAGTACCCCAGTAGAAGATGAGCCCGTTATCGAGGAGATAGTTGAACGCGCGAACGATTTCTTCCATAGATGTACCAGAGGTCTCTTTGTTGAAAGATGCCGGTCTATGGCAGAGTACGGAGTCGGCGTACTGAGAGGAATGTAAGGATGATGATAAGCGTTACTGGATATCCGCTGTGCTGGTAATGGCCACCCACGTCGATCTGTAGTCGCTTGAGGGAGGCCTTGGTACCCTCGATGATATGCTTGCGGCTGAGGCCTTTCTGGTTTGGATCATTTCTGTAGGCTCAATGTCAGTAGTGTTGCAGGGCTAACGGCCTTTCGACTTACCTTCCTGTGCCGAAGTAGACCTCTGAAAATGGTGCAACTGGGTGAGCTAAAGGAAAATGAGTAGGAGTGTTACCACGCACTGGTCTGGATAACGAGTTCTTCTCTCTTGAGTCCGAGTTCCTTGAAGGCTTGTCCCATCTCAATCTATTGTGGGATACAATGCGCTTAGCACTAGCCGCCACAAGAAACAGCCCCGGCAAGAACGTACCTCGGACTGTCCATTGGAGTAGATTTCAGCATTGTCGAAGAAGTTGATACCGTTGTCCCAAGCAGACTTGATGAGGTCTTTCACGACTTGACCTTTCTGGGTGCCTCCGACGCTGTTTTGTGCAGAATAAGTAAGCGGGAAGAGCGATTTGCATGAAGTCATAAGTATCCGACCAGGCAGGTATTCATGGTGAGCAGCAACAACCTACGTGAGCCATCCACCTGGAGCAGCAGACATAGTGTGAGCATCAACACGGGGGACAAGTCTGCTAGCAGCACCACATACCGTATGAGAAGGCAGACACTCGGAGCCCTCCCCCCAAGTTGACGATAGGCATCTTGGGGTTGGGCTTGAAGGATGGAGCTGCGTCGAGGGACATTTTGCGTATATATGGAGGGAGGTGGTGATGAGCTGTGTATGCAAATCTAGCGGGAGTAGGTAATTGGCGTAAGAGCATGAAGGAAAGAAGAAAGCTCTGTCAAATTAACGGAAACAACGATGCCGCCATAATAAGCGCCCGATCACCCTTCCTACGGCGGATTTCAGTTGCATGTGATCTATGATTTGCTCGAGCATCCACTTATATTGTAACTTAATCCTCCAAAGCTCTTCTTATCGCCTATCCTTATTGCCGATAGACGCTTCAGGCTTGCTCTTGCCGGAGCGCGATAGGCATCATGCCGCCGCGCAAGAACGGCAGCGATACAGTTCAAGCGACAGAGAAGCCAGCAGCGTCGACGACAGCAAGCAAGCAGCAGACACACATCAGACCTTCCATACGCAGCTTTTTGCTTCTGCTCGTGCCCTACTGCTACTTTCTCGCAAGATGGACTCTGAAGGAGCACTGTGTGTCTGGACGCTATTCCTACGCTATCACATAGCCACATGACTGGACCAAGCTGACGACTTTTGGACTCGCCATGGTATCGTTTCAATAGATACCTTACCTGCACCTCAAGCAGACCTATTTCATCCCACGACAAAGCTCGCCCACTTCAGCGAGGTGGAAGCTCTCAAACATGTCCATCATTATTCAGAAGAGATCGGATATCGAATTGTAGGAACACCTGAAATGGATCAGACTATTGAATACACACTTAAAGTTATCAAACAAATTAAAGATCACGCTACTAATCCTAATCTCGAGATTGAAATATCCCGTCAACGTGGCGATGGCCATCATTTGTTCGAGTTCATGGGCAAGGTGAGCTGCCAAGCTTTGGCGCACGTTATATACTTGGTCTCACATATTAACAATATCTCCATTTCTTCTTGACCCTATCTACTCCACCTGCGCAGAAAGTATGGAAAAAGTATCTAGGTATAGAAAACGTAGTCGTCCGATTATCGAATGGTACAGAGGAAGGCAAAGCGAACGCAATCCTCCTCAATTCACACCTTGACAGTACACTCCCTTCACCTGGAGCATCTGACGATGCAGCTGGAGTAGCAGTAATGCTAGAATCTGTACGAGTGCTTTCGCAGACTCCAGACTTGAAGCTCAATACAGCATTAGTGTTCCTGTTCAATGGGGCTGAAGAGAGTCTGCAAGATGCGAGCCATTTATTCATTACGCAACATGAATGGAGACATACGTGAGTCGTAGCTCATCCCTCTTTGGTGATGCACATTGGCTAACGTCATCATTTGGCAGGCTGCGCGCTGCAATCAACCTGGAAGCTTGCGGTACAGGCGGAGCAGAGATGTTGTTCCAGGCTACGAGCAGTGCTGTAAGTGTAATTGCGAACCAAAGGAGGGATTCAGAATGCTGAACTTGCCGATTCTTGCAGATGCTCGATGTCTACTCCCATGTACCTCGTCCATTTGGGTCCATTACCGCCCCGGAAATCTTCGCAGTCAGTATTACAGTGCTTATAGTGTACTTTTCAATGAAGCTGAAGTTCAGGGACTAGACTGGTCTTATATTATCAGATACAGACTTCCGACAATTTGAGCAGGTAAGCAGTCCAGAGCTTTCACTCCGTCCACGGCATACTTTTGCTTATCGTTTATTGACGACCATGCAGTATGGAGGATTAACAGGACTAGACGTTGCGCTCGTCAGGGATTCTTACAAGTATCATACACGACTAGATCTCGTAGAGTACATCGAACCAGGGGCATTACAACATTTCGGAGATAATGTCATAGCAATGCTCAAAATCATTGGCTCTTCCGATCCTTCAAAGTTTATCGGTATCAAGAAGGCTAGGGACACTTTATACTTCACCGCTTTAGGTGGTAAGGTATTCGTAATGGTCAAAGCCTCGACTGCTACTATCGCGTATATCGTTCTCTTCGTAATCAGCGTCGCACTGGCTTTCAGTAAGGTAGAGAAATCGTTTATTTCAGGATACATCGCATGCTTTATCAGCGTACCGCTTACTATGGTATCGGGAATCCTTACTGCCAACGTTGCGGCACTGGTAATGACGAAGATACTAGTGAAGCCTTTGAGCTATTTCCGCAAAGAATGGTGGTGTGTACCATTGTATGGGACTCCAGCCGTACTAGGTGAGTACATGCAGCCTTCCTCTGACGTTTCCGAGTTCTGAGTCTGAATTCGGAAATCCCCCTCTTTCGATAGGTATACTTCTTTCACAGCTAGTTTTGGCTGCTTTCATCAGCCGTCAAAACCTATTTGGCGGCAGAGAGGATTTGGTCGAGCATGCGATGCTGGTTGCACAGCTCGTGTTTCTGTCTGGAGTCTCACTCCTTGGTCAACTTTTTGGTGTGCTGTAAGCGAAGAGCAACTGCAGACCCTCCGGGAAAGTGCTTATGGTATAATTTCTGCCTCCTTCTAGGTCAAGCTATATCTTCGCACTCGGTGCTGTCTCACTCCTTGCTATGTTAGTCGTGAACGACTTCTTACCTGCAAGAGAAGGTGCATCCACCGCTAGGCCCATAGCCACCGCAAGCTATTTCATCGCTCAAGCAATACCCATGATCACTGGTGCAGAAGGATTGGCTACGTTCCTGGATGTCATCGTACCTCTCACTGGCCGAACAGGAGTCGATGCACCCTCAGATCATATCATAGCTTCCCTCGTCAGCGGTATATCATATCTAGTCTTACCCATAGCTTCGATCGCAGCGCATCGTTTCGATAGGAAAGTGCTCAAGCAAGCGGTCATATTCATGCTTTTCGCCAGTGGAGCTATCATATCCATCTTTGCTGCTCCTGGAATGCAGACTTTTGATTATCTACACCCGAAGAGAGTCTTGTGCCTTTATATGGAAGATACAAGCAGCAATACCCTTTCTTTACATATTGCTGGATTGGACCCTAGCCCATTCGAACAGCTGGTGGACAATTTAGCAGACAAACTAGAATTGCAAGAAAGACCTGTACTTTCAGAGATCAGCGATGATATTGCAGATTGGGATATCGTATGTTCTACCTGTTCTATTCTGCTCCAGCAAACGCTAATCTCTTCATCTACTTCTCCAAATTCCAGATATACCCAGTCAGCCAATTCCTACATTCTTACAAGATTCCATTGCCCCCACCACCATCAACTTATGTCTCACCCTTCAAAGACACCTTCAAAGTCGAACTTCTGCAGTCCCGCCTTAACGCAGTCACTCGTGCGCGCTCTATCAAACTTGCCATTCACCATCCAGGTATCATTTGGAGCGTGATAGCTTTCGATGCCAATGTAATGCGGTGGAATTTGCCCGCTCAGCCCGAGCATGGTATGCTGCGGCACCATGTCAAAGAAGCTTCGGCGTACAATGTGTCCACATGGGAATTGGATATGGAACTTCAACTTGATGACGTACAATTCCAAGCAGCTTTGAGACAATCTCAAAGACGTAAAGGACAGAGGAAGAAAGATCCAATAGCTGAAGCTGAAGATGATAGAATTGGGGGATTGAAGATCGAGTTCTCCGGACTGGATGTGAAGAGAATGTGGCATCATAGATCCAACGAGAATAGGGAGAATATGGAGTTTGTTGATAGACTAGATAAGGCTATGCCAGATTGGGTTGATCCAAGTAAGTTCCATCTAATTTTCCCCTGCTCCTTTGGCTGTGCACGGTTGCTAACGCATATTGGCTTGTTCCTTCGCTACAGTGCTCCTGACGGCCGTCTCAGGCGTTGCTGCTGTTTAAGTAGACTCGTGCAATTTAAGGAAAGCATCCTAGCAATCGTTTCTCATGAATACTCTTCTAGTTCCGTTCCTTTCGGGCGCGGTCTGGCTTTACCCAACATGAGACCAGTTGATCCTTCCGCCATGCCTAAAGTCTCGGCAAAAGCATCCCAGGCAAACATCTTCTCCAGTTCAGCATTCCGTTTTGCTTTCTTTTCGGAGAGGTACTCGGGCCTTGATAAACGGAGAGTCGAGAGATGTGACATGCCTCCTCTGCCAACTTCGACATGTGCCGGTGGATCCATGTGATAGCGCATGTTGGCGAGATTTGATGTTATTATATGAGGTGTCGTGCCTGAGTAGTGGGATGCGTGGTGCAGCATTGCGATAGTATTGCCGACTGGAGAGAACGAGCACAATGACGAAAGGTCAGAACAGCCAGTGGATAGCTCGGCACGATGGATGCCAACGAGTGAGGTGACATACCTCTTCGCGAAAACTCCTCCCATTCTGGCTTCTCTCTGACAGCCTGTTCTTCGCCTAGCTTTGCCTTGTTCATCCATATATCAAACTCAGGCCGGAACAGCACCCGCAGGTTCAGGCGAGCGGGATAAGCGTATAGGACGGAGGAGCCCGCATATCGGAGGACTTGACGGTATATGCTGCGGACCACAGACGGCGTGGGTGCGTTAGTCATGGTCGAAGCAAAGCATTGCCCGGATAGTCGGATCTTCTATATCCATGATGATCGAGACATGGACTGTGCTTTCATTGCTGCGAGTCCTCCATGGCTTGACCAGCGCCAACTCGTCCAAGCTGAGTGATTCGAACATCTGAATACACATGCCAGAGCGACGCTACTCGATATGGCTCCACGTCTCGCACATCCCCCACGACGACGCATCCTGTGCAGTACAGCTCCTTCAACCAACTATGCATGGAGAAGCACTGTTTCAGATTACCTACTGTATCACAAATCAACAATCCCCGAGCTAAACAGTCATCGAGTTGCGAAATCTCGACACCAATCACATGTTTATTATCGGTCCAATACTAATCATCAGGGAGCGCTGAAACGTGGAGCCTACCGACCGCCGACGCTTATCGGCGTAAACTGGGGGCCTCGGCGATGCCTGTAGAACAGCAAGGCGCTAAGCTATTGCACAGAAGTAGCACCATCCAACAGTCATCGTCTTATTACGTACCCTACCGTACTTGCGTGGCCTGGCACCCGCGCCGATACAGAGTATTCAGCGACTTCCGCCTTCGACACCGCTGACCGATATTCACGGTGGCGAGCTGACTATCAACGCCCATACAGGCCCTGATTCCACTTGCTGAAAAATCAGCTGCTCGCCCTCAGTTGGCTGTTTTGTTATTTGACTCGTCGTACTCGAGGGTCTGCTTTCTCCTCCACAAATTCGTTCCTAGCCTTCGCGTTGGTTGCTTCCAAACAGATCACATAGAAACAATGGCCCCAGATATCATACGCGATGCTCCTCTCGGTACTTGGCTTCGATGGACTGCGTGGGGAAGAAAGGTAGGTATTTTCACTTCGGAAAGCGCGGACTCCGCGTTTCACCTGCTACAGCCTAGATCTACAATTGCTGATTCACTAGCGCCCCCCATCCCTACCTTATAACCAAGTACAGCTCCTCCCCCATCCAGAAGAAAGAGCAGACTTTATCATTCCAGACAAGTATAAAGCCGGCAACGCAAGTACAGAGAACGGCTCTTCCAGCCCTGCAGATACGCTAGTCAACCAAGCCGGCTCCGACCCCAATGGAGCCAAGCAAGGTGAAAAGCTAGCTGAAGGTACAAAGCAAGAAGTCCGTCCAGCAGCGGCAGCAGAACAAAACAAATTACCAGGTCAAGTAGCTTTAAAAGGTGCCAATACAGTCGCCATCGCAGAAGAAGGTGGCAGACCTCCCTTGAAAGCTTTCTCACTTTTACCTGAAGAGGAGAAGAAGAAGCTCGTACCGCCTGGTACTATCCTTGTTGAATGGTACGACGAAAAAGATCCTGCACTTCCGTTCAATTGGTCTGGAGGAAAACTTACCGTAGTTGCTGGTCTCATCTTGTCAGTACTGAATATGGCTGGTGACCATTACCATACCTATAGCAAGTGTTGACGCATTCTTGGTCTATTCACCCAGATGGCTCACTTTCAGTGTCTACGCCGGTTCAAGTCTCGTAACATCGAGTTTCCCAGGTCTTCAGGAGAAATTCGGCATTGGCAATGCAGAAGTAACAACGACACTTAGTATCTACGTTTTCGCATACGGTTTCGGTGCTCTCATCTTCTCGCCACTATCCGAGATTCCGATACTAGGGAGGAACCCATTCTATAGCTATCCCATGATCCTCTTCGTCCTCTTCCAAGTCGCATGCGCTAGAACGACGACGTTCTATACCTTTTGCATAATGAGGTTCTTGACTGGTCTCATGGGTGCTCCGTTCTTAGCCACTGCTGGTGCAAGTCTACAAGATGCTTTCACGCCTGACAAACTTGGCGCCTTGATATCGTTTTGGGCGTTAAGTGCTTTCGCTGCTCCGGCTATCGGACCCATCTACGGCAATTATGGTAAGTTGAAAATTGTCAACCCTAGATGTTTGGTTCTTGCATTCATCCGTTTTTCTTTCAGCTGCTGTCTATCTGGACGACTACCACTGGCCAATGTGGCTTTTGCTTATCCAAACAGGATTCGCAACTGGTCTTCTAATAGTATTCCTACCTGAGACATCACACAACAATATCCTCCTCAACCGAGCAAAGCGACTTCGAGCTCTAACAGGAAATGAGAACATCCGGAGCATGGCGGAGATAGAACAAGCTCACTTGACTCCGGGTGAAATTTTCACAAAGGCAATAGTACGACCTACGGAAATCTTCCTCAAAGATCCCGCGATCACATATGCCCACTGCTATACTGCTCTCATTTATGGCATTTACTATCTATTTTTCGAGAGTTATCCCCTTGTCTATCAGGGTATCTATGGATTCTCATTCCAAGTCTCCTCGTTAGGATATCTCGCTTTCCTGGTCGGTGGAATAATAGCTTGCTTTTCATACCTTACTTATTGCGCTATAAAATTCGGACCTATCTTCAAAAGGGGTGAAATGCCAGTTCCTGAACAGTGGTTGGATGCTACTTTAGTATCCACTCTACTTCCTCCCATCGGTAAGCCGTCAAAGTCGAAAATAACGTTAGCCCTCTTCCGCGGTATACATACTGAAGATCCCATCGCTTCTCTTAAAGGTTGCTTCATCTACGCATGGACGGCCAGAGCCGACGTGCACTGGATAGTATCGCTCATTGGCGTCATGCTGTTTGGTGGCTCGTGAGTGCTCATATTCGATAACAGGCGACTTCAAAGATTGACTCATTGCATTCCACTTTTAGTAATTTTGTCACCATTCAATGTAAGTTCTCTGATCTTAGTCTTATACACATTCTGAAGAGGCTGACGATTACTTCTTCCAGGCATCTTCTCGTACGTACTGAGCGTCTATCCAGCATATGGAGCTTCTCTTCTTGCCGGAAATGATTTCCTACGTTCGACCACGGCAGCAGGCTTACTGTTTGCAGGTCAGCCGATGTTTAGAGCGATGGGTATCGGAGGAGGCAATTCTTTCCTTGCTGGCCTCCTCATCCTTGGAACTGTGGGCGCTTATGTGATTTGGTATTTTGGCGCAACTCTACGAGCTCGCTCCAAGTTCACTGGATAGAAGGAAAGTAAAAGCTTAGAATAGTCGTGCTAATATTAAAATTTGTTGCAACCACT
This sequence comes from Cystobasidium ongulense, assembly GCA_022835595.1. Taxonomy (NCBI): domain Eukaryota; kingdom Fungi; phylum Basidiomycota; class Cystobasidiomycetes; order Cystobasidiales; family Cystobasidiaceae; genus Cystobasidium; species Cystobasidium ongulense. The sequence continues at coordinate 364,700 of BQUP01000004.1, forward strand.
CCACTCCCATATCTATTCGGTATCCTCCTCATAATGAAAATGAAAACAATTTTGGCAATTTTCACCATCGGTCTCGTTATAGACATCTTGCTCTCTGCACCACCATTTGGTGGTGTTTTATCGTGTCGCCTTTCAGCCTGTTCTCTCGAATAAAACGGATGCTTGCTATTAGCTTGTGGATGAATGCTGATCATCTGTGCAGATCGTCGCACCAGCGCCCGGAGACCTCGGTTGGGTCAAGTTCGGAGAAGCCCGTCCGTATATTGCTCCGGGAGTGTAGGTCTGCCTGTAGAATTGTGATTTGCGTCGCGTATGTGCGAGAACAGCGCAGTGCGCTGATTGATGATTCATAGCAAAAAAGAGCTTTTTGACAGCCACGTCTTTATCAGCAGTTGCAGAGCCGCAGGTTTGCAGCAGCCCAACCGAGTGCAGAGAGCAGGAGATATACCAGAACGGGCCAGCACTGCAGTCAGACATTGGAGCGGAAGGATAGAAGCCTTCTAGGAGCTGCCGTGAGGTTTCGTCTGTTCACTCGCACGTCGAAACCGACATATATCAACGCAAAGCAAGCACAGTAGGAGCGAGCAGTCGTCAGCCTCAAGAGCATCCAAGCAGGACAGCATGTCAGGAGGAGGAGGAGAGATGGGTGCGATGGATGGCGTGAGCAAGCCTCCGCCTACGCCCTTGTCGCCTCGCGTTGGCCAGCTGCCCATAGCTGTCAGCGACTCGATAGTCCCGACGCTGGCAAACCTCACGCTTCAGCAGCAGGAGCAGTTGCAGGAGGGTATGGACAATTCATTCGGGATCTCTTCAACGAGTAGCAGTCCTGGGCCATCGTCTGCGGTGCCAGAAAAGGCGCTGTACGTCTCCAATGCCGGTGACGTCCTTCCCGGTGCGAGTGCGACGACGACGACGATGGATGATGCAGCATTAGCACCATCTTCTTTCCCGACCTCGGGCAAGGCTCTACCAAATGCATGCACAGCTGCAGGTATCAAGGCAAAAGACTTTGGAGCCGCAGCTGTCGGTGCAGGACTGGCGAGTGGAGGTATGAACGGATCATCGCCATCGCCATCATCACTTTCATCGTCGACGACGAGCAGCAGCATTGTCGATCCTGCAATACAAGCTCCCACGCCAACATCAACAGCAACTAGACCACCGCTACCTCTTTCCACAGTTTCATCACCACCGCCAATGGCTGCTTCAACGCAGCCGACCCCGAGAACGACCACTCCATCGTCATCTTCATCGCGTCCAGCTCTGCCACCCTCATCGTCTGCATCTGCAATCAGGCGGCCCGGTGTAGGGGGGCAAGGAGCAGGTGTAGCAACACGCATCCCACCAAGCTTGCAAGCCAAGATGGCAGCTGTGAGTGCACTGTTTGGCCCGGTTCATTCTCACTTTTCATTTCTCACCTGACCCCGTATCTCTCTCCTTCTGGTATCATTGTACAGATGGCATCGCGTTCCAACAACCCCACCTCTTTACAATTCGCACAAAACACGCACATCGGTGCCTCCGAGCGTATACCCACTTCTGCTTTTCTCCGCCAACCTCCAAATGGTGCTTCTTCCGCCTCAGCCACTGGCAGCCCGCAGCTTGTCGGACAGAGTGGTCCAGGACGGCCTTCACCAATACCCGGTGCAGTTGGCCGTGTAGGTTCACTGGGTCCTATGAGTCTCAACTCGCGTCCTTCGCCTGGTCCAGGTGCTGGGGGACCAGCGCCTGCTTTGAGAATGCCTGGAGCAGGAGGAGGTCTTGCGAAACGTAGAGGACCGATGGGATTGAACCTTGCAAACATGGGAACAAACGGAACAGATGATAGTAGTACAGACTCGGATAGTTCGGCAAATGGCTCGACGCCAGCAACAGGCGGTATAAACGGAAGAGCAGGTAGACCAGCAATGAAACTACCAACAGGAAGTGCGACAGGACCTGGAACAGGAACACCTTTCAGCAATTTTAGCAAGATTGTCGACCCTTCTGGTAGCTTGAACTTCAAAAATAAAGCAGTCTTACATGCAAAAGGTGTCGATTTCTCTACTGGTGCGAGTTTCAATATCAATATGGATGAATTAGAATTACAAGATGAATTAGGCTCTGGTAATTATGGTACTGTGCAAAAGGTTTTCCATAAAGTCACCAAGGTCACGATGGCTATGAAGGTGAGAGTTCCTCTGTCTCCGAATCGATCTACCCAATCCTGGAAGGCGCAGTGTGCTGATATGGACAAAAATTTTAATGACTATAGGAGATACGACTGGAGCTCGATGACTCAAAGTTGAAAGGTATTATTACAGAGCTAGACGTTCTACACCGTGCAACTTCACCAGAAATCGTCGAGTTTTACGGAGCTTTCTTCATTGAAAGTTGCGTATATTACTGGTGAGCCACGAATAATACGCAATATAATGGACGGAGCAGCTAAAAAATCTTCTTTAATGTGTTAGTATGGAATACATGGATGCTGGCTCGTTGGATAAGCTTTCTCTTATTCCGGTACCCGAACCTGTCCTGCAACGGGTGACTGCTTCGATGGTTAAAGGGTTGAAATTCCTGAAGGATGCCTTGCAAATTATGCATCGAGGTGAGTAATGTCGACACAGTGCCAGATATTATACTGATTATTTGGATATGGTCCGCAGACGTGAAACCTACCAACGTGCTCATCAATACCGCTGGTATGGTCAAGCTTTGCGACTTTGGAGTCTCAGGTCAGCTTGAAAAATCGTTAGCGAAGACGAACATCGGTTGTCAATCGTATATGGCTGTAAGTAGCTGGAACCCGTTTCAACTCTGTCGCTGTCTTTGTCTGACGCCTTCTATACAATTATTCCAAACAGCCCGAACGAATCAAGGGAGAATCACAGAATTTCCTAGGAACCTATACAGTCTCATCCGACGTATGGTCATTAGGTCTATCAATCGTAGAATTTACACTAGGTCGATACCCTTATCCACCAGAGACATATTCCAATGTTTTTGCTCAATTGACGGCGATCGTTCATGGCGACCCGCCAGCTCTCCCAGATGGATTTTCTAAGGCTGCAGATAATTTTGTCGCTGCTTGCTTACAGAAGGATGCGCACAAAAGACCTACTTATGCTCAATTACTGGTGAGTCACTGTATTTTACTGTGTAATTACCTCAAGCTAATCATACTTTGATTACTCTAATTCAGCGACATCCATTTTTAGCGAATGAAGCAGAACAAGACACAGATATGAAAGGATGGGTTAAAGCTGCTCTGGAAAAGAGAGCTTCGCTGAAGAATCCAGGGTCGTCATCTGCCCCTACTGCTCCGGTGGCTGCCAAAGCGACATGATTCTACTATTCAAGCATCAATAAGCAACGCCTGTCTTATACGATCAAAATTAATGATGACGGAAAGTGATAAACCATCGACGCGCATATACACGGACACTCCTTCAATGTACCAAAACCAACTTTCCTATCTTTTACTGGCGACTTTTTCCTTGCTCCCTTTGATCAATGGAAAAGGTCCTTACTCCCTTTGATCAATGGCGACGCGCTTAGACAGGCGCAGCCTAATCTTGCAAACAAACCGCTTTCTTTTCCTTCACCTTCAACAAGAACGAAAAGCAAATACCTTTTCCACTACGCAGATAGGGATACCGGCTATCGCTTTATTCTCGGGTGGCATCGTGTTGTCTGTTTTTTTTCAGTTTCAAAAGCCTTAGATACAGCAGCAGCTACATGATTTTCTTTTTTTTCGTTTACTTTACTTTTACTTTACTTCTTAGGGGTTAAGGGCTATTTTAGCATGGGGATCTGCAATTTACTCGTTTGTTTTTTCGTTCTTTGTTCCCGATTTACACTCTAATAATACGGGCGTCCTTCGCCCGGCATATCTATTGGGAGTTTCTGTCCCCTTCTCACCGAGGTATGGCATAACACACATAGATCACTGACAAGCGCATCATGACCCTGCTCTCGTCTCGCCTCAATTGGTCCTCTTTCCGGTCTTCGCCTTTATTCCAGTATTTCCGGGGCGAGATGGCCATGAAATCAGAGATGCCCGCCCGCGCCACATGTGGACCGAGTGCATGAGCAGCTGGCTGACGGCTTGGACGGTTGCAGTCTCGCCCACCGCAGCGAAAATCACCGCTGAAGAGGTGTGCGATACCCACAACTGCGATACTGCGCTGTGCCCGAGCCAGTTCAACTCCGCCCGTTCATCGGTACCGTTCGTTCGGTATTCGCTGGCGTCAAGCTGGCGCGCAAGACCCAGCCAGCCGGAAAGAGCTGCTGCGGGGGACTGCATGATTCACTGCACAAGCGCAGCATAGCATAGCACATGGACTCGTGCATCAGGCTATAGCATACTTTCAGCCAGCATACACCGCTGTGTCTCGAGAGCCGGCGCGCCATGATCGACCATTTGCTCGGAAGGCCCTCGACTGCATACAGGCGTCGTCAGGTGGGCAGTGACCTGCGCCATCAGTTCTCTGTGCTACTTGTGCTAATGCGGTCTGCTCCATCCAGGTCCTTCTCGTAGGTCGTGTTCGCTGTCCCACTGTTTGGCAAAGCAAGAGCGCCCTTCACCTCAGCTGACATTCCATTTCACGTGGGCTCTCAATTGCCGTTTCGAACAACTCGGAACGCCGGCACCATCAGGTCATCCTCTTCTGGACACTGGCAATACTGCGTGGAAACAAGAATGGCCCTCCTATCGTCAGATGGTTTAGCAGCAGAATCAGTACGTGGACTTGTTTTCGGCCTCGTGTTGGCCGTCTTGTCTCACCTCGCTTCTATCGTTCAGAGGGCAAACTCACGCCATGGCAGGTCCTAGCAGCGACTCTGACGTGTTTGTAAGTGCCTCCACCATCAGGTTACGAATATTGGACTACTTCAAGAACAATTATTAAGCTCGTCCTTGTCACCGCCTTGCCAGATATACCGTCAAGAACGCAGATAGCTTGCTAGGCCTACAAGCACCAGAACCCTTGGCCAAGCTATATTCGCGCGATTTCTACCGTGCAACATGGATGGGTACGTAGTAGCCCAGTCTATCTACCATGTGTAACAATCCGATTGCTGATGTCGGGCTCGTCCCCATCGAACAGCTGTCGCCCTAGACACAGGCTTCGCCACTGCTATGCATGTGCGCCCAAAATGGCTGCGTGACATACTAAGCATGTTGTTTAGTGGATACTATCTTTTCTTTGCACATGAGGCGGATGAAAAGGTACGCCTGATCTCTATTCTGTCACGGCGCGCTGGACTTCGCACCACTAGGAATGCTAACATCCGTTCCCTTCCCATTACTTCTCTCCCAGCTCCGTAAATACCGAGCAGTCTGCACAGTAGAGTTTCTACGTACAACCTGGGAAAAGACGAACAATCCATTCATTCGACTGATAACATTTCATACGCGACCAAAACTTGGTATAAAAAAGCGAATTGTACTACCACGCCCTAGTGGATCACCATATTCGAGACCAGTCATAGGATGGCTTTATTTCGATGGATCAGAAAGTGACCTTGCATTGTGCAGGAATTTGATTCTTGATATCCCTGGTGGTGGCTTTGTTTGTATGGATCCAACGCATCATGACGAGCGACTGCATCATTGGGCCAAGAGAAAGGGATGTGCTGTACTAGCATTAGACTATTCCAAAGCGCCAGGTGAGCTTTCTCCTTCCTCGAGCCAGATAAAGCGAGAAGCAACGCTTCAAGCTGACCACAAACAAAATCATCCCTGCACCAGAGTATCCATATCCATATGCTGTGCACGAGTGTTTCGATGTTTATCGCCTACTACACGATACGAGAGGATCAGTTGTCGGCACTAGAGCAGGTGAACTACGCATTGTGCTTACTGGCGATTCAGCGTGAGTAGCCATCAACGTTGTCGGAATGCCGATGATCTGATACTGGAGCGACTTACGCTAATATATTCTGCAGTGGGGCAAACATTGGCGCCGCTATGGTCATTAAATTACTCGAAATGCCTCCTGCTACCAGACCTGCGATGCCCGTCAGTATAATCTGGACGTATCCCTGTCTAGACTTCAATTTTACCTCGTATGTACTTGATCCTCTGTCTTGCAGAACGGGAAAGATTGGTACTGATCCGTTGTAACATTTGACCAGTTTCATGCCACCCGAGCATCTTCGCATCCTTAGACAAGAATCCTCAGCTGGTCTAAGAAGTATAGCAGACCAGAAAGATCACTTAAAGCATCAATCACCATTATCAGTCGTAGAAGACAACGTGCCAAGACACAAGAGACGAAAATCGTGGAGTAAAAGCTTTAGTAAATTGCCTTTGTTGGGAAGTCTGAAATCACCTTTGGGCACACCTTATTCTGCTGCGAATAAGAAGCTACATCAACCTCCTGCTCCTCCTACACCCATGACGCCTGCTTTCGAGTTGAGCAAATCACTTGGGCGACTGGAAGATGATGAGGGCGACGAGGCCGATGTTGATTCGGAAGGAGAAGAAGGACCTTTGCACGAGAGGAATATGACCCTTTCTGACAGAGTACAATATTGGAATCCTGTGAGCATAACCGATAATTGGTCTGGATCAGCGTAAAACTGTCGGGCTGACAACACAAACCCACAGGACCGAGATTATGCTGAACTTGGGACGGAAGAGCATGCCAATTTGGCGACGAAAAAGCAATCTCGAGTGTCAGCGCTCGGGACTAGACTTACAATGACGAGTCGAACTGGTTTCTTCAATGATCGCATTATCTCGCCTAGTATGATGAGAGCGATGGCTATCTGCTAGTATGTCACTTCCACTCCGCGTCTGATGTGCCGAAAGCCTAATGCTTTATGCGATGTTTTCCCGTACAAGTGTCGGACCGAGAAATTCGCCTGATTTGTCCAAGAATTACTACATCTCCCCAATCCTCACGCCTGAGAAGTTGCTGGCGCAATTCCCACCGGTCTATTTACTGTGCGGCGAGCGTGATCCATTCAGTGATGATACACTCATCTTCACTGCTCGCCTTAGAGATGCTAAATTAGCGAAGAAAGCGGAAGTACAGGCTAAATACAACAAACACGGTGAAGGTCTTCGAATGAGCTCGGCTAGAGACAGTACGAGAGATCCTATCCTTGATGAGACTGAGGAGGATTGGGTTACCATGCGCTTCATAGAGGGCTGGTCGCACGGGTGAGCAGTCGGTTTCGCTGAATTAAGAAACAGCCTCGAGATAGCTGACTTCTGGTCGTCTCATTAATTGCAGTTTCATGCAGATGGTAACGCTTCTTCCGAAGGTCACCCATTTTTTTGACCTCACAGCAGATTGGGCCGCATTGAGCTTTGCCAAGCAAGAAACCTCTTCGTATGCACCGAGCATACAAGCCAATGCTATGGATAGGGTACCAACCCACGGAGAGAGCCAAAGCGAGAAGGAAGAGGAAGTACTATCTTTTGTACCGAGGCGCAGGGGTTCAAATCGATCAAACTCGCCTGCTCTGTCACCTGGTCTTCGAGCACAATGGCAACAACAGCAGCAAGAGGAGACTGGACAGTCCTCATCTTCTGCGCAACTATCTTCGGCTTCGACTGGTTCTGACGGAACAACATCGGCTACTACTCCTCCTACGTCGAATGCATCTTCTGCCTTTTCGAAGGAAAGACGGGCTAGAAGACCTTCTCCTGGAGAGGGTGTCTCTACCAAGGGGGGACCAATTCGTAGAGTACTACAAGAAGAAGCAGATACAACCGGACAATCATTAGTAGCTAAGAAGAGAGCTTCAAGTTTCAGTGAAGAAACTTCATCCTATACAATCGACGGTAGCACCGCTACGATACCGGCTAGAAGATCTTCGGATGTCACAGAGAATAAAGTCGCGGCTGCTGCTTTTGTACAAGCTCAGGATATACTCAAGAGAAGAAGAGAGGATGCCGTTGTCGGATTGGGATCCGCTGTTCTTTCTAGTGACAGCGATACTGATCAGGGTGGGGATGGCGCTAGACCACGATCTTGAGAGGCTGTCTATCCTTCCACTACACCTTGTGAACCTGTTATTTGCAGCTTTGCAGCTTGTTGACGACAGCTCGGGACAGAAGAGAGGAAGAGACAGAAAGTGATCACCATGTTTAGTCCGCAGCAAATGGACCGGTAGCTTGTGAAGGTCCATGTTTATCGACAAGCAATTTGTTACCGCTTCCATCGCAATATCAAGTACTTTTAAGCTATCTACTTGATCAGATAAGTCAAATTACATTCATTCATTCATCCACTGTATACCTCATCTATGTATTACTCGCATCAATCCCAGGCGCTCCTCGCAAGCGGGGCTCCGACAGCACCCATATCCTTGTATCATAGACCTGTTTCAATCGACCATTGTTCGCCTTGTACAAGTATTGGAACGATCTTAATGAGAAGCACGGCCAACACTGAAGATTTCTGCTTTGGACATATCCCACGCTCCGCCCTTGGTGTAGATATCGTCCTCGAGCATCTGGCGAGCTTGCTCGATGTTATCGGCTCTATAGAGCATGAAGCTTCCCGCCATTTTCGCTGATCCGTCTTCTTTGGCTTTATCGTCTGAGAAGATTGCTCCCCCTTCGACTGCAATTGTAGTCGACTTGTCAGTTTCGCTGCTGGAGAGCTGGCTCGGCCGCACTTGTCCGCAGAAGAAGCCAGAACTCACTTATGATGCCCTTTGCAAAGGATTCGGCGGCGTTGGCGAGATGCTGTGGTCGGACATCCATGCTGGAGGGTGGTGTGAATGCTGTCTCAACTCTACAGCTCGACGCTCTCCATTGCACACCATCATGCTGCTCACCGCTTGGAATCCGCGAGGTCGGGAATGACCGCGAGGTAGGTGTACTTGGGCACATCGCTGGGAACAGAGGAAGACATGGCGCGAAGGGTTGGTCGGAGCAGCAGTCGGGATCTCGTGCTGGTGCGTGCAAGTGTAGAGAGTGCTGCTGTTGCTGCTGAGCGCATGGAAGACAGGCGGGCAAAGGCAGAGAAAGCCCCATTGCCGTCCAGAAGCTGGGCATCAGTTGATTGCCGAAATACGGTGGGACACGATGGCACAGCGGCACCGAAGGCCAGCACGACGATGCAGCATCAAGAACGGCCTTCCTACGCGAAAACACGACCTGCATGGTTGTATCGTGCGCTGACATGCTCGCGCAGCCGGCCCTGCAGACATCTCGTCACCTTGAAAGCCAGCGGCGCAAGATCGCATTCCACAGCCAAGCGCGTTGAGCACGAAAAAGCAGGCAGCCGAAAGCAAGATGGTGAAGCCTCTTCACTCTCGATGTCAGCTCTCGACTCTCGCTTTGCTTCTGTACATCTCTGCCCGTCTTCTTGCTGTTGGCCCGCTCACCAGCTTGCGACACCTTCTTTAGCTAAACTAGCCACCAAGGCGGCGCACGTGCTCGTCGTGAACCCAGAAGAATAGAGGAAGCTGCAAGATCACCACGCAGATGCTGCCGTCCGCAGCCATAGTCGCAGCCGCTACCTCGTTAGGAGCATGCATATTGCTATGGGTCTCCTACCCAGCCAGTCCCGCATCGACCTACAATAGCTTCGCCACGACATTTTTCGACGTGGCTTCAAACTCCCTCTCGTGGCCTTCAAGCTCTTCACAATCCCTAGACGACTTTCAAATATCAAGCTATAATCAAAGCTTTCCAGACTTTCTATCGAAATATCCAGCGAACGATCTAATATGGTTGACACTGGCCGACCAGTTCTTCAGTGAGACGTGTACTACCCACTTGCAGCATTTCGTGAAATCATTACCGCCATACGTATCTCCACTGCAAGATAAAAATGGTCACGAGAAATTGCCAAGAAATCATAGGCTCGTTACGCTTTGTATTGACCCGGGGTGTATGCAGACCTGCGCACAGAGAAACTGGACGTGTTATGGAGAATACGAACTTTCAAGACCAGCAATAATCTTTCCTTCAACTTGGCCAAAGTTGGCTGGCGAGTGATAAGCTATATTAAATCCTGTAAGACGCGCTCTAACCTTCCGTATCTTCAAACAGGCTTGATTGACATCCTGGAGACTGGAAGAGACGCCATCTTTGTTGATTCGGATGTATTCTTCAGAAGGTACGTACGCTTCTCGTCAGCCGAGCAGGTGGCTATTGCAGCAGGTAGCTTTATTAACCGCTCCTGTTATCCTTCACAGTGATCCGTTCGAACATATGGCTCCCCTAGGAGAGTATGATTGGCAAATACAAGATGAAGCAATTGAGGGCAACGTGAATACCGGTTTCTTCCACATTATGCCGACGGAAAGTACTATATCGCATTGGAAAGGTGTTTTAGCGATGGATATGAAACAAGCCTCAAGAGATCAACACAACACGAATACACTACTAGGGACGGAGAAGATTAGACCGATTTCTGAACAGATGGAGGGTCCCGCGTTCTTGTCGCAGTTCGAGTCCCAGAATGGAATCTCAATGAATGTTATACCAACAGAAGTAATTGCCTTGATATTCCACGCTTACCTACCTCAAGCTTGCTGAAGCTCCGTGTCCCCTTTTAGACTGTCTATTCGTATCACCTGGCATTCTCTTGGCCTCGGCTACATTCTTCCGACGCTTCAGCCTGGCATGGAACCTGTCTAGATAATCCGTGAGCGGCTCACCGGATGAAATCCAGTATAGTCACTTACCAAAGAAACCATGTGATATACAGGCCATTGAAGTATTTGCTGCCCAGAGAGAAAGGGTTTTGGCAAGACATCGATAGCTATTATTCTGCACCTCCCCCACTTCTGCTTTTGCCGGCATTGTCTGGAACGCAGGAAGAGCTACTAATCCAAATGAAGCAGTTCGCAACTCTAGCTGTGCAGAGTAAGTTCCATGACGAAGCTCAAGAAGAACATTTGAAGCTCGTACTCATAAGCTTATCTGCTCTTTGCTCGATTTTCAGGTAATCGCTCTATGGTACCACCCTCACTCGTTACGATCAAATTTTCCGATGGAAAAACAATCATACGAGACTTCTTCTCGGTCTTCCCAGTGGATCATCTAGTGTTTGACAAGGCGTTGCCTTTACTGGAATCTCAATATGTTCAGCATGCTCTACCGTACCACGCCGGCAATGCTGAAGTAACGTCTTCTCTGCTGGCGGAGAACAACCTCAACATGGCAGCTTACGGTGCTCTTGAGCAAGTTACAAACGCGTTACAGCAAGACGAATGGAAGAACCGTCTAAGCATTACACTTGCAAAATGGCAAAGCAGCCGTTTAGTAGGCGTCACCTTGGACACTCTCAATGATGTGCGCACCTGTGCCAAGCTGGAGAAGGAGCCTGGCTGTGCGCAAATATGTAGATCAGGCTGACACATTAGTTGAGAGCTGTACAGTATACAAAGGCTTATCTATGTATCTTTTCATATATCGGTACAGAAAATTAAGTTGTGAATTTACGTGCAGGCATCGACTTGTGATCATCTCACAGACATATTCGTTACGTGCCTAGTGTGGCGGGCCTCGTAGTATAATTGTCCCCAAATGGCGAAGGTGTTGTGCCGTGTTGCTCAGCCTGCTGCTTGCCATCTTGCTCCATCTGGCGCTTTTGTTGCTCCTGAGCAAGACGTGCTGTACGTTTCTGTATTTCCCGTGCACGTCTATCATTTGCTTCTTTTATAGTTTCGAAGTCAGGTAGTTTTCCCAAGACTGGTGTTTCCAATTCACGATATCTCTGCTGAAGTCGCTCCATCTTCAGGCCGTCTGCGGCCATTGTCAATCCTGGTTCTGTCGTTTCAAAGGGATTTCTACGTATAGCGCCATGACCTATTGTTTGTGGTGGACCATGGTGAAGCGAGGGCGCGCATGAATCAGTTCATAACTCACTGCACGTAGCATATCGAAAGTAAAAGACTCACTGAACCACCAGGGAAATCTGAGATCCTCGCTAATAAGAAGTAAACATTGAACAAGAATAAGCCCTCCGAATACGCAGACCACATAGAGTTGTGTGAATGCAGTTCCAAGCTCGGCTTGTAAGTTCTCGTTGTAAGCAGGTATAGCCTTAACGGCTTTCTGGAAGGTGTTTCGCAGTAGGAAAGTTGAGAGGATAGACAATGTTAATGCAAATGTGATGACCACGGCCGATACAGCAAGTGCCTTCTGATGTCGGGCATCCATCGTCCGGTTTCCTTTTGAGGAAGAGCTGAAAATTCGAAACCTAAAGAAGACTCTTATTAGAAATTTTTGAGATATGCTTGTGCTACCCGAGTCTCACGGAGGTATGAGGCAGAGTCCAAAGCTGGACAAGAGAAACACCAAAGGGCGTCAATGTGACGGCCAATCAGGAGGGTTTGGTGAGAAGGGGTCTTACACGATGACAGCGAAGAGGTGCAATATGGCCTGTAGAAATTATCCAAACTGAGACAAGGCAAGTAAGATGTAATCTGAGAAAAAATGTCCTACAGAGAGCAGCACGAACACGCCTCCAGGACCTGGCGACGAGGGAAGCTTGGACACGACAGTCGCGTCGAGATTAGCCTGCTCGAAGACAGCTTTGTAGTCTGGCGTACTGAGGAGACAGTTTCCCGTTCTGTCAGTCTCGTCGACACGAGTACTCCAGGTCACCAAGGCTTACAAAGCTGCACTGCTGCACGCAACAGTGCCTTCACTGCCGATGCATACATTCAATACCGGATCTCGACAGAGTCTTAAGAGTCCTACTCACACTCTGATAATGCAGACACCAAGCAGGCCAATTACTACATCGATGTAGGCTTTGGGATCCGCAACTCTCTGATTCATTTGGGGAGGTTCACGATCCGGTTTCTCCTCCTTCTTAGGACTGAGAGTCGGCTTTGGCTTTGCTGTCGTCTTCGTCTTCGTTTTCGTTTTCGAGGTCGTTTTGGGCTTTCTCTCGCTGTTTCCACCGCAGGCATTGTCGTCGCAAGCATTGCGTACCTGTAGAAAGTGAACCAGGGCAGTCGGCGATGGGCTGGCTTGAAGGTCCTGGTATGGCAGGAAAACAGTATGAGATGTCTTTGGAACCTGATCCAGGGGATGCACAAACGATGTCCAGTCAGACTCGAGAGTGTGAAATGGTACGGGCGACGGCCATATTGCCTTGTCGATCTCGGCTTCAGAAAGGGGCGGTGGTCTCTCGGACCTCTTGGCTAATGTGGCCTCTATCCTAGCGCCAATCTGCATCAAAACGCCCACCCTTGCAAATTGTGGTACAGGGTGCAACAAAGTGACCATGAGGGTGACACTATTTGCGAAAGCCATGGCAAGAACTATGATTATAGTCACCTGAGAGACCGAACACATCAGCTGTCTGCTCAATAGCCGACGGGACTCTCAAGTATTGACGCACCTTACGGGGCTTTGGCATACGCCGGTGGATGATATCGTCAGACATGATTGTCTAGGTGATTGAAAAAAGAGGGTGATGAAGGGAAAAGAACGTGGGTGCCGCTACCTCGGCAGAAGGTTGAAGCTGTATTGTATAGTTGTGGAGTCCAGGAGACAAGGGACTACTAACGTGCAGCAAGGCAGTCAAAGTCGATGGAAATCCCGAAAAAGGAGGATGAAGTGTATTCGTGTAGGACGTGATCACTGGTGGTCAGGTCGAACCCATTGACTGTAAGGCGTGTGACAGCAGTGACGAATGACCATCCTGACTGTAAGATTGTCTTGCCGATGTTGGTGAAGATGTAAGCAATAGTATGTCGAACGAATTGCGCGCTTTTGGTAATGTCCGAAGTTCTGTACCGGCCGCCTACCATCCTTTGGCAGGGAATTCAGGACTTCCAGGGCGAATGTGAACCGACATTGGAGGTGCAATTGAACTAGAGGCTCTTCTGGGCATAAAAGGCTGAGTTGTTGACCCTACTTTAGATCGACCATCCGACAAGATATTTGGTCTGGGCAGATATGGAATACTTTGCTCGCTTCGAGTGGCGGTGCGACCTCGTCTTGAGCGAGCTGGCATGAACACGGTTCCACCGGGAGGAGCGAGTTCAGTGGGTACCATACCGGTTGGGGCATACCTACTCATGCCATCTTGATCGTATACACTCTCAGGGGGGTAGCTATTTGCAACTAAACTGGCCAGTGCATCTGCGCGAGCTTGGGCCTCAGCTTCAGCTTGCAGGCGAAGTTGACGATGTGCTGTGAAATCTATCCCCTTGATAGTGGTTTGAAATGGGTTCCTCCGACGCACATTGAACACTGCAAAAGCGTGGTCAGTTTATGATCAGAGCTCCGCATGCTGACAAACTCAAAGACGGGTAAAGGAGAGAGGGGGACCTACACAACCACCAAGGTTTTCTTAAATCCTCACTAACCAAGACTATACACTGTAAGAGTATCAATCCACCAAGTATAGAACAAGCATAAAGTTGAGCAAAAGCACCTCCCATGTTAGCTGTCAAATTATCGTCATTTGCAGGTATAGATTTAACTATCTTGAGGAAAATACCTCTTAAAGAGAATGTCGGAATGAGTACTAGAAAAAGCGCTATTGTGCAAATGACAGTGTTTATAGATAGTGAAGTTTGATGCAGGATATCCATGCTCTTTGAGTGTCCAAATCTTGTATAAATGCTGAATCTGCGATGTAATAATAGCTATTTAGATTCTGTGTCATACCTTTGCTCGCAGATTGCTTTGTACGAGTACAGGCTGAATCGCACTTACGTTGGTGCAAGAGTAATGGAAAAACTGACAATGGTAGTGTTATAATTAGCCTCGAAACAATGACCTGAAGTTTGCTTTCACTTACATCGCTGTGCATACAATGTATGTTAAAGCCTAACAATGCGCAAGAATGCAAAATCAGCGCTCCTTAAGAGGTAGTATCGCGCAAAGTGAACCGGAGACATACCGCCAGTAATAGAGCTATGGGGTGACCGTTCAGAGTATGCGGAAGTCGAGTCTTGATATCTTCATTTAGGCCAGCTTGCTGATACACACTAAGAAAGTTATTCGTACTAGTTGTTTGTTTCACCATGAAATGGAACGTATCAGTCTCAGAAATAGGGTAGATTTTAAGTACGATTGGGTCTATACAACTCACAACGAAGCTGTGCTGCATGCTATTGTACCATTTCTTGACATTCGCAAAAAAGGAGGAAACACGGTCAGGTTCTGGTTCTAGACTACGAGGGCTCACTGTGAATTGTAAGTTTACCCTCGCTGTATACATACTCCACGCGGACCGATCCATATTTCAGCCCAGCCGTTTGCTCTTGCTTTTGATATGACCTTCACTCTATTATCACTCTTGTCTTTAGATGTGGACAAAGAAGTTGACGTCGAGACCACTTGCATCGTCTTCGCTGCGCTCGTCTGGGTCGCTTCTGGAGGGCTGGTGAGAGTGGGCGATGTCTCCAGAAAGTATAAATCGTCGGGTTCGCTCGTTCTGGTATCTGTATCATATTGTGTATCTCTCTGTTCCGCCGTGCTTGACGGCTCGGGCTTGTGAGATTCCTCAAAATACCATCCTTCGTCTTTGGTATTCTCATCCTCATGGCCTGGTCTGCGCTTGTGCATTGCGAGAGAAGGGACTGATGCAGCACCCGAGGTTCGGGTGTTGCTAAGCATGGAAATTCCCCTTTTATCCAAAGCTAATTGCAAAGTGACATCAACATCATTCTCCTGGAACGCCTCGTATTGCTCAAACAGTCCTCGTTTGCCTAATGTTGCATTCCCTCTTGCTGATATAGTCATCAACATTCCTGAACTTGAGAATTGTGGGACTGGTCGGACTAGCGTAACGACAAGGAGAACTGAGTTTGTGAACGCCATACTTAGAATAATACTGAGGGTGATCTGCAGAAGGATCAGGAATTGCAGGCCCATCAATTTAGAGAGAGAAATGGGTCTAGCAGCGCCCTTGACACTTCTACTTGGGGTACATTGGGATCAGGAACTCACCTTTCGAGGCCGTGGCATACGCCTATTGACTGATTCTGCGCTCATATCTGTAAAGGATGTGATGTAGGGAAAGTGTGCCAATAGGTGCAGGTCCTGCTTTGTCGCAGAGAATGTGGTTTAATGGTTGTGGGAAAGCAGAGTGTCACGTAGCTGATAGTTAGCATAAGCTCAGGGATACTATTCATAATCCATACGCTGATCTGACGCTCTTCAATCAAATCTCGTTAGCCATGGCTTGCTGATTAGCAGAGTTTTCTGGTCTTCAGTTCTTGGGCGGCTGTGCTGGCATGGCCATGGTCGTTCAGCAGGCATGTTGGACGTAGCAGGAAGACGATAACACCAGGCCAATCGTCCAGCGAGCACATCTGCGAGGCTGATTACACAAAGGCAAGTCAGTAGACTGCGAGCGAGCTATGGGGTGTGCTCGGCAGTCCAGATCCGCGACGCACCTCTCCGAGTCGCGTAAATTGGAGCCTGAGTGAGCCACCGACTGCAGGCTTCTTGACGGACAGCGCACGCAGCGAGTGACACGCCATGCAGAGAGTGTGGCAGTGGATTGCAGTATGCTGTATTCCTGTGCAATTGCATGGCGTGGGATGAAGGCGGCCGCGTGAATGGCCTCCGAGAGACATATGATTCAATCGCGAATTTGAGGTGACCAGAAGAAGAAAGACAAAGTTGGGGCAATGGAAGGCATTGAGCATGAATGGATGGCGATGGATGGGCGCGTAGGTCTTTCTTGGACCAACTGCTACTCTGCGCCTACCCACCTGCATGGCTGCACTATGGCTGGCCCATACCACCGCAGAGAAGACGACGACGACGACCTCGAGCTGGATGCCGTCTATGCTCTCCATCACTTGGACAACGACGACGATGACTTAGAAGCGCGAGAAGACGAGCGAGCGCCCTTCTACAGCCATCTCAACAGCTCGTACGGCCACGCGCACCACAACACCTCCGAGTCCTCGCTGCCGCTGTACCGCTCCCGCTCGCAGTCGCTGTCCGCCGCTGCTGCTGCAAACAACACCTTCAACAAGCTTCCAGCAATGCCTCAAACACCAGCTACAAGCACGCCAGCTCCGAATGTGCGAGCTGTAGACTACTCGCAGACTGACAATGCAGACATTCTGCGCAGAGCTCAGCCTCCCTCGTCGAGGCAATCTTCCTCAGCTGCCCGCCCCATGCCCGAGCGTGCAAATACGCTTCAATCAAGCACTACCACCTCTTCCAATAACAACCACAACGACACCTCACAGTCTACGACATGGTCCTCCAACGCCAATACCCTCACAAACTCGCAAACTCCTTCTTCCCAGCCTCCCCTCCCGCACCACGACAAGAAGCGAATAGACTGGGCAGACCAAGTGGCGAGAGTCTTTGATCCAGCTACGGGCACTACGAAATCGTACGCTGAAGAAAAGATTGAGCATGCCAATAACAACGGCGGCAACAATCAAGGATCAGCTATATCCAGGTCATCCAGCCCTTTAGCTCCTGGTATGGCGAGACGATACACAGAGACCGACCTAGACGATGAGAATGGATACGATGATTATGATTGGAATGACGATGACGAACTAGTCAGACAACTAGATAAGAAATATGAAGATGAATATAAAAAAGCAAGTGAACCTGAGGATAGACGCCGTCGTCGTACAGTCATTAGAAAATTCAGTCCAGTACATTTAGCAGAACTTTTACTTTTCACCTTTCTAGGAAACGTAGTTTTAATACTTTTACTCATAGCACCAGCTTTGATAGTACAGTTTCTAGTAAAAGGACAAACTCAAGATGAACACTTACAATTCGTTTGTGACAATATAGAAGCTTGGTGTTATTGGATCGCTTTCAATTTTATAGCTAAATGGATCATACATTCACTATTCGATTTGATACCAAAGTTATTCGT
Source organism: Cystobasidium ongulense (assembly GCA_022835595.1). Taxonomy (NCBI): domain Eukaryota; kingdom Fungi; phylum Basidiomycota; class Cystobasidiomycetes; order Cystobasidiales; family Cystobasidiaceae; genus Cystobasidium; species Cystobasidium ongulense. The sequence goes on from BQUP01000004.1 coordinate 382,489, forward strand.
GTTTGTGGTGGAACTGATATGGGGCGACCTGAATGAAAGATTCATTGGTTATGTGGAGCTGTTCAATGCTAGTGCGCCGCATATCAAGGTGAATTCGTCTCTTCGCAAGCTTGACTACAGAAATGCATGTACTGACGAATTCTCTTCACTCAGCCACTTTTCTTCGCTGGTTTCTTTTGGGGCTCCTTCGCAATTACCTTCAATTCAATTTTCGACCTCCGCAATCCATCTGATCCTGAAAACAGTCGGGCGCCTTATACATATCGAATCTATCAAGTTGTCGAATGCCTTTTTTTCATCGCTCTAATATGGAGCATTGAAAAGATAATCATTCGCTACATCTCTCTCAATTTCCATGCGGTAGCGTATGCGGACCGTTTAAAAAACAATACATTCGCTTTGAGTACTATCGATCGTCTCAAGAGCTATAGACCCAAGAGGATTAAAAGGACAGGTGCTGGACATTCTGGTTTTAATACACCCTCTGCGTTCAGAGTTGGGTTTGGAGGTGTTTCAACTGCAGGTGATGGGTATTTCTCATCTACTACTATGGGCAAATCAAGAGGCAATACTCCACCCTTCACTAGTCCACGTCAAATGGCATCACCATATATACCCGGCACTCCGGAACCCTCACATCAATCTCTATGGTCGAGACTACCAATTCCTCCCAACTTTAGAGGATCCTCTCATAATTCACACCGTCAAAATATACCTTCCATAGATAATGCTATTCCTCTCCAAGTCACAGCTCAGCATTTCTCTGGGGAAAGCAGGAGAAATACAGCTGGACATCCTGCTTCTGGTTTGTCAAACTCACAACAAGGGGAACATCAACAGCATACTACCTTGTCTTCCTCTCAACCCGAGTCTGCCAATGCAAGTAATCCTACAACACCAGCTGGTATCTCATCAGAAGCGCAACTCAAACAAGGAAAGAAGAACAAGAAAGAGAAAGCTAGGCATTTATTCGGTAAAAAAGCTGCTACTGCTCAAGAAATAGCTAGACAAGCTATGGTTGACCCGCTTAAAACTCTGAACAACCCCGATGTTGTCGGTAAAGGTTTAGGCTTGGAATTTGGTGGTGCTAAAGATGCTAAGAAACTAGCTAGAGATCTGTTCTATGCTTTTAGAACAGTGAGTAACACGCAACATTTGGCCCGCTATCTAATGTGCTGCAGTGCTTATAACGTACTCACACACCTTCTTTTGACAGGATTCAACACGCAATTATCTCATCACAAGCGATTTCTACCCAGCTTTTAAGACTGAAACGGAAGCAGAAGCTGCATTTGCTGTTTTTGATAAGGATGGTAATGGTGATATTTCAAGACCTGAAATTAGAGCTACCATCTTAGCTGCGTATAAAGAAAGGAAATTCTTGGCTAGAAGCTTGCAGGATGTTTCAGAGGCGGTTTCTACCTTGGACAAGCTGTTCCAGGTGGCTGCATTGATTGTGAGTCTCTTAATGGCACCCATCTACATATGATCCTCTGCTGATGATGTGTATATCCATGCTATGAACAGATCCTCGCCCTCATCGCCTTTGCTATCTTCCAGATCAATATCTACTCCAATCTCACCACAGCCTACACAATCGCTATAGCGGCCTCGTTCATCTTTAAATCAGCCGCTCAAAACGTATTCGATTCGGTAATCTTCTTATTCGCAACACACCCATTCGATTCAGGCGATCGTATCTTCTTGGAGACTGAAGTTTACGTAGTGAAACAGTTGGGATTGTTCAGTACCTTGTTCACAAAATGGGATGGTACCGAAACAATGATCGCAAATTCTAAATTGGGTACTTTGACAATTACGAACTTAAGAAGATCACCACCTCAATTCGAAAACGCTACACTACAAGTTGGTTGGAATACTTCTTTGGATCAATTAGATGAATTGGAAAAGAAAATGAACAATTGGTTGCAGAAGGATGAAAAGAGGATGTTTGCACCTTCTACTGCTGTAGTTTTGCAGAAGTTTGTTTATATGCAGTACATTGAAATTACAATCGGTATGCTGCATCGAGAAAACTGGCAGGATTGTAAGTTACTTCTTTCTCTTACAAATCTTGCATTCCCGACACTGATCGTTCACCTAACTTGTACAGGGGGAGAAAGATGGAATCGTCGCACAGCTTTCCACGCTGCGCTATTGCATTACTGCAAAGAAATCGGGATTACCTTCGTCAATTCACTTCAACCAGTTCAATACTACCAAGATGATCTCGACCAACCTCCAGTGGAGGATGACAACGATGATCTCGATGACATGCGATCTCCTCTCAGCCCCAGTGACGGTGAGAACCAAATACCAGCTCCTGCTGGTCATCAGCAACCTCTTATGGGTTTCTTGCCGCCCGAGGGCTCGACCATGCGACGAAGAAAGGGCTACTCGAAGAGCAAAAATATGGCGGGCGTCGGCGCATAAAAGCTTTTGAAAGCTTGTTTCCGGCTCATTACGCCATTTTACGATTACAACAACAAGGACAATCACGTTATAGCATACTCGTTCGTCACAGATCTCGCTCGTCGCTGTGCGGCCTGCAAGATCTCGAAAACAGCACATAGAGGCATTGTCCAAAACGCCAGTAATGTATTGCATAATCGTTAGAACAAGTAGATATCTGTATAATAAAGCATGCAACTAGACTATCAATTGAAGTTTGAAGCAGGCGTTGCATTATACAGGCATGCGATTGATGTCTACCGGATGATCAGAAAGAACGGAGAGCTCATACTCAATGTCTGGGCCTGCCAACGCACCTCCTGCTGTTGCAGCGGATACAATGAGAACGTATCTTTGAGGTGGTCTTAATTTCGCAGGTATGGAAGTGACACCTGCCACGTAGCTCGCATATTGGCCTGTTCCGCCAATTGGCTCACTTTGAAAACTAAATGTAGGTAGCTGCTCAAACAACGACGCGTTCACAGGCACGGACAGCTGCGATGTCTGCCGCAGTCGAAGAGACAGCCAAGAAACCTGTCGAGGCTGTATAAGATAGCGTGGGTTGTCTAGGTATAGAGGCTCCCCGAGCATCCGACCCGACTGCGGCGCACTCAGCTTTCCTTTGAGCGTACGTACGAACTTGCCCGAATCTTCAGCTGGTAGCAGTACCGGCTGCGAGAGAGGTGAGCTCGTCTTGATGCGCAGACTGTAGTCTGTCATTTGCCCAGGCTCAAAGGTTGATGGTATGAGCAGGTATCGCCCTTTGGGCAGGTCATTGACGGTCAAAGTCGCAGTCCGATATGTATAGGCGCCGGAGTCCGCGACCACAGCACAAGTTTCGAATCTGTGGTAGGCGGGTCAAGACTTCGCCGCTTTCATTGTTATCGTTATAGCTTACTGGAAAATGCGAGACTCGGCATCGCCAGTCTGTCTGACCAGCTTTAGGTTCACTGGCTGGCTATTGGAGCTTTGAAGGGTCACTTGCAGATGGATCCGCTCCGACCTTTCGACAGCAAACGCGTAATGCGGATTCTGTATATAGCTTGCATGCATTGGATTTCCGCCTGAGCTTTTCTCATCGAAATCGCCTTTGACCTACAGACGTATGGGGATTTCAGTAATTGTGCCTCGAGTATATGCTAGCATACACGGCTTACAAGGTGAAGGTAAGGGAGGTTGACCGAAGCATCCGTGAGATGCAAAGGGCACGGAGAATATATTGTGAGTGTATAGTTGACTTCGGGTCGCGGTCCTAGCTTGGCTAGGGAAATATTCAGCAATGCTTGTGTTCTCTCAGGTCGAAATTTGACCAGGATGTGCGGACTATTGGTGTACTCAGTCTAGCCAGCATAACAAATCATCAGCCACGCTCTATGCTGTTTCAATCATTGCTACGTACATCGACATTGACTGGATGACTGAATGTAGTGTATCCCGATGCCATGTTTTCGCGTACTTGCAACGATAGATACTCATTCTCCACGTTGGTGTCTGAGTGCTTCGATACAAGCACCCATATCTCGTCTTGCTCGATGCTTGGCGATGGTCCCAACTGTAAGGAGAGAAGTAGTGGCTCGGCGTTCGTACTCTTTCTATGCGATGCTCATGTCTCAGCTTTCTGACCTAAGTCACACATACTCTTTCGCCTACAAGTGGTGTGCTTCCGAAAAGTCAAATGTACGAGGGTCCCAATTGCAGTACAGTGAATGGAATTGGGTACAGACTGTGTCCCAAGATAGCTTTATGGATGTCCGCGCAAGTGATGAATCGTCCTCTGTGCTATTTGCCTGCCAGGGATCGATGAGCTCTACCATTCGTTCTCCGCTGACATCCTCTTGGAAGCCTTGACGTGAAAGGCTCAGATTTGTAATTCGTCACAAAGGAAGGGCGAGCTGGCATACCTATGATGGCGAACGCATGCCTTGAAGCGAGATGTTGAGCAGTCGGGAGCGTGACTGTTTCAGCACCGCTACCCAAACTCAACAAGCAATGACCTGCAGTGTGCGGCATACGGTAAGCCAGTAATCGGATTCTCATGCGTGAAGCTGACATGCCTGCGTTGAAAGTGGCATGCAATCGCTGCCAAGTCTGTTCGCTACGAAATTGCGGACTGTCGACCTGTTGATTAGTATCTTTATAACTTTGTGGGAGATAGGCCATGACCTGGCTCACTGCCTTAGAGGTATTGTCTCTGGTACCCAACCGGTAAAAGTGCTAATCGTCTGGATGTTAGCTTTAGGCCTAATAGACATCGAAAGCACCTACTAGAGATCTGCTGCTGCATCACTGAAACAGACTTGGGTTAGTCATGAATGAGGAGCGATAAGTATCGTAAGGCCGATAACTTACGAGCCAGGTATAATGTAACCGCCATGGACTTTGACAAACTGAATTATTGTCAGCCAGCAGTACCATGTTTAGATACAGGGCGCTTGCCCACTTACTGCTTTTTCTAATAATGCTGCCCAAAAATCATTACTTGGCAGCATATGTGCGCACAAGAGCGATCCATCTTTGCCGAGGGGTAGATAATCGTCGATTTCTGTATGTGAATTAGATGGATGTTGCTTGATCATGTTAAATTAGAGACACCTACCAACCTAGAAGCTATGTCAGCTGATAATTACCGCTCGGCTGAAGAATTATCCTACTTACAGCTCTCCAGGTACCATTCAACGCAAGTCTTGCTACATATTTGCCATTTGGATTATACTGAGGATGCCCATACGGACTGCGGGGATACAGTAGAGACGTACAGAGCTGTCAATATCGAGCATCAGCCTGGCACGCTCGCAAAGTGATCTTAGCAGAAACAAGGTAGATCTCACTGAGGATGTGAAACGTTTCGAATGCTGTAGACAGGATATTAGGGATGAAATAACAGTACAGTCTGTGATGCAGCTTTGCCAAATATGTTTCGGATCGGCTTCGCTAGATAAGAGGACCGGCGAATCTGATAATTCGGAAATACGTTTGAAGGAAGCCAGGCGCTCTTTCTGCTCTTTCGATAAGCTGAAATGGCCGCCTGGATCACTGTGCGAGTAGAAAAGAAGGTGATATGAGCATACATGTATGCTCGTGCGAGATGTACATACCTGAATAGACGGCCGTCCAGAAGCTCGAGTGGCAATTGAGGCGACCAAGCACGAAAGACGCGAGCTCTGATGACGCTGGATTCGTCCAGAACGGCACTCTGTTCGACTATTGGCATGATGGACTCAGTGTATCAGCTATGGCTTGCCTACAAATCAATGGTGAGTGTACTGACACTCATCGAGTCGGCTCACGGGTAGAGCATAAACATCCTTTTTCTTCGCCTTAATCTTCTCCGCTCTCGTAAGTAATTTAGCAGATATAGTCTTCAAGTTCTTGGTTGTATTATCATCTGGCGAATTGCGAAGTAGCCATAGATATGCCCTTGCTGATTGTATACATAGGCTATATGCCGTATTCAGGTCTCCATCCTTCTCCCGCTGCAAAGCTCGGTTTGAAAGCGTCTCTGTAGATTTCAGCCGAGACTGCCAGAGTACACGCTGATCTCGGCGTTGAGTCTCGTCGTCGACTTGCGACATGTCATGTCATTGTTGGGGGTGATGAGAAGGCGGCTGCAGCGGCATTAACAAAGTCGAAAGCTGGAACCAGCTCGATCGCGTGCTGAGTGAGGCTCAGATAGACAATCTCGTATATGACGGCGTAAAGCGAGTTACTCAATCCCATGTCTCTCTAAAACACGAGCTTATATCTACTATACACATCGAGAAGTGCTTCCAGTCTATTATGGTGGTGCCGAAGAATCCTCTAATGAAACGGAAGTATGAAAGAAATAAGTGTATAGATGGTACAGGACAGACACGATAGCTGATGACAGGAAGATGGAACGAATTATAGAATGTCGTAACGAGAGAAGACATAGCAAGACTACATGGCTTTTTAAGAGGAAGGAAATGCGTTACGTAAATAATGTGATTTCGAGATCTTAGAGCTTTGGGTCTGGTACTACTTGAGAATTTTAGTAGCCAAGTAGGTTTAGAAGGACTGGAAAAGAGCGAGGACAAGATGTCAACTAGCTATCCCAACATACAAAGCAGGTGTTCCCGTTATGAATTTGTACTCACTGTAAATAGATGACCATGTGGATCTGCGCCCATTTGACCATATTCCGATAGGTCAATCTCAGCATAAGTATCAAAATTAGAAGAATCGCCATCTCCTTCAACTCTAGGAACATAAGGAGCAGGAATTTCTTTTTTATATAACCTATTCCAATCAACTTCAGTAAAATAAGTATGATTGAAGATATCCCTTGATCCATTTGCTAAATTTCCAAATCTTTTACTCAGATCTCCTGTTAATAAATTTCTTAATAGATCTTTGGCTTCTTCCGTGAAATAAGATGGATATCTAACTTTTCCAGCTATTATCTTTTCGTACAACCTCATTGGATTAGAATCTTCTGTAAAGAATGGTGGATAGCCCGCCTGTCGAGTAAAAGGTACAAGTTGAATTAGCACGTAATCTTCAAGTATTTTAAGCAACAAATGTAGAAAACAGACTTACCAGCATTTCGAAGATCAAAACACCCAAAGCATACCAATCAACACTTTTATTGTAACCCTTAGATTGCACAATCTCAGGAGCCAAATAGTCTGGAGTACCACAGAGTGTCCATGTGATGTCAGGAACGTATTTAGCGAAACCAAAGTCTGTAATCTTGACGTGTCCATCGGATGCTAAGAGGATGTTCTCAGGCTTCAGATCGCGGTAGATGATATCGAGGGAATGGAGGTAGTCGAGAGCTAGTGTCACTTCGGCAGCGAAGAACTTGGCTACAGCATCGGGGAAGCGCTGCAGGATTCGCATAAAAAAACAGAAATTAGAAAGTGCTTTTAAAGTAAAGCAAAAAAAAATAGGGAACGTACCTGACTCTTTCTCAATAAACTAAACAATTCACCACCACTAACGAAATCCATAACCATGTATAAATTTTGAGAATCTTTAAAAGTACCCCAAAGATTAACTAAAAAAGGATGTCTAACTCTTTCCAACATTTCCCTTTCAGAATTTGTATGTTCAACTTGTTTCATTTTGACAACTCTATCTTTATTTAAAACTTTAACTGCATAAAATCTTAAATTATGACAAGAGCGTACTAAATGTACTCTACCAAATGATCCTGTTCCCAAAGTTCTTTGAAAATTGAAGTCTGTCAATGTATATCTTGATGCCGTTTTTCTCGCAAAAGAAGATGAAGAGGATAATGCAGGTGAAGCTTGTGCTGACGTTGATGATTCTACTGGTGTCGATAATGCTGCTTTTGCCATTTGTCGGACTGAGGATGATCCTGAAGAACCGGGTGTACCGGGTACGGGCACACGTTCGATAGAGACAGGCCGCGTTGATTGCGTGTGCTGTTGGGAAGAGACTAACGAGTTCTTGCGATGCGAAGAGTAGGATTGGTCCTTGTCCATCGTGCTTCCTGGAGTAGTGGCTGTAGTACCTCCACTTGAACTTCTTCCACCAACGCTATTGTGCAGGATGTCAGAAGTCTCGCTAGCAGCATAGCTGGATTCCGAAGAGACTGAGCCATTTCGAGCATGTTTTCCAGTTTCGGGCGAGCGATAGTACCCGTACGAGGAAGGTGATTTGTGTGTGTTGTAGTACGTGTTGGCGGGTGCAGAAGAATTGGTGGAGGAAGATGGGGCTGCAGCAGGATAGTAGGAATTGGAAGAGGTGGAAGCCACTGTTCCGTGAGCGACGGGCGAAGCTTGGGAATGGGCAGTGACGCTCGCATGGGCGGAAGAAGTGCGTCGGAAGGAGGGTGCAGAATTCTTTGCGGTGCTGGTGCTGCTGTTCCTCTCGCTGTTGGAGCTGTATGCTTCTCGAGCGAGCAGCTGGTCGATCGGCTCGGACGGTGCACTGCCAGAAGAGGCAGGACCAGCAGCGGCAGAGTAGGGTCGAGGACTGGACGAGGATGAAGCTGTCGAGTTGGTAGTCGTACTGGGAGCATAGGTTGGAGTCTGCTTGATGCGGTCGCTGTCGTACTGAATGCTCATCGCAGAGAGCGCCTCGCCGGTGACCACCTTTGGCGCGGCTGGATTTTGCTGTTGCTGGAGATGGAGCTGCTGCTGCTGCTGCTGCTGCTGCAACTGCAGGACTTGCTGCTTGAGGGCTTCATTCTCTTTTGCTGCCTTGGACGTGGCAGTGGCCTTCTTGCGGAGGAGGAACACCATTGTGGTGGAATGTATGGAAGTGTGGAGGTGTGTAGTGGTGTATCGAAGTTGGAAGTGATGCCTTCGACTTTGAAGACTCTTGCGACCCAGTGAGCTAGAGAGGAAGAAGACGATGGCTAATGCAATCTGTGCATGCAATCACCGCTGTCCCGTCGTGTGTCTTGCTGGCGCGCGCATACAAAGGCTCAGCTCAAGCGGTGATGAATGTGAGGTGATGGCGATGAAAAAGGTGAGGTGGGTGAGGCCGGCCAGCAGGCAAGCAAAGAAAAAGCGGGCGAGCGACTACGCTTATTGTGGATGTAGAATGGAGGCAACGAAGTCTGGATCTGCGTTGATTCCGCCTCTCTTTGACAGCAGCATTTGCAGCTGTTAACGGTGCTTGTCGCGTCCTGCCGCTTGCCTGCTTGAGGCTGAGACGCGCTGCAGGCCATCCCAGCCTCGAGCAGCCGGAGCCATCTCTTGCCTAATGCGGGCGGCTCTCAACTGCTGCCCAAACCACCCCACCGCCGTCACAGCGCTCCGCCGGGCATGGATTCATAGATTGCTGCATTTGGTTCCTGCAGCCGTGTCTGGGTTGTCATTGGCGGGAAGTAAAGCCTCTTTCCATATCCGGCGGGAAATGGCCAAAGAGCATGAGAAAAGTCGATCACAAAAAGATGCATCCGAGAAAGAGGGAAAGCTGAAGATGCAGGTAAGCAGGGTAGACAAGCTTCACAAGGGTGAGCATGCAGTGGGGCTGCCTATCAGTCGCATACTACGCTGCACCGGTCGTCGTCTGCCCTGTCACGCAAGCAAGCACGGTCCAAGCGCCCGCCCGCCACCAGCGACTTCGTCGATCATACATACCTACATGCAATCAATCTGCTTACACCCATCTGCTGCTTCTGACTACTACCTACCACTGCAACTCTGACGATACAATGTACTATGCAGACCCGCCCAACAGCTCGCTCGACATGGAAAATCAGGTCATGTCGGACACTTTGTTGCCCAACAGACCCAACACTTTTCATCGCCCAACTCACCGACTTGCAGGACAGGATTTACAATTATACTCGTACAGTAAAACGAGGAGCCTCCATCTGTCTATCTCATAACTATGCTCTGCACGCATCCTTACTAACAGTACCATCAAGAACTCCCTTCTACTGCTAAACAGCTTGAAAAGCTATGCAACATCCGCTGCCCGCTGGCGCTGGCCCCACTGGCGCTGGTGCTCCTTCCACCGGACCTGCTGCTACTGCTGAACACCCATTGCACGATTATTCAGCTTTCGGTACTGGGTTCCTATATCCGACGCAATGGATACCACCTGTCGTAGCAGGAGCAACAGGAGGACACGCGGATATAGCAGATATGTATAGTCCAGCAAGTGATGATGAGATGGGAGAAGAAACAGAGGAAGCAGGAGAAACAGCTACAAGAAATAGACATTTGGAAGAAGCTCAAAAGTTAGAAGAAATGAGGAAAAATCTACTTGAAGAAATGAGACAAACGAAATATAGAGCGAGTTTGCTAAGGGAGATCAGACGGCGTAAATATCAGAGGGTAGGTTGGCACTCTCACAGTCACTCTCACTCTCACTCTCGCCCAACTTCTTTCATCCTCACAAACGCAGTACCTTTAAATACTGACGAGTCACCATCTGTCCACAACTTCTTTCACAGATCCTTGCCCTTGTTCTCACTTTTCTTGCTTTCGTAGAGACTTTATTGATAGTAACTACAATCGTGAAGCCCGTCCCTCAATTCGCACTTGAAGGGAACTTGTTCTACGTTCAATCACTCAATGCTGATCAATACACGAAGAGGGATCATATATTGCTACCAGATAATGGATACCTGAACTTGGAGGTCGATATCCATAACAATGAAGCGGATATACTGAATACAAGACTGTCAATCTCGCGAAAGCGACGACTTCAACAAAGACAGACAAAAACGAATCCAGTACCTGCTACTAAATTCGTTGCCTTTTGGTTTGGAGCAATGGGAGCATGTTTACAACAGGCGTAAGTCCTTTCTCGTGCTTTTATGCGTCTACAATTTTCGAAAAACTGAAGATTGCGTCAATTTTGCCCGATAGGTCTGGAGCTATCATTTGCAGTGGAGGCTTGTGAGTATGACTACATAGCAACCTTTGCTCAGAATAGCAACCTTTGCTCAGAACTACGAGGTTCTACGCTGACTCGCGCGAATCAACGCCGGTGTGGTCAGAACAACAGATTTCAGGATCTTATACGACCAATCTCGATTATCCCGGACAGTACTAGCAGCTCTTCCCGACTCGACTGGCCTGGCTCCGGTAGGATATTTAGTCGGAGTAAGCACAAACCCCATACTTTGTTTCATGCAACTTAATCGTGTGGTACAACGAAAGTGAATTGACCAAATTATCTTTCTCCGGAATGAATAGTGCTGCCTCAATGCCCTTTTCATAATCTAGTAAGCGGGTGTCAAACCTCGTAAAACCGAAGCAAATACACAGGCTGATCTCTATTCCATCCGATTTCCAAAACAAAAGCCTAACAGTAGTAACTTTATGGGTCAGCACAACTTGCTCACTATCAATACGATAAATACCTACTTAACATTATCTCTTCATCTATTACCTTCTTCAGCCGAAATGGATGTGGACCCCACTTCGACCTGGCACATCATGGGATAGACGTTTCCAATTCACAGTAGGAAGCGTGTCATTCCTGACGATAGGCGCTCTGGCTGCATTCACAATCAGTACCATTCAAATACGAAACAAATACGTTGGTGCTATTCAGTCAATTCCGGCACTCGATAGTGACCTCGTAGCTCAATTCGATAAAGGCTTCAATTCTCTGGTAAGTTGCGAATAGTCTTGCTAGGAAAGAACCTATCAACGACCATTCTGACTTGAACCGCTGTGTTTGCATCCGTTTGCAAAAAGTATGGCGCCTGCGTTGTGGGAGCCATTGAAGTGCTAGGGTGTATCTTCCTTACATGGTATACGAGAGAACGAGATCAAAAGCTTAATTACAAATGGGCAAAAGCGCCTGCTCCAGTAACCGGTAATTGGAATCGTGCTGAATCTATCATGAAGCAGAGTGACGCGGGCTCTGCCGTCGGCAGTGGTTCTGGTAAGGTTACTATGGACACCACGAAGCCACGGCGATGACTTCGGGGAAACGGCAATGACCATTATCTCAATTACTGTGTGCATAATTTATCAGTCCCTTTTGTTGTTTTACTTCTTTCGTTTTGACAATACAACGAAGAGCTCGAACTCGGGCTTATAAAGGCTGCAAGCAACAAATAGAGCTACAGATACTGCACATTAACCTACGGAGCATAATGTAATAGACTATTGACTGCTGTTGACTTCGATCGCGTACTTCCTGTTGATATTACATTTATCGAACACTTAGAAAGAAATGTATCAACGCATCTTATTCGTTGCTGAGTACTTGTTGAATAGCTTGAACCATTGGGAACTGCTTTGCAAGGGGCATTTTACGTCCCGTCCGCTAGATAAAGATAGTTACACAGCAGGTCAGCTCAGTTCGCTGAGGAACGATGCAACAAGCATATCGGAAGAACCTACCGCAAGCATTAACAAATTCGTCAGCATTCTCAGGCTTTCGGATACAATCTCGCAGAGTATCAAGGTTGAGAATATCGGCAGCTTCAAATATACCGGCCCATGGATCCAATTCAGTGGGGAGGTATAAAACATTATCGACGTTTTTCTGCACGTCAACAAAGAAGGAACCAGAGTTTGGAGGGAAATATTCAAGTGACCGTTGCGCGTCGGATGCAGCCGCATTTGACTGATGCGCGCTACTGCTGCCCGACACATGGCTTCCTTCTCTGGATCTAGGGCGACGTTGACTAGCAAGCTGGGATTGCCGTTCTTCGTACGTTTTGAGACGCTTACCGCGTTTTACTTCTTGCACTTCCTCGTCGTCCTCGTCGCTCGTGTGGATCACTTTCGCTTTACGCTTGCGCTGTCTGATAGATCCCGGAGAAGAACGAGTTTCATCTTCTTCCTCCACTCGTCGTCGTACAATACGGGGCTTAGGATGAAGATCTTCATGAGCCTTGTTCTTCTTTTTCTTCCCCTTGCCCTTGCTAGTCTCTTCAGGAACCACCTCAGGACTGCGATCTCTGTCTGCAAAGCGCTGGAATCGTCTAGCGTAGGCAGCGGTCTGGCTTGCCGTGGGTTCTTTTGCTTCTTCTTCATCGCTCTCCGAATCAGATGGATCAGATGGAGTTGGTGCTCTCTTGCGCTTCGTATGTGAATTGGAAGAAGACGCAGCCGAAGACCTTGCGCGGCTGACCGGCTTACGAGTACGATCTGGTTGTATGACCTCGACATAAGGGACAGGACGGGTTAGATTGGGAAGAACCCTGACCGAAGTCACCTTGACACAGTCGCTGTCACTGTCACTGGATGATGAAAGGTCGCTTTGGCCTACAGCATGCGAAGAAGCACGCTGTTTGTACTTTCCTTTGCGATCGCTTTTCATCGTCTTCTGGGCAATAGGACCTAACGGCGCTTTGTTCTTGGCTGCGGGGTTCCTCGATTGTTGCGACGACTTTGACAGCATCTGGATTTCATCGTCAGATGAAGAAATATCCACAACATCTCTGGAGCCCGATGGCTTTGTCTGCAAGGTAGAAGGGCAATCAGCAAATGCGCAACAAGCAGGATCTTTTATATCACATAATAGAAGATAGCTTACCTGGCCTGATGTTACTGTTCTTAGTGGTACGTCCTCGTCTTCGTCGTCAACGCTCAGTTCGCGTCTAGTTTGAGAGCCCATGCCAGTATTCGCTTGTAAAACACGTCTGCTATCCGACTTGCTTGAGCTAGGCTTGATTGTGTTGATGAGTTCGACAGAAGGCGATCTCTCGCAAGGTAAAGCCGGCTGGACGTCGATGTCTTTAATCTTGTCTTTCTTCTTCTCTTTCTTCTTCTTGTTCTTAGACTTTTGGCCTTTCTCGGTTGCCACCGCCGGTCCTGTCTCATCTTCCGCTCTCTGTGCTTTCTTTTCTTCTTCCTGTTGCTTTGACTTTTCCTGCTCTTCTTCATCGCGGCGTTTTCGTTCAGCCTCCTGCGCTAATGCTGCCTGTTCTTCTTCGGCCGCTTTCTGTGCTTTTCTAAGTCTCTTCGCCTTTTTCCTCTCCTTCTTAGACTGCTTGTCTTCCGAGGTTTCCACAGCAGTAGTCTGCGGTGCCTCATTATTCTCCAGATTGACTTGCGAGTTGGGCTGTACTCCGATGGTAGTTGAAGCCATTGTCGACAAGTTACCTAGTGGTGGTGTCAAGTTCATCTTCTTGCGCTTCTCCTTCTTGCTATTACTGTCTTGCTTGGCATTGCTCACCGACGCTTCAGCCTCGAGTGAAACCGACATCGGCCGTGAAGCGTTCTTGCTCTCGAGGGAGGGAGCGCCACTGCGTGCGAAATCTTGCGGTGCGAAGAATGACCCAAAGGCAGGATCGGGCATCAAGTCCCAAGGCTCTTCAGCTGGCAATTCCGGTTCAGGTATAATCTCCATTCCGGCAGAAGGCACTCGTCGTTCCTCTTCGGACGACTTGGGAGTTGAAGTCTCTGTCTTCGCATGGCGACTGCTTGGTGGAGTAGCGGATCGAAAGAGGTGCCCTCGACGAGCACGAACATCCTGAGTCGATGTAGTCGCAGGCGGAGCGGACTGCATGGTCGCTTCCGGCTGCACTGCCCCGCTCGGCAACAGTGCAGAGGTCTCCGACTGCGCAGGATTGCTTGCACCACCCTCACTGTCTGGACCGCGATACACTGCTCTCAACTCAGGCCGGGGCGGCGGAACCGACACGTGGCGTAGTGGGATGAAGGGCTGACCTTTCGGCGCAGACTGCGGTTCGGAAATGATTTCCGCTCCAAAGAACATGCTAACATCGTTGTTTAGTGTATTTGGCCCTCGATATGGTAAACCATTTGAGGTAGGTGCATTGTTGAGCTTTTCCCTGACAGCTTGCCAAGCGAATCCATCTTCCGGATCGTGTTGCGGTTCTTCCAATTCGTCCTTTTCTGAGATGGTATCTGGGCGAGCGATGTGCTGTTCGTAGGTAGCGCTCTTTGTGGAGACACCCCATTCTGAGCCATCGGGCTGTGCAGAACCCGCAGGACTGGACTGTCGAGAGCTTGCATCTTCAGCGATAGCATCAGGATTGCTACGCCGCATAGCAGCCGGCATTGTCGGGATGTTGTTGGGCAACTGTTTGGCCGCAATGGGCATATAGCTCGGCTTGGAAGCCTGTCCTGGCTCTTGACGAGGCGGAGCACTGCTTCCTAAACTTGTTCGACGATCAGGGGGAGGGACATAGCTTCCTGAGCTTGTCCTTTTACCCATCGGAGCAGAAGTGGCGGTATTCTGCCGATGCGTAGAAGCGCTGCCACTTTGTGGTCGTGCTTTGGGCGGCATCAGAGGTTTCGGGTGTGATATTTCAGGCTGTTTAATGCCAGCTTTCCAATCGGATGTATGATAGTTCTCAATGTGTCGCTCGTCCGCCTTTCGAAAAGCTTCGTACAGAAGCTTGCGATCTTCCACTTTAGGTATGCCTGGGCAATTCTGGAGGTGATCCAAGCACTCTCGTGCATTGAAGACGATCTGCATAGGTTTGTCAGTGACAGATCTTGTTATACCATTCGCAATATGATCTTGGCAATCGCTTACTTTCTCCTTGTATCTGGGCGCTATCCTAGCCAGGCAGAAGCGACAAATGGGAGCTCGGTCCACGTGAGGAGCTCCGTTGCACAGCTTGTCGCAATCTGCTGGATTATGCGGTTCCTCCTTCTTTTTACTTAAGGGAAAGTAGACTGAAAGTTGCGGCACATTGTTAATGGCAGAGCTTTCGCTGCTGGCAGCATCTCCGGGTTTCTTGAAATACCAAGTGCTAGCATCTCTGCTGTGGAAAGCTTGCTGCCATGGTTTGCCTGCGCGAAGAGCTTCAAGAGTCTTTGGTAGCGCTTTGATGGGATAGCGTAAATTATCTACGACAACCGTCTGACCGAGGAGTGGGTTCGCAGCTGCAGCCTCCGCAGCTTTGTCAGATGCCTTGCTCTGACTAGTCTTCAGATTCGTAGATGTATTGTCTGAAGCAGGCGTTGTTGTCTTCAGGATTCCGCGAGGGCGATCGGCGTTGTTCACATTAGCAGAGCTTGCTGACGTCGAGTCTGTAGCTGCTTGATTTGTATGCCCAGAGACGTGCTCTTTGTGGGGGTCTGCAGATTGCGAAGGCCGCTGCTGGACATTCGCAGCGGTCGGTGTTTGAGTGCTGGAACGGCCAGCGATAATGCGTGGATCTGCAGTGCGCGAGTCCTGCACTTTACGAGACAGGCCTGCTCGACTGAGACTGAGAAGGCTCGCACGGCTGGACTGATTCCCTGTGCTTGAAGTTGCTGTCTGTCCTCCTCCATTTGCGCTCCCAGCGTTCCTATCGCTCTTTGGTTCTTTTGGAGGTGGAAGACCGTTTCCACCGCCGCCGTATGTCCTGCCTTCATTGACACGAGGCTGCATTGTAGCGCTTCCACCAAGCGCTTACTGAGTGATGAAGCTCTGCGAATGCGCTATGGCATGCCTGAGGCAGCTGCGAGCGACCAATAGGTAGAAGGGCAAGATGCAAGATCCAAAACTGTTGGTCGCAAGTGGCGAACGTACTGACATGATCAAAATATATCTGCACAAATGTCTCTGAAGACATCACAAGAGATAGTTAGACCTTCATGTCTTCACATCTTTCAAATATCCTTTCACATGTTTCGCATATGCGAGACACTGTATAGGAATCAAAGTCGGTACAAGCTGACAAATCTGACTTCTTGCAGGGTATACAATGTTTTTGATCAGCGGAGAAAGTCCACTGTGAAGAACCAACCAAACAGAGTACGAACACATCCTTTCTACCTCGAGCTTGCAGGCGGAACAAGTCCGCTAAGTGTATTCATAAATGAACTCTAGCCCCGAGACTCTCGGTTAGTAGACGAGCTGTCCAGCTATCTTCGCCTGCTCTATATCGTAGGGAGATATTCTCGTTTCGAACGTCTTCGCATGACATCTCTTTGTTACGGACAGTCTTTGCGATGCAATGACAAGATGGTCTGTCTTCGTATTTCGGGCGGGCGGGGCGATGTCAGCTTATAGACAAGAGGCAGCCACACACCGTGAGAAGGCTCACCTGCTATATCCCGCATGCATCTGTGGGTGTTACTGTACTATTTATCTTCCGGTGTGTTCCCTACAGGTACCCAGAGGTCCGCGGCCCAGGTCGTACTGGTACTATAGCTGCTTGGCGAGACTGCTTGACTTGCTGCCGTGGAGATTGGAAGGGAAGTTCCAGATGCTTGACTTAACCATCAGTCTTCTAAATGGCTCATTAAGAAAACGGGAGGCTTCTCAAGAAGGAGCTACGAGGAGACATTCCTTTTAGAGAAGGATCGATTCGTGACCTGCTTGAGCAGGTTCTATCTACCGTGATCACTTGCGAGGCCTCTTGCAGACATAGTAGACTTCTCTGCTTTCTTTTCTGCTCGAAATGGGTTTGACGATAGATATTTTGGCAAACAACTTCTCAAGTTTGTCCTTCTTCCATTGCGCTGCATCTTGACTTTGAAAAATCTTGAATACGACCGTACCTTCGGGATCTGATGTGAGATACCTCTGACTAATGTCAACGACGAGGTCACACAGGTCCAGACTCGTCTGACTGTCTCGTACATCGTTACCGCTTGTATTGCCTAACATGTCCGAGAGTACTACATCTACTTGAGGCGGACCGTCCGTTGAGTTTGTCTCGTGGAGTACGCTATCCAGCTTTTCCAGGGTATCTGAATGCCTTAGATCTCCTTGTATGAAGTGCAGATGCGGTCTACCAACCACGCTTGAATCGAGGTCCAGCAGGTCAACACCGATAACGCGACCTCGGTTGCGTAGACGATCAAGGCAGACTTGACTCCATCCTCCGGGACTGGCACCTAAATCGAGGACAGTCTTGCCTGGTTTCAAGAAGTGATGTTTCGCATCCAGTTCGATGAGCTTGTGTGCACTGCGCGCAACATATAATGCCCCAATGTCACTGCTGCCGGACTTGGTTTTCTTGTTGCTGCTCGAAGCGCTTGCAGCGGTTGACGCTCGAAATGGATCGCTACGAGCACGAGCTACCCATCTTGACGATGAAGCAGACGCCTTCTTCGTGAGCAGCTGGAAAGAGCTGCGCATGCATAGAACAATACTCGGAGCAAGAGAGAGGAAGTCTAATTCGAAAAGTGATTACCGAAAAGGCGATCGAGCTCTACAGGATCTAATAATCACATGCTGTAGATGTTTTATAGTATTATAGGTCAACAACAAGGAACCCAAGATTGAATACCGAGAAATACGAAAGTCCGTAAGGCCAAACTGCTATTCAGCTGCACGGGTGCCTCTACAAGTCACGCCACCACGAAACAAAATCACCAGCACAACCAAGAGCATCCTCGTCACTGACCTCTGGTGTCTTGGCACCTATGCGTATGCTGTCCATCATTTGTACCAACGAGGTCGACTTTGGCAGACTCCTGAGAGCAGTAGCTATGGCATCGGCCAGTATTGCCTCGGCCGCTGTCAAAGCCTCATATGCCAGCTTCTCTGTAGAGGCGTGTGTCGTGTTGCTAGATTTTGGAGCCTTCTTGCCGGCTGATGTACCTCTCCTGGTGCGACTCCGCAAGGGCGTTCCAGGAAGGCTGGCCTTGATAGCTCCTGACCGAGTCGAACTCCGTTGTACTGGCTTCTTGAGACCTTTATCATGCAAAAGCTTTTTTACCAGGTAGTGCAACCACTACAAAGTCAACAAAACGTTAGCACTTTCTGACGCATCGGTGTAGGCAATACGAGTGGCTTACCACAAGGTTTGTAGCGGGAAAATATGGCTCCCATTGATTCTGGACAAGCCTCTTCATGATACGATAACACTCGTACTGATAGTCACCCTCGCCAGTGAACATCCATTCGTCGTCAAAGCCTCCTGACAGAGCTTCCACGTGGCCTTCAATAGGCGAGTGTGTCGATACGGGCACTGTTGCGCGAGACAGGGTAAAATCGATGACGGTAGCCGATAGCGCGGTGTTGACTGCCGAGAGACAATCTGGAAGGTCACTCGAAGGGGCTTCCCGTTCAAACCCTTCTGCCACTTCTGGCATTGATATTATGCGTTGGACCAGTACGTTGCCCCAGTGGAGATCACGATGCTAGATGACGACAAAGTAAGTTGAAGTTCGGTTTGGGTTGGTAGGGTATCTCACCTCAAAGTCCAACGTCATCTCGGCTTCACTGAGCGCCAAGCTGACTTGCCAAAGTATAGAAGCGGCTTCTGACCACGTTTTAAGCTTGATGGATTCCAGGTCTGTACCAGCATGCTCCATACATATCAAAGCATACATCTGGTTAGGCGCGAAGGCGTCTATGTGTGCAGTGAAATACCAATCAGCAAAGAAAGGCTTGCACTAGACTAGATTTTGGACAATTGTTACCTGGTCTTGGGTTCTCAGCCCGCTTCGGATTGGAGACCTTGAAGCTATCCCATGCAGACAGCAGCTTGTCTGGATAAGCCCCTTTCACAAGATAAGCCCTGAAACACCATGTATCACACTCAGCTCGTCTCAAAACAAGAGGGGAAAGAGCAGATCGCAACGCTTACCCTTTAAAGCCCGGCCAACCTCTCTTCGCCGCCTTCTCTTGCTTAGACAAAGCTCTGAAGATCCGAATCTCACGAGCTAGATCTTCAACAGAAGAAGTAAAAGCTTCTTCAGCCTTCTCTTCTCCCTTAGCGAAAGCTTCTTCTACTTTCTCCTCTTCTGCTGTTCGGACAGGTGACATGTGAAGGGGAATGACTTTCACGACTGTTCCTTGTGCTTTCTTCAGATCGATAGGTTCAGTACCACTGTATACTATGAAGACTTCCGAAAATGTGGCTTCTCCCAGCTTGTGCCATTGCGCAACATTTACATCTGTTGAGGCGTTGGCGAATAGCGGGCTAGGAGTAGCGACGAAGGAGGCGAAGTCTAGAACTTCAGCCGACGTAGCGGAAGTGAAGCCGTCACAGTGCTCAAGCAATGGTACAAACTCTGCAGGTATATCCTGGCTCGTCTGCGTCAAGGCCTGAGGAAGTTCCACATACTTATCGTGAGCGGTGGTATGTATGGCCTGTTCTTCTTGCCTGTAAACTGTTGGAATTACTATCGAAGGTTTAGGCGAGACCTGGGCTTCACTTGAGGCATAACCGGAAGACTCCCTCCGGCTTGCAGGTGCCAGAAGCGACCGTTGATGGATTGCCGATGAGGTCGACGAGCTTGAGCTTGAGCATGTCGACTTGGAAGATAGTTGTCTACCTCTCGGCTCTTTCATGCTGGGTGCGGGGCTCCTAGATCTTGGTAATCCAAAAGGTATTTCCACAACTACATGGACGTTTCTCGAGCTTTGTGACCCTTGTGAGCTTTGTGAGTTCACGGACACTGCAGACTGAACTGACATCGAATTGGCTGTCGCAAGCTTTCGGGAGATAGGCGAGGTATTTGTAACTTCCCTCGCGGCCCTGGTGGCTATTTTCTGTGGAAGACGGGCGGCCGTGGACTTGGTGCCACTTGGACCGATGGGCATCACTGCCACAAGGGGTCTTCTCCACGGAACGGTTGATTGTGAATTGTGCCCGCGAGGTGGGGGTCGAAGCATTGACGTAGAAGAGGAGGAGGAGGATTTAGTCGATACTGATGAGCGAGAGGCTGCATTATCTACTGGCATGCGATGGGCAGATTGTTGTGAAGAGCTGGTTCTAACTGGAGTACGAGCTGGTTTGTCGCACGAAGCTTGCTTGGACGAGTCGATTGCTTTTTTCGAGAATGCATGTACATTCTCTTTGGAAGCGTCGGACAGCTTCGTAGGAAACTGTAGCAGTGTCGATACTATACTGGATTGTTTTCTGAAAGGTGAAGCTGCGCCGACTGAATTGAAATGATTAGTATCTTTCCGGCTCAGTACTGAGGGCTTGGGAGGCTTTGCGTGCTTGATAGGGGACATAGTTGTAAGGTGGCTTTTGATTGCGGGTGCTTCGCACTCTTCGATAGCTTCGTCCTGCGACTTATACACGTGCTCTGCTCCAGGCAGCTCGGGCGGCCCAGGCGAAACAGGAGGAGTGTCATCGATAATGATGCGCTTTCGGTTCATCGGTGCAGTCTGTCTAGCAAGTGCGGTCTTCCGTCTCACTGGCTTGATCTTGTATTCTTCGGAAGTATCAGAAGAGAGAGAAGTGACACGCCGCCGTTGTTGGTCGGTTGCTTTGCTGGCGAGCTTGACTGCCATATTAGCTGGAGTACCGGCGGTGGAAGCCTTATCAGCTGTAGCGGTAGAGTCTCTTTGATGCTCTGTTATCGTGGAAGGCTTGTATTCGTCCTCGCTGTCGGAGTCGTTGATGTCCACAATGCGTGACCGAGTGTTTGTTGATCTGCTTTGAGCACGAGGTAGCGGGACCTTCTTCTTCGCTGCAGGCGGGCTATCCTCGTCTTCATCAAGTTCAATAACAGCAGAAGCCTTCTTGGCTGCCCTGTGAGAGGGTGAGGTGCCATTATTCCCATAGCTTGCTACCCTGTCCTGCGCTGCTGTGAATGTGGATGTTGATGCCACCGCGCTCTCGCCCACGGTGCTCCACCAGTCGCGGCGAGAGACTGCAACCTGAGAGCGGTGCTTGCCATAGGTCTTGAAGCGTCGTATGCCATCTGCTGAAGCCATGTCCACAACACTCAGACCTGTCAATGCGAGAAAGAAAGCAGAGGTGGCATTCGCTCGCTTGCAGGCCTGTCAGCCGCTGACATAAGCCGGTTTCTTTCACCAAAGCTCGCTTTCGAGACGGCCGCACCTCTTTGCTCTCGACCATACCACACACATCAACGACTTTCAAGCTCAGTCAGTCCTAACGCAAGAGCAGGACAGACTTACGAGTACTCTCGCCTGGTACGTCCCTCCGCCATTGTATGACGGATAGTGTCCTGTCCGAGTGCAGCGCCTGGGTTGGAAGCAGAGGTCTGAATCTACCCATTCTCCGCCGTTGTGCCATCCACCGTTGCTGTTCTTGGTGTCCTACAGCCTGTCTGCTCCCCACCCTACCGCTGTATATCCCATCTGGTCTCTTGTACGTGCATTCTTCACCCTCTTTCCCTAGGTGTCGGTACGTAGAGGCCGCCGGTCAAGCTGTATCTTTACGCCCTCAACAAGTGGCCTGAAAAACGTTGTCCAGGTTCTGACTTGTCTTGTACCTATGTTGGACGATGTCCTCATCTCCCTCCCACCTCTGTACGCTACTGCATGCTCTGCTTCGGTGTACAGTTACAGCTCGAACGTAATCGAGAGAGACTTCGAACGAAAGCAGCAAGAGCAAACAGCCTGAGTGCCCAAAGATGGCAGACATCGACATTTACGGTGACGAGAGCGATGTGCGTTGCGTTCGCTCTACCAGCAGCAATGCTCCCTCTGTCTTCTCACGCTTACCTCGTACTGCCGTCTTTACGCAGATTTACGGCGATTTGGACGAGTCCAAGCCGACACCCTCGTCAAATGAGCAAAGCGGTTCTACGAACAATACTTCTGTCTCGTCTGGAGACACAAAGGTGCGTCGGATTAGTTGCAATCACTATGGGCGGGTGTCTGCTGACCAGCTTTCTCACCCAGCCTCAAGATGGCCTTGGAAACGGTGCTAGCAACACCACCCCCAGCTACGACCAAAATCAAAACCCTAATCAGAACATGAACAACCAGATGCAGATGAATCCTATGATGATGAACATGATGGGCGGCCAAGGAAGCCAGTCTCCCATGAATATGAACATGATGGGAGCGATGGGCATGCCGAACATGGGCATGATGCCGATGGGAAACATGGGAAATATGGCCAACATGGGCAACATGGGCATGGGAGGAATGATGCCAAATATGGGCATGGGCGGCATGCAAGGTCAACAACAGCAGGCGTCACAACCACCTCGAGATCCAGGCCTTAATGCTATCAATCTTACTGACCTCCATTGGGTATGTGACATTCTAAACTAGGTCAGACGGTTCTGTACTGAACTGACACATGAATTTTCTCGTAGTTCACCTCCGATGAAGATCTACGCAAGCTATGTGCCAACTTGGGCATCACCATCAGCCTGAGCAACATTACCTTTTCCGAGCACAAAGTCAATGGCAAATCAAGAGGGTGTGTATATATCGTTCGCATGTTGCGTAAGCGACACGCTGCTAATCACAGTATAATGCTCCACAGAATGGCCTTCCTCGAGCTACAGAACCAAGAGGAAGCGGAAATGGTTAAAAATTGGTTTGACAAGAAGTGAGAACGAAGAAAAAGAGCTCTACCTGCGATTCATGCTGTGACTGACGGCACACTTTTTCTCATAGCGCTTTCCAAGGCAAGCAACTAACGCCCACGATACAAACCGGAAGCTTCAATCCCTACAAAGTCCAGAAAGGTGTGCAAATATCTGACTTTACAGCACCACCAGTGCCTTTCTTAGGAACTGACATGCCGATCTTCCCTTTTTAGACGGACAGCCGACAGGCAAAGGCGGCGTACGTACCGGAGCAATGGGCAATGGTCCTCCAGCAGGTCGTGGCGGCTTCGGCGGCGGCAACCGAGGAGGAGGTAATTTCGGTGGTGGTGGTCGAGGAGGTGGTAACATGGGAAATAATATGGGAGGAGGCCAAGGGATGGGCGGCAATCCTATGATGGGAATGATGGGTGGAAACCCTATGATGGGGATGATGGGCGGACCAATGGGAATGCCAAACATGATGGGAGGAGCTGGTGGATTCAATGGCATGCCTGGTGTTCCCAGTGGGCCTGGAGGCGGAAGAGGTGGTGGGAGAGGCGGTTTTGGCGCTGGAAACTTTGCTGGACAAAAACGTCAACGATACGATTGAGTTCCATCTTATCCAGTTCCATCTTATACATAATCATCAGAACTAGAAGGATTTCATTATCTAGCACAACACCTTTTCAGCTCAGGCTTCTCTAAAGTCTAGTTTCAAGGCTCTTCCGTCATTTCTCCTCTGATCAGCAAGTGTAGACATCTGCTTTCTCTCTGTTCAGGTCTCCTGTTCATTTGTACTATACAATGTACCAATAATACAATGCTGTACTATTTGACGTACTTCGCCGCTGAATCGCGAGAATTGCCACATCATCGGCTCGAGCAAGTCCAAGCACCAGTACTCTGCTTCTTTCTCTCAACAAGACACATCACTAAACATGCGGATACCACAAAGCACTGTAAACGATGCAGTGCCGTCAGCAGGACCTAGCACGGCGCCAGCCAGCACACGAGAGCGAGCCAATCAATCGCAAATACCAGTAGAGGATGAAGAACGAAGTCGCTCTGCCGAACTCGCCAGGATGCAAACTGTCAACTTCCTCTCCAAGCTGACAAAGGAAGGCTATGCGAAGGAATACAGGAAAAGAGATACAGATGAACTGGTTGAAAAGTGCTACTTTAGCTGTACCCAGACTTCCACGGTCATCAAAGGTGAGTCTATCGCGACCGTGATCGCCGACTGCTTCGTCCGTTGCTCTGAAGCTGACCGTATATTCTTCATACAGACAAGTTAGCTCACTCTCTGCTACCTACTACCAACCTCTTACTGGTTACTGACTGTATGAATCGTCGTTTCCAGACGAGTGCGTCGCGAACCGGACTGTACAGCATGGTGCTACATCCGCCTGAAAGATAAAGGGAAACAAGCGAAAGCAGCCCTCGTAGCAGATGAGATACCGTCTTTTTATCCCAGACCGCCAATAGATCCTGAAAAGGACGATTCGCGATACCGCTTCAGCTTCCTGGACGACAAATTCTTGTAAGGTGACATTCTGCCAGCAAAGACGTACCGTACTGCACTGTGATTAGTAGCTGAGCAAGTCATCTTACGTCGTCAACAGTTTCAGAGCAAAGGGTCGCATGGCAATCGCGAAACACGCAGAAGAAGAGCTTACCACAAAGTCTTTGTACGAATTGGAACATGCACAAGCCACAGCGCCGCCTCCGATGATTTCGCGTGCAGAGAAACTTGGTTTAATAGCGAAGCAAAGGATGGCACCTATGCCTAGGTGAGCTGAGTCTTTCATGACTCTTATGTTTAGTAAAAGCGCTGAAGCTTATGACAATGCAGCTACGAACGACTATATCCCCTCGGAACCGGAGTAGCATCTAGGTTGCATCGATTTGAGAAGCATCTTGTTCGCATTTACGCGCCCACGTACAACGCATTGAAGCGCATGCCTAGTTTGTGGGCAGATGGGACAGTTCAAAAGACAGGATGGCAGATATACGAGTCGGCAGTCAATGGAGACGGTCTTGCGTTAGGTCAACGTTTATTCGGAGTAGCTCAAGATACCTACAAGAAATTTCGAGAAAGTACGAGCGGAGATAATGGTTCTGGATTCCCTCCTATGTTTCCTCGTCCTCCCTCGGCCGGACCGGGCGGTACAGGAAGCAGTACCGGTACTCCTGGCTCGACTGGCTCGTCGACTGAACCGGGCGAAACGTCTGGATCCTGAGAGAGAGTGTCAATCATTGCTGTACTGTATCAAGTAGAAGTTACAACATGTTTGAATACGCCCAAATCTCCACCGTAAAGCTCGACAAGCGACTTCAAACCTGTCCTGAAGTATCTCAGAGCAGACAGACTATAATTAAGCAGAGCTCGTTAGGCGCAAGAGTATAGTCGAACTTGCAAGGATGGGTACACTCACGCAATTGGACACTTCGAACGAATCCTTTTTCGGTAACAGAGGAGCGTCACATGGTCCATCAGGTCCGAAGCAAAGAGGCTTACCAATTATGAGGTGAAGTCTGCGTTACAATGACTTTAGCGATAGAGAGGTGGTAAAATGCGCAAGTGCAGTGTTTAGTAGACTCGAGCCAGTATTCATATAGCACAGTCCTGATGGATCAGGTACTGGATAAAACATCCTTAGTCACGTGGCAAATCCTCGGACCTTTCGCATACTCAGAGCAGTCTTGCAATGAATCTATCTAATTGAACAGTCTGCTTTTGGGTAGCCTGATCGTATGCTTTCAGTCTGGCATCGCAAATCCTTGCCGCTTCTACGCACTCGAAAGGCCGCCTGCTGCGAGATGGTGGCGAGGCGTATCTTGTTACCAAACGAGAGCTTCAACGCCTGCCAGCGCAAGGAGGAGAAAGTTACATACATGTACACTCCTTGAACACCATTTATCTGCTTATACTCACGCCCGCCAGACTGTTTTTTTTTGATTTATGGATCTTTCCAGTCGCGCCCGCCACGCCGTGGCTCACCCAAAAATTCAAACATCCGCACACTTGTCCAGCACCAACTCGACAACAACTGCAGGACACTGCATAGCTCGTCAAGGAGCCTCTTTACATCCCCGACGCATATTTCATAGCTTCAAGGTGCGTTTCGTGGCTATTCAAGCTTATCGACCCTCTCCCAGCGGTCGGGCAACCAGCATGAAAGGCTGACTTTTTGCTTTCATCCACATCGCATTGCCTTCGCCGAATCACCCAACCCTCGCAATTCATCTATACCTCTACACTGTATACACTCTCGCTCGATATCCAAACCTCGCAGACCATGTCGAGAGCACAGGCTACCAATATTGCGCACGCTTTAGGCGATGGTGTTGCCCCCACGCCTCAGAACACTCCCTTGCAGGCGACACCAGGCGGCATGAGGTGGGTCGCTCGCATGTTCCTTCAAAGCCTGTATATGCTGACCTGTGCCGCTCTCGCTTGTCTACAGCCGACCTCATGTGCCTACAACCGTGCAGGAGGACAGTGAGGGTGAGGAGGAGCTCCCAACCATCTCATCTGCCGGCGCTCGCGGTGATATCCGAAGTCAATTGGCAGGCGTGAGTAGCCCACGTCGCTCATGATATGCCAACTCGGTTTGACTGGTAGCTAATGCTCTCGTCCTTCGCCTCGCTCCAATCCGCTGCCCTCTAGAACCCGCTGTTGGCTTCAATGGTGCAAGGCAAGCTCGCAGGACTGATCGGAAAGTCATCAGGATATATCGATTCTCTCCCTCCCATCGTCAAGCAGCGTGTGGAAGGACTGAAAGGTCTCCAGACCGAACACACCAAGCTCGAAGCCGAATTCCAGAAGGAGATCCTCGAGCTAGAGAAGCGATTCGCTGAGAAATACCGCCCCATATATGAGCGAAGACGCGCTATCATTGAAGGCAAGGAGGAACCAACTGAGGAGGAGATCAAGACTGGTTACAAGGTTGACCTAGAGGATGACAGCGACGACGAAGACGAGGAGGAGTCGGCACCAAAAGAACCTGAGCTAGTCTCAGCTGATGAGGCTGCTAAGGGCCCCAAGGGTATCCCAGGCTTCTGGCTCACTGCTCTTTCAAATCACGCCGGTATCTCTGAACTCATCACTGAACGTGATGAAGAAGCTCTCAAATTCCTTGTCGATGTCAGAGTCGAATATCTCGGTGCTGGCAAACCTGGCTTCAAGCTTCTTTTCGAATTCGAAGATGGCGCATCGTCATTCTTCACGAATAAGATTCTAGAAAAGACATATTATTACCAGGAGGAAGTTGGCTCGCTTGGCGACTTTGTCTATGACAGAGCCGAGGGTACTGAAATCAAGTGGAAGACTGGCAAGGACCTCACAGTCCGAGTTGAAACAAAGAAGCAGAGAAATAAGAGTATGTAGACTAAGTCTGCATCGCGTCTGAGCGTTGCCGCATGCTGACTACCGCTTCGTTTTCCTCATTTGTAGACACCAACCAGACGAGAACAGTCAAGAAGGTTGTGCCAACAGAGTCATTCTTCAACTTCTTCAAGCCACCTACACCTCCTGATGATGATTCATCTGATATCGATGAGGACATCGACGAGAAGCTTGAGCTCGACTATCAGATCGGCGAGGATATCAAAGACCGAGTGAGTAGTTTAGGTTTACTATTCGATGACTGGTCGCTGACAGAGTGACAATGTTTCAGATTGTACCACACGCCATTGACTACTTCACCGGCAAGGCACTCCAAGAGGAACTCGAGGACGAAGACTTCAACAGTGAATTTGACGACGAGGAGGACTTTGACGACGATGAGGACGACGATGAAGACGACGACGATGATGAGGATGACCACGTCCATGGAGGCCGAGCCATCAAGGGCGCTAGGAAGGCTGCCCAGCCACCACAAAGCGGCGTTACACCGGGTTCGGCGCAAGATCCTGCAGAGTGCAAGAACCAGGTACGTGGATGACTGTACGCAGGTAGAGAACTCGGAAAAGTGAAGCTGACCCTTACTGTGGTATACAGTAAATGCGATAGCTTGATTGTCAGCACAACAGAAGGGCTTACGACTGCTACACTTCCTGGATGATCTCAACCCTTCAGATGCGCCAAGCCAAACTTGTATGGCAAAAGAAAGGTTCGAGCAAGCGTGGTAGTCTGATTGCCGAGTTTCCAACTCTAAAATAAACGTTTTTCGTCGCTTCGACCGGCTTTGCAAACAGTCGATTATCTATCCCCTGTCTACCTTGTTCAATCATGAAACATTGTTAGTCGCCTCTCTATCGCATTTCTCCCTTCTCCTCCCTCTCTCGTTCGTGAACGTGACTTTATGATTAAAACAATACCGCCTCTCGTGTACTAGATAATTTTCGTTTCTCGGTCTCCCTTCTGAAATTAAGAAACCATACTCGGGTCTGTGGATGGCCTTCTGTTTGCATTAGCTCGACCAACCGATGGCCTACGGTGAGCCCAAGGCTAATGTTTCCTAAGCAAAGCAAACCGCAGATCTGCCTGCCGGTCATCACATTCACTGACAGTGAAAGCTTGCTGTTTCTAGAATTGCATCCGCTGAGCCTGATCGAGCTATCAAGCGGCAGGGATACTTGCAAATGCAGCGTCTCAGAGTCAGTGCAAGCATCCAGCTATGTTATTTGCATTATTTGGCTAAACATGACTGCCATCCATGCTCTGTAACCTTGCACCTGGGCCACTTTGCTGCTGCAAGACAAGAAGAAACGAAACCGCATCAGCCGACGCCGGCGGTACTTGCTAGAGATACACGACATGGCCATGAGCAGCCGAGGAGTGCTGCCATCGATGGGCTCGACTCCGCGACGGGCAGCCTTGCCGCTGCTGGTGCTGGTCGGGGTCGCCTTGCTGCTGCTGCGGTCCCCTGCGAGTCTCGTCTATACGCCGTCTCATGAAGACGCGAGTGTCTTTGCAGCAGGAGACGCTTCGTTGGCAAATCTTCGTGGGCAGGCAGCCCAGCAGGAGCAAAATCAGCAGACAGGAGAACAAATGCAGCAGAAAGAATACCACAATGATCCCTCTTTGTCGGGGCAGTCTTCCTCTGCAAACCGGCACCAGCAAGAAAAGCCGATGCCTCAGTGGGACTGGAAATGGGTCAAGAATACAGCTGCAGAACGGATGAAGCAAAGCCTCGGGTGGTCTGAGTCGGAAGGATATGCAAATGCAGGAAAGTCTGGCCAATCTGCATCATCTGCTCCGAATGGTGGCGTCTCGTTTGTTGATGGATACACCGACGACGACCAGGACGACTCACTTTCCTATCACCGGCATCTAGAGAAGGAACATTCACCCCATACATATTCTCGCCATTCTTCTACACTCACTTTCGACCACATCTACGTCCTTTCGCTCCCACATCGGACGGACCGGCGCTCTCGAATGAGCAAAATAGCCAGAGCGTTAGGCTTTCAATTTACTTTTATCGACGCAACAAGCAAAGAATCACCTATCGTAGGTTGGATAGCCGAGAGAGTCCGCGAGATCAGAGATAGAAAATTGAAAATTCTAGCTCCGATATTGGGAAAACACGAGTCTGAAATCGGTGGAATGGGTACCGGAAGTTTATGGCTTAAAGGAGACGATCCTAATATAGGTCTTTCGTTTCCTGATATGACTACCCTTGATGACAGATGGACTATTGACAGTTTGAAAGCCGCGATTTTGGAGAAAACTTCAAGCCAAGCGGACGAGGACATTTTAGAATCAGACTATAGTGGTGAAAAGGTCGTAGATTGGGTGACTTATCTTGAATCGACCGATAAACTCGACTTGCTCAAACCAGACAACCCCCATGTCAATGTGACGGAATTATTACATGATCCAGTCGAACCACTGCCAGCAAGACAAGTCAATGATGGCGTTGTCGCGACCTGGTATTCTCAAACAAGAGTCTGGAAAAAGATGATAGAGAACAACGATAGGTCTGCTCTAATTTTGGAGGACGACGTAGATATTGAGTGGGATATAGAACGCATCTGGCCGAACGTTGAGCGATCTTTATCCAAGGATTGGGAAGTTGTCTTCCTGGGACATTGCTGGGGGCGCGAGCTGGGAAGTGAGTGGTGATCTAGCGGACTTGAGGCTCAAGCGATTTACTAATAGTCTGCCCCCCTGCGCAGAACCTCAGTATGTTCACCCGCAACTGCACAAGGCTAGCGAGCCTAGATGTCTCCATGGATATGCTGTATCACAGAAAGGTGCTCAACACCTTCTCGAGCTATTCTCAGATCCTTGGAGAGCATACCAGACACCAGTCGATACCTTTATGCCTTTCCTAACTCGCTATGATCCACCTCCACCGCCGGGACAAAAACCCAAAAAGCTCAAAGCTATCGAGAAGCTTGATCCTCCTATGTACATTCAAGCTTTCTCAATGGAACCTGCAGTCATTATACAATCCAAAGAACTTTCCTCTGATATACAGACCGGATTAGGATCAAATTGGCGTGGCTTGTTAGCAGACTCTACATGGGACCGCATTCTACGCGACGAAGGCCACGAGGTTAAGCAGCTTACCTATGACGAGACAAAGTATGATCCAGCTATCAAAGCCCGTCCTTGGGGAGATTGGGGTAAAACAAAACCAGCAGCAGCAGCGAAACATCCTGACGAAACCGTTGAGACGCCCAAGTCGCCATTCGAGCCTGAACAAGAAACCAAGGAAGGCCTTGACGAAAATAAAGCTCAAATGACGCCCGAAGAGGAAAGAAGTAAAGCTAGGGAAGAAGCAATGGCTAGAGTAGTGGATCCCGAACAACTCGAGAAGGATAGGGTCCTTCAAAACCTCCCTAAGAAACCTGGTCCTATGTTTGAGGGTGGTAAGAATAAAGGTGGAGATAGCCTGACGAAGGATAACAAAGATGTGGCTGCTATGCAGATACAAGCTGCTATTGAAGCTGCTAAGAAGGGAGGCGCACACGGTGGGAGACGCAAAGGTGATGGGAACAGAGTGGGTACTGGACCGAAACGATTAGGGGGAAGTCATGATTGATTCGCTGAAGCTTGGTATGTAGTAAAATCAGTAAAGTAGATACGGAAGTCGAGAAGAATGTTGATGTTACAGTAGCTGTAAGATGACTAGTGGAGCTTCTTCATCATTTTCATTTGCCACAATGCCTGCCGGGCAAGGCTTGCGAAAGAAAGCCAGTCAAGTATGCCCAACTTGGACCATCCATTCCATATACATAATACAGAATGTTTCGTCTCGTTCTCCTGCAATTAAAACTTTACTCTGCGGTTAGAGCTTTTGATAGATTGATCTGGTCGACTTTCAAGCAGCAACTTGTAGCTCTACCTTGCTCTCACACCTTCAGAGGAGCTATTCAGAAATCAAAGCAAACATGGCTGGTCGGACGCATAACATTGACATAGCACTCGCTACCGAGCTGCAGGTGAGTCTACAAGAGGGTCTTGTTGCATCGCAAGCTGGTTCTGACTGCTTCGTCTTAACGCTTTCCAACGGCATTTTCGAACAACCGACCTTCAATGATTGTTACAGTCCGCTATACAAGACAAGCTCGAGCAGCATGGCTACTCAGAAGCTGGAGATCCAGTCATGGCAGAGTATGTGACTGTCATGCTCGCCAACAGCAAGACCAGCGAGCAAATTACAACAGAACTCTCTGAGCTCATCGGGCCAGATTACGAGTCTTCAGTCACAGAATGGATATTTGACTCTGCGATTCCTGAGCACTATCTTAGCAAGGTCGAAGGCAGCAATACTGCCATGCAAGATAGTTCTGCGGCTCCTCCTGCCTCGGAAGAGTCGTCAGCAACCTTCAATGCAGAACCAGCGCAACAAGTCAACTCCATCGAAACGGTGCAAGACAGTAGAGATCAAAGGACAGGTGGCTTCAGACAAGGTGGTGCAAGACATGACTTACCAAGCAGGCCACAGGGAGGGCCGTCAGGTCCGCGAGCTGGTCAGCAGCGTGGTTCTGGAGTCTTCGGCAACGCGATCACAGGCGTGAAGAGAGAGGGCGACCAGTCTTTCGATAGACCTAACAGAAGAGCAAGGTTATCAGAGCCCAATGGAGAAGGATCAAATGGAGGAGAGAGATCAATCTTTGACCGTGCTGGAGTTCGCCCTGGAGCCCAAGGACCAGGTCAAGGTTTCAACAAGGGTCGACGAGGACAACAGAATCATATGCAGCAGCAGCAGTCTATGTTTGGAGCTGGACCACAGTTCGGCGCGCAGGTTGTTCCTGGAAGTGTTATACAATCCGGTATTCCAGGTCTTCCACCTCTGCAAATCCCCATGAACTTCAACTCTCTTCCTCCCCAGCAGCAACAAGCCATACAGCAACAGATCTTCCAGCATCAACTCATTGCAGCAGCAGCCGCGAATCAGCTTTTCAACCCACAAGCAGCACAAGCCCTGCCGCAACAGCCGCAAGCTTTCCCGTCGCAGCAAGACCCTCAACAAGCTTACCAACAACCCGCACATGCTGCTGAGAAACAGCGTCAGCCTAGGAAACCTTCAAAGCCCGTCAGACTACCAGATAGACCTGCATCGGAAGAGCTATGCAAGTATGGAGTCGACTGCAGAAACGCTGTTTGCCACTATTCGCATCCTTCGCCAGCAGCAACGAAGGAATCAGGCTTGGTCTTAACGAAAGACGTATGCGAGAAAGGATTAGAGTGTGACGACAAGGTGGGTTTGCTTGTACTACTGATGTCCCTGCGATGCGCAGACTGACGCCATACGTTTTCATCAGGACTGCCCGAAGTCGCACGTATCACCGGCCCAAAAGACAGATCCCGAAGGCAAGAATATTCACTTGTATACTCAAAAGGCAGCTGCAGCACCGCAACCAGTGGCTCCAGTCCTGCCTCTTGCTGCGCCCAATCCAGGCGCCAAACCTTGCATGGTGAGTAACTCCGCTCCCTGCTCTGCCACTACGCCAATACGAAGGCTGACGTTCTCGCTGCTGTTAGTATGGAGCCGCGTGTACTCGACCAGGATGCTACTTCTCTCACCCAACTAAGGCAACAGCGACTCCATGTCGCTTCGGCATAGCTTGCACACGGCCCGATTGTCATTTCTCGCACCCACCGGGACATCGAGTCAAGACGTTCGGCAGCACGTTCAGCACACAGAAGAACAAGTCAGCTACTTTCGGAGGTGCTGGAACGAATGGCTCTTCTGCCGCTACTACTAAAGAAGGGGAGAATTTGGAAGGAAAGGAAAATGTCACAGTTGAAGATAGCCGTATGTCAGCTAGGATGAAGCGATTCATGGAGAACGAAGGCAAAACAGGTGATAGAGAACTCATTGTGGACGGTCAGGAAGTCAAACCCGAAGGCCGGGATATTGCAGAGTAAACGTAGAACATAAAACTTTTGTTTATTAGCTGGCTTGGAGCTAGAATCGTCTCAAAACGCTCCGATGTATTACCTTGCTTGAAAGAAAGATATATTTCGCGCTGCAAAAGTCAGCAGCCTCTGTAGAATTTGTCATTGCCCAGTATCTGGAAGCGAGGCTGACTTTGTTCCAGCTTTACGACTGAATTGCGACGGCTTTTGTTTGCATTGAAGCACCGTTCGAAATAGTATATGACGAGAACTGATACAGACCCTCTATCTAAGACGTCTCTGTCTGTTGTTACTAAGTAAACTTTGCTGTTGGGCTTGATATTCCCGCTCAAGCTCTGGAGTCGTATTTTGTAGCTGCTTTTGCTTTGCGTCACGTTTCTTTGCTCCAGCCTTGCCCGCTTCTGCTAGAACACCACTGATGAGTTCCACCACACGTAGCGAGTCATCGTTACATGGGATAGGATATGTGAAGTGTCGGGGATCGACATTTGAATCGCAGAGTGCGATGGTAGGGATGTTGACTGCATTGGCTTCCCGGAGAGTGTGAGGTGAAGATAGAGGGGCGAAAAGAACAATAAGGGATGGATGGAAGCTTGTTGGGTGGACCTCTGGATCTTTTATCATGCTTTTCGAGGCTGCGAATAGCGTAGAGGCGTTTGTCAGAGTACCAGGAAGCCATTTCGAGGTGGCATAGCCATTCCTGCCCATCTTGCTAGCGTTCACTTCCAAGACACGTTCACTGTCTTTCATGCTCTTGCTTCCAACAAACAAGATAATTCCATCGTTCTCGACAGTGGCTTTGACGAGGGCTGCTGCTCTTCGAAGAGCTGGGAGCGTTTCGCGCATGTCGATGACGGAAACACCATGCCGTGTACCGTAGATACTTGGGAAAGCCATAGGATGACTTAGACTTTTGGAATGGCCTAAATGAGCCGTAGCAGCCATGAGGTGCGAGACAGTTACGGACTGCGCGGTCTTTGCTCTTGCAAGGCTGTGGTGAGGTTGCCATGCATTTTCGCGCGTTTGTGATGACCCGACGCTTTCCAGTTCCTTCACTGTTGGTAAGGACAAGCGAGAGTATCAGCAATATGAGCCTGACGATTCCGTCAGAATAGCGTGAACCTACTCAACAGCATCCTCCGCCTGCGCTCTATGACTTCGGTCATTCCGCTTTTCTCGCCAGACTCTCCAGCTGCGTTCAGCTCTTCTGCTGCTATCGGCTCTTCAGGCGGCCCAGCGGACATCGAATCAAAGCCAGAACTGAGCATATCTTCTTGTATAGCAGTGGTAGTCGGCGCAAGTCGTTGCTGCCCGTCTGCGTTGGCCCTTCTGCCTGAATGTAGGAATGCCCGGTTTTTGCCCTTGAAATTTATGGAGGCATCGCCAGCGAGGCAATTGCAGGCTCCGCTGAGCAGACTGCGTGGGCTGCCGTTTATCAGTGAACGTACTAGCATGCTTGTAGAAGCCATGCTGACAGACGCAGGTGGTGCGGGTGAAAGAGAAGCTTTGTCGTGGATGGGCTGTTGTAGGCCTCAGCCGATGATCGAGGGAGATACATAGGCTGTCCAACATAGAGCAGCGGCTTCTTCTTTCCATCACCATATCCTCATTGGATCTGTGGCTTGCTATGACCATTGTCATCGTTGGTGCTGGTATCATAGGCGTGTGAGCCCCGGCTGGAGTCGAGGTCCTCTCCCAGCTATCCCCACTGACAGGCCTATCTACCTGGAATGGAACAGCTCAACGGCCTATCATCTGCAAGAAAGAGGCTGCAAGGATGATATCCACATTGTCGAAATCTGTCCAGAGCCTTTCAGCGGTGCGAGCGGATATGCAGCTGGCTTCATAGCTGCAAACTGGTACGCGTCGGCTATGCTGCCGCTGGGAGAACTATCCTTTTCTCTGCATAGAAGCATGGCCGATGCAAACAACGGGAGTGTGTTGTGGGGGTATAGTGGCTCTACTGGGATATCTCTAGGCCACGCTCTGGACGATGGGGTCTCTCAAGAAGACGTTGAGGGTGGCGAAGACTGGTTGCTGCAGGGAACAAGTCGAGCTCAAGTCGCACAGCGGAACGAGCAGCGTAATAAATTTGAAGACGAAAGACCTCCTTGGCTACGCGTTGGCAAAGGACAGTCATGCGACATCTTGAGTGGAGCCGAGTCTACCGGCCAGGTGTAGGTTGGTCGATGTCTACATAAGCCCCCAAGTATATGACTGAAAAGCGTGTGATGCCCAGAGATCCGCTACGTATGTGTCAGTTCATGCTGAAAGAGGTCGAAAGGAAGGGTGGCCGCATCCATAGTACTTGTGCTCCTGAAGAAATTGTTAGAGATGCTCAGGGCAATTTGTCAGCTCTCAAGATGAGCAACGGCGGGACGATACCTTGCACGAAGCTTGTTCTCACCAGCGGACCATGGACGCCGAAAGTTTTCGAGAAGCTCTTCCCTCATTCGTCGAAAGCACAGAAAAGAATAAATGGAATTGGCAAATTGGCTGGTCATTCCATCATTGTGAGATCACCTCACTGGAAGACGGCTGTAAAGGAAGGTCGCTTCGCGGAAGGTTGTCATGCTGTGTTTGCGACCACGTTCTCAAGTAGTGCCTCTATGACGGGATCTCGGTCATTTGCACCGGTGAGTATCCTTGCTTTCCAGGCAGGTCAGGCCGATGTAGTGACTGGTTTCTTGAGCAGGAGATCTTTTCTCGTCTACCCGACGAGATCTACATTGCAGGATTGAATTCTTCAACATCATCGTTGCCAGCACGTGCGGATGAGACTAGTATCGATGATGCCGATATTGATGCGCTGAAAGAAGCGGCTAGAAGGATGATCCGCCTTACGAAAGATGAAACAGCTGAATTGGAGATTGTTAGGAAAGGGCATTGCTTTAGACCGACAACAAGCTCTGGACGTCCTGTATGATCCGATTTTCCATCGCGTTCACTTAGAAGAAAGCTGATTGAGTCACACGCCGACCCCTGCTCGAATCAGTTTATTTCTGAGACTCCAGCCAAATGGCTGGCGGATGATTGCACTTTCGCTGGTGATGGTGGTGTCTGGGTATCAGCAGGCCACGGTGAGATCTTGAGATTTCTTCGAGTATGAATCCTTGGAATTGAACCTGAGGTCTGGAACCTCTTCCTACAGGGCCTTGGGGCATTTCACTGTCCCAAGGAACCGGAAGAGTTCTCGCTGAATTAGTATTACGTATCAAACCGAGTATCAATATATCTCCCTTTTCTCTGTAGCATTTCTTGTACCGCGCTGGGCAATTGCAACCCGATTAATGTGACAACAACAATTCGCACTGCGTCACCTCGACAATAAACATTTCCGCTTGCTGGACGCTCAGCTACCGCTCAAGGTAGCTCGTTGAACCGGCTCCTGGCACGAGACCAAAGCTCACATCGTCGTTGCCTAGCGGCGTGTCTGTAGCATTGCCGCCATTGTCGAGTTGCTCCGTGTTGCTGGATAGGGGATCGTCGGCCGAATGCGCCATTGCCCGCTCATACTGTAGCACCCTCACGTCAGCTGTCTCTGTCTTGCTTCGAATGATACATAAAGTCTGCAAGAGGTACCTTCTTCCAGAGCACCGATGCTGCGTTGAAGTCGCTGCCGACAGTCACATTTGCCTCTATCTTTCTGTTCAGGGTGTTCAGACCTTTAACAACGCAGGAGCAGTTCAGCCCTTGAACACGGGGCAACCAAACGTAATGATACCAAACTGACTTGAGATAGCCTTGGCCAAGTTCTCAGATACATCTGATATAAGCTTCTCGCGCTCAATCTGTTTCGATAAAACGCGTATCGCGGTCGAGGTGATCGAGGGAAACATTGCAGAAAAGAGACACCCAGAGTGCAGAATCGCTCAGTAGATGCCTTGACATGCTTCGGACGATGAGTATTCACCTCGAAGAAGCTCGGTTCCTGCGCCTCGTTGCTCATGCTGTTGCACGGAGTTGGACGGAGAGACAAGTGGCAGAGAACAGCTATCCTGCTTCTTCAACCGGACCAGTGGTGGCAATTACCGCATCTGTACTTCGCTGGTTTTTTGACTTTCGTGAGTTAGAATGATGATACAAGCTTTATGAGGTGGTAGCTACAAGGATCCCGGACATTCGTGTAATGTGAAATGAATCTAGGGTGGTGTACACACTTTCGGTCTGTTCGCACGGCGCACAAAATGTTTCGCTCGCTTGCGAAGTCCGACTGTCTGAAAGACGGAGCTGGCACTGCTGCTTGATGTAGAAAGTCGTTCCAGAGATCTCCCATTTTCTATGAGCTCCAAATCTTCGGGTGTCGAGGTTGTAGCTTCTGGCGCCGGCGCATCTGTGGTCGACATCGCTCTCCGACTCTTGAACCACTCTCTTAGATTATAGACCACACCCAGCCACATTATGCCAATCCACAGAACGAGCTCGACTGCATATATAGCAGATCCTTCCACGTCTATGGGTCTGACAATCACTGAAAAAGAACAAGGGTCAGCCAGGGTCAAAGTCATGTAACGACTGCACTTGCCGACCGAGAGCAAGCTCGTCAGATCGCCAGCGGCGTCAAGGCCGACAAAGATGAAGCTGATGCCCCTGACGGATCTGTGAGTGTAAATGTCCCAGTAGTGTCTAAGGACGCCCAAACCTAGCCCGACGGCTGATAAAATAGCCATGACGAGTAAATAGGCGCGGGGAGCGGAATCATTTGGCCTTGCAAGGAGGAAGGGAAGAGTACCAGCTAGCTCTAAAGCAGCTCCGAAGGCGCCTAGTACAGCCACCACGAGAACGGTCTTTAGTAGTGACCACTTGTGACCATAGTAGTAGACTTGTCCCCATGTCACGAGCGACAAGAAAGTCAATATCTGCGGCTGTACCTGAAGCGCTATAGACTTGTGCGATAAGATGTTATAGATGCCAAGTGGAATACCAGCGCTGATTAAGGTCTAGTTAGCGGCATGAAGACTTTCTTAACCACCCATAGGTTTATACGCTCACCCTGCCCATAAAAGCATCATCGAAGGCTGCAGACCCTCTGTGTGTGAGGGTCTCGAGTAGTTCACCCATATCTGAGGCAGGAGCTGGATGGACCAGAAGACTAGAAGAGCATACATTCCGTCAGAAGATGTGTAGAATGACGGGGTACGGTAGACCCACCTGCCCCGAAAGTGCCAAGAACGTCAGAAGCTACCGAGCTCATATCCAACAAAGTTCCAATGTCGTCTACCAGGATGAGGAGAACATAAGGAGGAGTCTTCGCGGTAGAATATCGAGGAGAGCCGAAGCAGAGTTGTGGCGAGAAGTTACGAGTTGACCGGATCACCCGCAAAGTTGCTTTCGAAATGGGATCCTAATCAAGTAGAGCAGCGCGTCACTTTTCATCCATAGAGGTGATACTTGCTGAGTTGGACATAGCCAGGTCTATTCCTTTGGACAACGAAGAGCTGCACAACCTCGATCACGTCCAGCATGGCAGCAGCTAACGACAGCATCAATTCTTCGACATGGACTATATTGGCCCAGATCTCGATAGATTTCAGTGAGATCTCATTGCCCCCATTCACCTCTGGTGCTGCAGCCTCGTGCTACGTCGAGCTTGTCTACGTGCCGGGTGACGGCCAACTCGCCCGCGCTCAGCAGGTCGTGCAGCTGTTCAAGACAACCTCGAAGTATGTCGAAAAAGACCTATGATTATGATTCCTTCGAAGACGACGACGATGATTTGGAGGACTTCAAGAACTTGAAGCTCAAACCCAATGTGGGTCATCAAATATACAAAATAGACGAGAACAACTGTATGGCTTGGCTTGTTTCGTGTCCTACAAGACGCCACTGTTCCTTCTGCCTACCAGAGCTGACCGTCCTTCCAATACTTCACGCTACAATGCGATATACAGATTCACATTTCAAACCCCCTCAGCGACTCTACACCTATGATTATATCACTGGTCCCTGGATGAAGCAGCTGGTTTTTGCTGGTATCGGCGACAGGCGTGCCAAATCGTTCCTTTCGGAAGAGTCTCTGGTGAATGGAAGCCAGCACGGCGGTGTCGCGACTCGCTGGAGTCAAGTTCAGGAGTTCTGGGAAGGTGTTATTGAAGCTACCGGTACACGGCAGCTGTTCTTCAGCGGAGACTCCATTGACGAGCTCTGCAACATGCTGGCTGAGCAAGTGGACCAGG
The DNA here is from genome assembly GCA_022835595.1 of Cystobasidium ongulense. Classification (NCBI taxonomy): domain Eukaryota; kingdom Fungi; phylum Basidiomycota; class Cystobasidiomycetes; order Cystobasidiales; family Cystobasidiaceae; genus Cystobasidium; species Cystobasidium ongulense. The sequence continues at coordinate 422,013 of BQUP01000004.1, forward strand.
TGCCCAAAGCCAATACCAAACCGAGTAAGTGCTCAACACTTCAAGTATTGAGGAGGCAGAGACTGAGCTGAGGTTTTGTTACATAGACAAGGACATGTCCTTCAGTGCAAGCAGGATTCTGGAGCCCGGATCCCTCAAGGCATTCCGCCCGGTCGATGTGGAAGACCTTCGCTCAAATCTGCACTCGATGAAAAGCAACCTATTTTCACTCATTCTTACACAAAGTAGGAAAGCATATGCGGAGTTGTACGTCCGCGGTGGCACTATCTTCACAATCAAAACGCAGCGGTACGAACTGGACCCTCAGATTGTCACGGAAATAGGATGGTCCTACACTTCCCCGAGCAGCACTCGAAACACAGACTCTGGTGACGATGATGTAGTCAAGCATAGAGGTAAGCCAAAAGCCATAACATCAGTCCACGTGGTTGTATCTAAGCTCAAAATCGATGTCGCAGTCGTTCATGAGAACCGAATGTACCGGAACGGGACTAAGATCCCTGATCAGCAGGATGTAAGTTTTGAAAGAAACTAAGATGCGCCGGATAGGGTTATTTGCGCTGACGCCCGAAAATTCTAGTTCTTCGGGTTTCCTGATCCCGCTACGAAAGAAGGGACAAAGCTCATTCACGAGAGTGCAATCAATGAAGAAATTGGCGGAACAATCGATAGACTCTCATTGGCTGGTCCCGTTCTTCTCGTATTACATGGCGCAGATCTGGAGTTGTCATTTTTGCGAGAGCACCTCTCACCCGGCATCGACAAGTGGAAGGCAGAAATGTCGGGAGACCTATATATCAAAGATAAAGAGCTGCGGTATCCCATTGTTGTTCAGGACACGCAACGCCTGTATGCTGCGTTCAAGGCAGAGCCAGAACACGCATCGACCATCCTGCATACGGCCTGCGTAAACGAAGGTATTCCTTGTCACAAGATACTCAATGCTGGTAGGTTTACGTCAGCTTATGATGAAAGGCTGTTATTATGGTTAAATTCGTTCGTTATAGGTAATGCTTCCTACTACCTTTTACATCTTTTCCACCTCATCATGACAAGCCCAACGGGATACCAGCTCTGAAAAGTCTGAAGAAGACCGCTGTTCAACACGTCACACCAATTATGACTGAGCCAACGGTCACACGCAGTACTAGTTAGTATGCGAGATGTCTGCAATTTTGTAGCATAGTACCCTTCATTTAATACCCTTTGCGTTTTGTTCATTCTCACTTCGCTTCAGTCACACGTCAGTCGGAGGCACCACGTGGTCGCTTGCCCTTTTTCGGTTCTTGTGAAACCTTCAAGTTGCGGTGTCTGTTGGAATACTCCCGCCCATAGCTAACCGCTGGAGACTTCGTGCAACAATATCATAAATCATGTCCCGTGGCGATGTCAAGTCCGAGACTTAGTGACAGGGACTTTCCTTGTTACAGAGCCAAGGTAGAGGAGTGAAGATGCGTTGTATTTCACGTGCCATTGTCAACATGCGAGGTCCTATAGCTTTTATACACTTTTATGAACAAGATTACTTAACATCAGGTGAAACGTGACTACTACTCCCAAGCGAGGGCCCGACAAAGATCTGTCTGGGACCTTTAACCATTACCTAATTAAGCCATCCTTATATCCGAAGTCCTCACGATAAGATTGCAAGGGAAGATATACGTTCTTGGTGAACGCATTCCCTCAAGACTAAAAGACAATGATTGCAATTTTGTTGATGCTCTCTGATCTTGCAGACATTTACAATAGGTAAACGTAGTAAGGATTCTTCTTGTCTGTTTGATCTTCTAGACCGGCTTCACCGTGCACTTCGGAGTCATCCGCCTCAACGAACTTGCGGTCCATCGAGTGGTCGGTGATCTTGGCAGGTAGGCCGAGTGCTACACGCTGTGCCTCCTTCTTTCTGTTGAGGTACATGATGTTGAAGATCTGGAGGACATAGACACCGCCGCAGATGACGAAGATGGTCATGATACCCTTCATGGCTGGGTTGTAATTTGGCGCATCCTTAGAGTTGAAGAGATATGGAGCGACGATGTTTCCGACAGCAGATGCGGCGTTGAAAGCTGTGTAATATGTTGTCTTCTTGGACTGTCCAGCAACGCACCCGCCCATCCAAGCGAGAATGAGAGCTGAAAACGGAGGAATCAGAACAATGAAATTGCCACCAACAGATAATCGTGGTCAAGCTTACGATTCATGGCGAAGAGGAAAGCGCAGAGATAGTAACCAAGTAGGAGTGGTCCTTGATTTGCCTTTGTCTTGGGTAGAGCGTAGAGGAGAGCGACACCAACGACGACAGGGATAGTGAAGGCGAAAAGAATGGCACCCTTGTATGCGAACTTGACGGCCAACCATGAGGCGAGAATGATCATGGCGAATTGCAGGAAGCCGAAAGGCATGTTGAGGAGAACAGCCTGATCAGGTGTGAAGCCTACGAGCGATTGAAGAATGATAGGACCAAAGACATTGGTGGTAGAGGCACCAGCGTTGACGCAGAATGTAGCGATGAGGAAAAGATATAGCTTTGGCTCGGTGAAGGCTTCGACGGACTGCTCGAATCTGAACTTCTGGGAGACGATACCTTGTTGGTTGGCCTTGAGACGCTCGACAGCCTTGAGTCTGTCTTCGGGTGACAAAAATTTGGCCTCGCCTGGGCTGTCAGCGACAAGGAACCAAGCGAGAATACCAACGATGATAGTGAGGAGGCCGAAGAAGAGATAGATGATCTGATAGACGTGGAGTTTGCTGTTGGGAATACGGGCAAGTCCATAGCAGACAGCCGAGCAGAAGATTGTAGCTAGACCATTTGTACCGTACCAGCAGGCGACGCGGAGAGGCTGCTCTGTTCGGCGGTAGAAGGAGATGGTGATGACGGAGAAGAGTGGGATTGCAGCGGCCTCGAACCATCCCAGAAGGAAACGGCACGCAGCTAGTCCGGCGAAGTTGGTCGAGCCAGCCATACCGCAGAGTGAAACGGCCCAGCAGATAACAATGGCGGACATGAAGACGTGATAGCGCATCTTGACGATGAGGAAGGCAGCAAGAGGCTGAGCAGCGAGCTGAGCATAGTATCCGATAGCGCCGATTGTGCTGTACTGGTTGCCAACAAGTCCTGCATCCCTCTTCAAACCGTAAACGGCGGAGAGACCGATAATGGTTTTATCCTGATTGATGCGAGTCAGCTATTTGGAAGACATCTCTGCCTGGGAAGCGGGTGAAACCTACAGCGATCTGAAGGAAGTAAATGACCATCAAGAAGGGAAGGACGTAGAGATCTGTTTTCCGGCGAATGCGGTCGTTCTGGGGAGGTCACGGGGCATCAGCATGGGTATGTTTGATTTGGTGAGCAGTGGGGCAGAAAGCATATGCATGCTGACGCGCTTGCCACTTTTTGGCTCACATCTTCAGCTGTGCAAACAACACCCGAAGAGGCTCCATGTTGGACGGATCCCTTTTCGACAGATGGGTCATCAATATGGCTATCGGTATTCTGCAGCTTGTCTGCGCCCAAGTCGGCGACGTTGCTGGCCATTTTTGGTCCCTGCGAAGAAGGTCTTGCTTGGTTCTGGAGAAGTCTTGAGAAAAAGGCTGTCGTTGACAAGGATGAGTGTGGATGAAAGAAAGAAGGAAAGCTGGGGAAGAAGAAGAAGATGGGCCTCCTCGTCAGGAGGCCATATGTACTGGGGGCGTTCTTTCCTGCGTCGCCGGCTAGTTGCGGCGAGCGAAAAGCCAGCGGCTAGAGGAGCGCCGCAAAGCTAGATCGGATCGAGCTCTAAGCTGGGGCGGAGGTGCCCCCGAAAAGGCCTTCAAGGTGAGGAGAAGGTCCGATCGCGTGCGTCTCGGTAATCCAACTTTCCGGAGGTGAGAAATCCAATTCGACGGCCAGCGAAAAGCGGAAAGCAAACCTTTTCTTGGCAGGAGGAGCGGTGCACTAAAGTTGTTTCAGGGCGTTAAGAATGAGTGTGGGCTTCTCCTTCCGCTGATAAGCGGTTCCTACAGGACCGAGGAAAAACGGTTATGCAAGTCACCCTAAGACAAGCAATTGACTTTACGAAACAGATATCGTAGATGTATTCACTGGAAAAGGTACTTACCGTAATTCGTACCCAACTCTTCACCGTACACAACGTTTGTAGCTTACCGGTGCTGCCGGTGACCTCCACTTACCGGGCCTTGTTAGATGAAGCTAGAACAAAACTCTACAAGTACAGACGGTTCTCGAAGGCTCACTAAAACTCTTCAAGCTGCAGCGCTGCGGACTTTGGGTACGTTCAAGGGGCGGCTTGCAGACCCGCGAGAACGAAGGGTGAATGATGTATCGTAGTTTAATCGCCCGACACGCCTCCGTATGACTTATAGTCATCGGTAAGCGATGTACAACACCGGTATGAATATATCATAGGCGTAGCGGTTAGTACAGCCAGGTATCCGTGACCCACATCCGCATCAATGGAACTTGCAGCCTTTTGTTCCCTAATTGAAGATTCCGGTAAACCAGTGGCGGTAAGCCAGGAAGAGGTCAGATGGCACAGGCGGCCATGGTACCAACAAGGTGCAGATCATTTTCCACCAGAATCGCGCCTGGAGTTCCAAGTTTCGTTTGCCGGGTGGCATGTTGTTCATAACTTCATAAGTATTTCAGAAAGGTGCTTGCGGAGATTGATATGCAGACAAAGTCACCCGGGTATTGCATTAGTGTCAGCCTGTAGTCCTGCTTGAGACTGTGCAGTTGACGCAGAAGAGCTCCCGCCGGAAAAGCGCATGCAGGTCCTTGAGCTTCATATAGATGCTTGCGTCGAGTCCAACGTCGCCACAACCCAGCTTATGTCGTTGTCAACGCAGCTTGAACTGGACCCGATGCAGAACAGCAGACGCAGCAGGTCGATGTAGTGCTGGCTACTATGACTTCAAACCCTAGCTCTGGAGCGCCGTCAGCGTACACCTGCGGGCGCTGTCGTCAGCCTCTGACCGTCCGCATCACAGCAGGCGCAGCAGGCGCACTTGCTGCCCAGCTAGCAAGCCAGAGCATCGGCGAATCACAATATGACCTGCTGGCTTCTCAGATAGTAACACACGCACCCAATGGAGAGAAGGGCGCTGATCTAGGCGTTGAAGCTATCTTGCAAAGCCATGCCAGTCCATTGATTCCGCGCAAGATTGTTGGCGGTGGAAGTGGCATCAAGCCTGCAAGTGCACTGCAGCGACACTTCGACACCCTCAGCTCGCAGTCAGAAGCAGATCATCCTCTATGTACCGAGTGCTCAAAAGCATGGTTTGCGCACATGTCCGAAGTCGTGGAAGAGCAGAAGCAGACGCGCGAGTTGCTTCTTGAATACGAACAGGATGTCAAAGCTCGCAAGGCTCAACTGGATGAACGTAATGAATGGCTGCAAAAGGACACCGCTCGTATGGAGAAGGAGGAAGAGCTGCTTAAAACCCATCTGCTGCAGATGGAAAAGCAGAAGACCGACCTGGATGACGAGCTTCGTCAACTAGACGAGGAGGAGAAAGCTCTTGAAGCAGAGGAGACAGAGTACGCTACGGTCAACTCGTGCTATTACCCTAATCTTCATTGTTCCTGACTTGACATCTACACTATTTCACAGGTTCTGGCAAGCTCACTCGAGCTATCTTGCCGAGTATCATACTCAAGTCGAAGCTTCTCGTTCTTTGTTACTCTCGTATACATCGGCCCTGAATACATTGGAGAAGCTTCAGAAGACGAACGTATATGCAGATGCATTCAATATCGGACACGATGGTGGTCTCGCCACGATCAATGGTCTGCGCTTTGGACGTCTTCCGGCAGTCCAAGTTGAGTGGGGCGAAATTAATGCTGCTTGGGGATATACACTCCTGCTTCTCAAGACTATAGCGAGAAAGCTGTCATATGAGATATCAGGGTACCGTCTTATTCCGATGGGCAGCTTCAGCAAGATTGAAAAGATTTCAGCCTCAGGAGAGAGGCCATCCGTACTAGAATTGTAGGCTTCCTTCCTCCCTTTCTAGCCATCAGTCTCGCTAATTCATGACTTGTTATCGTTTTATTAGGTACGGATCCGGCGACTGGGCTCTTGGTAGACTGCTTCAGAACAGACGCTTTGACAGCGCGATGGTAGCCTTCCTAGAGTGTCTTAGGCAGGTTATCGAATTTGCCGAGGATAGAGCCCACGAGGAGGGTTTTGATCTTCGTATACCACATCAGTACGCTACCATTGTGTACGGTCATCAAGGGCAAATCAGCTGACTTTATAACAGAGTTCACAAGGACAAGATTGGCGAAGTCAGCATTCGACTTGGCAACAGCGACGAGACGTGGACAAGAGCCTTGCGCCATGTCTTGTTGGATCTCAAAATACTTCTGGCAGATGCAGTGCGATGAAACGTGACGGCGGTAATGGCGCAAAGCGATATAGACTGCTGTTGTTGTATGATTAGATTGTTGCATACCTGCAAATCTACCCGGCCTTGGACGTAAACATCCCCAATTTAGCTACCAGATTACAAACTGCCCAGAGCATCCTTGTATGACTTCTTGGCCTGTTCAATGGCCTCCTGGACCTTCGAAACTTCTGAGCCCACACCTGAGCAAGCCTCGTCTTTACCGCCACCTCTGCCACCGACCACCTTCGAAACGTCTGCCATCCATTGTTTGCACGAGAATGTTTTGCTGACGTCGGTCTTGGGCAGTTGATTGACATGAACAACCTTGCCTTCATCCTTGTCTGTGCTGAACAGGTACGCAGCTCGTTGGTATGTTTTCGCAATATGCTGTGTTGCAGCTTGCAAAGCCTTTTGTGGGGCGCCCTCAATCTCAAGAACGCACACACGCGCATTCGGGTTCTCTGTGAAGTATGCAGTGACTACATCCACGGCTTTCTTGCTGCTTGCTTTCTCTTGAGCTTTGGCATCTTCATTGATCTCACGTGTGACTTTTTCGTGTGCCTCTCTCAGTTTGATCTTCTGGACTTGAGAGATTTCCTTGCTGTTCAGTGACTATAACAGCAGACATTCAGAATGATTTTAGTGAACAAGGTATTGTCGTGTACGTACAGTCAGATAACCCTTGGCCGCCTTCTCCTTCTCCTTTCCTCTCAGCGTCTTGATGTGTTCTAGCTCTTCGGCAGCCTCTTTGGCGATATCATTCGCATCTCTCGCCTTTGTGCCTGTCAAGGCAGTGACTCGACGGATGCCCTTCGCGATGCCAAGCTCTTCAATTACAACAAAGTGCTTGATGTCACCAGTGCGCGCAACGTGTCTGGTGGGAACTATCAGCCTAAGCCTTTGGACATGCACGCAAATAGACTTACGTTCCACCGCAAAACTCAACGCTTGTGCCTCGCCATTTAGGATTCTCAATATCGCTTGAAATCTCGTCAACGGGGAATTCTAAAGCAACGACACGAACAGGGTCTGGATACGCTTCGCCGAAAACAGCGCGTAGGCCGGGAATGAGATGTGCATCTTTCAATGACATGTCTTTCGCGAACACCTCGACGTTCTTCTGAATCCATTGGTCGCAAATCGCCTCAATCTTCTCTAGCTCTGGAACAGTTACGGGTCCTTTATGCGAAAAATCGAATCGTAGTTTTGTTTCAGCAACTAAGGATCCCTTCTGATCGATGTGGTCGCCTAGAACCTCTCTCAAACCGAAGTTGAGAATGTGCGTAGCAGTGTGATTGCTTCGGATGGGACCACGGCGGAGCTACGAGAAATGTCAGTTTCGGCTAGTTATACCTATAGTTTAAAAACCTCTGTACTCACCTCTTCGTATGAACAGGTGACTTCGTCGTTTAGGTTGAGTTGTCCTTCCTTTAGCGAGCCGATGTGTAAAACATAGCCATTGAAGACCTGCACATCTTCAACCTCGAACTCTGCCTTGCCGTCAATGCTGATAAGTCCGCTATCGCCTTCTTGACCACCAGATTCTGCGTAGAAGCAGGTTTTGTCCAAAATGATACCGAAAGGCTTTCCAGGCGTGATGCTTTCAGTAGAGTCAAGGAATGTGCGCGAATGATAGATAGCTTTGATAGAGGCGGTGATATTTTCGCGCCCGTACTTGGCGACATCGTCTGTCTTCGGAACGTCGGCATTCTTCTCGAGGGCACCGATATCGTGCACGTCCAGACGAACAATTTCACCATCCGCCTTCTTGGCTACACCTTTGCTTGCCTCCTTGCTCGCTTCCTGAGCACTCTTGAACTCTTCCTGGTTGATCTTCAGACCGGCTTCCTCTGCCATAATTTCTGTCAAATCGACGGGGAAACCAAAGGTGTCGTACAACTTCCAGACATCCTTGCCGTTCAGTGTATCTCTAGACTCCTTTCGTGCAGCGTTCGCGTACTCTTCGAATAGCTTTTCTCCACGGTCCAATGTACGTGAGAACGATTCCTCCTCCTCATCCAGGAGTAGCTTAATTTCATCAACGTTCTTGGTGATCTCAGGGAAGAAAGCTCCCTGTTGCGTTACAGTCTCTCGTCAGCACGTATCACACTGGCTTGACCTGCTAAGGTTGACCTACCATCTGATCCACAAGGGTTGGCATCAGGCTTGAGAAGAAGCTTCCAATAGGCACACCGAACTTTTTACGAACGTATCGAGATCCTCGACGAAGAATGCGGCGTAAGACGTATCCTCTGCCGACGTTGCTTGGGACACCGCCATCCGCTAGTGCAAAGACGAGTGTTCTCACATGATCCGCGACAACCCTGTAGGCAGTATCGATACCATCTGCATCCTCTGCACCGAGCTTGCCAGCGTACTCTCTAGCTCCTGTTAATTCCTGAATTTTCTTAAATAGCGGTTCGAAGACATCGGTATCGTAGTTGGATGACTTGTCTTGTAAGACTGAAACTAGACGTTCGAATCCCATTCCGGTATCAATGTGTTTGTTTGGCAACTCCTTCAAGCTTCCATCACTTTCGCGGTTGAACTGCATAAAGACAAGATTCCAGACTTCGAGTACATTGGGGTCGTCCTGGTTGACAAGACTGGCGGCATTGCGTCCTCCAATTCGGTCGTAATGGATCTCAGAGCAAGGTCCGCAAGGTCCAGTCGCTCCCATCTCTGTGAATCCACATGGTCAGAGAATGCAAAAGCTGGCTAACACGTAAACCGAACCTACCCCAAAAGTTGTCTTTGGCGTTTCCTGGGAGAATGTGATCTTCGGGAACACCAATATCAAGCCATAATTGCTTCGCCTCCGTGTCTGGTTGCAGGCCCTGCTTTGCGTCACCTTCGAAGTACGTCACGTAAAGACGGTCTGGTGAGAGGCCGTAGACTTTTGTGAGGAGGGTCCACGCTGTATCTATAGCCTCTTTCTATAGACGCCCAGTATATCAGTCTGGATTCGACAGTAATGCAAACGTTGTGCAACTGACCTTGAAGTAGTCGCCAAAAGACCAATTGCCCAACATCTCGAAGCTATTGTACTGTTCAGTGTGTTATCGTATCGGGTACGAGCCTTCTCCTTTACTTACAAAGTATGATGGTAAGTATCCTTTCCAACATCGTCAAGATCTGTGCAAAAGCGAACTTAGCATTGAAGCCGTCTGAAAACGAAAACGCCACCTACCATTGTGCTTTCCTCCAGCTCGGATACATTTCTGCGAATTGGCAGCTCTCTTGAGCTTTCCAAAATCTGTATTCGTGTCGGCTGTACCGAGGAAGAGGGGTTTGTACTGGATTGTATGCGAGAACACGCGAAAGAAGAAGTTTGATGTTTGGGTCAGCGAAAGTCTCGAGTCATGCAGGAGTGTGATAGCGATGGCATGAAAGCAGCAGACACTCGGGCATGCCAGCTTTACTCACCTGGACCATACCAGAGTTCACAAAGAGCAGTGTTGGGTCCTCGTAGGGCACAACCTTCGCACTAGGCACGAAGGTGTGTCCATGCTCTTTCGTGAAGTAGTCGATAAAAGTCTTGCGGACGGTGACGGCGTCCCATTTCGTCGCGGTAGACATGGTTCTCGAGCTTCTGTAAGCTGTGCGTATGCCCAAGCGCAGGAGAATGGTGCTTGATATGGTCTGGTGAGCTGAAGTCCGGCTTCAAAGTGATATCGATCACCTTTTTGGTAGAAGCGAAAGAAGGCGAACCACGACTCCATGCAACTTGGCTCTACAATCAAGAAAGAGAATGCAACAACGTGTCAGGAAATACACGCTTCAGTACCTTCATAACCAGACGTAAAGCTATATACAACAACACCGATATGCACATTTGGCTAAGGGATCCATTGGATCTACGAATGTGCTCAAAGAGCAAGGAAACAATGCTCAGGGGAAAACGATAACTCCACCAAGGCAGTTCATGACCTAGTTTATAGGAAGCTTTGCCAATTCTACCACCTCAACGTACCGCATCCATACCTCCTGCAGACTCGCAACTTGCCGAGCGTTGGACGGCCAATCATGGCCGAACTTGATCTCTACAGACATGGTCGACAGTCATCATTAGTCTGGTCTGAGAAGAATGTAATGTCCAAACTCACTCTTGAGCTTTCTTCTCTGCTCCGCCAATGTTGGCATCAAGCCTAGGGCGGATCTCCTGTAAGCGATTTTGTGTTAGAAAAGGAATTGTGCATTCAGTCTAGCTAGGACTTTTAAGCTCACCAGACAATGGGATCATACCCCGAAGCATCCTTCTTGTTGAATTGAAGTATTTCCAGCTTGCCGAATGGTCTGAAAAGGGTGGATGGTTGATAAACAGGCAGACTTCCCGGCTCCATAGACAAGTGGGTCAAGTTGACGCAGTGTGCTAGTGCTCTGTCAAAGACACTCGATGGAGCACGTCCTCCCGGACTCCATGCATCTCCTCTTCCGTGCCAGCCCGCGTGTCCAGTACCGTTCCTAACGTCAGGCTCTATTATCTGATTGCCAATTAAGGTTAAGCTCAGTAGACTCTGTCCATGTTCCATAAGGATCTGGCACAAGTCACGAAGCTGAAGGGATCCAACTGTGCATAAAGATAAATGAGTCAAGTGATGAGATGCACCTTCCAGCACATGATAAAGTCGTCCGACGAGCCGGACTTTCTCCAAAGACAGGTTCTTCAAAGGACACATTGCTGAAAGTGTGTCACCAGAATTTTCCATTCGATGCGTGAGCGGGTCGTCGACTCGCAAAACTAGCCTTGCCAGTCGAAGCTCTTGAAGACTAGGCCAGTCTCCAAAGAGAGATCGCGGGCCGTGTGTTCCGAACTGGAACAGGACGAGATAGTTTTACTAATCAGCCCATCTACCTCAGTCGGGCAGCCCTTCGCCTACCTCTAACTCTTTCTAGGCGTGCGTAACATCAGGTTAGTAGGCAACTTGTATATAGGCGTACATCTGGCACTCACGCCGTGCCAAGCGTAGGCGCCAGGGTCCATAGTAACTTTTTCTATCCGGGGAGCGATATTGCTAAGTATCACTTTCGTCGCACCGAACGTAGCCATCTATAGGGCAAACTGTCTTAACCAGTTCTAGAGTTTCCTAATTTAAGCGATAGGAGAGAGACTTACATTCAAAAATTGCAAATTGTTCGCTTCGGAGCAAAGCGTGAGAAGCAGAATGAATTGAATTGGTGAAGGTAGTGCTTCTCTCAATGCGTCTTGCTTGGAGACAGATGGATCTGGAGGTTGAAAGCTGAATTTCATGCTCTTCACTACTTCAGATAGAGATCTGTTTATTTATGAGAACTGATTGTCAGATTCGATACAGACTTATGCCATAAAGATATCCTACCTTCGGTTTGTTAGTAGATCTATAAGATTGTCGCACCGTGACTTGGTCGATACATCCAAATCAGACACTGATGTAGCCTTGCTCTGATCAGTAATAAGCTATGAAGGATGAGGATACATGGCAACCTACAATCCACAAACATTAAAGTTCGACATGGTAGGACCCAAGCCTTTCCGATCAGACAGAAAGCTTGTAAATTGTTCTTATCAAACTCATCCTGTTGCAGTACGCGTGCAATGATTCTAGAATTCGCCATAGGATGTAAAGTAGGATCTGCAGGACATGGTCGACTTTCTAATTTTTTCTTCAATCGTTTTACTTCACGCTTATTGAAAAGTATTTCAGCGGCTTCTTTATCTGCATTTTCTTTTGCTTTTTTATCTGCTTCGGCTGAATCCCATGCTGCTACTGCTGCTATATACTCGGCTTGACGTTTTACCTCTAATTCCTCGCAGACCTGTTGTAATGAAACCAAGTAGTCAATTACACACGTTTCCGAAGATAAGGCTTGTAAGCTGGCGCCACCATGATAGGAATCGTATTACTTTTGTTATGGTCACTTGCATGTCCCCGAGCTTTTTCATAGCTTCAGCCAAGTGCGGCTATAAGTGAGAGTATCAGTGAAGAAGCCGTTGGGATAAATCAGTATACTTTGCGATTTCCGTTTCGACACGCCAGCCCAACGTGAAATGCTAGCACCAGCATATGAGGCGCCGACAATGGCTCTTGAACAGTACACTGCTAGTGGTGGAAGACTAAACAGCTTACCAAGGGCGACTCGACCGCCTTTGGCGGCTCTGGTCTCTTCTTTTTCTCATCTTCAGCCGCCATGATGGAACCCAATCGAGGGTATTAGCTTTGGTGAGTTCCAGTACAGAGTGCTGAAGAGAACGAATGAGAGCAGAGGGATGGGAGCGTATGGGTAGGCAAGAGGCAGAAGTACAAGTACAGCTGAAGGCCTGTCGTGTCGCTTCTGTGGTAGCGAGTATGTTCGACAGGCAGACGCTGCTTTTTGATTGAACTTGGACATTGTTTGGCCAGACACGAGCATAGAGGACGACGCGTAGCTGGAAGATCAAGCTCTTTGGGTCCGGGCAATCAGTATGTTCTAGTGAGACTTCCTTGATACCTCAGTCATGGTGATGCATGTCGACTATGAGTACGAAGCAGACGAGTACCGTGCGACCTTCGAATTCAAGAGGCGCGACTTTATGCGGGACACTCGCTCTGCAATGCCACAAGCAATAAGCTGGTCTGCATCAGAGTACGCATGAAGCTCTGCAGTGGTATTGTTTCATTCCCTCCGCGTCTTAACAGAACGAGGAGCATCATGTCGTGTAGCGCTCGGTCTGAGTTGTAAATCAGCTGAATTTCTTGCCCACCTCCAAATCGCTTTCGTTTGTTGAAAGTGGACCGGATTGCTCCGACTGTCTCAGCTCAGCTCCTGTCAACTTGCTGATAAGAAGACAAACACCTGAACCTAAAAGATCGCTGGCCGAACTTGGCCATCAGCGCTGATGAGCAGAGATTTCCACCTCTTCATCTTGGGAAAGATGGTCTTGTGATTTACTTTCTGATCACGTGAGCGGCGCTTTCCAGACGGGAAAGACGGCTTCCAAGCCAAAGCACAGCCAAGTTGCGCCTGCAGACACGCATCACACGGTCAACAGCTCATGTAAATCACATTTCAGGCAGGCCTCTGCCCGTCCACTCTCTTCTCTTATCAGGAATTTCCGCCACCGCATGATGCAGCGAGGTCAGGTGACTGGATCACGCCTCGAGGACGAGCATTGCGAGAATTGTTTAGGCGGGCGTGTGCAGCTCTGATTCGAGGTGGATATGCACGGTGTGACTGGTATTCAGCGTGACCATCTCTACAAGCTTGCATGGTCGCAAGTCAGCTGGACATGCTCGTCCATCCATTCCGGGCTGCAGTGATGGGAAAGAACTGAAAACCAAAGCAGACCTCTTGCCTTTCTTTCTTTCTTTCGCAACCCATCCCTTCTTGCTCAGCCCGCACATTCTGATTCCATACCACCCTACTACTCAATCCTATCATCATCATCATGGTCACCAACGGCACCAACGGCAGCAGCAGGGCGATGTAAGTCGGCATCATCAATAATATAGTGCTGCACGTGTCCGCTAATTCGCGATGATTGTTCACAGTCAGCCATTTTCAACCTACTCCAGGATACAGGAGCTCACAGGCAAAGGCAGCAATGAAACCGCAGTCGTAGACGGTCACTCGCTCTCCATCGCCGACGTCGTCGCAGTCGCTCGTCACAATGTCCCAGCTCAAGCATCCACCTCCAAGGCTGTTCGTGATCGCGTCGACGCTTCGGTGGCGTTCCTGGAAAGGTGAGGGCGGCATATATGGCATCTACAGTGCACACTACTGACACATTTCGATGCTCTCTGCAGCAAGAAGCACATGTCCATTTATGGTGTAACCACCGGTGAGTAGACCCCACAATACCCTTTGTACCATTGAACCCCGACTGACAGCGGTCTAATCATACAGGATTCGGAGGTAGTGCAGATACAATAAGTTTGATTCGATTCTAAACCATCATTACCCAAGCTCATAATCTATGCACAGGACTGGCGACTGGATGGCTCTTCAGGTCTCGCTTCTCGAACATCAGGTTAGTCGAAGAAGCTGGAAAGCTAGACCTAGATGTGATTCTGACTATGCCGATTCAGTTATGCGGATTCCTCCCAACTTCCGCCAGCTATGAGCAAATGTAAGCGTACTCTTCCCCAATTTCCCCCGTTCGAATTAGCCTAGCTGACTCTGTTTCCTCTAGGCTCATTCACGCCATGCCAATTCCAATCGTTCGAGGTGCCATTCTCATTCGTGTCAATTCGCTCGTTCGTGGTCATTCAGGTGTCCGATGGAAGGTACTCCAAGCACTCTTAAACTTCCTAAACAATGGACTTGTCCCTTGTGTTCCCCTTCGTGGATCTATTTCCGCTTCTGGAGATTTATCACCTGTAAGTTATTTCATCTGCCCATTAAGTTTCCTGTAGAGAACGCCACTGACTTAATATGTGAATTCGATATCCAGCTTTCATACGTTGCTGGAGCAATCTGCGGACACCCGGATATTAAAGTCTTTGAAACTTCAACCAAATCAATCCTTCTGGCTGAAGATGCTATCGCCAAATATAACTTGGAGAAGATCGTACTAGGACCAAAGGAAGGTCTTGGACTGGTCAATGGAACCGCTTTCTCTGCTTCTGCTGGAGCAATGGCTCTTTATGACGCTGAGAATCTAGCGGCTTTGACTCAGACTACAACTGCTATGACTGTTGAGGCTAGTAAGTTCCCTCCTTCCTTTTCTGAGTCTAGCACTCGCAACTTGATGCTGACGAACTGGATTTCCATAGTGGTCGGGCATGTCGGATCTTTCGACAAATTCATTCATGATGTCACTAGACCACACCCAGGCCAGATTGAGGCGGCAAGAAACGTTAGAAACTTGCTAGCTGGTAGTAAATTGGCTGTTCACAGCGAGGATGAAGTCGCTTTGCAAGAAGACGCTGGTGTCTTACGCCAAGACCGATATGCCCTTCGAACATCAGGTTAGTCGAAGCTACATGCCGACCTTGCCGCTATGCTCTCATGCTGATGTGTGGTGGTAATTGTCCCAAAAAAGCTCAATGGATTGGACCCAATCTTGAAACTCTTGAACTTGCAAGACGTCAAATCGAAATTGAACTCAATTCCACAACTGATAACCCACTTCTTGATGTCGAAAACTCGCGTATCGCCCATGGTGGTAATTTCCAAGCTGTAAGCACGATTTTCAGATCTCGGTCTGCTTGTGTAATTTGAGAGCTGTTTGCTGAATCCTGTTGCGATGATCAGACTGCCGTCACTCAAGCTATGGATGCTACGCGCTTAGTCCTTGAGCATTTAGGAAGACTCTCTTTTGCTCAAATCACCGAACTTATCAAGTAGGCCAAAATCTACCGCCTGTTCGAGAGTCATTTCTGACTGATGATAACCTTTGCACAGCTGCGAAATGAATCGTGGTCTACCATCGTGCCTGGCTGGAGATGAGGTTAGTTTCTTCCCGGGAACATATAATAAGTGATAAAGTAGATTTACTGACTCTGCTCGAACCCCTATAGCCTTCTACAAACTACCACACCAAGGGTCTCGATATCCACAGTGCCGCATACACAAGCGAGCTCGGCTACCTTGCCAACCCAGTCTCTACGCATGTTCAGTCGACAGAGATGCACAATCAGAGTGTGAACAGTTTGGCTCTCATTTCTGCCAGAAAGACACTTGAAGCTTGTGATGTTCTGTCTCTAGTGAGTTAGCGCCATCTACTTCGACAAGCCATCAATTGATTAACCAGTATCGCATTTTCAGCTCCTTTCTACTCACCTCTACTGCGCTACTCAAGCTATTGATCTCCGTATTATGGATCTCTCCTTCCAAGCCGAACTCCGAACTTTGATGGACCGCTTGAACAAGCAGCACTTTGGCAGTCTCCTCTCTGGCGATGTCCTCTCTAAATTGAACAGGACTACTTTCACCGCCATCATCAAGCGCCTTGAAGAAACTCCATCTTGGGATTCTGGAGCTCGCTTGGCCGATGCTGCCCGTCACATTGTTGGTCTTGTCGTCGAACATCTCGTTTCCAGCAAGGACGGCGTTAGTGCTCTTCAAAGCATCTCTGAATGGCAGAAGGAACTTACAGAGTCTAGTACCGAGTTGTATCGACGACTTCGATATGAAGCTACTTCTGGCAAGGACAATGTCGCTAAGGCGAAAGAATGCATGGGTCAAACTTTTGCAGTTTACTCTGCTGTGCGAAGCGAGTTTGGCGTCAGTGTTAGAAGAGGTGATGTTGCCGAGGGTAGACACCTTAAAAGCATTGGAAGTAGCGTCTCTGCTATTGTCGATGGTGTTAGGGATGGTCGAGTGCTGAGAGCTGTCGGACAAGCTCTCCATGTCCTCGAAGCGAAGGAATCTTTGGTCATTGCTAGTCCAACAGCAAAGGACAAGAAGAAGGATGGCCTCTTGTTCTATTAGACGATCTGTCGTGCTTTCTTCTCAGTTTAGGTCTTCTGTTCCATATAGTCCTTATAGAATTGTTTGCTGTTTTGATATTCCTCTCACAATCTGCATGTTGAATAGAACCACTCTATCGTATACTACTAGAAATGCATGCAATCATGCCCTTCATTTGCTCGTGCCTCGTGCCTCCCAGCGATACGGCACGGCCTTGAATTATTTCTTCCGAAAAGCCAATCGAAAGTTTTCCTGCCTGCGACTTTGTCCGCCAATTCGAGCGGGCCTGCTTTTCTTTCCGACGCATACACCAGCACAAGCTCAAACAACACACCGCGCGAAGAGCAGCTTCAAAGGCTGCAGTTGGCTTACAGCAGCGACCTTCAGTTGCATCTGACATCGAATGTGAGTGGGTCTGCGTGCGTCCGCGCCCATGCGGTTGCCCAGTCGGTCCGGCGGAAATTCTGACTCCTGCTTCTGCAATGCTCTTATCGCAAACGGCCAACAACAAACAGGCTCAACTACTGCCAACACACTCGAGAGGACTACCTTTCAGACCACCTCTGGCACCAGGCTGCCTGATTGCGAGCAACTCCCCTAGTTGAATACTTGCTTGTCAAACTCTTTACATTCGCCCGTCGAACGAAATCTTCTTCGACGAGAAACCCCTCCCACTCTATACCCTCCCGCAATCATGGCTGCATACCTGACAAAAGCCTCTACGGCTAGGGTGCTGTCCTCTTCAGCTGCACGCACATTCACTGCTGCGTCTAGCATGCGAAGCTACTCTACAAAGCTCGCCCGCTCTACCTCCGTCGTCAACTCGATCAACTCTGCTCGAGCAGGTAAAGTTGCTTACCGCTCACTATCAAGCTCTGCTAGACGACATGAAGAGAAGCTCGTCTCTGGTACTCTGCAATCACCTTCTGAGCTAGCCCGGAAATTATCGGAAGCCGCTCTCCCTCTGATTCCTCGACCAGACGTCAAGAAAGTCTTAGTCGTTGGTTCAGGCGGTCTTAGTATTGGTCAAGCTGGTGAATTCGATTATTCAGGTGAGAAAGCATTATCTTCTTTACCCTCCTTTCAATCCGTTCCTATTTCCTTCCATTTCCCCCTTCTTGTTGTGATGAACAAAACTGTTTGAACACATCGCTGCGTTCTTTCTAAGAGCGAAAGCTCAATGATGTCTTTTGTCTTCGGACACGGATAATTTGCGACTGAAAACATCATACTACCTCCATACTACACTCCCCTTCTGCACATGTTCCCGCTAGTTCTGACACTTCCTTACCCAATTGAATAGGCTCGCAAGCTATCAAAGCTCTTCGAGAGTCGAATATCGAAACCATCCTCATCAACCCAAATGTGAGTTTCAGGCAGTACTTCCAGTGTAGTATGCATCGCTTATTATCGTTCCATCCTCCAGATCGCTACCATTCAAACTTCACATCACTTGGCTTCCGAAGTTTACTTCCTTCCAATCACAGCCGACTACGTAGCCTACGTTCTCGAGCGTGAACGCCCTGACGGTATTTTGCTCACTTTTGGAGGTCAATCTGCCCTCAATGTTGGTGTCCAACTTGACAAGATGGGTATCTTGGATCGATTAAACGTTCAAGTTTTGGGTACTCCTATTCATACCCTTGAGGTTTCTGAGGATCGTGATCTTTTCGTCAAGGCTCTAAATGGTGAGCAAGCATCCCTTTAGATAGCAGGAGGGCTTAAAGGGATTTAGACACTGATCATCCATTTCATCGATTGCAGAAATTGACATCCCCGCCGCCCAGTCGACTGCCGTTTCGAGCGTCAACGATGCACTCGAAGCAGCAGCTACAATCGGATACCCTGTCATTGCACGATCCGCTTTCTCACTAGGCGGTCTCGGATCTGGATTCGCCAACAACCCTGATGAGATGCGTGATTTGGCTGCAAAATCTTTGTCATTGTCTCCTCAAATCTTGATTGAGAAGTCTCTCAAGGGATGGAAGGAGTGCGAGTATGAAGTCGTTCGTGATGCTGCTGATAGTGAGTTTTGTCTTCAAGAAAGGACTATAGAGGACACAAAGCTGATAAGACCTTTGTTACCTAGACGTCATTATCTGCTGCAACATGGAGAACTTCGACCCTCTTGGCACACACACCGGTGACTCTATCGTCGTCGCACCGTCTCAAACACTCACCGATGACGAATATCACATGCTCCGAACCGCGGCTATCAAGATTGTCAGACATGTCGGTGTCGTTGGTGAATGCAATGTCCAATATGCGCTCAACCCACACTCTCGAGAGTACATGGTTATCGAAATGAATGCTCGTCTCTCACGATCGTCTGCTCTCGCTTCGAAAGCTACCGGCTACCCTCTCGCTTATACCGCTGCCAAGATCGCACTCGGTTATACTCTTCCTGAATTACCAAACGCTGTCACCAAAACTACCACTGCTTGCTTCGAACCCTCTCTCGATTACATCGTTACGAAAATCCCTAAATGGGATTTGGCTAAATTCCAATATGTCAATCGGGAAGTCGGCTCATCTATGAAGTCAGTCGGAGAAGTAATGGCTATTGGACGAACATTTGAAGAATCGCTACAGAAGGCTGTCAGACAGATCGATCCTAGATTCTCTGGCTTCGACGCTTACGTCCAACCTCAAGATTTAGATCATGCTCTATCTGTCCCCACCGATACTCGTCTCTTTGCAGTCGCTTATGCAATGCTTGTCAAGGATTATTCAGTTGAGAAGATTTACGAATTGACCAAGATTGATAGATGGTTCTTATACAAATTGGAGAATATCGTTGAAGTGAACAGGCAGCTGAAGAATATTGGTGGATTAGAAAAGCTAGACGCTGAAATGATGAAGAAGAGCAAGAGGATGGGTTTCTCTGATTCTCAAATCGCTACTCTTATTGGATCATCTGAAGTCGCTGTTCGTATCGCACGTAAAGAAATGGGAATCACTCCTTTCGTCAAACGTATTGATACACTCGCTGCTGAATACCCTGCCGATACAAACTACCTCTACACTACCTACAATGCCTCGGAACACGATGTCACATTCGACGAACATGGAACTATGGTCCTTGGAAGTGGTGTTTACAGAATTGGAAGCTCGGTCGAATTCGATTGGTGTGCTGTTACATGCGCTCGAAAGATTAGAGCTGAAGGTCAGAAAACAATCATGGTCAATTATAATCCTGAAACTGTTTCTACCGATTTCGATGAAGCCGATAGATTATACTTTGAAGAACTAGGTTGGGAACGTGTTATGGATATTTATGAACTTGAAGGATCGACTGGTGTTGTCGTATCTGTCGGTGGTCAATTACCTCAGAACATTGCACTACGACTCAAACAATCTGGTGTTAATGTTCTTGGTACAGATCCTGAACAAATCGATTCTGCCGAAGATAGACATAAATTCTCTGCTATTTTGGATCAACATCAAATCGATCAACCTGAATGGGTAGAAGCTACTACTATCGAAGCAGCTAAAGAATTCGCTCAAAAAGTTGGATACCCTGTTCTCATTCGACCTTCTTATGTTCTCTCTGGTGCAGCTATGAATGTCTCTTGGGATGAATCGAATCTACTCTACTCATTAAGCGCAGCTGCAGAAGTTTCATCGGAATACCCTGCTGTTATTACCAAGTTCATCGATGATGCTCAAGAGATTGATGTGGATGCTGTTGCTCACAAGGGCAAACTTCTCATCCATGCCGTCTCAGAGCACGTAGAGAATGCAGGTGTTCATTCTGGTGATGCTACATTGGTACTCCCTCCATTCTCACTCGTTGAAGATGATATGGCAAGGTTGAAGGAGATTGCAGAAAAAGTTGCATACGCATTCAAGATCTCAGGTCCTTTCAATATGCAAATCATTCGAAAAGCTTCTTCCGATCCTTCTCAAGCTCCTGTCCTCAAGGTTATCGAGTGCAATTTACGTGCATCTAGATCTTTCCCATTCGTTTCAAAGATCTTAGGTACAAATTTTATTGATGTTGCAACTGCTGCCATCTTGGACGTCAATGTGCCCGAACCAGTCGACCTCATGCAACAGAAGAGGGATTATGTCGCTATCAAAGTACCACAGTTCTCATGGACTCGATTGGCTGGAGCTGATCCATTCTTGGGCGTTGAAATGGCCTCGACTGGAGAAGTCGCTGCTTTCGGTTCCGATATTCATGAAGCTTACTGGGCATCTTTACTATCTACGACTGGATTCAAGATCCCACAAGCCAATTCTGGAGTCTTGATCGGAGGAGATGTCAACAAACCTGAGTTCTACGACATTGCAAAAGGACTATCTAATCTAGGATTCAAAATCTACTGCACTAGTAATGAAGTAGAACAAGCTATAAGTGATATGGGGCCTTATGTTATCAAAGCGAAAAAGATCTTCTTCCCTACAAAGGATAAGAGAAAATTACATCAAGTCTTTGAAGAAAATGATATCCAAATGGTCATCAATCTATCCAAATCCAGGGGTAGAGATACTCTAGATGAGGATTATGTTGCACGACGAAATGCTGTTGATTTCGGTTTACCTCTGATTAACAACGCTAAATTGGGTAAACTGTTCGTGGAGGCTCTAGCTAAGAAGATGCCCCTTGGTGGGTTGGAGAGATATTCACCTGAGAGAAAGATGCCTTCTGAGGTTAAGCCTTGGTCTGAGTGGGTAGGAGGTCATCCTTAGTTTGGTCTCCTGTTGCACTATATCAGATCTAGTTAGGTAACGAGCGAGAAGCAAGTCGAAAAACCTCGAGTGTATTCCTACCTTTTATGCAGTTAGCAACGAGTCGAGTTTAGTAATGATGCAAATAATAGAAAGCGAAAAGAATGAGCATGATTGCTACAGCTGACGCGTGCCCATCCATCACTTGTCGCATGCGACTTTTGTTCCTTGATTTACCATCCCGCTGGCTAATTTGAGGTCCGCACGGCCGAAGAAGCCGGTGAGATTAAGCACTGGCGTTGAGATGGGAAGCTTTTGAGGTGGTATGGCATGGAGCGATGTGTTGGGCTTCCACACCTATGCGCACCTGTCTGTGTAGCATGCTATGCGCAGTCCATACTTGGCCGGGTCAACCATTGTACCGGCTGGCAATAAGTAGAGTAGAGTACCTCTACAGAAGGACCGGCGGCCGGGCTGAACATCAACAACGGAACGACGAGGACGGCAGACATGTAGCTTTGACCATCATTGCTCTGTCTTCTATCCCCATATCCACCATACACCTGCCTGCCGAAGCTTGCATTTGTTTTTGCGGCGTGGCGGCAGCGATTCCGTCGGATCTGACCGACCTCGAGGCTTTCACCTCTGCTTCGACTGGAAGCAACTGCAGGAAGACCCAAAGACTGGAGTAGACATACACAGCCCCAAGGCAGGCAAGAGGGTGTGCAGGACAGTACTGCTGCGACTTCTTTGCTTGCTAAAGCTCGAGCGATTCGCATAGCAGCGGAGCGCACGTCGATAATTCAACCCACGCAAGCAAGTCTGGTCAAGCGAGACATGGAGTTCTCAACAAGCGACTATGTGCTGCTCGCACTCGTGGGAGTCGGTGCGATCTACTACCTCTTCAAAGACTCGCTCTTTGGATCTGGCGATTCATCAAAGTATGGCAAAGTAAACGGCAATGGCTCCACTTATGGCGCTGGATCTGGCAAAGTCGGACCTGCAGGCGCAGACGGCGCAGGCACTGGAACTGGCTCAAGCTCAGTTGCAGCTGCTGGCAGGGATCTTGCTAAAGCTATGGAGTTGGCCGTGAGTTTCTTCTTCCACCCTCTTTCCCTCCGCTTGTTGTCCCGTCGTTTATCAGCGGAGCTTACAATCTTGTAACCCGCCCCCATTTGCAATTCTCAGAACAAACGCGTGTGCTGCATCTACGGATCGCAAACTGGTACAGCCGAAGATTACGCTTTAAGAATAGCAAAGGAAATCAAACAAAAGTTCGGCGTATCTTCCCTCGTCGTCGATCCTGAAGAGTGAGTCGTCTCGTTGCTGTCCGGTGGGAAGACGTGGCAATCATGCCAACTGACAAGTGCTTCTTCCGCAGCTATGACTTTGACACATTGGACAAGATCCCCAAGGACAAGGTCGTCATCTTTGTTGTGAGTTTAGCTAGGGCTTATTGACAAATGCACGCCCTTCCGGATCACCCGCCTGATATGCCCGATCTTTCTTCCTTCTTGCCTGAAATCATTAGATGGCCACGTACGGTGAAGGTGAGCAACATCTTGCTTGGCATTCGGAAACATATCAACAGTTGCTGATCAATGATCTGTCGGTCTTGTCGTACTTGCTCAGGTGAACCCACCGATAACGCCGTCGCGCTCATGGACTTTATCAAAGAACCTAGCTTGGAATCTGGTGCTTCTACTTTGGACAACCTGAACTACGTCGTCTTTGGCTTAGGAAACAGGTGTGTCAATCTCGCATCATAATACTATTCTTCATACGCTAAATCTCATTTGTCCCTTCTTCTGTACAGAACATACGAACACTTTGTGAGCAGATACATTCATGTTACAGGATCACAGTAGCTTGTCTTCGTTCTAACGTATTCCTCCCATGATGCAGAACGCCGTCGCTCGCATTGTTGACGAGAAGCTCTCCGGCATGGGTGCCACGCGCATCGGTGAACGAGGTGAAGGCGACGACGACAAGTCAATGGAAGAAGACTACCTCGCCTGGAAGGACGGCATGATCACCTCTTTACAACACGAGCTGAACTTCGAAGAAGGTGCCGGTGGCGATGTTGCCGATTTCAAGATCACAGAAGTAGGAACGGCCGATGTCAATGATAACAAAGTCTATCTCGGCGAACTGTCACAAAGAGCTCTATCCGGCTCAAGAGGTATCTTCGATGCTAAAAACCCTTACCCTGCACCCCTTATCTCAAGTAGGGAACTCTTCCTAGCTGGAGATCGAAACTGTGTCTTTGCAGAATTCGGTATTAAAGATACTGGTATTAGATATCAAACTGGTGATCATGTTGGTGTCTGGCCTATGAACCCTGATACAGAAGTCGAAAGAATGTTACGCGTTCTAGGGCTTGAAGATAAGAGAAATACTGTTATTGAAGTTACTTCTTTAGATCCTGCTCTTGCCAAAGTACCCTTCCCTACTCCTACTACCATTGAAGCTATCCTCAGACATTACCTCGATATCAACGCTGTCGCTAGCAGACAGGCTTGTGCTGCTCTCTCTAGATGGGCCCCTGAAGGCTCGTCTGCGCGAGAGAAATTGGAGAAATGGGGCTCAGACAAGGATACATACCACACGGAAGTCGCTGACGCATGCTTGAAGATCTCAGAGGTGCTACTCGTTGCAAATGGCGAAGACCCGAAGGCCGATCCTTTAGACCCTGCTTCCAAGATCACAGCTTGGGACATTCCGTTCGATAGAATCATCTCCATCGTCCCGCGTCTACAGCCACGCTACTATTCGATTTCTTCATCTCCTAAGCTATACCCTGAGTCCATTCACGTTACTGCTGTCGTCTTGAAGTATCAACCAGGTGAAGGAGGCAATCAACAAGTTGCAAAAGATGGCAAATACGTCTTTGGTACAGCTACAAATTATTTATTAAACGTTAAAATGCACCAGCACAAGGAAACTGCTAGAATTGAAATGCAAGGGCAAACCACTCACCATGAAGATACCAGGGATCATGGTTCTCCTAATTACAAACTTGAGGGTCCTCGTAATAAATTCAAATCTGAAGATGGTGGCTACTGCGTTCCTATTCATGTTAGAAGATCTGGTTTCCGTCTACCTACCTCTCCTAAAATTCCCGTCGTTATGATTGGTCCTGGAACTGTAAGCTTTGGTATATTCTTGCATTCAATGGTTCATGACTGAACATCCGTGTCTCTCTCTCACAGGGTGTCGCTCCTTTCCGCGGTTTCATCCAAGAACGAGTCGCTCTAGCCCGCAAGGCAATTGAGAAAGATGGCCCAGACGCACTCAAGGATTGGGGTACCATCTCCCTTTTCTATGGTTGCAGACACCCAGAAGTGGACTACCTCTATCAGGAAGAGTTCGCAGCATATGAAAAAGAGCTCCAGGGTAAATTCAAAATCTTCGTTGCATTCTCTCGTGTTCAAGGTCAAAAGAAGGTTTATGTTCAACAACTTATAAGCGAGCAGAGAGAGCTCATCAAGCAAACTCTTGTCGAAAAGAAGGGATCAGCTTATATCTGTGGTGATGCTAAGAATATGGCTAGAGAAGTTGAAGAACTTCTTAAAGAGATCTTGGGCGAAGCAAAGGGTGGCACTAAGCAGAAGGAAGGCGAGGCAGAGTATAAAATGCTCAAAGAACGAAACCGCCTTTTACTCGATGTCTGGAGTTAGTGGTCTCGTGTCTCGATTGTCGCGTAAATGTTCGCTGGCTAGCATCGTCGTTCGTATTGATGTGATGTTCAATATCGCAATTGATTTTACACGTTTATCTACTTGACTGCAGGGTGCAACGGTTGCTGAGGCTGTGTGCCACTTTATTCGGCTACTGATCGCTTTTGCAACAATGGTATACTGGTAGCTTATGTACCTATGCCATGCTTGCACTGAAGGCTAACGGTCTACTCGAAAAACCCTACTTCCCGCCACGACGAAACCCACTTTGCGACGAGATCGCGAGTAATTGGAGGACAGCTTCCGATACTGGGCGCGATCTTCGAGGTTTCCGTAACTTCAAATTTGATTTGAGGATTTAGTTTCTCTGCTGCGAAACGCTTGCGGAAGAAGTCGAGAAGCTTATATGAAGGATTGGTAGCTGGATCTGCTGGGGAGGCTTCTAATCTCTTCAACCATTCTCGTCGCTCTACAAGTTCGAATCCAGTTACCCCAGCTTGTTCGAAATAATCATATATTTCGTCGAAACTCGTTGTATTTGTTGGGTTCACGATGTGATAGAGCCGGCTCGTTGGGCCTAGGTCGCCCGCCGAGACAATCTCGACTATACCTGCCGCCGAGATGTCGACAGGTAGATAGGACGGGTACTGTCCGGAACCGCATTAGAACCATCTAAACCGGAAATCTGTGATGAATTCGCAAGACATACATCGTCTAGAATAGGTAGAGCTTTGACGACTTGGGCTGTCCTGAACATCAGCGGAATGGCTTCCGTAGTGTTCCAGACACCGCTAAAGTGATGGACATCAGCTCGATTACCTCCCAGGCATGTGGTTCGACTCACTGTACTGTGTCACCTGCCATTTGACCAATCCTCAAGACACCACAATGGAGTCCGCGCGTTTCGCTAGCTATGTGGCAAATCTTCTCTGTGATCCATTTACTCCTTCCATAGCCTGTAGAGACAGCATACGATGGATCATCTGTGATCACTTCTTTGGCACTCCGGGTCCACTTTCCCTGCCTCGTGCTGACTGATGAGGAAAAGTAGAAGCTGGCAGGCCGCTTGTGCGGTGATCGTAAGCAGAGGTTGATCAAGTTGTGGGCAGCTAATTCTCGAAATCAGTCGAGCGCTATAGCACGAGGCAAATGATATCCATTCACCTCTGATATTGTCCGCTTCAAAACTCTCCACAGACAGATTGAAGTTGACAGACCAAGCATTCTACAAGAACGAATAATGTTCAGTTTCGCTGCAGCCTGCCATTTTTGGAACGCAACTTACAGCGATGACAGCTGTTGCGGTACCTCGTATTTCGCCGTAGCGTTCTGGTGTAAGACCTAGATCCGGTCTGTCAATATTTGAAGCTAGTGCTACAATCTTCTTCGCCTGCGTATCGCCCAGAGACGTGATATGTCGCTGCTTGATCGAGCTTGCAACCCGCTCAGCTGCGTTGTTGTCGTCCTCCGCGCGAACTAGAGCATATACCCTGGCGACTGACGGAAGACTTGCGAGCCGCGCCAGTAAGTGTGCACCTAGAGCACCTGTCGCTCCGGTTAGCACAATAGTTTGCTGTTCTGGTATGGTAGCATTATTGCCAGAGTTGTGATATTCGAGAGTCTCGGTATACTTTTTGACTAGAGACCACATGGCCGTATACGTCTGTTTGTCTTGCGCCTCCTGCGATTGGACAGCCTGTCCCATGCGAAGTGCGAGGAGATGGGCAGCCAATCTGAGTATGACAGTCAGCAGGGGACGGCAATATGGGAGAGTCGAGTGAGAACATACTTATTGATGGACGGATGTTCATAGACTACATTTTGCGAGAGTTCATTACCTCCAGTATCGATGGATCGCACAAGCAACAGTCGGATTCTTGATGACTGCAGGGAATCGATACCATAGTTGAAAAGGTCCGTATCGGGGTTGATGTTTGCAGCTTTGTCCATGCCGACTGTCTGCTCGAGGAGACCGTGAATATGCTGTTGCAGGCCTTCCTTATCGAGAGAAAGCTTCTGTGTGCTGCCGGAGGAATTGTATGTCTCGTAGATATTGTCAATGATGTCCTTGAATTGGGCATAACAGGCCGGACGCAGGATAGATCCTTTCGTAGCTAATGGCACTTCGGTTCCCAGAGGAAGAATGTGTACCAGTTCAGGCTGTATTTGTGAATGTGAGGGAGCGGACTTGTTTGCAAAGTCTATGGCTGGCTGTACGAGCTCCCTGAAAGCTGCAAGTGTCATCTTCCTGCACGCCTCGCTTGGAAGGATGAGGCATCCAATCTGCGGGCGACCATCGCCGAAGACGATAGCTATATACAAACACAAATGCATCAGTCAATCCAGAATTTGGAGAGCTAAAACGTACGTCGTACCTTCGGCAATAAATTCGCTATACCCGCGAATATCAAGCTCCATTGGGACGGGATTCGTTTTCTCACCGAGTGTCTAGTCAATACAGTCAGCTGTCATACGATCTTTCGCAGTGTATCAGAAGTCAATTACCTGAGTCAGTGTATCATCCGCGCGACCGCAATACTTCCATTGGTCTGGATGCTCGGGATTCTGCAAGAACAAGTCTTTGGTGGCGAATCCATCTGGTCGGTTGGTAATAGCTAAAGAGCCAAAGCCGTTCTTGACGACGCATTCGTACACACTGCAATAGTTGTGAGCAGAGGCTCCCCATGATATAGGCGAGGAGTTTACTGACCCAGGACCGCGCTCCTCCATGGCAACGAATGACTCTGCAGAACTGGTTACGCGAAGCCAATTCCACCCTGTATCTTCTCGGAAATGTCGCATGGATGTCATGCATGTTCCAGTTTCCGTCGTTCTAAGCATCGTACAATTAGCTGTGCTCCGCTTCGACTTGACAGCTTGAACTTGACGGTCAACTCACCCATATTGCGAGATGAGCCTGACATTAGCAGCCGTCAACCGGTCCCCGACCTCATCCGGCAGTGCACTGCCAGCGAACGAAACGACATCAAACTCCGCCAATGACGCAGTGGCTTCTTCGCTTTCGCTCAATAGCTTGAGTATGTAAGCAACAGCGAACAATTGCTTGATAGGTTCCGGCGATGCAGCCCGACATGTGTTCAGAAATCGTGTGATATTCGCAGCTGTAGTTGGAAGATGGGGTGGATAGACGAAGAGCGGCTTGGCTGCTGCAATGCATCGCAGACTTGCATGATGACCGAAGCCATGGAACCTGTGTACGAGGTGTTTAGATCTCAGACCAAAAAGCCTGAACTATCACCTACAAAGGCAGTACTGTGGCGGCAGCGAGACCAAAAGTAGAGGCGCCATTTGCGAGGACAGATCTGTGGGTGCCCGGCAGGGGCTTGGGAAATCCAGTCTGCAACAGTATTTCAGCTTTGAAGACAGGCTACTAGGAAATGGAAGACCACCTACTGAACCGGAAGAGTGTAATGTGATACACGTCCTCAGTGTTTCTTGGTCATATCGTAATCGAAGAGGGTATGGTTGAACTTTGGTTGATGCAATACCGTCAGGCCCGAAGAGGGGAAAAACCTGCTCTGGGAGTAACTTGATCTGGTATCCTTGGGTGGCAAGGATTTCAACAGCTTCAGATGCTGTGTCAAATAGCTTGTCCCCGGCTATGATGATATGGGTGTCTGTAGCTTTAAGCAACCCTGCTACTGCACTTGCTGGATTATTCGGAGATATAAGCAAAGCCGCTTGACCCAATCTATGCATAGCGAATTCGGTCATGGTAAGATTCAGCGAGCTTCGGAAGAATAAGCCGACTGTTTCGTTTGTCTTTCCAGGTGCAGGAGGTTCTTCGGACGCGTCGTCTGCGAGTCGCAATCCATGGTAGTGCCATGCAAGCCGTTCGGTAGCCTTCTTCACTTCAACATAGGTCAAGATTTGAAGCTCATCAGAGTCTACTTCTTGTGTGAAGATAGCTGAGGGTGGGAGGCGTTAGTATGGTTGTTGGCATATATGTGCTATTGTCCTACCTGGTTGATTTCCCCTATGCTCGGCGCGATGATCGATAAGATGGGTGAGAGAATGGATTGGACAGTCGGGTGTTTCATCAGTGATGCCTTGCGGCTGGAGGACGGGTTCTGCAGATACCATGATGAATGCTGTGGCTGTAGGGAAGAGAAAGGTGCTGCCTCTAATACTTGACAGTCTGACAGCCGGCCTGAAGCGACGGCTAGCAAGGGTACACGCTAGTAGCCGACCTATTTATATTATTGAAGTCTGGCAACGACCGGCATGTCAGTCAAAGACCGTAAGGTAAGGTGGTCTCCAGGTGAGGACAAATGGATCGCAGTCCTGTGCTTGCCTGTCTCACGGGACTCGCTTATAACTCGAGAAACATGCCCTCGTCGAAATGGATAGCCGCCCTGATCGCACCAGTCTGGACGTATGGCTCCGGTAATGGAACTGCACTGCTGAGACGAGGATTGGAGTCCTCTTGTCGGAGTAAAGCGTTCGTTGATTGAAGAAGACTGCAGTGATACTTGTCGATAATAATCTAGATTCCCTCGCCACAAACACGTGAAGCCTGTATTCAAAGAGTATGTCCAGAGGCGATCTCGCATGCATGCGGCTTGCTCTCAGTCTACCAGGTTATATCATGGTAGCACTCACCACTCGGAGGCTACTTGTCAATGTGCGCAAAGTAGGCACGCACCGGTCTCGTAGCGTTGTCCGACGGTTCGCTACACATGCAGATTCATCAATTCAGGAAGTTGGAGAGCGCTATGCGGTCGTCGTAAGTCACGATGGACAGCTCGAAGGCGAATCCAGAATAGCTGACTACAAACTTCCTTAGGTCATTGGAGGCGGACATGCAGGCTGCGAAGCTGCTGCTGCTTCAGCACGCACGGGAGCAAAGACACTCTTGCTCACCCAAAAAATCGAGACGATTGGAGAGCTCTCGTGTAATCCGAGCTTTGGAGGAATTGGCAAAGGCACGCTCGTGCGAGAGGTAGATGCACTTGATGGCTTATGCGGAAAGCTTGTCGGTGAGGTCCAGATCAACAATCATGGTATATTGCACTTTCCTGGAGCGACCAGGCTGATGATCGATTCTCTGCAGACCAGGCAGGCATTCAATTCCATGTCCTGAACAAGTCGAAAGGCCCAGCGGTACATGTAGGTGATGTGGCTATCATGCTGCAGCTTGCCTCGCTGATACACGTAATATTGTAGGGACCAAGAGCTCAAGTTTCGAGAAGTTTGTACCGACGTGCAATGCAGGAAACCCTTCGAGACTATCCAAACCTTAGCATAAAGGCTGGAAGTGTCTCGGACATGATACTGGGTCCTTCAGAAGAAAGAGCGTCGTCTAGTAAAGAACGGGTCTATGGAGAAATTACCGGCATCCGTACAGGTGAGTTGCCACTTGCTGCGTTGGCAAGATATTTAACCTGATTCTTCTGCCGGTCTATTACAGATGCTGGGGAAGTTATAGGATGTGAGAAGCTCATCATCTCGACCGGTACCTTCTTAGGAGGTGAGGTTCACGTCGGCATGAAGACCACGCCGTTCGGTCGTATCAAGTAAGCGAGCGGAAGTAGGGTTTTGTAGGCAGGACAATGGTGCTGACCTAGCTTACCTACGTTACAATAGCGAGCCTGCCTCTTATGGTCTATCGGCTTCATTAAAAGCAGCTGGCTTCAAGCTTGGGAGGCTCAAAACAGGCACGCCGCCTCGTTTGCTTGGCTCCAGCATAAATTACGACAGGCTGGAAATACAACCTGGAGACATGCCTGCCAAGCCAATGTCATTCATGACTCTTGGAGCAGTAAAGCATCAAGAGACTCAGACAGTCACGTGGAAGACAAAGACAAATTCGAAGACGCATGATGTCGTTCGGGCGAATCTCGACAAGAGCGTGCACATCCGCGAATCAGTCAGGGGACCTCGGTATTGTCCCAGTCTCGAGAGCAAGGTTATCAAGTTCGGACATAAGCAGTCGCATGTCGTATGGCTAGAGCCAGAAGGATATCCAGATGACACCGGCAAGTCTGGATGCAGGACAGGCTTTGACCTGATAGGATAGACCTCAGCTGACCAAATTGAGCAGATCTAATCTATCCTAATGGTCTATCCATGACTGTTCCTGAGGAAGCACAGTTAGAACTCCTAAGGACCATTGAAGGTCTTGAGAATGTCGAGATGGTCAGACCTGGTTACGGAGTCGAGTACGACCACATCGATGCGCGAGAGCTCATGCCAACTCTCGAAACAAAGCGTATTAAAGGTTTATATCTCGCGGGTCAGATCAATGGCACTACGGGATACGAGGAGGCGGCAGCACAAGGAGTTCTGGCTGGCATCAATGCAGCCGCGTCTTCTCTTGGACGAGACCCTCTGATTCTCACAAGAGCGGACAGCTATATTGGAGTTATGGTCGACGACCTGATCACGAAGGGCGCCGATGAGCCTTGTGGGTCGTTCCCCTGATCCGTTCGTGGAACGATGGCTGACAGTGTACTACAGACCGTATGTTCACATCGAGATCTGAGTATCGCATCTCGTTGCGAGCAGACAACGCGGATATGCGCCTGACCGAGAAGGGTCATCAAGCGGGTGCAGTCAGGCCAGAACGCTGGCTACTGTTCCAAGAGCAACGCAAACAAATCGACGAGACGACCGCTCTGCTTGAAGACGCGAAGCTGTCTCCCACCGAGTGGGCTAAATATGGCGTCTTTCTGAATATGGATGGTATTCGCC
Organism: Cystobasidium ongulense; assembly: GCA_022835595.1. Lineage (NCBI taxonomy): Eukaryota > Fungi > Basidiomycota > Cystobasidiomycetes > Cystobasidiales > Cystobasidiaceae > Cystobasidium > Cystobasidium ongulense. Next base: position 453,839 of record BQUP01000004.1, read on the forward strand.
GGAGGTAAGCTGCCCTTTTAATCTGTATATAGGTCGCTTAATATACACAACTCAATCTCAATCTGTGCAATAGTGCCTTCGATCTACTCGCGCTTCCTGGAATGTCGTGTCAAGGCCTTGCAGACGCGGTACCCCAGCTTAAGCATCTAAATCCACGCATTCTCGAAAGAATCGACATTGAGGGTAAGTGACTTCGTAATATGGTGCATGCAAACAAGTCTGATCACTATCATTCTAGGGCGATACACTCATCACGTTCGCCGACAAGCGAACACGGTCGCTTCTTTCCTGAGGGACGAGTCACTCAAGCTTGATCCAGACTTAGACTATTGGTCTATTCCAGCACTTTCTCACGAACTGAAGGAGAGGCTTTCTAAAGCCAGGCCAGTGACTTTCGGAGCAGCCCAAAGACTTGATGGCGCGACACCAGGTGGTCTCTTGGCTTTGTACTCTCATATCAGGTCGCGCGATAGACGAAAGTCATCCAAAGAGCCTCTGATTCCACCTTCTGAAGCTGGCCTAGATGACGCTGGTTTGGCCCCCGGCGTGTAGATGCCTGGACCTTCGTTGGTGACTCTAATTAACCCAGTAAAATAGCAATACCTCTTAATTGTACCTGAGTCAGTAGCAAAGTCATCAGAATGAGTAGCAAAGTCATCAGAATTGTAGCATAGCTTCTGTAGCAAACCAGCAAATCTCGCTATCCGCCAGCCAGCAACTTTTTTCGATCGTTCGTTATTGAATGTGCATTGAGTGTGTCTCTTATCCATCAACCCATCACACGAGTCAGAGCCTCTGGTCAAGTCACGATGGAGCACATACTTAGCAAGGGCAAAGAGCAGGTGACGGCCGCTCTTGAGCAAGCCACCGCTGCTATGAGCGTTGGAGACGACAAGAAGCAGGCCAGCCAGCAGCCAAAGGCAGAGGCGAGTCAAGGTACGGCATATGCAAAGCGCGAGTAGACATGCTATAACTGTTACAAACCTCTGACGCTCTATTCCCTTTTACAACGTACATGCTATAACGTATCCTCCTTGTCCTTCAGCCAACCTTCCCAAATTCTACATTGATGAAGTGTCTGGAGACGACAACGCCAACGATGGCTCAGAACAGCTCCCATACAAGACTGTTCTAGGCGCATACATCGCTCGAGGCAGCGATGTCGACCTCTACATTCGAAAGAAAGAGGATATAACACCTGCCGAGCCTTCAACTCATACACCTATAGGCTCTACAGCATCTCTGAGCCAGAGCCCATGGCACCCAGTGACTGCATCAGCAGTCAAGAAGGCCAAAAAGCTATTGGACCAGCATCAAAAGAAGCAAGCGCGTGCCGCTGAGCTCGCAGAAAAGGAGAAGGAAAAGGCAGGTTCAGAGAACAAGAAGCTTGAGGAATCGAAAAACATTGTTCTGGTAGAACCTGAAACGCCAGCTAAGAAGATCAAGATTAAGCAAGGAAAGCAGACTCGTGATGTTCGCGTGAGGGTATTCGGCTGGGTGCACAGATTGAGACAACAGTCTGGTCTCACTTTTATCGTCCTGCGAGACGGCACTGGCTATCTTCAATGCGTCCTTAGTGGCAAGCTGGTGAGTATGGCCAATTCCTCATGCTATAATCGCTTTACTGAATGTATTACGTACAGGTCCAAACGTTCGACGCTTTGACACTGAAAGAGGAATCTTCCATCGAAATCACCGGTACCATCTCCGCTCTTCCAGAAGGCAAGACTGCACCAGACAACCACGAACTTTCCGCAGACTGGTGGAGGGTGGTAGGTAAAGCACCGGGCGGAGACGATGCCATCAGCAACAAGGTCAACGAAGATGCTGGACCCGAAGTTCTCGCCGACAACAGACATCTCGTCATCCGAGGCGAGACCGCCTCAACAGTCTTGAAGATCCGTGCCAATATGTTGACCGCGTTCCGACGACAGTTCGAAGATATGGGCTTACTCGAGGTTACACCTCCCTGCATGGTCCAGACACAAGTCGAGGGTGGTGCAACACTCTTCTCATTCGACTACTATGGCGAAAAGGCTTATCTCACCCAATCTTCCCAATTGTACCTCGAGACTTGTCTACCAAGTCTTGGAGATGTTTTCTGCATTCAAGAATCTTTCCGAGCTGAAAAATCTAGAACTCGTCGTCATTTGTCGGAATACACACATCTAGAAGGAGAGCTAGGCTTCATTACCTTTGAAGAATTGCTAGAACATATCGAAGAAGTCATCTGCGGTACTTTGGACAAGCTCTTTGAGATGCCCGGAATGGAGCAAGCTATCAAGACACTCAACCCTACCTTCCAGAAGCCAGAGAGACCATTCATGCGTTTAGACTACCGTGCGGCTATTGCTTACCTCAACGAGCACAAGATCTTGAACAGAGATGTCGAGGAGGGCGAAGAACCTCGAATGCACGTAGTTGGCGATGATATTGCTGAAGCTGCCGAGCGGGAGATGACAGATAAGATCAACAAGCCAATCTTCCTCACCAAATTCCCGCGAGAGATCAAGGCGTACGTGTTCCATTGCCGGCTGTAAAGATGCGCACTGCTAATTTCGTTCCCACCCAAAAGATTTTACATGAAGAAGGTTCCCGGTGACGAGGCTTACACGGAGTCTGTTGATCTCCTGATGCCCACAGTCGGCGAGATTGTCGGTGGAAGTATGCGCATAGCCGATTATGAAGAGCTCCTCGCCGCTTATAAGCACGAGGGTATCGATCCTGCACCATACTACTGGTACATGGACCAGCGCAAGTACGGTACATGCGAACACGGAGGTTACGGTCTCGGCGTCGAGCGCCTGCTAGCGTGGTTGTGCCAACGCTACACTGTGCGAGAGTGCTGCCTATACCCTCGTTACACTGGCAAGTGCACACCATAGAGGCCTCATCGAGTTAACAGCATATACCAAGGGTCGAAGCAATGGCGCAGGCAGTAGACTGTCATTGAGTAATGTCTCCGGATGCCTTAGACACTAGAAGCTGCATTTTTGCCCGTTTAAACAGTAATCATACAGAGATTTCGAAATCACGTATCTTTGCAACTGGTAAAATCCTCCACGACTAGATTAATGATTGTCTCTAGGGACTCCTGAACCGACCTGGGCCACCCTCTGGAACTCAACAGCAGGTTGAAGAACCATACCTTCATTAAGCTGTGATACTTGGTCACGGTACATTTTCTGCCAGGGAGTCTGGTGATCTGGATATTTGAAATCGCCCATTTCTTTCCTTCTCTTTGCTAGCTCTTCTGTGCTTAGCTTGACGTCTACTCGACGTGTATTCAAGTCAACTCTAACGATATCTCCATTCTTAAGCAGAGCTAGATTGCTATTCAATGCAGCTTCCGGTGAGCAATGCAGGATCGAAGGTGAAGCTGATGTTCCACTTTGCCTTCCATCAGACAGCGTAGGCAACTCGTTTATGCCAGCTTTGAGAAGCTCAGCGGGAGGTTGAACGTTTGCGACTTCGGCCGCCCCAGGATATCCGATAGGACCGGCTCCTAGCATGACTAGGATTGTTCGATCTGTGATCTTGGTGGGCGTCTCGTCGATTGTATCGTGATACTCTTCTGGTCCATGCCACACTGCAACAGGACCTTCGAAAGCATTGGGGTCCTCTGGATCTGACAGGAAACGTTTTCGGAATGAGGCTGATATGACCGAGGCTATAATCACAAATGTGTGGTCAGCTCAAGTCAAAAGCCGATTTCTGTCGACTAAGGTCTCGCCTGCTTACTCTTCATGATTGCAGAGTCGAAGAGATTCCCGGTAAGATGTAGGAAACCAGCATCGTGCATGACAGGCTTGGCCGCGGTCTTGATCACTCGAGGATCCCAAGTGAGTTTTCCCGTGCAATTATCACCCATTGTTTTTCCGTTGACTGTCTTTGCATCAGGGTGGGGTAGCAGATTAGCTTGGATAAGTTCCGCCATAATAGCTGCGGAGGGACAGAAAGCTTAGTATAATTGCTTGACACAATTTCTCAAAGAAAACAACTCACCAGGTAGACCACCAGCTCTATGATACTCCTCGCAAAGCCACTCTCCCGCAGGCTGAACATTGAGCAACAGCGGGATCTTGTAACCAACTTTCTCCCAATCATCACAATCTAGAGGGACTCCGATATGCTTAGCAATAGCTATCAAATGAACAGGTGCGTTTGTGCTTCCTCCAATAGCTGTATTGGCTACAATGGCATTTTCAAAAGCTTCTCGGGTGAGAATGTCGGATGGTTTGATGTCTTCTCTGACCATATCTACGATACGAAGTCCGGTGTTCTACGAATATTCCAAATCAGGATCTTCAGCAACACGAGACGGCTAGAGAGCGATCTTGGAATGGGTTGCTCACGTATGCACATTGTCCTCGCTCTCGATATGGAGCGGGGATAGCACTACTGCCTGGCAGAGCCATGCCAAGTGCTTCAGCTAGAGCGTTCATAGTGGAAGCAGTACCGAGGGTATTGCAATGTCCTGCATACACCAAAGGGCATTATCAGATTAAGTATGCAACTTCAGGGTAGGGACAGTGAGGAGACTTACCAACAGAAGGAGCAGAAGAAGTAGTGACATCCAAAAACTCCGACAAATCAATCTCCTTAGAAGCTAATTTCTTTCTAGCCTCCCATACTACAGTACCGGAACCGACTAAAGCAGATCTAGAATATCCGTTCAACATTGGCCCTACGTTCATTACTATTGCTGGTATGTTGACTGTTGAAGCTGCCATTAACAATGCAGGTGTTGTTTTATCACATCCTGATAGAAGAACTACTCCATCCAATGGATAGCCGTATAGTACTTCTACGAGTGAGAGATAGGCTAGATTTCGGTCTAGTGATGCTGTTGGTCGTTTACCGGTTTCCTGAAGTGTTTGTAAGAGTCACAGAGAAATAGCATCAGAATTGCTTGACCTGGGACGAGGTGGAGCCAGATATGGAGCTTACCTGAATGGGATGGCAGGGGAACTCCATTGGTGTACCGCCAGCAGCGATGATGCCAGCTCTGACACGCTTGGCGAGGACCAGGTGGTGGCGATTGCATGGGGACAGATCTACAAAAGGGGACCGACAGGCAGAATGGAAGCTCAGTCTATCTTTCCGTTTTCTCTTATGGAGACGAGGTGCATGCTTACCTGAACCAGTCTGAGCAATGCCTAAGTAGCAACAAGGGAGAAGAAAGAAAAAGCGCCGCGAATAAGCGGTGTGTTTCGAGACAACGACCGATGCGGACCGTTTGTATCGGCAAGCCGAAGAGAACGAATAACGCACCGATGATAGGTTTCTTTGGATCGTTGATCTCAGGCATTGTTAAGCCATAATTGAGATATCTCTCTAGATATAGTGCAGTCATGCCTGTAGAAGTTTCCCAAAAGGATTGTCGGGCATTTTAGCAAGCACGACCATTTGAAATACGCCGGAGACGAATGAAAGCATTGCAGAGCCTTACCTGGGTTATGAGCTGAATTTCACATGACAAAGTATCAGGAAATGCTACTCTTTTAGCTGTAGCTGTAGCTATAGTGAGGCCCAAGACAGCTTACGATTATTGAACCATTGTTGACTTCTCAAAGCTTGTAATTTCTGTACTTTTCCAGTTACATTCTGACTGTTTTCCAGTTTCAACTTTTCAAAAGCTTCTTCTGCTACCTTGGCTCTCTCCAATGCTGCTTTCAATCTGTCTTCTATTTCTTCCTGCGATAGTGAGGCGTAGTCTGTGCCATTCGAACCGTTCAGATTGGCCCCGGATCTTGATCCGCATGAGGATGTGCAGTTTGCGCACTTGGACGGTGGGCAGGCCATTCTGTTCGAGACAGAGTGTGTGGTTGCTGGGCAGTAGTACGAGCAGGCGTATGTACGATGTACAGAGGTAAGTAAGTAAGTAAGTAGCAGACCGAGAAGGTGTTGTATGCTGCAGATAGCTGCGGGGAAGGAAAGTTGAATTCGGCAGTCGTCGGTTAGCGGCTTGCCGAGAGGACCGGCAACAATTGCAAGGTAAGTTATCGACTCTCGAAGCTTTCGGTGTGATTAAGCTTAGGCGCAGTCAACCATACAATGAGCATTTCAGGGTCACTCTTGGGCGATGCCATAGAGCGCCGCCATTACAGCTTCGCGGTTAACATTGTGGATGCTGGGTGGGCCTTGCTGGCAGCTGTCTCGGAGTTGCATTGGCGTGCTGCATCTGGTGTGCGAGTGAAAGGAGCTAGGATGGGAAGCTGAGTGGGAGGAGGTCATTGCCTTCTCAGGTAGTATTGATGGCTGTAGTGCAAGTCACTATCTTACTGCCGTGAGCCATGAGCAGGCTGAGAGCAGAGAAAGCACGTGACTCTATTTGCCACTATTCCCTGCGTAAGACTCTCTTTCGACCAAGATTTAGAGTTGGTGTCCAGCTGTCACGCCTGAGACGTGCCATTCAACTCGAGTTTGCCATCCGGTTCCAGCCTGATCCAGCTGCCTAGCGATGGAAGGTGGTGCGCTGACTTTGCTGAGATGCGATCGCCCACCTTGCATTCCTGAAATCATCTGGCTTACAGCTGTCCATGGTAAAGAGCAGGAACATTTACAGACATGTCCTGATCACGCAGTAACTTTGCCTCTCTTGATCCAACACTGCTCGCTGAACGAGTGCCTTGTCCTTCCACCTCCCACGCCGCTAATTCCATTCCAGATTCACGTCCTCTGCCCTCGTTGCAGTCTGTCGAGCCCGTCCTTGTTGACCATCAACCAGCAAGAGACGAGCGAACGGCAAGAGCGTGCTTCAAGCTGTCCACAAGACCACAAAGACTGCAAGGCATCGAACACCCAGCCAGTGATTCTCCCCCATTCAAGCGCAGTCGAAGCTGGACGTATAAATATTTATACAACCGACACTCAATCCGCCAGGGCTCACATCCGCCTGCCACTTGGTTCTCCACATCGACAGACTCTAAGCGCAACATAGAGCGGCAGCAAGTCGTACAGTGCTCCTTCGTGCTCCCCGACTCGCGCCTGCCCATCAAAGCCAGCTCAGCCAAGCTCGCTCGCACTCCGCATCTGTCTGTGCCTTGCGCGTGCGTGCATCCATCCATACACGACAGATCACACGGGACAAGCGATAACAAGCAAGCTTCACGCAGCTCACCTGCACAAAGGTTCCAACTCTTGTAAGTCGTGGTCCAGATTTGCTTGCGGCTTCACCACCATTGCGTATCGCCAAGCACGTCAGGTGTCTCCAAGATCGTCAGCAATTCTCGAAGATTGAACGCTCAGGCGGGGCGACAGCGGGACAGACAGCGCAAAATCAGACCCATGGAAAGGAATCAAAGTTACTGACTTGTTCCTCTGTGTGCAAGCAGTCGCCGATTCCAGCTCCTCCCCACGCAACGCGCAACTGGCAGAAGCTTTTCTCATACTTCTCCAAGCTCAGTCTCCGATACATGTGAGCGACATTCATGCACTGCGCTCAGAGAGAAGCTTGCTTGAAATGTAATCTACTAACGCACTTCCATCACTCTACGCTCGCCCTACAATTGCAGCCCGTCCTTTCACTTTTCTTCCTTGCAAGTTCAAGCGTTGTTTATTTTCGCCACAAGAACAACAGGAGGAACACGAACGAGTGATCCACTTTCAATACCTACACTTTTGAGCTTCTAATACGCAAAAGTGAGTTCACAATAGCCTTTGCGTAGAAAGGCAAGGGATCGGGAGGTTATGTCTTGCCTTGGTAACCTCAAATGGAATCATGTCAATGTCGCGTCACCCTCTGTTTGGACTTGAACTGACACTTTGGTTCAACACCTCTCACCCTTCGTTTCTCAATTATAGGTTTGCCTCTGCACCGTAGAGAACTGCTCTTGTCGCTTCCTTTCGCCCTGACATCTCCACTTGGTGTGCATACGATTTATCCTTCAAGGTTTGCTCTGCTCCTCGTAGAACGCAACTATACGCTTCCAAGTCAGGCACGATTCACAATCTCAGCGTTCGAAACATACCGAAAGACGACGATCATTCGTGCGCACAGATAGTAGCCGAGAAAGCATTCCTCTTGCAAAAGAAGGAAGTGCAAGTACTGCATCTCGAGAGTAGGCAGCGCCTCTATCCCTCGCCGAACAGCAGCAGTACGCACCGACCCGAAACAATCGTCCACACATTCCGTCAATACCTACAACAAAGACGCCGCCGAGCATCCGGTCGAACACTTCGTTTCCGACCACTACAAGGTTTTCAAGTACAGTGATCCCTTCAAAAGCAAAGCTGCTGTAATTAGCAGTCAAGCCCTGTTTATTCGCACTTCACGTCAAACGGACTTCGTTCGGTCTTCTTTTCAAGCCTTTGCATTATCGCATTCACACGCCTGAGCGCAAGACGCAACTGTCGGTCAAACTAATACGAAACAAGCAAATTGCTAGGTTATTCTGTCACCGTATATCAGCGAATTTCACTCTCTGTTCAAAAGCTCTCATTCAATCCTTTTCAATCAGCGCTCGACCTGTCTGACAAGTACCCACTTGGCGACGCGAGAGTAGGGCAAAGCTAGGAGACAAGCAGAAGCAGATGAACATATATCAGCCATACGGACAGTGAGTACACACGGCTTTACCATCTCTACATCTGTTCTAGACGTCTGACTGACTGCCGTGCATATGCTTTTGTGCTCACCTCTTTCAGCCAACCAACGCCAGGCTCGCCCACAGCAGGACTGCCTGAATTCTTGAAAGAAAGAGCGGGAAATACTCCCTCGAACAACGTAATTCAATACAACAGCAATCTAAGCGGGAGTATCGACTCGCCATTCACATCTTCAACCACTTCAACTCAACCTTTCGTTCATCCCGCTACGGATTTCGATTCAACGGGATTCTCCTCTAATTCGAACAAGGCCAATTCTCACAAGACATTGAATAATAATCTTGGAAGTTCACAGATGGCTTCTACACACCAACACGGCGGTTCGCTTCCTACTCCTAATCTATCTTCAGGTGTGTCATACGCGTCAAACACTATTTCATGAATGCCCTCAGTCTGTATGTGGAGGGAGGACCGCCGTTTTCTCCCCCCGCAAAGCCTTTGCATTGTAGTTCGGTCTATCCTTACTCTAGCTTGCAAGGGCATGCAGGCTAGGAAGTGTGAGAGGGAGTTGAGGAGGGCACGATGCTTGGACTTCGCATGGCTCTTCGTTTTATTAACTCGTACTGACCCTCTTCACTTTTCGTTCTACGCTCATCAGACCCGCGCTCGATGCAGACTGGGATATCTGCAATGCCAGGCATGCAAGACTATAATCTCTACGCCGCTTCCTTGGCCGCTGCTGGTATCTCACCAAACATGAGCTTCGGTCTAGGAGGAAACGCTCAATTCATGCAACCTCAACAGCAACAAAATTCCCAAAACGCTTCGAATACATCTTCTGGTACGAGTGCCACTATGCAATTTCCATCCCCCAACCAGATGTTCCTCCCGCCTGGTTCTTTCCCTCAACAGCAGCAAATCCAGAACAATCATCAGCGAGCAATGTCAGCTGTGCCTGGTTTGGGACATAGTATAAGTGGAGGTCAAAACCAGCAGCATCAGCACCAGCAATTTGATGGTCAAAACCCATCTGGTATGGCCGGGTCGAACAGTGCTCCTAATACGACTCAAACTGGAGCTGCTCCCTCACCACAATATGGGATGGTTGGACCAGCAGGTTTTCAACCTGACTCACCAAACTCTCAACAAAATTCCCCTTTTATCAATACTGGCATGAATCCGAACGCTACTTCACCTGCTGCTCAAGCTATGTCCGCCATGTCCTCTATGTCTGGTATTCCTTCTTCGAATACGAGCGCTGCCGCAAATACTCCTATAAGCCCCGCTACTGCTTATACTCCCAACTTTGCGAGCCCTTCGCTATCACATCAAGCTGCTTTCAACGCCGCTGCTGCTGCTGGCCTAGGTGTAAACTTCAGCGCATTTGGCTTTCCTAATAGTAAGATCGCCGCCATCATTTAACGCTCACATATTGGCTGACTGCATGCACTCATCTCCCTGAACAGTGCCGCTTGGTGGACTAGGTATCGCTTCGACGCCGATGAACAATCACTCAATCTCTCAGCAGGTGAGATTTGAATAACCTAATGCTGACGCTTTCCCAATCCTTGTACTTCTCGCTGACAATATCATTACACATACTTTCAGATGGGCGGAATGAATCTAAGCCACGATGGACAAGCTCCTCCTACGATACGAACGGTCTACGTAGGCAATCTGCCAGGCGATGCTTCAGTAGACGAGCTCTTATCGCAAGTTCGCTATGGACCAATCGAAAGCGTCAAGATTATACCAGACAAGTCTTGCGCTTTTATCTCTTTCCTTGATCCGAATACGGCCGCTGCTTTCCACTCGGATGCCAATTTGAGAAAGGTACAACTGCATGGTCAAGACTTGAAGATTGGTTGGGGTAAAGCTACGGGCATACCTGCTCCTGTCTTACAGGCAGTACAGCAACACGGAGCGACACGTAATGTCTAGTACGTCCACGTACACTGTCTGCCACATTCGAAGGCTCTTCTGACAGCCTTACCTTGCTCTCCCTTTCATCAGTCTCGGCAACTTGGATGAAGCATATACAGAGCAGACACTGCGCGATGATTTATCGCGCTTTGGCCATATTGACCAGGTTAAGATTGTTCGCGACAAGAACATCGGTTTCGTCCATTTCCTATCCATCTCGACGGCAATGAAGGTCGTCCAGGAGCTACCTAAAGAAGCAGCATGGCAAGGTCGAAGAGTCAATTATGGCAAAGATCGCTGCGCATATGTTCCAAGAAATCAGCATCAGCAACAACAGCACAACCAAATGGCTGCTGCTATGGCTCATCAGGCTGCTTCCCAAGCAATGTCACCTTTCCATGCTATGTCACCCGCTCTCATGCCATCCATGTCGCCAGCCATGTCCCCTATGGCCTTTTCTGGCGGCTGTGTTGATCCGAATGCTTTCGGCAATCGCACTGTGTATTGTGAGTGCCACTAATACATATGGCTACCTGTTCGCCAGAGCTGAACATGTTCTCACAGTGGGCAATTTGCACCCAGACACTACCGCTGAGGATGTCTGCAATACCATCCGGTAGGCTATGTCTACAAGGTACCAACTATGCATAATACTGATTTCATTTACGATGCTGCAGCGGTGGCATCCTTCAAGAAGTCCGCCACATCCCTGACAAGCATATCTGTTTTGTCACCTTTGTGATGCCCGAATCCGCGCTTGCTTTGATGAACACAGCGGTCACACAAGGTATCAGCATTAAGAACCGTCGACTGAAAGTCGGATGGGGCAAGAACAATGGACCCTGCCCCGCTGGTATCGCAGCTATCGTATCTGCGGGCGGATCTAGGAATGTTTACATTGGCAACGTATGTAGCTGCATGTTCAAGTTCAACTGCGAAGTGTTGAGTATAATCCTTGCTTGCAGATCGATGACTTCGAAACCTTCACGTCTGAGAAGATCAGAGCAGATCTAAGTGAGTTCGGCGAGATTGAGCAAGTTAATCTGCTCGAAGACAAATCTTGCGCTTTCACCAATTTCGTGAGTGCTATTCTCCATCGAAAGCCTTGGTAACTTCATGCTGACATCGAGCTTGTCAAAGATGAAAATCTCAAGCGCAGTCAAGGCAATTGAAAGCCTCAAAAGCCATCCTGAATATGGCAAATTCAAAATGTGGGTCTAGTGTCCGGTGCTACCTGCTCGTGCATGCACTGACATCATTCTCTTGCAGTGCCTATGGCAAGGATAGAGTCGGTAACATGGCTCGTGGACCTCCGGGACGTCGACCTCAACACTACCGCCGAGACAGCAATCCACATGCCTCGCATGTCGGCTCGCCCGCTGTTGAACAGAGTCAATCACCAGTCGTCGTGCATGAGGGTCTGGGAGCTCGGTCGCCACAGCTTGATGCAGCGTTGCAAGCTGCCGCCGCTGTTGAAACAGTAGAGCAGCAGCAAGCCATGAAGCTCTAATGAGTTTCTCCGATAGGGTTCCGCACCAAGCTCTGGTCAAAATCTGCTGAACGACGCTGGGTCTGGTTGATGCGTGCTGTAATCAAAACACTCTTACTTTCCCCGTCAACAGCATTCGTCTCTTACACCTTCTTTACTTCAATTATTTCCCTTTCACTTCATACCCAATGAATGCTCGCCGAAGTAGCATCAATCCTGGACACTCCTTTTTCGTACTTTGTTCACTTTCTTCACGTATTTGGGTTATTGGCGTCGAGCACAGATATCAGTACTGCAAGTTTCGCTATTACTACTGCAAGCCTGCAAGACCTCTGCAAATTTGAAGCAATTTCCTGCAATACTCCGACTGGAATCAGTATATCTCTATGTATTTTCATAAAACTCTGCCGGCGTGCCATCCACATCACTTCACATGTTCAAGCTTTGGTTCAGACCGGACCTCCGGATCAGCTTGTACTACTCACTTTCCAGCTTCTTCTGTTCGTATCTTTCATCACAAAGTAACGACGTAGACACGACATATTCACGAAATTATGTGGTAATGCGTAAAAGTGCAGGTTATTGATAGGACTGGGTGTGGCGTTAGTACACAGACAACAAATTAGACGGGCAAGCCCCACTTCTCCTTGTGTACAGAGAATTGGCAATTTGTTGGTCGTCATACACGAAATGCCAGAATATTGCTCTCATGATATCTCATTAGGTGTACAGAATTGCGAGTGCTGTTCATTCGCATAATTTGCATCTACACGTCCTGAGGAAGCTGATTGACGATGTGACGGAATGCTAATCACTTAGTACTGCTTACAAGTTTACAGGCTTACGCAACATCGCTGCCCGTACGAAACATTGACAGGTCCCTAAGCAAAGCTCTCATTAATATCATAAGTGCCGATTCTAATTCCACAAGTCATCAAAGCCACCACCCGAAGTCTTGCCATTCGAGGCACTTGAAAATCCACCAAACGTATCGCCTCCAGCGGGCTTGCTGTTATTGTTCGACACAGGTGCTCCCCATATATCCTGCGAGTTGAAAAAATCCATGCTGTTGTGCGTATTAGAAGCTGTGTTTGCGGAGGGTGCTGCAGCTGAGCTACTAGGTGAGGTGAAGTTATTGGAAGAAGCGGGGGTCGAGAAGAAGTCGTTTGATCCGGTACTAGCATACATTGCTGGTTTGCTGGCGTTGTTAGCCGGAGGAGAAGAGTAAAAGTTGCTTGATGTCTGGGCATTCTTGGAGGTTGCCGAATCCGCGACTGCTGAAGAAGCCCAGGGATTACCACCTGAGATGGAATTACTGGCAGCTCTATTGTTGGCTTGTCCGTAACTGCTCTGCACGGGCTGCTGTTGCGAAATTGCACCGAAAGCGACGTTGTTCGAAGCGGGTGTAGCCCAGCTGGACGCGCCTGCGCCGCCCAAATTCAGCGATGAGAAGGCGTCGAGTCCGCCGTTGTTGACACTGGCGGATTGGGTTGGTGGTGAAGACATAGAGGACGAGCTGCCGAAAAGCGACATAATGTCGTTCGCGTTCTTGCGGCTTGTACTTGCATTGTTTGTACTGGGTGCGTTGTTTGCATTGAAGTCGAGGTCAAACAACCCGTTTCCGCTGCTCTGGGCAGTTGAAGGTGCAGGCGCAGCTGCTACTTTCGACTGTGCGACAGAAGGTTGATTTGCTCGTGTTTGTCCGTTGGCTGCCGCCGGCGAAGGCATAGAGGATGTTCTAGCGGGTGATTGAGAGGGATATGCCAGAGAAGGGCTGGCCTTGGTGGCGGATTGTGAAGAGTCACCAAATGCACCACCAAGAAGATCAATGGCAGACGGTTTGCTTGCAGCAGCAGGCTTGACTTGGGGTGCAGCAGTGTTTGCTTGGGTACTCGTCACCTGTGGCACAGGAGCTGCTGAACCTGGCACTGCTAAAGTTTCTGGATCTGGGACATCTCCTTCCATTGCCCAGCGTTTGCTCTCATACTTTGAGCGAATGAATTGCTCGATTTTACTGTTAAAGGCGCATCACACATCGTTGTTAGTTTGAATAGCTTGGGGATGTGACCCGGGAAAAGTCCCAGATAGAATGACTCACTGCTCCGGTGGTGAATGACCTTCTTTCAAGTGTGCTTCCCAGTATACGTTGGCCTTCGCGTTGCCCCATCTTTCCATGTTCTATAACGACTCGAGCGCGTTAGTTCTACTTTCCATCTTATGTCCGACTTGAAAGTAGGCTCGACTTACTGCAATCTGTTCTGGACTCCAAGTATCAAGGTCAACCGAGCGAACTGAGAGCATTGACAAAGTAGCGAGAGGTGTCAGTACTGTTCGTCTCAAGCGCTAGTCTTTCGCATATGAAGCGTATGTGCAGCTGTACACAACGCCAAGGTGACGATGCTAGGTTGTTTTTTTAACACAGCTATTGCGAAGGAGAAGCACGCCTACCTCGACTGATATGAACACCGAGTCCGCGATGTATGCCAGAGCATCTGATGCATAGAAAGATACCGAGGTTTGTGGAAGCCCATCGAGCGTCTGTTATCGGCGGGTCGTGGGCATGGATAGGACAGCGCGAAGTGCGTGAACCGGCAGGGAGTAGCACATGTATGGATTAGCAGAATAAGTGAGAAGGCCCATGCTCAGCGTGCTGCTCTGATACGTCTGGACGCTTCGCCTTGCTCACCATTCCGCTTGCAGTCGACACAAAGCCTATTGTCGGGCAGCTTGAGCAGTCCGCGGAGGATCTCTGCGTTTTTGGCGTTCATCGCCTTGGTCTCTCTGAGTCTCGCCGACATGACTGTATCGTCTGATTGTCTCTGCGAGGTGGTGGTGAGTGTTGCTAGACTTCTTGAAGCGAGTTGGAAGGTTCCCAAGAGGTGCAGCCAACTTCCGGCGAAACGACGCGCACTATTCTCGCGAGTTCGAGAAGCAGAGCACAAATAAGACTTGTTCAACCAGTTCTGAAGCAGTGCTGTATTCCATCAACAACGAGCCATCACCGTTACGACAGCTCATTCATTTTCAACAGCTTTCCTTACAACTCGCGTATCACTGCTACGATCGCGTTAACTGCGACAGATTACTACAAGCAAAATCAAAAATCACTTAGTTCGTTTTCCTCGTGTAGCCGTATCACTGTCTGACTGTGTCTTCTCGGTCTCTGTATCGCTAGTCGCGGCTTTCTTCTTCAAAGCTTGCTTGCTCTTAGATTTGCCACCATTGCTTACAGCTTCAGCTTGTTCCTCTTCCTCCTCTTCTTCACTTTCAACGAATCCGCTTTTTGGCGCACTATAGTGGGAGTAGTAGATTTCATCAGATACACGCATAGCACGGATTGGACGGATATAGACGCACTTCTTAGCGGACCTCATACTGCGCATAGCATTCAGTGTCGGTTCCTCTATCAATCTCGCCTTTTGCCTCCCAGCGCTCTTCAGCGATTTAGTCTCCTTGCTAGTACTAGCCTTGCTCGCAGCTGAAATTGATGCAGCAGTGTCTGAGCTACTAGGCTTGTTCTCGCTTCTGCTTTTCTCGGCTTCGTCTTGGTTTTCTCCTACATCTTCATCGCTACTGCTGTCAATGAAGCCTTTCTTCGTCTCTCTGCAGTCGTGAGTAAGTGCTAGTCAGAACAGTAACAAGGATCGAGGTGTTATGAGGACCCACTTTTGAGCGGTACGACCGGCTTTCAAAAGCACGCCATCGGCAGCTTTGCGTTTCTTTCCTGTTAGATGCAGATTTTGTAAGGAACAGCTGGTACCGATGTCATGATGACATTCAAGAAGATAGCTCACTTGGACTATCAGGGTCGTGCGCCATTATAGATCCTTCAGTGAGAAGAGATGCGTTTCTCCTACCTCCTCGACCAGCGCGAGGGGCGAGAGCATCCTCTACAGAACTGCCGCCGCTCGACAAAAGTCGCTGGAATTTCTGCTTCTCACGTATCAAATCTTCGCTGAGATTACTAGCTTTTCTTTCTGCTTGTGTCAATTCACGTGCTTTTTGCTTGAGCTGTTTCGCTGGCAGATATAAAAGCGTCAGTCGGTGTACATCCTCCGCGATGAGGCATTCATCATGTTTAAATGACCTACATGCTTGACTCGACTGCTCTTCAGCTGTTTGGATAGCTCTACCAAACTATCGTATGATGTCAGCTTTTGTGCAAGGATAGCCAAGACCCAACCTACAGAACATGCTGCTTCAAAAGCTAGGACGAACGCTGGGGTGGCCGGAGATCTCTTCACTGCGGACACGAAATCGAAGGTTACATCTAGAGCCTTTATATCTTTGAACGCAACCTATACAGAAATAGTTTCAGCATGCGTAACTAGTGAAGACGAAGGCAAGCAGAGGATACCTCGAGTTTATGATCATCTTTGTCGTACTCTGACATGAAATTGTTGACCTTGAATCGTTCATACAGCTCTTCACAGCATTCACTCTTCGTTAAGCGCTTATTCAGACCCTTCTTGCCAGTGACAGCTTTGACAAAGTCATCATCACTATCTTCCTCGCCACCGAGGTCGAGTTGGACAAGCTCTTGCTTTCCATTCAGGAAACGAATAGCTTGCAGACAGAGGGATGAAAAGCGGTTCGACTGGGACGATGAAGGCACGCCGTGTGCCGTTGCAGCTTGCAGTTCTACTTTAATGAGGATGGGTGGGAACGTGACGCCTTGCTCTATCAACTGGAAACAATAGCCGTCCTCCATCCTGAGAGAGCTGCCTGGTCGGAATCGCAGTCACCGTGCACCAGAACCATTCCAGCACTATCTTCTAAGACTTCTCGACGTCTTCATGCTCGCTGCTGTTGTTGATTGGCGTAAAAGAGACATACGGAAAAGCAGACTGTAGGATGATCGTCGATCTCGTATACACCTGCAATTCAAGTGAAAAGTAACAGCTGAGAAGCTTTCTTCTCTTGCGATTGTTAAGTCTGCTGATATTCCAGCACTTCTCGCCCACGCTCATTTCACTTGCACGAGCAGACTGGCCACATTCAGAGTACTCGATGCCAGCGATGAGGATCTCGATACCGCGCATCGACTATGTACCCAAGTTACCACCTTCACTTGCTGTCAGTGCAGACGAGGCTGCAGATAGATTGGCAAAGTTCCTCGATAAAGGCAAAGGAAAAGCTGTAGACGGGCAAGCAGACCGAGCTGGAACTGTGCTGCTCTGTGGAGCTGGTGTCAGTGTAGACAGGTAAATTGCGCCACCTTTAACAGCAAAGCCAGGGCTGAACAATACCCTGATCTCTCGGTGGTTTGGTTGACATTGGTCTTGCAGTGGTATTCGTGCATACAGAGGCAAAGGAGGCTCGTACAACGTCAACAGATCTTACCGACCTATCTTTTTTCACGAGTTTGTGGCGGAGCACTACTTTCGACAGCGATATTGGGCGCGTTCTTATCTAGGTGCGCCTCGACGGATACTCTCTAGAGGGTGCATAGTAAGATTTCTGACGAAAGATCACGATAGGCTATCCCCCTGTGCAGAAAGCCCAAGCGAACAAAACGCATTTTGCGATAGCTGCTTTACAATACCTTGGCTACCTTCAGCCTGGTATCATCACGCAGAATGTAGATAGGTGGGTGCAATTATGCAATATCGTGCAGCCAAGAGGCTAATATCTGGATGTCAGACTTCAACATAAAGCTTTGCCTTCGAAAACGGCTGCTCGAAGTATTCAAGAACTGCACGGTTCTCTCAAACATGTGCATTGCTTGAGTAAGCTGCTATCGTTGTCCTAGCATACCATCCATTGCTAAGACCTTTCGTAGACTGCGGGACTAGCATAGACAGAGATGACGTACAGGAAGAACTGTCCCGCCTGAATCCCGAATGGTACGAATATCTAAACGACAATATCCGCAATGGTGTAAGTGACAATAGAGAAAAGCATCAGATGAACAGGGCACTAAACCTATCCGTTGTATAGACGGAACCGAAAACAAATCCAGATGGAGATGTTGACCTACAAGGACGATCATACGAGACATTTACACCACCACCTTGTCCAAATCCACGCTGTACAGATGGCATCCTGAAACCAAGTGTCATCTTTTTCGGGGAGAACATACCGCCACAAGACAAGAAACGAGCTGAAAATACTGTGAAAGAAGCGGATCAAATGTTACTTGTCGGTACTTCGCTGGCTACTTATTCAGCATATAGATTATTAAAACAAGCTCATGAAGGGAAGAAGGACGTCGCTATGGTAAATGTCGGTACTTCAAGAGGTGATGATTTAGGTGAGTGGATTCACGTTACACAATGAATCTAAGATATCGGAAATTGATGCAAAGCCTTCTCCTTGATAGTACCGAGTAACATGCGATTTTCCCTTGGATCGTCCGACGTCCTAACACGCGTAGCATTGCTGCTGAGCAATGGACGAGAGAAGCAAGATAAGAAATTAGACGAACTCCTCAGATCAGGCGTAATGGAGACAGTCGTTGATAAACCCGCATCAAGCTCGATGCAACCAGGAGAAAAGGAGAATGCCTCATTTCAGCATGTAGTGAATCCACAATAACGAATAAATATCTCACTCATGCCCATCCCATTTTGTAGCCTGCTCATCTCATCTTTAATACCATACAATTGCTCCATCTATACCATACACAAGGATCTAGCTCTAGCGGAATACTAAGTGTCCATAATACCTATTCCCGTCGACTGATATACTATCCAGGCATGTTTATAGATATCAACTGATAGCCTATTATGCAGTCTACTTCAGGCCGATAAAATAATTCCACACGAATTGCCAAAAGAGAGTCTCAAGGCCGGGTCATCCAGCTTCGAGTCTTACATGAAGATGCTTGCGATGCCCGCGAAAACCAGGGGACATAATAACGGAATACCATACTGTGCCAATATAGCTCTCGTACTCCGCTTTTGAACGAGTTTAGGACCTCCGTTCATACCGCTCGATGATGGGGCCGAAGGGTCATAGAGTGGTAATTGAGTTGAAGTAGACGATGACGCCAAACTTGATGAGCCATCTTTCTCTGGGTTGCTATCGTCATCGGATATGGACGATAGTGGAATATAATTTGCCGGTTCTTTCGGAGGGTCGAACTGTCTGCTTGTCTTGATCCACACTCCCGCAGCAACGAATCCAACTATCCAGCATATGCACCAAAGGTTTGTCAGCACGCGTCCAATGTGAATCCGTTTTGATGACCGATAATATCGCTTACCACCAAGCCAGCCCCCGAACCCTACACTACCGAAATTACCGAAAATTCCGGCATTCATGATGATACTCCAGAATTGACGGCATGTCATCACCGTAGCTACTGTCAAAGCGCCATGTTTAAAAATTGTATCGTAGAGTATGATAAGACCAAACGTAGCTGTTGCTGATAGCATAGTGACTGTGATTGTAGAAAGAGGAAGATACATCAGGTTATACCGAGGATGAGAAGAAGATAATCGTAGATGTACTCACTGTCAAACCATAAGCTAGGTTCTCGCATAGCCAAGAATAAACTCTGGCTAGTGGTTCCCCAATTGACAACACAAATTACCGCACTAATGATAGTAGCACAAGCATTTACAAACACCATTTGGTCGAGCACAGGTCCAGCAGGAGTAAGAGGTGAGGTGTCTTTCTTAGATTTCCCAAAGTAATGCTCCTGAGTAGTAGATGTAAGACCGTCGAATCCGAGGTACAAGCATAGTAGGATACAGCCGATTAAGGGTGCTAGTGGATTATCGGAAGATGATGCGACGGCGTGTGATTTGGAAGATTTGACTGGAGCGCTTCCCGACGTTAAGTAGACGAAACATCCGAATAGCACAACTCCTCCAGCAACCTGTCATTTAGGGAGAAGGGAATTCGAAGAGGAGGAGCGGGTCAGCTACAAGTCGCATCACCGTAGAGAAGAATCGGTGGCTAATTCTCACGTATTCTTTCTCTTTGTAAGTCTTCTTGTAGAACAAGCGGCCTATCAGAAGCACAGGAACCATCTTTGCACACTTTGCCAGTGCTTGAGTCGTGAAGCCTACGAAACGAAGAGCGTCATACTGGCAGTAGGTTGATGCAAAATTGGCTGCTGCGACTGCTGCATAGAAGTATAGCTGGAGTGAAGTTTATACAATAGATTCATTGTATGAACATGGATCAGCTTGAGAAGTCTGCGCCTGCTGTTGTTGAGGTATAAATTGTGGCAAACTTACAGGCCATTTCGGCGCGAGTCGTTCGCGCGCCGCAAGTGGTGAGCCATCCTTGGAAGGCAGAAACAGAGAGAAGAGGGTTCCAATAGTGAATGAGAAGGATCTGTTGCTGAGGACAAGCAGTGAGGCTGATGTGAAGTGTTGGTTGTCGGCACCTGCGAGCATGCAAAGTTATACAAGTCAGCTTGCATGATCAACCTCGATATACACGCGTAGACGGCGAGCCATCCAGCAAGCGGAGACTGCAGGAGTACCGCCTGACATGAATTCCCATCCAGTCGGAATAAGTGCACGCACCGTAACCCGTCTTCATGATCTTCTCCTGCAGGACGCTGTAGAGCGAGTACACAACGACCAGGCCAGCTGCATGAACGACGAGCGAGAGCGTCCCAGCGCCAGCGCTGGGCGAGGTGGATGCCTGTCCAGGACCGGGCGACATGGCTTCAGGTGCGCCGTATTGCTGAAGACGACGAAACGGGCGGGTCTAGAGAGTGATTGGAGTGTAGAAGCTGCTGGCGTGTGTGTATTTCGCTGAAATGTAAGCCCACCGCCAGCCGAGATAATTGCACGCGGTCGGCGGCTTTGGAAAGCGCGGGCACGCAGGTTGAGCGACATTGTAAGACAAATGCAGAAACAATTGAATCATGCTGCAAAGGTGTCTGCCCTTCCACTCTGCCTGCTCTTGGCCTGCCTGGCTCCACGCCACCAGCTACAAAAGCCCTCCAGGCTCGCGCAGGCGGTAGGGAGGCCTGGAGGACCCGTGAGCGCTTCCACTGTCTGCTCTGTCCATGTTGTCGACGGCAGTTCCTCTGCTGCTTATCTGTAACGCGACAAGTCACGTCCTAGGACGATAGCCGTCTTGTGTGTGAATTGGCACGTGAGGCGGATCGGCAGAGCAGTTGCAGAAGAGCTCTGCGATTGCTAGGCAGACGCAAGAAGGCCGTGAGAGAGAGCGTTGTTGGAGGAATAGAAACACAGAACACTGAATAGCGAAAGTAAAGAACGTCTCCCAAGTCATTGGAACCTGACTACAAACTGTCAAAATGTCGGGATAATAAGCACGCCATCGAATACCGCCCGGCAAGTCCGATCTTGGACACCGCACGTTACGTTTACTAGTAATAATGAAAGAGGGAGACCAGCTACTACCGTCCATGATGTCTTAACCTAGGGGAAAGTACCCCCATCATTTACACGGTACCGGCCAGAAAGTCAATAGATTTTCACAAATTGTTAAGTTCATGCCAGACACTCTAATGGTCTCAATGCACACCAGTGAGGCTGCAGTGGTTTAGCTGCAACTCCTCTCTTGACCTGCATTGTAAGCAGACCATCCAAACATCAGCTTACTGCAATCTCATCCCAAGTGAATTCAATCAATGTCAACCTCACCATTCTGTACCGGAAGTCGTGGAGTCGCCCTAGAGCAGTCGTAGAATTCAAGCCTTGTCCATTGATGCCTTGTTCCCCAAGCCACCATATTTCACCCACTGCAGCTGCCCGTGGCCAAAGTAAGGAGTCCACAACTTCAGGACCTGCTTGTTCCGACCACAATGCTGCTTGACCTGTAGGAGATAATAACTTGCGCATCAGAACCGAGTGAACGGCGCCCATGATGGTTTACGCCTGCTGTAAATGCTGACCTCCGAGAACAAGCTTTTTCTGTGCGTCGCTCAGGCCCTCTAGAGATGAAAGGCTGTCGTAAACGGCCCACCAACTGACGAACGGGCACCACTGGCAGCGCAGGGGGAAAAAATTCAGCCACTCTGCGGTGCTACTTATAGCACGTCACTACCATATTGCGGCACTCACAGAGTTTCCACTGCCAACCCAGCCTCCCATACCGCTACGACATGAATCGTTGGAGTCAGCCAACTTTTGAGCCTACAAAGCCCGCAAACGGGAGAGGCCTCACCAATCCATATAAGCCAGCTCATAAGATGCCTGTATGACTCTGAATCCAGCTTGCGTAATGTTCGAGAAGGTAGCGTTTCCTTTCCAAGCAGTAACGATAGTATCAGGATGCATAGGTACAGCTTCATTCCCTATGACTGTATCTTCCCACACTACCGGAATCTTGCCAGTCTCAACGACGACTTCGTGAGTTTGATGGATAAAGTTTGCGATAGCTTCAATTATAGTTTGCCCTTTTGCTGAAAGGACGGCTTGGACTGAAGTGTCATTCTCGAAACAGGCAAGATTGATCTCGTCGCCTCCTGTGCCGAATAGCTTGCCTGGTATCGCCTTCATGACGTCCGAATAGACCGTCTTGGTGAGTTCGATGGCTTGGTCATCGGTTGGCCTGCCAAATCTTGCTTTTCAGAGTTTATACGACCATGAAGGCAGTACAGGCTCGACGCACTTGAGCTGACCGGGATTGGGTTCTGCAGCTAGAGTTAGCAGAAGGCAGTCAGCGAATGAAGCAAGAGCGTTGTAATAAATGATAGTCTGACGTACCAACTACGGTCCATGGATCGTTGGTGCAGGCTACCAGATCAGGATGGCTTAAAGCGATAGAAGCAGTGTGACCAGGTCTGCATAAGTGTATGCATTGATATCAATTCCTCTTCACAATGTCGAGAACAGTCTGAGCTTACGTATCGATCTCCAGCATGACTTCAATGCCGATTCCGTTAGCATAACCTATCACTTCGTTCACTGTTGCAAGACTGTATGTCTGTGACTTGGAGTAGGCTGCTTTCTCTGACAGTTCTGGATGACTCGGTATAACTAAAGGCCAAGCTTGGCTATTTTGCCCTCAAGCATCAGCGCGAGACACAAGGGTGACAGCAGGTTTGCCGTGTGACTGACCTGTCTGTAATGTGCCAATGGAAACTGTAGAGAGGCGTCGTCATCAGTAGTCGAACAGTACTTGCTAGACACATGACGGGCTGGCGAAAAGTAACCTACTAATTCATCTTCGCCCAGCTCATCGCACTTAGAGTTCGTTTGATATCTTTGACTGGATAATAGTTGCGAGCAGTGTCCAGCAAGAGACCTCGTACTGGATAGGCAGGTTCATCCTCAATGTGCAAGGGAGTGTCTCTGATGTATCTTATGGGCTGCTGGTCTGAGGTTGTATATACCAATTGTGTAAAAGTCTGCAAACCTCGGAGCAGACCCAGGGCAGTCGAAGCGGTCAAGTGAGCTATTGGGCCGTGGAGCGTGATGTCCAGGGTATAGCTTTCATCTCGCTCGTTGAAAGGTGCATTGATATTGTCCGAAATGGAAGCGACGTGTCGTCTCGTAGTGCTGAACATTGCTACGTTCCTGACGGGTAGATCTGCTTCGTGAGACATGTCGCTCTTGATGTCTAGACAGAGAACGTAGAGAATATGTGTGGTCTCTCTGACTGCAGCCTCGACGCTGTCGAGGTCTACTTCCAATGGCTGCATCTTATCTTTCTTGATCTGCAGCTCAGCAGTGCGCATTGCAGCTCGTAGATCATCTGGAACGCTAAAAGAGCACGGCGTAGTAATGGAGAACGAGTCGTCGAGCTTGACATACTGATTGCCTGCTGTGTACTGGCTCGGTGCAGGCCAGAGGGCACTCGTTGACTGGATAGCGCACAGGAACGCCAGCAGCCACAACATCCTGTTCATGCTTGGGAACTGAGGTTGCGGTGGACGAGAGGTCATGATACAATGTGTGTGTTGGTCAGAAGAAGGGTCTCGCCGACGTGACAGACAACTGGCTTTGTCGTTTCCTGGACGGCGCGTGCACGAGTCTATTACTTGACGGGTCTAGTCGTTTGCTTTGTTTCGCTCGCGCCCAAAGACAGAGTGATGGCTCTCAGACATTCTGCGTCCATCGCTACCTAGACTGGAGCAGCTGTGGAGGACATGCGAGAGCTTCACGCCCCCTTCTTTTCTCGTATGCTGTCAAGGTAGTAGTAGTAGTGCAAGTCAGAGCGTGGCTGCCTCGACCTACTAGCCGGCTGAAAAGACAATCGAGCCGACTCCGTCATATTCAACTTTCAAGCCAGCTTTTCCAAGTGATGATATGAGCCAAATCGAGGAGACGTGAAACAGGTTTGGGTATACATGTAAAAAATGGCATGTCCCATCACTACAATTAACGTGCATGCTTTCCACACAAGGTCTTGTAATACGGTGAACTACACGTGACTTTGCACAACTCCTGCCTGTGCAACCCAAACACTTCTCCTGTATTTGCTGCTGTCGTGTATAGCTCAAGCACGCACAAAGCTTGCCCCCTAAAGTGAACCCCATTCACCGAAACTTGGCGACTTGGCTAAACGCTTTACTGGACTGCATGGTAGGACCACAGTTATCTTCTCGCAATTGATCAGCCTGCGGTAATCGAAAGACAACGAGACTGTCGTCAGCAGATGCTTTCGTGACATAAGGTAGATACGGTCTTACCTCTGGCAACCACTTGCGAATAGCTTTGATCCGTCGCTCATTTGCAGGGTGTGTAGATAAGAAGTCCATTCCGCCGCTTCCACCTTCGGACTGCTGCATTCTCTCCCACATATGCACAGCTTCTTCTGGATCGTAACAGGCACGACTTGCTAGACGAAGTCCAACCTCTGCGAAGAGCATACATGTTTCCGAGTTGTCAGAAAGGGCGAATCGTAGATAAAGATAAGCAGCACTCACGATCTGCTTCTGTTTCGGAAGTCCTAGAATTCGGTAATTGAAGAAGTACCCCTACAGCCCCTTGCGATAGACCCTGGTCAATGCCAAAGACAAAACTTGCCAGGTACTGAAGAGCCATGTAGACCTTTTGGGAGCTCATCCGCTCTCCACCATGTCGTAGTACTTGATGGGCCATCTAGATGTAACGACGCAGTTCCATGACAGTGCCTCAGTACACTTATCTCGAAAGTCCAGGAGCACTGACCGTATAAGGATAAAGTAGCGACAGTCAGATTAGCGGCTCACCTCGTGACCAAGAACTGCTGCCAAACCATCCTCATTCGAGCATACTGGAAGGATGCCAGTCTGTGAAGCAGGTATGTATCAAGAGACGCGCAAGCAAGGTCGCTTGTCCAGTAACTTACGAATACGAATATGGCGCCATTGGGTAATACGAATCTGAAAAGACATAACCAGTCAGAACAAATTAAACCCAAACCCACAACGTTTGAGTGTGCGCAGCTTACGCATTCTTAGTAGACGGGTCGTCTATTACTCGCACTTTCCACTGGACCGCCGCTTCTCCATTGTCTTGACTTTCTATACGTGCTGGATCTCGCGATGTCGCGCCCGCTCCTAATCCATTTGCGCGGATGAGACGATCTGCGACTTTCTGTACCATCCGTGTTGTTGGATGTGATGGTGGTAGAATTGCATGAGAGTATTCTTGTAGAACTTGCTTCGCGGCCTGGTGATGCGATGCAAAAAACATGTATCAGACGGGGAAGCTTGCGTTAGGACAGGATCGCCACGTACCATCTCGCCCATTTGGCGCTCATCTGCGACGGTGCTGTCGAGAAAGCGCAATCTGCCAGTCTCGGTCCTTTCCAAGTGGTATACTGAACGGTAAAAAGGCCATCAGGCTTTTGGCCTGCTCTCTGAGTAGTATGAGACTACTTACCATAGTAGACGCCACCACCTCCGGCGACTGCCCAAATTATGGGAGGTGTATTCTTGACCCGCTGGCGAGCATAGCTGATAGGTGTTTGCTTAGCTACACCTCTCTCGCCGAAGCGCTGGTAGCTCGCATGCCTGACTTGAGGGAAGCTTGTCCTTGGAGGTGGAACAGGAACTCGGGCTCTCTTGCAGAGTTGCCGAAGTGGGCCAGTCGACAGCAGACGAAGCATGGTTACGCTCTCAGGTGAATAGATTTGCCAGTGTTATGTTGGTCAGGGTGTTCGTATCATTGTCTGTCTGCTTCCATCAAGTATTGATCACAACGAAAGAAGCACGCTCCATGCAAATCGCAATTGCTCTTTCTTCCACCTCGATAGCTGTTCCGTCGTCGACACCACCAGCCATGCTCTCAAGAACTCTGCTCCCTCAAGCCTGCGAGCTGTGTCGCCTGTCGCCTACTGCTCGAAGCGGCCTCAAGCTCTTGCACTCGAGAGCTGCAAGCCGAGCTGCCGTGCTCCCAAATCAGCATCTGTACTTTGCACGAGCCGGTCCTTCAAGCGCATCATCGCGCCATTCTATCTCGAACACACCCAAGTGGAGCGACGAAAGCATAGCTGCGGCTAGAGAAAAGTATGAAGCCAAGTATGCCGAGCGGTTAAAGCAGAAAGCTCAAGAGTATGTCGGCAACTAGACTTATCATGTACACAACAAAGTATTTCTGACTGACGATCGATGGATTATGCATTGCAGACAAGGTTTCAAGGATATAGAACAGCTGAAGAAAGAGACCCTAGAGAAGGCCAGACTCACAGATCGTGCAAAAGACATTTTATCGAAGCCAAAATCGTCAAACAAGGCTTCCAATGCTAAAGTAGCTGCTGGGCAAGCTTCCCAACAAGAAGCTAACGCTTCGGCCACGCAAGCAAAGGGCTCTTCGGATGCTCAGCCTGGCACCTCAACTTCAGGTCGAACTACTGCAAAGGCTGTTCCTTCATCTGGGTCATCTAAATCTCCAATCAAGGTGTGAAGACCTGTCGATCAATTCTATAAAGTGTATAGAAACTGATGGAAATGTATCCACAGCCATTGAGTGAGATCGTAGACATTGCAAAGCTTGTCGAGCAAGCTCCAGACACAATCGCGAAGATCTGGAACGGATTCCACCTAATGCAAGGTCCTGAAAGCCGTACGCTCTCTGCTGTGATTCCCTATGAGACATACGCCAAAATGGAAGAGATTGCGCGCAAGTATCCTCAATTCGTCGTCCCTCTGCCCAGAGAGATCATAGGTGAAAATGGCGAGAAGAGCGAGGGTGCCGAGATGCATTTTATGGTAAGTTTCGGTCACTTTCGGTGACTGGAAAATCGCCCCAGAAGAAGGAATATTTATTAACAGGTTCATACAACTTGACAGCAATGGTCCTTCCTACCGCGTGACCCAGAAAATCCAAACGTTCCAGCAATCTCGACAGTCCTCTATACACCCCTAGCCCTCTATAAATCGCAGCAAACATTCGCACAACCGCATTTGATCCTGACGCATTATTCAGATCTGGTACCCTCGCATGGGGTAGTGCTCATGCGAGGCGACATTAGCGAGAGTGTCTCTACAACACCTGCAGACGCACAGTTGTTGGTGTTGAGGCTACAGCAGTTCTATCAAGACAAGAACGAGACGAGATCAAAACTCCTTAAGAACTTCCATGAAGACCAGTCGAAATTCGATATTGAGGAACTAATAAAGAGTGTCGGACAGCTGTAAATCAGCTTATAAACAAGATGAATCCTTGTAGCATTAGTATATGCCAGAGAATTGACCAGCTGCGCAATAATAGAACATGCGTGCCCATCAATGCTGGGTTGAATTTCCGCACGACTGCTCTTCTGCCGTAACGCTTTCATCTCGCCAGCTCAGTCATGTAGGCTTAGACAGGCACAGGGGTTCAGCAACGGCAAGTCATCGGCTGCCACTGCAAGTAAACGCCAGTAGGCTGTCTCGGTCGGAAAGGCTGCTCTAGCATTGATTACTGCACTTCAGAAGATGCGTTCACGTCGATAGTCATAAAGAGGTTCTGTTGACGATGACAATGTCAAGGGTTTCCAGTGTTTTTAGAGTAGTAGCCCTTCGAGTCGAATCTTGACTTTCTTCCCTATAGCTTGTATCCTGCTGTCCATTCACTAGCTTCCCAAAACCTGTCTCTCCTACAAGAACTCCTCGGTAACGTTCGATGCGATTGCATGCTTCAGACAATGCGAGTCTCCATGTTGTAGCTTGATCCCTCCCTCAAAAAATGCCAGCAAGGTCCAGGCAATGGTACGGCTCGAAATGGATGAAGTAACGATGAAGGAAAAGGCTCGGAAGATGGTAGGTTGGTTGACCGTTTACAATCCGAGCTTTGTGCGTCTCCAGTGCTTTCTCTTGAAATTCCATCCCTGCTTGCACTCAGGCTTTAATCGGTACCCTGCAGAATAACCATAACAATCAGCATGATCGCCCAACGAGCTGTCTACAACAGCTACCCAGCAACGTACATTGAGGAATAGGACGATTCTTTTGGTTGGCTTTGGCCAATTTGACCTTGGTTCTGAAGCTCTTGCATGAAGGCTGTTGACAGCATAGCAATGTTGCGGTATGGCGATTGATGGTTTCAAGATTGCATGGCGGATGGGCGAGCGGCGGGGAGACAGACGGGACACGGTCAGCACAGCTCCAGCATACTCGTACACACAGCAACTCACCATGACTGCTGATTTCACTAGCTGGATGCGTTGTATTGGAGTATCGCCGGTGTGCTAGACCTTCTCCTCCTCAAGCAGCCTGGAAGATTTCGATTGCCCTGGAGCCGGGCGCGGAGTGGCGAACGGGGGAAGGCTCAATCAAATGGGCGACCTGCAGAAAATATGCATTACATCAAGAATCAATAATACTGAAAGAGTAGTATCGCGGGCTGATCTACTCTCTTTGCAATAGCCTCTAATATTCTTGAATTATTCAGAACCCCTCAGCAAGCTTAGAATGTATCTCGAAGGCATGGCAAATTCTGCACATGGGGAAAGGCCTGAGGACTCGAAGTCGTTCTGCAAGATTTTCAAATACTGCAAAGTGCAATCATCTTTGAATGAACTCGGAAATGGACTGATGCTTAGATACAACTGAGCAGCTGTCTCCTAAATCGCAGCGTACAACTACAATGCCACCATCGAGCAGACCAGGATTTAAGTAGGTTTTCAGTCGTGGAGCACTTTCAAGCTCGGCACACTACATGCTAGCAGTACTCGGGTCAGTCTTGCGTTGCATTGCTCGACACATGGGAACCTTCGGACTAGATTACAACTTGTTTGCAATGCACCAGCCATTCGGTTTTTTTACCTACCTGGCCGAATAAG
This sequence comes from Cystobasidium ongulense, assembly GCA_022835595.1. Lineage (NCBI taxonomy): Eukaryota > Fungi > Basidiomycota > Cystobasidiomycetes > Cystobasidiales > Cystobasidiaceae > Cystobasidium > Cystobasidium ongulense. Next base: position 482,931 of record BQUP01000004.1, read on the forward strand.
CCCATCGCAGGCCTCCTCTGCAAGCGAATCATGGTGACATGCCAGTATGTGAGAAAAGGCAGGTACTTACACTACCTCGCCGACTTCCAAGATTTTCACTCGCGATCCTGATCGCTTACAGATGCATTTCCTCTGGCACCCTTCCTTTTCAAATCGTCCACCTCTTCTAGGAGAGCAGCGTAAGCTTGACGTTCATCTTCCACCTCTTAGCGGAGGGAAGCCTCCTCCCGTCAAAAACGATGCAGACGCATCTTTTCAGCTCGGCGGAACAATGGGTCAACTGAGCTCATACCGGACTCACTGCTTGGAAAGCCTCCTTTTCGGCTGCCTAAGCCCGGGGATTCTCTTTCAACTGATACACCTCTGCCCCCATATCGTTCTTTGGATCTTGGTAGGCAAGCGTATCGGCTTCCATACTCAGGATCTGACTCTCAAGTTCCTCAATGCGTTTTAAAGCTACGTGTAGCTGTTCGGCAAATATTTGGTCCTTCTCTCCAGGAGGGGCCTGCGATATGCTTAATTAGCTGGATACCGCCAAGTCCTAAAAAGGCCTAAATTTGCGTTGACGCTGGAACGCGAAGGTGACCATGTAGATTGACTCCAGAAAAGACAGCCTTTGATCATGCTGTTGTGGAGTGCGCACAGAATATACTCAAGTGGGGCCGTTCCAGCCCAGAAGGCGTCGAGGGCCGCTATTGCCTAGACCTCGAAGTGTTAAGGAGGTAAGGCCTACAGTCTTTTTGCGCTGTCGTGCAGCTTCACGGAGGCTGGTAATTCTCGCCTTCTGCTGGTCTCTGGTCTGGCGACCTCTGAAACAGCAACAGTGCCTGCTCAGTTGCGCTAGGGTCCAAAGCATAAGTGATTGCGCAACTTACTTGTCGTAGAGTGTTCTAACCCTACTTTTGAAGACCGTGGAATTTTGGCAGGATCTGCTATATCTGGACCTCGCCAAGGTCTACAGAGGAAGAGACATCTGTATTGCAGAGCGTTATCGACCATGCGACCAACGATGAGGATGCTTAGTAACGAACAAGCCCCACTGTTCGCCCAAATGAGCAGGTGGCTATCGTATACTGCCGCATTTTCGTTCGCTGAGTCGGCAGTCGTGAAAGCTCGTATTGCGATACGCGTGCCGCCAGATGGAGCCATACACAGAACAAAAGAGCCAAAGATACGGCTGTTCGATGAATGGTTGCTTCTCCTAGTTTATGCCATGCCGCAAAGGCCGCTGCATTGGCGTCGATCTATCATCCACAGCTCCGCGAGTTTGTCGTTCCGCCTTAAGAGTCTGCGTGAGGTTGTTTGTTTGTGAGAAAGCCCACACGACAGGAAGAGGGTAAAACTGACGTCGAAATCCGACTGGACGAGATCTGCATCAAGCAGTGCTATTTTCATGAGCTGCACAGCGGTGTATTGCAATCTCTGCTTGTTCTCTAAAGTATTCGTGTATCACCGCAGCTTGTACCTCCGCCCCATGAGCGACGGTCGCGTTCATGGTCGAATTTCGATACGTGGGTCTTCGTTCCGTACTGCTGGAAGGAGATGTAGATACACAATATTAGCGTGACTTCCCTTCCACCCGCCAAGTTCCTCCATGTGATCCACGCCACCTTCCTGTACTCGAAATTGCAACTCCTTGTCTGCGAAGAGAGGGACCAGCACGTTAATCCTCTTCACGACCCCACATTCCCAGGTCTCTCAATTCAAGTTTTCCAAACTTCCTCTGGCGGCTGGCCAGCATGTTGATCTGGGCGGTGAGGTTCATTTGAGTCTTCATGGTATCGAGATACCTCTCCTCTGTGAACCAGACGGCGGTGTATGCCACGATGGGTGTATGCCAAATCCGGCCGGGACCGGAGAGCTGATCCATATGCGTTCTGTGATTCTTGCGTCATACGGTACACTGGGTGGATCGAAGGAGCTGGTAACTGGCTTGGGTCTCCCGCTAGATGCGTTGAATGAACCAATTTCCACTGGATTGTGTGGAATGTGGAGAGAGGAGGCTTGCCTCCAGTTTGATTTCTTGAAGCTGACCTCGCATTCGACGCAGAACATACGGATGCCGGTCTCTTTTGCCGCGTTGTTTTGCTTGCTGATTCTTCGAGACTCTTTGCCTTCAGCATGCGCACTTTCTTGAAGACCTTGTCTGATCTGGTGTCATTGAGGCCATGGGTTTGGGAATGTTGAAACCATCGCGTAAAATGGTCGCTTGAGCATTAGGGTTTTGAGGGAATTGGCTGAGGGGGATGCTGGGATAAGCTTTCTGTAACAGGTCAGCTTTACTGGTTGCGACTATATGTATGCGCGAGTGGCCAAGATATTTGACGGTAGAATCTGTCAAGTATATGTATGGAGCTAGAAGGCATTAATGATTTATGGTATTGTAATTAGTTGAAAAAAGAAAAGAAAGAGAGGAAAGAGAGGTCGCCAGCGCTGGCTTTTATAGTCCACATTTGGAAGGTCACAGTCTTCCAGTTATAGTCTTCCAGCCTTCCAGATTAAAGTCAGTACGCTTGATAAGCATCAGCTACCTGCTTCCAAGTCGGTGGATATCTGGTGGACATTTCCATCAAAAAAGCTTCCCTTCCATGGCATAAAGACTGAAGTCTGTCCGAGTCTGCTGGCTCTGCTGGCTGGTCATTCAGGCATTCTTGAGGAACAGATTCCGTTGCTATGAATGCATGCGAATGGCATTGTAATGATATGGAGGAAAGCAGACCTGCTGAACCGCCGAAGTGATCGCTTGCTGTTTTCCACATGGGCCTTTGATGCCGAGTGGCGATTTGCACATGGGGGTTGCTTCTTGACCTTCCAGGACACCAGCAGCACTTCACCATGGCAAGATCTGACCCAGCATCGCAGTCCAACTACCTGAGTGTACGCACGACGCATCTGGATCTCGACTGGTCCATCGACTGGGACACACGCATAATCTCCGGCTCGATTACCCACACCGTCCAAGCGGCGCATGATGATGTCGAAGAAGTCATATTCGACAGCTCGTACCTCACAATCAAGCGATGCAGTAGCACTAAATCTACTGAAGATCTGAAGTACAAGTTGGGTGAGCGCCATCCTGTTCTAGGTAACGCGCTGCATGTGCACCTTCCAAGCCCGCTTAAAAAGGGCGAGCAGACGCAAATAAAGATTGAATACGCGACTACCGACAACTGTACGGCTCTGGGATGGTTAGAAGCAGATCAAACAGCCTCGGGAAACTATCCATTCTTATACTCGCAATGTCAGGCTATTCACATGCGCAGTTTGGCTCCTTGTCAAGATACACCAGCTGTCAAAGCTACTTGTAAGTCAATTACACCTTCCCAGATCGCGCTGTTCAGCAATACAGCGACTGACGCCTAAGTTCTCCTTCCCAGACGCAGCCAAGGTTAGATCCTACCTACCTGTCCTCCTCTCCGCTCTTCGTGTATCACCACCATCCGAACAAACCTTTGTCATTGACAATGCCACAGAGCTCGAATTCGTATACAAGCAACCCGTCGCCATTCCATCTTACTTGATCGCCATAGCAGCTGGAGAGGTAGCCTACAAGCGCGTAGGGAAAAGAACTGGAGTTTGGGCCGACCCAAAGACATTACCTGCCGCCACTTGGGAGTTCGAGAAGGATATGGAGATTTTCCTGGAGAATGCGGAAAAGGTATAGCATACTCGTCCTTTACGATTAGATTCAAGTCTAACCTCTTTGCCCCACGCAGATCTTGCCTCCTTACGAGTTTGGTGATTACGATGTTCTCGTTCTGCCACCTAGTTTCCCATTCGGAGGTACGTTAATGGCTTACCTCCCTCGACCAAGCCCAGCTGACACTTTAGTACTTTGGAAAGGCATGGAGAACAGCAAGTGAGTCAATCCTGTTCGTTAACCAGGCTTACAAGCTAATTGTTATTCCCTCCTGTAGCCTTACTTTCCTCACACCAACTCTTTTAGCCGGCGACCGCAGTCTAGTCGATGTCATCGCACACGAGCTCAGTCACAGTTGGTTCGGAAACAATGTCGGCTGTGCCAGCTGGGAACACTTCTGGTTGAATGAAGGCTGGACTACGTATTGCGAACGTATACTTATTCGCCAGCTACAAGGAGAAGCAGGTCGCGGATTTAGCTACATTATCGGACAAAAATCGCTGAAGGATTCACTGAAAGAGTATGAAAAAGCTGGCCAGCACAACTATCAGAAGTTGGAGGTGCCCTTCCAATTCGGCGAAGACCCTGACGATGCTTTCAGTACTGTACCCTACGATAAGGTGATTCAGATAAGTGTAGAGTGAAGCTGAGGGGACGCGCTGACAGTAATTTGTCTCCCAGGGATCCAATCTTCTTCTCCACCTCGAGCGCACCGTCGGCGGACTCGACGTCTTCCTACCATACATGTACGATTACGTCAAAACGTTCAGAGGCAAGAGTATTAGTACACAAGATTGGCAATCCCATCTATTTGCCTATTTCGGCAAGCAAGCAAACGGTTCAGAAATCACCGACAAGCTCAACAAAGTCAATTGGGATGGATGGCTCAGAGGAACTGGATTAGACCTCCCTGTCAAGATGGAGTACGATACTACATTGGCTGATGCCGCTTACAGCTTAGCTGCTAATTGGGACGAAGCAAGAAAGAAGGGCGAACTTGGATTTAGCTCATCTGATTTGGATAATTTCACCAGCAGTCAGACCGGTACGTTGTCCCCCTAAGTGGGAACAGCGAAAGCCGCAGGAAGTACTGACGCAAACCTGTTTTATGTGATCAGTCGTCTTCCTGGAAACGCTCGAGTCTTATGATGCTCTACCCAGCAAATATCTAAAAGAAATGAATCGCTGCTACAACTTCGATTCTACCAGCAATGCCGAGATCCGTCTAAGATGGTACAATGTCAGCTTGAAGGGTGACGGCGAAGATTTCAAACATGCTGCTGCTAAGTGGGTTGTCACAGTGGGAAGGATGAAGGTAAGTTTGGTTGACCAGACTGGATGATAGCCTGCGAGCGTTTCCTAATGTTCCGAATTCCAGATGTGCCGACCTATAACCAAAGCACTGTTCCGCGTTGACTCAGAGTTGGCGGTGGAGACGTTCTTGAGCGCTGAGAAGTTCTATCATCCTATTGCACGAGCTCAATTACGCAAGGTGTGTTACAGCTAATCCTCTTTGTCATAAGTCACTTTACTGACTGTCTATATGGCTTCTTACAGGATTTGAAATTGTAGAGTACAACATTGGCGGACGGGCGAATAACATGTAAATAGCAACGATTCTATGCTAAAATGCACTCATTGGCTATGAAGCCGGGACCCGGCTGTAGTCCAAGCCAGCATCAGAAGCTCCCGTTCGCTGTGTTCTTGTTGGAAAGGCTAACGTTGAGCTTCAGGCGAGGACATGCTTTGACGCATCTTAATGTGAATCCAAGCATTTAGACATACACTTGATTAGAGTCTTCTCAAGGGCCCCATCGTAATTCAGTGAATCGGAAACTACTCTGTCTTGCCTTTGCTAACGTCTGACACACAGCTTTGTCATTTGCTTCGAGTCTTCTGACTCGCTGTGGCGGGGCTGTGATGACGTTGCTCGCTACCCGATCAAACCAATTAATTACAAGTGCCGGGGTGTCCACTTGGGAAGATGGTTGATTTCTTACCATACACCAACAACTCGCACGAAGTCTACACACTCCACCATGTCATCCAACGACCCGTCAACCGCCGAGCAGCGAGAGGCCGGCGGCACTGCTGTGAGTGACGGCGCTTCTCTTTAGTCATGGCTAGCTTGAGAAGACCAGCAGCTCTCTATGTCTACTGAGCGACGAGCAGTGGTTCTCAGCTGTACATGAAGCTGACCTGGCCTCTTGATCTGTCCTCCTACTTCAGCCGATGCCTGTCCCACCAACTTCCGCCGAACACGAGGGCCACGAAAAGGGCGTGCACCCAGGTGAACACGACCCAGACTACAAGCCAAAGGCCGGTGCTTCGCAGGGAAAGAGTAAGTGCTATAAGGCTGTGTACACTTAGCGTTAGCTTCTCGGTGCATCGATTCCCAAGGGAGGTCGCATGCTGACGTGATCTGTTCCTTCACTTTTCTAGCTGAAACAAGCAAGTAGAAAAGGAACAGTAAATGCATACGCAACAATGTCGTTCGGACTCAGTAGTCCACATCGTTGGGTCAATTGAAATACACTTTTCTGCGACGCTCTTTATATGATCGCACCGTAACACTACGAACTATCTGCTTGCCTACCAATCATTTACAAGCGTCCGAATCTACACGTTCTGAATCTGAAGGCGTTCTACTCGTGAACGCGTTGACCGGCTCAGTTATATGCTTCTTGAGCTGACCGGGAAGGTGCTGTTCAAGTGCATTTTTTAAGGCCTATACTCTTCGACTAAGGCGACGGAAAGGGTTTTGTTTAACATGATATGTTGTAATTGCCTAGCCTAGCCATCAGGCTGCTTCTCCAAGAGTTGCTCGATTGCCAATGCATCGCAGACCTCCAAACCTCTTGCCCGTCCTTTGAGTCTCAGCGTTTTATCGCTCGAGACTAGAATCGTCTTGGACGGAGTGGCTGAAGTCGTATCGCTCGTTTCCGTCGATTTAATGCCTAGAAGAGCTCGTCTATCCAACCAGCGGGTTTTCTGCCAGACTGCAACATTCAAGATAACATCATCCATACCCTTGATACTCCCATCCTTGGCTCCTCCGGCAGAATGCCCAGAGCTAGCAGAATGTCCAAAGTCTATATCCTCACGCCTGATATTCAGATCCCGCAGATAGTTGCCTTTGCTAGTCTGAACTTTCAAATTCATGCTGTAAGTCTTGATTGCTTCCTCCAGGTACTTGATTGCCCGAGTTGCAGAAGTACCGAGAGGATCTTCTTTTGTCCTGAGGCCATCGAGCTCAGTCACCACAGCCAGAGGAACGACAAGAGTCCAGCGCTTGGTGGTCAGCAAAGCCGTGAATACATCCATAGTTTCCAAGAGGATGTTCGTATCGAAGACAAGTGTAGTATAACCCGCCAATGCATTGGTTGTCGTTCTTCGAGTAGACCCCGGTTTGCTCGATGATAAAGCATCGGCCGACCGGAATGCAAGTGCTTGCAGCTTTTCTTCACTGCGGCTGTCACGAGATTGGCGCAGTAGAGCTTTGAGTTCCCTCCTGCGTTCTTTGAGCTGTTTGACGGTCTCAATATCGTCACCACTGCCCGGAAGGAAGTCATCATCATCATCATCATCGTCTTCCTCTGCTTGTTGTCGGACTACATCCTCCATCTCTTGCGCTGACTGTATCTCTGCCTTCAGTTGGAGATCAGCAGTGGTAGGGCGAACGACTTCTGCTGCCTTTCGGGCATCATTTTCTATTGTAGTCTGATAAAGCTGGTTATCCAGAGATATTTGGCCGGTCTCGCTATCGACCAGGACAAACGGTACCGCTCTTGCAATCCATGCAGCGGTTAAACCAACTCTCTTCCATCGCAGTCGAGCTACAGTTTCGCGATCGGCAGGTGCTTCTCCATCCTCATCAAGCTGGCTTTCGCTTGGACCACCTCCAGAATTGCCTTGTTGATATGCACTTTGTGGCCCGCCAGCATGGGCAGGCATAGAAGGTCCTTCATACCGCTCAGCTAGCACATCCTTCTCGCTCTCCGGCATGCTGTAAGAGTGTGATTCTCCCTGGTTGCCGCCACCTAGACTTTCTGATTGAGAACTGCTCATGTAGGCAGGACCTTGTTTACCTTTCCAATAGCCTCGCCCGAACAGTTGCTTGCCTGTCCACTCCATGCCTCTAATACACCAATCTTCAGGCAGAGCAATGCCAAGTAGCCTGTTTGGTACATTGCTATCTTTGCGTAGGTATAAGTTCCTATCACTCATTGGCAGGCTTTCGAATAGACTCATCATGGCCGCCCATGGAACTTCTGAGCGTATCATAGCGAGAGCGGTAGGATTGTGTGACATAGTGGCGAGGAAGGTAAGGATTATGGTTATATACGGGCATATAGCAGGGTCAATTTCGCCTGGCTTCATCGGATGGCGAATGGCGTGGTTGAAAAGTCCAAAGGTGAGCCGCATCGCCAGGCGCAAGCTTGCTGGTACAATTGGAATTTCTTGGTTGTATTGTCGACTTGTAGGTCGTGCCTTCGACGCCTCAAGGCCAAGACGCTGGACCTGCCTGGCTAAATCTGTCAAGTTTGCTTCAGAAGGAGTCGGATCACTTCTACTTTGCAGACTTTTCCTTTCAACTCTGCTGGACTGCTTCTCCAACTTCTTTTGGTCATTTGCGGTTGCTAAGGCAGTATTCAGTGCCCCGCCTTCTTTCCCGCATTCCATGAGAGCTGATATATTGATTACCGCCATCATGATCCAGGTAGAATCGCGGTTAAGCCGTTGCGAAGGATCGTTGCGTTCTTTGGCTATCAGAGAGCGTCGAGTTGAGAGGCCAGCTTGTGATTGGACATACTTGAAAGTATCTTCGAGCTTCTCCTCAAGCCTTGCGAAGACCGCTTCAAACGTATCGAGATGGTCACCGGTGTACAATAGACCATGCAGATGCACGAAGAGCGACAGAGCCGGCGTATCAGGTTGTATGCGCGATGCTTGTTTGTCTGGAGAAAAGAACGCCAAGATCGAAGTACCGCCCGATGAATATGGATGCGAAGCCGCGACACTACAGAATATTGTCAGTCTACGCTGGCACGAAAGGCTGTGGTGTAAGCACTCAGCTCACCTTTTTTTGTAGTGATACAACGTCCGCAACGGGTCTTCTTCAGTTATCATGGCCAGGTTATGATGCAGGCGGCCTGTTCCAGGGGTCTCACTTAGGCCCAGAAAGTACCATTCTTGAGACACTGTGTGCCAGATGTCATGTTCTATAAGCTCCCAGTCATCCAATGCTGCTGCTCCGATACTATTGCCGGGCGCGTCTGCAATTTCGAGATCCTCGTCCAGCTTGGAAGGCATGCCGGGAAAGCCCTTCTTGCGGTCTTTTCTCGCTATCAACTGCTTTTTTGGCGTCTTTTCTGCCTCTACATCCCTCAGAGCTCGCTCATTAGGTCTATGGTCGTAAGTTTCTTCAAGTAGGCTTCGCAGCAGTTTCCCAGACATGGGCGACTTCGAAATTTCGCTGACTCGTGATGTCTGTAGCGAAATTTTCGCAATTGACATTCGATAGCGTGCTATATCTCCGAGCTGCTCGATCCATGTGGCACGAAAAGCGCTCAGACTTTGCTGTTCAAGGAGCTGTGTATAGAAAGTGTAGGCGTAGTATACGAAGTCTGTAAGATGATCGACGACGTTGCCGGTAGTCGATTCGCTATTCTCTGTAGAGTCATTGTGATGCGAGACCTGGGACTTCTCGCCGTCCGCACTATCCGGGAGTGCCTGGCTGAGACGCTCAAACAGAAGGAGGAACGCGGTCTTCCACATACGACTTGGCAAATTGTACTTTTGTGGGATCGAATGGATGGATGCAGGTACCATTGGATCCATGCATCGTTCCATGAAGGAATGGAAAGCCTCAGCGCCTCTAAGGATTGATCAAAGAATCATATCAAGCTTAGCTGTTGCAAAAATACGGAAGAAGGCATTGTAAACTCACTCTCGATGTAGTTGGACCAATTTCGCCCAATACTCGTCGGGCCTGTTCTCTTTATGCGGTCCCGGATGGCCTGATCGACCACTTGAATCGGCTTGTTCTTTCATAGCACTTCGGGCGAAGCTATCTTCATCTTGCAGCTTTGCCTCGACTGTGAGGATCCCTTTGTAAGACGCTTTCAGCTCGCGCAACAGTGCATTATCGCCCGCTCCCGACGAAGTTGAATCAACCTCATCTAACAATGCATCTTTCTGGCTGCTAGAGCGAGATTTGTAGTCGGAGGAGGCTACAGATAAGCTTGACAAGCTTGATTGCGTAGATGAAGAAGCGACACTTCGCATATCGGAAGGAGATCCGGCAATTCCGCTCAGACCAGTCAATGGTACCTTGTGAGCAGAGAACCTGACGGGATCATCTTTGCCAGGGACGAACAGTTGGCGTGCGACAGGAACAGCAGAGCCAATACTCTCGGACTCGACTTCATGACTGTCTCGAGACGAACCTTTGCGGAAGGACCAAATATCCTGGCTCTTAACATGGTTGACGACACCTTCTGGCCTCGTGCGGGTGTTCTTTTGAAATTCACTGCGATGTTCCGATTGCGCAGCTCGGTGCTGGTGAGGAGGTCCACGATGGCGAGGAGGTGGACTGTCATGTGCAGACCCATGCCAGTCTCCGCCTGGGTAAGGCATAGCCGGACCATGTGGATGGCCAAATACTACTTCCGGAGGAGGTAGTGGTGGATAGTAACCATACATATGTTCTGGCGGACCATGATGTGGAGGTGGAGGAGGGTGCGGGAAGTACGGTGGCTCTTCCCCGTATCGAAGTGATTCGTGGCCCTGCAATTCCATGGTTGCATCTCGATGTGTATGCCGGGCTCTGCCATCACGGCCCTTGTGTCGTTCCTTTCGGTCGCCAGGCTGTCTGCGCGACCTGCTGTCTTGCTGAAGTGCATTAATATCGATTCCGGTATTGATAATGCCACGTTGAGCGGCAGGCTCGGGCATGTTGACGTCGAGAACACTTGAATGCGGTTCTTGCCTGCTTGTTTCGGGTACCTTAGCAACTGTGTTGGCTTCCAGTTGTTTGCAAACGTTTCCTCCCTCGATTTTCTCAGGCTCTCGGTCCTCGTGCTTTCTACCTTGCTTCGCATTCGTATCCGGAGAATCAGAACGAACATCGCCTTTGTAGCCCATCGGAGCTTGATACAGCTGCTTCTGCGCTTCCGCTCTTCTATCTTGAGACGACTTGCCTCTGTCAAAGTCGGCATCGTATTCCATCCCCCCGCGACCGCGACTCCCTCCCCTGTGTGAAAATCTTCCGCCACGGTTCTCTCTAGCTAGTGGGCGAGACTGAGGTTGATGGCTATGGCCTCGCTCGAAGCCGTCGGGCCGAACTTGTCGCTCTCCTGGAGCTCGCGTTTTGCCAGACATAGCAGGTCCGCCGCGTCCACGTCCGCGGGCATGAGAGATATCTAGTGCACCACCGCGAGCAGGAGGAGCACCTCTGGAACCCCTGTGCGAGTCAATGAGTCCTCTGCCTCTGCCACGACCATCGGGATAAACCGAGCCAGCGGCAGAGCCCATCGACTTTGGGCCGCCAACGTGCTTGATATGATGCTGTGATGCTTGATCATACAAGCGATGAGATGTCAACGGCTCTTCGGCTCCAATGCTTAGCTGGCTAGTTGTTGCTTTCATATTGGCTCTTTCTCCCACACTCGGTTGTGTGTTTCCTCGTGGCACGGCAATGGCTAGCATGCTATTCGATGGAGTAAAGCTGTAAAAGCAATTAGTGGGGTATTCAGTCATTCAGTCAGCGGTGCTCATCTAGTGCCAGTGTCATGTACGCAAGGGAAACTTACCCATTTGAAGGAGCTAGGTGAGGCGCATCCTGAATTGTCACAGCATGATTGACAGTATTTGAACTCGTCGAGTTCGCAGGTTGGGTTTGGCGGGAGAGTATGCCGTGATTGTCGCCTAACGAGGGTGCTCTATATGTCTCTCCAATTGTTGCGGGTCTGTCCATCTGCCTTCCATTGATGATACTCGAATGGCTGCGAGCTGGTTCGGAATCGCAGCGTTCAAGGGGAAGACGCACTTGAAGTGGGAGGGCTGGAATAGCTTTATGTACAAGCTGTGCGCAAGGTAGCTAACAACAATGCCTTCTTCAACCGATGAGACGTGAAGCAAGCCTAAAGAAAGCAAAACCATGCACCTCTTTGCCGTCCGATCATCTATGCAAAGATGGTATTTTGTACGATACAATCACTGCAATAATAAAGCATACTGCAAGGCTAAAAGCTACGATGGCTCTCCCAATACAACGGTCTGTACAAGTTCCATAAATTCATAAGCAGCTATTTCTCTACTTTTACCGCCACCACCTAGCGCGCTGGAAAGTAAATAAGTCTCCCACAAACCCGCTATAGATTTCGAGATAGCAGAGTCAATAGTCGGAGAAGGAGGTCTTTCTGGATGTGCGTGTCCATTTCCATTCATATGCCCATTGATAGGCATATCAGCAACTACCGCACCGTCGGGTAAGTCGTTGTCCGACTGAGATTCTTCAGATTGTGATGATGATACCCTTTCTAATGATGATTGTAATGTACTCAGGAAATCTTGAGTTATTGTTGTTCTATTATCTCGAAGGTTTGATTCTTCGACCAAAATTCGACCACCCGTAACTGGAATAGCTTCTTCATTCCGCTCAGCCTCAAATGAATAATCGCCATGCCGGAGTCCTTCTGAACTTGCAGGGAGCTCTCGTGCGTATTCAAAGTGCCCAACCGACTCTGAATTGTCGTGGTCGTAGCGCAGTGTATGATCATCTTCCGGCGGCTGGTCATGTTCATGATGTCCAGAATCGACTATACTTCCAGAATTGCCGGGTGAAGTCTGACCGTAATTGTTCCAGTAGTCGTCTTCATCATCCTCTCCTATCTCGTCATCCATAACCTCACTCTTGTTTCCACCTTCATCCTCACTGCTCTCGCATCCAGCCCAGTAGTCGTCTGGATCTTGATCTGGCCCTTCTTCCACTCCTAGACCTCTCGCAGCGTCTGCTTCTCTTTGTTTCTCACGCAGAGCTTTCTGAGCAGCAGTTGTTGGAGACTTCTTGGTCGTTGTTGCAGAGGTACTGACACTCGCTGAACGATGGGCTCTTGTATCGGTGGAAGTGCTTGGAATCTGACGCGCCAAGGCCGCTTTCGCATCTGAGATGCAAATATGCCATGCTGATGTGTTCATATTCAACCGTGACTGAGGGAGTTGTAGATCGTAGTATTTCCATCCGCTTTCCTCTTCCTCATCTTCCTTTGCAGCTGGTAAAGAAGATGATCCCGCGGCGGCTGAAACGCCACTCGACCCGCTTTCGTTGTCGGGCGGGGAGGCTGCTTCCTCGTAAACGACGAGCAAGACCAGCGAGCCATCATCGTACTCAGACGTGCTTGAAGTGACACTGAGTTTGATTCTTGCTACCAACTTCTGCTCTTCGTGTATTGTTGCAGAATACAGGATCTCCGACGGCTTGACATCCTCGAGCCAGGTGGAGGCGAGGGTTTCACGCCGACTCTCAACTGCATCTTGGATTGGCGCGTCTGAAGTGGCTTGCAAGTAGGTGGATGGCGAGTCTGACGAGGAGGAGAGGTAGTAGTGTCGCTGTAGGACAGAAGTGGACAATGTCGCTGGTGGAAGAGTGACATCCGCAGACGAGAGCAGCAGAGGCAGAATTGAGACCACGAAAGGCAGCGGCGACGGGATATCTTGGCCGACCATGGTGAAGATCCCACTACGAAGTGAGCATGCGGTTGGAAGAGTGCTGGATAGCTGCAGTGAACTAGTGAACAATGCTTGTAAATGTTTGGAAAGAGAGAAAGTCAGACAGTCCAGTCCGGCTTTGCATAAAATTGGGTCCCCGCGGACGGGGCAGGCCTGCATATAGCCGACAAGACGGAAGCGATTGACCTGGCGAGGCTGGCAATGCATAGATACGTATACTCCATGTTGTTGCACACTACTTCGGCTTCTCACTATAAATGCTCTGCCTTGCACGCAGTGCGGCTAGAAGATGAAGACTATCAACTACTCGGACAAAGTCGATCGAACATCAAAGAGTTTCGGAGAAGCAAGGTGCACGGCAATGTAGAATCCAGGAGAGCACAGTAGTGACACACAAGACAATTGCCGGAAAGTCAAAGTGAACATTCGATAGACCTGGAAGCCAGAGGCGTCTCTTCGCTTTCAATCGCCATTTTTCTGAAGGTCCCCAAAGCTTTCCCACGGCTATCAAATTGTTGCACTGCGAATTCTTTCAGGGTGACAAGATACAGTAAACCTCGCAATTGAGTAACCTTGATGCGTCGAGCTACCATCAGCAGAGGAACACGCTCAAGTCAGGACCGAATACCTCAGCTTTACACAACTCTTTCATTCGAACTTGGCGGCAATCTGGTCCCGCCGATTGCCGAAGTGCACGTGACCTTGACGGATTATCTTTTACGCTTGTCCTTTTGAAACCAACGCAAGCAATTCCCATGCATGAAGATAACTTACATGTTGGGCTTAAACGCATCCTATCTGGAAACAACTCTCGCCTAGCCGCCCTTCGTCCACCTTAGCTGCTGATAACCCCATCATTCGGTATTTCAAGGCAAATCCACCTGAAGTGTCACCTGACCATATATAGGTCTCTCAAACAACTATGCCAATCCTCGCAGGCAACAAGCCGTCCTTTCCAATCTCTCCAGATAATCTGGCCAATTTCTTGCTCTCAGACCCATTCCGTTCAGAATCGGAGTATATCGTTAAAGCGCCCAAGTCGAACGGCAACCACTCCATCCCCGGACGCGTCTTGCCTCAAAAAGCTGCGTTTGTAGACGCTAATACCGGTGAGTAGCTTTTATGGCAGTCATGGGCAAAATAGCTGATCCAGTTCTTTGTAAATCTCGCAGCGGCACAAGTCAGCCATGGTCGGCTACGACAAGATGTACGCAGGATAGCACATAGTCTGCGATATCGATTAGACCTCCACCCCACCCCCACAAATACGAGCAGCAAACGAAAATCATTGCTGTCCCCGATAGTCTTGCTGCATCTGCCCAATTCTATCCAGTTTCCAGTGATAGAGCTCGGTATCTGGGCAGCTGGCTTGACAGTGTGAGCGTCTTCACGCTTCGTAATGAGGCGCCGAGAGCTTTATCTGACCCTTCGTTGGTGCCGATAGAACATCAGCCAATCCAGCTCTCAAACCTGCCGAGATCATCTATATCATCGAAGCATGTCGACCAGCGCTCATCATCACTTCCGCCGGCAAGGATGGTCTAGGTGTCATTGAACAAGCTCTTCAGGGTCTCTCAGATCCACAGCTACGCGCATCTTTAACATTACAAAAGGTCTTCACAGTAGATCCATCAGCTGGAGACTACGGAACAAACGAAACTGGCACAGTCGCCCATGCCTCGGCTACTAGCTGCTCAAGCAAAGCCAGAGACTGGAAATGGCTTCTTGGAAAAGAAAGTTTTACAATTGAGCCTTATCAAGGTGATGAGAGTGAACGAAGAGCTGCTATCATTATTTGGAGTTCTGGAACAAGTGGGAAAAGTAAAGGAGTTGTTCTGAGCCATCGTGCTATGGTATCTAACCTCCAAATGACGTGGTACAGTAGGTTATCTTGTCAAACAGTGCTCATTTGGCTGTATCTTCTGCTAATGCGCATGGCATCACAGACACACTCGTGCTAAGCGACAAGGAAGTAAGCCGTCAACCTTCTACCCCATGCATTCGCTATAACTGACATCCATATGTTTTCGAAGAACTTCCTGGCTTTCGTGCCATTCTTCCATATTTTCGGGCTAATGAATGTAATGATGATGTCCATCGCGATTGGTGCATCCACGATATGCATGAGCAAAGTACGTCGCGCTGTCTGTGCTGAGCACCGCCTGCATTCAGCTTGCTGACCGGTTACACGACGATATGCAGTTCGATCCCAAAGCATTCCTATCACATATTCAGAATTACCGTATTACGCATCTACATATGGCCCCACCTATTGCTGTCTTCCTGGCTAAATCACCACTCGCTGAAGGAATAGACTTCTCATCTGTAACGGGCGCAACTTCTGGTGGTGCTCCTATGGGCGTTCCTGTCATTGAGGCTGTGTACAACAGGTCAGCCAAGACCTGTGCATCTTTGATTGATGCCAGCGCGCTGACCCTGCCTTTTCCTGTGTAGAGTGAAAGTCCTGGTCAAGCTTTCTTACGGTGAGCTATAAAGCTTGACCATTTCCGTTGTGTACCGTACGGACAGTCAGCTGATGCGACTGTTGTACAAAGGCATTTCCGAAACGGCAGGGGGTATATCGAGCATAAAAGCTTCAACATTCGAAGAATATCTACCTTTCATCGGCAATACAGGGGTGGCTTATGAGGGCACAGAGATCAAAATACTGTCAACGGATGGTGCAAACAAAGGTTAGCACAAATTCAATTCAAGGCTTTACCTGAGTGGGCTATGTCTGACTGTTTCAGGTGGGCGTAGAACTAGACATTGGCGAGACTGGCGAATTCTTGGTTCGCAGTCCAAGTCTCATGAGCGAATATCTTGGCAACGCTAGTGCTACGGCCGAAGCTTTGGATGACGATGGCTGGTACCACACTGGCGATATTGGCTATGTCGACAAGTACGGGCAGCTGTACATCACTGACCGATTGAAGGAAGTCATCAAGGTGAAAGGGTGAGGAATGTCTTTGCCATCGCAACGGGAATAGGGAGATACTGAATGACTTTTCGTTGACTAGGTTCCAAGTGGCCCCAGCTGAACTTGAAGCTTATCTAGCTGGACACGCCGAAGTCGCAGATGCAGGTGTGACTGCCGTGTATTCCGAAGAAGAAGCGACAGAATATCCAATAGCATACATTGTTCCACGTGATACTTCAATCATGGAGGCTTCTCGTCGACTTGGAGCGGCATGTTCTGAGGGTACAGCTCTGGCTCACCAGCTTCGAGCGTTTATCGAGGAGAAGACGATCTCGTACAAGTGGTGGGTAGAGACCGCCTACTTGATGAGAAGCATGCGTCTGATGTTCTGTCCCTTCATTTACAGGCTGAAGGGCGGTATTGTGCTTGTCGAAGCTATTCCCAAGTCACTGTAGGTGCCAATGGAGATCACTCGCTGGCAGGCACATCAGACTGACTTTGACTCGTCGACTCCCTCTCAACAGGGCCGGCAAGATCCTGAGGAAAGACTTCAAGATCTCTGATGGTTATCGTGTTGTCTTGTACGAGGCTAAGCAGCGTTCCTCGAAGTTGTGAACAGTTGCAATAGATTCATCGATCTCTCTCACGTGCGAATGCGGTCTCGGCGCACTCCACCAGCGATAGTCTATGCGATCTGGTATTAATGGACTTGAGACCTTGCGTGTCATATATGTATCTCGTTCAAGCTTGTCTCTTGCATCCAGGTCGCGGAAGAGCAAGCCCGATCACGCTGTTCGCGCAGCCACCACTCGCGCACCACGTATCTATCTTCTTGCCCATCAGCCTTGATATCAGTGTGACCAGCCAATTCTGTCCAGCATGTCGTGGCTGCCGTCCTTCTCGCCGGGACTAGATGCAGACATCCTGCTATCCGGTGAGGATGAGCGCAAGATCATGGAGGTTAAAGGCGAGAAGGAGGGTCGTCGGGAGACGTGTCCAGTTTATTACGACGGCGAGAGCGTCAAAGGCCAGGTGGGTCTCATTGGATAGTCTTGTTCGCATGGATGCGCCTTGCTACCTGGTTCGCGGAGAGTCCACAGCTGACTAGAGTACACTTCACCACCACCCGCACAGGTCGTCATTCGAGCAAAGGATGGAAAAGCAGTCAAGCATGATGGGATCAAGGTCGAATTCGTTGGCAGTATAGGTGCGAACAAACTTACAAGAGGCGCTCTGTCCCTGCGTATGCTGACGAGTCTATCCGCTCCTCACCTGCACTTTGCAATGGTACCTTGTATTCGGCTATACACCCGCTATGTTCAATGATTCATACACAAATTCTCCTCAAAACGCATTATTCAGACCTCTTCTACGACCGAGGTAATCATTATGAATTTCTGTCAATGTCACAAGAGCTTCTAGCAGCCGGTGAACTTCGTGGCGCGCAAACGCTAGATTTCGAGTTCAAGAACGTGGAGAAGCAATACGAATCATACAATGGAATCAATGTTAAACTTCGTTATTTCGTTCGCGTGTCTATTGCGAAACGGATAGCGGAAGTAGTGAAAGAAAGAGATATTTGGGTTCATAGCTTTGTAATGCCACCTGATTCGAATAATAGCATCAAGATGGAGGTTGGAATTGAAGATTGCTTACATATCGAATTCGAGTATAACAAATCCAAGTAAGCTTGTACTCGGTAGCTTCTCGTCCTTGCGATTCAGTCTGATTATTGACGCGCACGAATATTGCCACAGATATCATCTCAAAGATGTGATAGTCGGCAAGATCTACTTTTTACTGGTGCGGATAAAGATCAAGCACATGGAGCTGTCCATTATACGGCGAGAAACTACGGGGGCGCGTAAGTTCAGACCTTTGTCAACGGTTTCACAAGAGTCTGAAAGAGACTGACGCTTGTATTTCGCTACTGTCGTTCACAGCACCAAACCAATACAATGAAAGCGAGACAATAACAAAGTTCGAAATAATGGACGGTGCACCAGTCAGAGGGGAAACTATACCAATCCGACTTTTCCTATCAGGTTTCGACCTTACACCTACATTCCGCGACGTGAACAAGAAATTCTCCGCTAGATATTACCTCAATCTAGTCCTCATAGACGAAGAGAATAGACGGTATTTTAAACAACAAGAAGTTACTATCTTCCGCGCAGAAAGTAATTAGCACGTAGTCGTTAGCCTCCCCGACAGGTTTGTAGCGTCTTCCTTTTCTTGTATTTGCAAATGTTTTGGGTTCGCAGTTGAGAAGTTTGTTGTATGACAAGGAAAATGCTATAATTGGGTTTCGCTTCCTCAAAGGTAAGACGAAGTCTGACGAAAGTCGGTAAAGGTCAATATAGCTACATGGGAACTTAGAAGTGGGTATTGAACGACTACAGCGGAAGGGTTGCGTAGCGCGAAAAATGAGACACTTTGCGAGTGATGGCAATACCCAACCCTCATCATGAACTGAGGGCAGGCTTATTGACCTGTACGATGACATGCTCTGGTCTCTCATGAAATCGAAGATTTGAATATTGACCCTTTTTACCAGGTACGATCGGATCTACAGCTTGCTTTTTGCGCTGTTTCTTCTCCTTCCGCACTGCTGGCTTTTTGTTTGTCTTCTCGTTGCCTTTGTCTTGCTTTGGTGGACACTGGTCAGTATTCATTACCACCTCGTTACTGGCGGAGTCTTCCAAATTTGATCCCGCATTAATAGGTGTTTCGGCATCATTTTGTACGGTAGGTGAACCTTCGGATAGAGTATGCGATGTTGTAGTTGCGGCACTCGACGGGGTAGCATCTTCTTGCATTATCAGTCCTTCACTGACGTCTAGACCACCCGACTTCAAGGGGTCTACTGCAGGCTGTATGGGTGGACAAGGAATGGTTCGTGAAACATTGCACGCCAGACATTTCGTTCGCACGAGATGGACATGAGTGGCAGATGCTGTACGCAAGGCAATGGATTGAGTGAGAAGGCCAAAGGTCTAGTTGGATAAGCAAAGCTTACGCAGTATCTTGATTCTGCTTGTAACGCCTGGAATAAGCAGGGCGTTACAGTTTCGGCACATAGTTCGTTTGATGACCGGATCCCTGTGTGTTTGGTTTAGCCACAGCCTGTAAAATCGAGCCTTCATCTGGCGTATAGCTAACAATGCTACTCACATTCTCAACACATTCTTGCGTGCCATCGTACGTATGTCATTCACATAATGACATGCTAGATTTCTGTGCTCTACTTGGGCAGGATGCATGGGGAGATTCTTCCTCCTTTTGGTACCGACTGTTCCACTACCAGGCGTCTTTTCGTTCGAAGCTTGATTGTATGAAGCACTTCCAACCTCCAAAGGAGCCATCTTGGCTTTAGCTTGTTTCCTCGCGAAACTTTTACGACGTTTATTGACCTTCACCTTGACTTCTTCCGCTGTCAAGCCTTGATGTTCCCAATACTGACAAAAGCTTCTCTCTAGCTCTTTCTCCTTTTTAGCGATTGCTCTTGCTCTCATCATTTCACGCATATGTTCACTGAAGGCCTCGTCTGGAGACACCATGTTTGCTACTATTGCAGATGCGTCTGACACTGGCTGAGCTGGCTGAGTACCAATGAATGCGCCCGTGTGAGACATCCCTTGTGCTTTTTGAGCAGTATTCGCCTGCTTCTGGCGCTCTTGCACAGTCTGTGCTGCGCCATTCCGAGTAGTACCTGACGTCGACGCTGTTGGCGTACATAGCGCTCCGCTGACGAGGACTGCAGCTTGATGCAGGAAGTTCATGCGCTGGATAATTTCTCTATAAGGTGAAGATTCAGATGCATGTCTCATACAGGCATGCTCTGCAACCTCACTTGTTAGGAACAGGCGTCGGCTTGCCGTTCTGGCCAGGTTCATTGTTCACCTTCTTGCCCATGATGGCGGACTGGCGACAGCTGAGACTGCAACAGCAGCTTGGTCAAGCCAATTCCTAGCCAGTTGATCTTGATGTGGTATCCTATTCCATGCGGTGCTGCCCTCGTCGCCTGTCTTGATGCAATCGCTCAAAAGCAGAACTGCGGATTGTGGAAGTGTGTCACTTTTCTTCCTGTCGTTCTTGCTTTCTCTCCAAGCTGGCCTGCAAGAGGCCCGTAGTGAACACATCCCACACTCCTTGAACCAACACCACTCGTCAGCTACACCGCATCACACGCTGTCCAACTTTTCGCAGGTGTGGTTCTGCAGCACCGTCCAACTGCCGTGGCTGTGGACACTGCGGTACGGTCGACTGGAAGTAATTGCAGGACAACAGCAGCTACACGATACGGCACATCATCTTAGCAAGACAAGTAGACCGCCCCTGTTCCTTGTGCACCAACTCTCCGAGTTCTTGCTGCTGTTTGATCCAAGCCAACGCGCCTCGTAGTATCGTCAATAAACTGCGGGCAAAGTTTCTGGAGATACTGTCCTAAGCAAGTCAAAGCAGTAAAGCAAGCACAAAGTACAACTATCTACTTATAGAGCCTTGAAGGCCTGGACACCATCCGATACTCCAAGCTCAACGTTAGAAGCCCGCCTGCTCAACCATCAGTGCACGTCGCCAGAAGTCCAGATCTCATCAGAATAATAGTGGCTAGACATTACACGCAAGTCAAGGCAGCAAGGTTCCATAGAGCTGCGACATCTCTATCTCTCGACGTAACTGCAACATAGATATCTCCGCCCGTGCTGGTGTGAGCTATTGAGCGTCCAGCCGCCTTTGCGGTACCTACCAATTCGCAATGACATCGACATCAACATCAGCATCCATGTCGACAACCATGGACGCTTCGGTGTCTTCAGCATCAATCTCCTCAGTGCTAGCGAGTGCCTCCAGCATATTAGCACAAGCAAGTAGCGCCTCTGCAAGCGCAGCGAGCGTGATGGCTTCTGCAACTGGCGGAGCGTCTGCGGCGACAGTGCGCCCGCCGAGCTACAAAGTAAGCCGAAACATAGGACAGGCGCGAGACTGGCATAGAGTAGCATCAATGCCGGTGCTCCAGGTCACAGCGAAAGCTTCTCCTTACGGCTTGACAGCCACAATCGGTTGAACACGTGCCACCCTGCCTAGTCTACATCTGCTTAGACGAGGGCTACTCTGGAGCGATCCGCTTACTGACATCTGGTCTTACATTTCAGATTATTGGTGTGGTACTCGCAGTCACTTCAGGATTATTTATCGGAACGTCCTTCGTCTTCAAGAAAAAGGGGTGGGTCGGCTTGGTCAATTACGTGCTAGAAAGGCCACTTTTGATGCTGAAAGCCTTGTTAGCCTGATATCAATGCAGAATAAACCTGGATTCGTGGCTGGGGAAGGACACGCATACCTAAAATCCCCAATGTGGTGGACTGGCATGACTCGTGAGTGAAAGGACTCTTCCTAAAAGGTCTCTTCCTACCTTGAACATGCGACAGCTAAGACATAATATCTTAATCAGTTATGATCATTGGTGAAATCTGCAACTTTGTTGCTTATGCTTTCACAGATGCAATTCTCGTCACGCCATTAGGAGCATTATCAGTTGTCGTCTGGTATGTGTCTTTGGAGCAAGCTGAACGGCAAGATAGCTGAAGCTTCCATTTTTGGGGGTTAACAGTGCTGTCTTATCATCTATTTTCCTCAAAGAAAAGCTCACCTTTTTCGGCAAGATCGGGTGTATCCTATGTATAATCGGTTCGGTTGTTATAGCTCTGAACGGACCAGAATCACAAACGAAAGCTACAATAAGAGAATTTGAGAAACTCTTTCTAGGACCTGGTTTCTTGGCTTTTGGAAGTATCGTTATTGTAGTTTCGCTTGGCTTGATCTTTTGGGCTGGACCGAGATATGGCAAGAAGAATATGTTGGTCTATGTAAGTTCGATACACAAGCTGCTACGATGACAACTTCACCATAAGCTGATCCGTCGATTCAACCTCCAGATATCAATTTGTTCTATGATTGGTGGATTATCAGTCGTCTGTACTAGCGGACTCGGAGCGAGTATTCTTACTTCCATTAATGGCAACAATCAATTTACCTACTGGTTCACCTACTTCATTCTCGTATTCGGTAAACAATCCTTCTCTTGCGGTATTGACCTTTGCGGCATGCTG
The DNA here is from genome assembly GCA_022835595.1 of Cystobasidium ongulense. NCBI lineage: Eukaryota > Fungi > Basidiomycota > Cystobasidiomycetes > Cystobasidiales > Cystobasidiaceae > Cystobasidium > Cystobasidium ongulense. Next base: position 505,336 of record BQUP01000004.1, read on the forward strand.
ATTCGATGCCTTTGCAGTCGTGGTCACACTCTTGACAGAAATCAACTTCCTCAACAAGGCGTTAGAGCTATTTAACACTGCTATGGTGACGCCAATCTACTTCGTTCTGTTTACAGGGTGCAGTGAGTTGATCTTCGACCAGAGTAGTCGATGAACACATATACTGATAATCTATTCTCTTAGCACTCATTTCCGATGTGATCCTCAACAAAGGCTTCAATGCCCCAGCTACGAAGATAGTAACTATGGTGTTCGGCTTCTTCGTCATTTGCTGCGGTATCACACTTCTACAAATGAGCAAGATTGACCCGAAGGAGCTCGAAAGTCAAGTCAAGCTTGATCGTCGAGATACAATGCTTCTTCGAGCTGCGACAACAGCAACACGCGCTCCTCGAGATGAAGAAGGAGGTTACGAAAAGGAAAGGAATTTAGATCTAGAAGATCCCGGGATGGATTCGGTCAGAGGTTTTGTTGGTCTTGCTGGAAGTATACATCGCGCCGTTTCAGCTCGTCGGACGATATCTAGAAGACGACAAAGTCATCTCGGAAGCATACGCGAAGACAGCCCTTACATCATCGATGAACATGGTAATGTCGTAACGACCATGAATGGTAATGGGAACGGCAGCAAAAGAGTCTCTCACCTTAGTACTAATGGACTGGGATACGGAGTCCAACGCCATCAGCTGTATGACGCACCCATGCCTGCGGATGCCCACGACAAGATCTCCCTTTACTCGAAGGCGACGTCACCGATATCCGAGGACTTTGCGTACGGCAACAATGACCAGGCAAATATGAAGAGTCCGATTAAGATCAATTTTAGCGAGCAAGTGACGGAGCACTTCTACCCCAAGCAGGGCCAGAGTGGTGTTGTCATACATCAGCAGCACTCCCTTCACGACAACAGTCAGAGTACACCCAAGCGTGGCCTGTCCGAGTTCGGTCAGCATCTCCAGCCTCGCCAAACACCTGTTAGGCGCGATACAGGGCAATCGAACAAGACAAATTCGTCTATCATTGATGCATATTCCCCAACTGCGCACCGTTTTATGCCGCCTGAGACATCACGTCCAGCTCCTGTAATGCGTATCAATACGATATCATCAGCTGCTACAGCCGGGAGCGGGCGGAGTACAGCAACTGGCGGTGCTACAATAAGATCAGATAATGACACAAGGTCACTCACTCAGTCTATCATGGAACACTTTGCTTCTGACATGAAATCAGATGCACATACTCCATCAGGACCATCTTCGCGATTTGGGAGTCCAAAGAGCCCAAGCGGTAGAAGCTTCTTCGGCAGGCATAGAGGAAGAAGAGGTTCAGATGACGAGGAAGAAACTGCTGGATTAGTAGGTCATCAAGCGGAGATTGCCGGATCACAAAGAGATCGGCTCAATCACTCAGGAAGAGAGAGCGAAGATGAGTTCGGTAGATCAAGTTCAAGCAGGACCTCGGACAATGAAGCAGACGAAGAAAGCATGGACAGCACTGGTATTGAGTCGATGGATAGGGAGGAGTATCAAATGCAAGAGCACATGACAGCGCCTCGCCGGCGATTGTAAAGTATGGGCTCAGAACAAAATTTGCGACTGGCTTAGCGCAACAAACAGCTTGCTTCCTCTGTATCTCATTTTCTTTTATAGCAATCGGCATTAAGCTATGAGTCGCATTATATCCCGCTATATCCCTGAGGACCACCATTCTGTATCATTAGCTCGCACACTAGAGGTAAACAAGTTTATGTAGCATCAACCTTGCAAGGATATATCCTTTTGCATCTGCAACGCCACGCCTTGGGTAGCGGAACATTTCGGGAAACCCTGTAGCCCAGCGCTACATTCTTGCTTATATCTATAATGCTGATTTTGTTTGCGAGGAGTGAAAGTAACTCGAAATAGACTAATGCCGCGCCGACCAAGCGTCAGACAAAGATAGGTAAAAGCTAGCTACAACGATGAAACAGACGGAGAAATTGAATGAATGAGAACATGCTAGGCTGACAAATTAAAAAGAACGAAGAGATGTGGCGGCGTTGCCTGAGTGCAAGAGTATGAGCGGTATGAGATATATGAATGTCATGAAAGTATTAAGGTATCGGAAATGGGAGCAGCAATACGAAGGGTATCAAAATAGGTTTGCAGTGATTAAAAAACGAATGAATAGAGGCGCTTTGGGAAAAGCGTAGCATGCTGGATGTACGACTCCAACATTCCAATAGCACGCTAGATAGCTGGGTTTGTACCCACGTAGTTCTGGTCGAGCGCTTTTCAGGAAAAGGGGCAGGGCATAACAAAGTGGTATGGCTCGGTATGACTCGCAAGAGACGACCTTCTGGCCGGACTTGCTTAGCAGTGCTCGAACGGAGGGCTATGTCCTGGTTCGGGGCTGTCATCGAGGGAGAGGGATGAGAATTCCAAAGGAAGCGGAGGCTGAGATGACCAGTCCCCCACTAAAGTATGATAGTCGTCATTCAAAGCAGCCGACAGATTCAGGAGATTTCCAGCAGAACGCGAATGTGTTCTAGGTCGTTCCGTAGGTGGTGTATTATAAGATCCATCAATAGCGATATAACTTTGTTTTCTAGGTTTGTAATGATGGTTGGGAAAGAATGGAGCGTGATGGTTTATAAAGGCTGATTTTGAAGGTGAATGTGAATTATCTTGAATTAACTTGGGAATATGTGGTACTACTCCAGTTGAGAAATTGTTTGAATCAAACTGTGATGGTCGTCTATTGCGGCTTGGTGGTCTTTGAAGAGGTGGGAATCCATCTAATGGCGCAGAGTGTAGACCAGTTGAGGGATCGTAAGAAGATGTAGATGTATAGCTCTGTCCTGCTTCTGATGACATAGATCTTCGATGGCCAGATTGAGGTGTTGGAGAACGTAATCTCGGTCGACTGGTAGATGGACCTAAACCAGATCCATGGTCGAATGAATCAAGAGAAGAAGCTGGGTTGGCATTTGACGTACGCCTTTTTCTAGGTGTTGTGTTCGACAGAGATGGTGATGGGAATGTTCCAAGGGGAGGTAATGCACCTAGTGGGGGTAGATTCCCAAATGATCCGAACGGTGGAAGGCTTGAGGCAGAATTACCGAACGACGAGGATGGCGGCAGCATTCTCGAAGAAGGCGAGCTGGGAAAGGGAGGCAGTGGACCAAGAGGTGGAAGTCTACTTGAACTGGAAATAGATGGAGTACGTGATCTACGTGGCGCAGTGAAAGTATCGCCACTTGATGAGGCTGGAGCTGGTAAGAGAACGCTAGGATACGTGGAATAAGAGTTGGGGGAAGCGCTTGGTGGAGGCAAGATGTTCGGATTGACTGGAGATATTCTGGCCACTACTAGTGCGTTTCTGAAAGTACTAAGGTTGTTCACTGTAGCTCCGTGGTAAGAGCTGAACCACAGCTCGACTCGTACAGACATCATTTCCTTTGAATGTCGACGGAAATGATAGTGCCCGACTACACGTAAACAAAGAGACAGGGGTTAGTAACACGTCATCTAAATTTCACAAAAAAAAAGGCTTGTACCTACTTATAGATCGCATGTCTTTAACAGCTGCAGTCAGTTCCGGGAGTGGCAATCTTGCCAATTCAGCAGGGGTTTCAGGAAGTCCATTGCCAGGCGGGTTTAAGGGAGAGAAGAGCTTCCTGTATATTCATTGAGCCGGATTCAAGAGACGAGAATCAAAGCCAATATGTCAGTCAATGGATGAAACCGTTGTATGTCCATTCTTGATGAGATTCTCCATCACTCACGCTGAAAAGTTTTTGAATTTGTCTCGTTCTAAAAAGTAGAATTAGAAGCGGGTTCCATTGGCATTTCGATGAAAATGATCGTCAGCAAGGCTTTCCTTGAAATAACAGAATTACTCACCGGTAATTGGTAGGTAGTAGGCTAGAGGCTGATTGCACATTTCATGGGGATGATAGCCGAAAGTACGAAGAGAGTCTTGCTGGAAAGGGTAACGACAAAGCGAAACAGAAGACGAAGAGACAGAAGCAGGATTAAGGAGGGCAACACATGATTCAGCTCACAGATTTATCTTCATAAGTCCTCAAGTACTGAAAAGTATTCTAGAGAGAACGCTTACGGAAGCTCTTCCGATTCTCATATCCTGACTCATTATAAGAATGACAGGTCTCTCGGCAATCACATCGTCTAATGGACCTAGGAGAGGGTGATTGAGATTATATTGAGAAGCTAGTCCTAAAGAGTCACAACCAGCTGCTGTTCTTGCGCTTAGAGAAGAAGATTGATAGAGGGGAGTGTCATCAAAGACTGGCGTGAGAGCTCCTGTGACGCATTTCGAAAGTAGACGAAATGACGAGAAGAGAAAGAAGAAGAAGAGGGAGTGTAAACCATGCCAGACATAGCATCAGTATAATGGTATATAGTGATGATGTCGTCTTGATTGGCGATAGAAAGACATCGAAAAAGGTCAGACTCACCAGTAATAGGATTATTATTCAATTGTCTAGTTTGTTTCTCTCTAAACAATCTAATGAATACCTTAGCTTGATCTGGAGGTACACCTTCTAAACATTCTTCAGCTTTCCCTCTCTTGATACAAGAAGCACAAGGTCTCATTTCTCTCCCACATTTGAGATGACCTCTTTTACAAGGTAAACAAGCTGTCATTCTAGGAGTGATTGTGGCTGACGAGGAGGAGTCGAATGAAGGGTAGTGTTTCTGTGGTGGAACCGAAAAAGCTCCATATCGATTGTCGAAGATTGGAGATGAAGAGTGAGAAGAAGCATCAACTACAGAGGACGATGGAGGGAAAGATAAGGCATTGATAGTGGGTGTTCTTGATCGTCTCGGTGGTGGGAGGATGCCTGCGCCTGGATCTATGCGATAGCTGCTATTTGTAGGCATGGGGGAGAGTGGCGGCAGGCCGAGCGGCGGCAGTGGGAGGGCGCCTGCCTGTCGGTAGCTCATGCTGATGCTGATGAGATGGTGGAGCGAGAGTGATACAGAATAGATGGAGAGGTCCGCCGAGTGTGAATTGCGAGAGAGGTGTGGTTATGCTCGATGCATGCTTGCGAGTCGAACTCCAGGTGGACGAGATGACGAGGGATAGGAATTTTTTGCAGCGGTCTGTGTGGGCCTGTCGAAGAAGCACGAGAGAAAGACAGTGGAAAGAGAGGAAGGAGGAAGCTACTGCTATTGAGAATGGTCAGTTGTTGTTGACCACTTCGAGTATGCATATGGGAAGGAAAGAAGCGACAGGTATAGAAGAGAGGGTGAGCAGAGAGCTGTGCATTGGAAAATGATATTCTCCAGCACGAGGACCCAGCAGACGGAGGGCAGTACTCATCGAGCATTTGAGCATCGCAGTTTCATCGTATCGGCCGAGAAAGCTAAATGCAGGCTCTCATTTGACTCACGGGGACGACAAGTGCAAGAACGATGCCGGGCGAATTTGATGCTCCTCCGAGCTTTTAATCAATTTTCAAATCAGATACGGCGGGACTCGGAGGAAGAGTGAGTGAGTAGCCAAGGACGGGTATTTCGGGAGTCGAATAGATTTGGGTGATGGTTGTGTCCTCCTCCGCTCCGGTTGCCTGGGTAATTAATTCGTTGTTGTTTGCATCCGTCGATGATGTTGCGGCGGTCCTAGGCGGTGTTGTGTCGACGGTCTTGTTTCAGTACCCAGTATGCGAGGTGTTCATCTTGAGGTCTGCTCCAGATTAGGCGTTGATTGTGCAGAAGCAGGAAGAAGGGTAGAATGGTGTCGAGATGCAAGAGAAGCCTTCAGCGCAGGTAGATTGCCAGACAAGCAGTCAGACTGCAGACAAGCAGCAGCCATCTAGCTCGTAAGAATGACTTACCACCACACAAAGCTAGATCTGCCAGCCTCCATCATCTACTGACCGTTCATATTCCGTCATTGACTAGACAGCGAGCTTATGCATTTCGATTAAATGAACTGACTTGGACTTTCGGACCAAGCTGGGTGAAATTTTCGGACTGATATGCGACTTCCCGATTCGCGATTGAGGGAAGCATTGGCCCCGATGGATTTCCCCATATACTACGACATTGCTTTGGCGTCGCTTTCTTCGACTGGCTGCAGACTTGACAGGCTCCTACCTGATTTACATCAAGTTATGGGCTTCTGGCAGGATCTTTGCCTGTCATAATACCCATCAATCAACTCATATCCCTTGTCCTGTCTTCCACCCGTTCGTCAAGTTCGCTGCTGCCGGTTGCTTTGATTGGAGTTTGGCTGAGTTTGGTCGAAGCTGTCGACGCCCCCACAACCCGGACACGGGCGGTTTTGCGAAGGACCGAAGACCGACAATTTGGGGTTTATTGTGTCTGCTATGCCATCTCACCGACGCTGCAGATCTCTTCCAAACCAGTACTTTTCGAGCCAATGGGAACAATCGGTAAGAGGCCAGTAAGTGTGTTCGTATGTACCAGTCGGTGCGCGCGCGAGAAAGGCAGCTACAATGCCTTGATCCCGCTTGCGAATTGGTAATGCAGAGGTAGAAGTAGTTAAAGGTTTGAATTCTACTTGGTCTATTCGTCTTCATGTCATGTATGGAAGGAAGGAAAGGCTTCAAAGTTATTGACCTGCGATGACATTTGAAGGTGGAGGAAGGATGATTAGACGCGATCTAGAATCGGACCTTACAATCCAAGCAAGTGCGTGTAACTCGTAAGATAATATAACAGTATGACATTGCTCTAATCATGTCATATACATTCCTTGGTATGTTGCAAACTTGCCGTCTTGTAGATCAGCGTGTCGACAACTCGTTGCACCCGTATCTGGCAGGAAGTCCATCAATGGTATACCCAGTCTGATTCCGACGCTGCTATTTGCCATTTGAAAGATTAACGGAATGGGTTGAAAGGCGAAGAAGAATGCAAGAAAGATTGCGACTTCTTTCCAGTCGCAAGTGGCGAAACATGTCAAGTCAAGAGCAGGGAAAGCTTTCTAGCTGTTTATGAATGGAGCTTTCAGGCTGACTGAATTGCTACCTTGAAGGTAATGCGTCGCTTGCATAGCACTGTCACATCACACGCAGCTTTCACGTTGCCACTCTTTCATCTTCTCAAAGTACGTAAAGTTCGACTATCCTGCTCTTTGCTCTCTCCCGACCTCTTCATGACTCTTGCTCCCGGAAAGCAAGCAGCATGCAAGGTGGATTAGACATGCAATGCACAGCACACTTGCCGCCTTTCAACCTTCAGACCTACGCCAGTCCCATCTATCTGCGGTGTCTAGATGGCAGCCCGGCTCTCGAATCCAGCAGTGCCGTAGCTCGGCTTCGACCGTAAGATACCAGTTGGACGCCTTGCATCGAAGCAAAACAAAGCTTTGCGAAGTATGTACTTGATGCGACTTTCCCAATCAAGCCGCTCGCTGCGGAAGGTGGCCGTTTTCTCGCAGGTTTGCTGTCATAGGAGCGAGCTTGCACCTCTCTTGGTTACACGCTGGCATCCGGACTGCTTGCTTTGATACCAGATATCCTCAGCTCTGCTCACTACCAAGGTCACCGCGCTTCAGGGAGCATAGCCTTCCTCTATTCCTCCGTTACCGCGGCCAGCCGGTGCATCGACATCCAGTCCTTCTTCACTTTTGCGCCGTCGTGCAGTAGCGACCTGGACAATTCTTATCATTTACGGTATACCGACCACACGTCAAGATCCGCCGGGCTGCCCGCTGGAGGCACACAAGACCAGCCTATCAGTGCGACAATTCGAACGGGCTGTCAGACGCGCAGCCGACGTGCTTCATTTGGGCATGGGAATCCTAGACAGGCCCACCAGAAACTTGGTCTTGGTCTTTGAAAGGCGTTTCCGAAACGTCACGGAAAGCACAAGGGATCCGGCATACGAACAGTGAGTGATGATCATCAAATCCTCCAATACTGGATCTTAACCAGGCTAACGCAGTCTTCTGGACCCTGATTCGGCTTTCCTTGCCCTCCTTCCCAGGCTGACTTGAAAACACTCGCATCGGTCACGTGAAGCATCCTCTTCATATCTTTGGTGCATTCTTCTACAACTACACAACAGAAGTCGCAAGCTGGCAGAACAACGCACACATTGACAATGTCTGCAGTGTATCATATGCTATAAGAAAGCCCCCAGTCAACACATACCCTTTGCCTCCTCCCGCATCTCAGCTTTCTCGGATTCTTGACTTTTTTTCGACTTCGTACTCACCCCACATATGCTACAGATCCTACAGAAAGCAACAAGCCTTGAAGGATGCTACCTCTACCAAGATCAAGAACATCTTCATTCGCGTCCTCGAATCCAACTTTCGATCCGTCAGATGCAATGTTACGCGCATTTTCCGTTCCTCCTCCCAGTGCTAGCAAAGTTGGAGGCATATATACAACACCAAGTAAAGGGGGTAAATTCACAGCTTGTGGACCATGCAAGAAATTAGGTAAAATATGTAGATCGGGAAAAAGACCTTGTATCACTTGTGTTACAAGTGGGAAATATCAAGAATGCGCAAATGATTTACAGGATGATGATCTCTCCATGTCGAAGCTCACATTACTTGATGGAAATAGTAGAAAATCACCTGGTATTTCTGTTTCTCCTAAACGTGAGTGTCGTTCACCCTCTTCCACTCTCTCCTTTACAATTCTCACGGGTCTCTTCTAGGAGATCCCAGGTGAACCATACTTACCTTGGTACATTTCCCCCCTTTTTTGTTCGTGTTTGATTCGGCAGGAAAAGTGGATAAACCAGTCTTCGACGATCAACCAATGTTCCCACCTTCTTCAGATCCACCACCCCTTCGAAATAGATTCGGTTATATATTTCCAGTTCACACGGATAAACCTTTAACTTATCCTCCTTTAGGATCACTTGAACCTTTGGCAAAACCACAATCACCACCATCACCAAGAATGAATCCCGTTTATTTGGTACTGGATTTCGATTTTCGTATCGGTAGAGCTTCGGTGAGTATGTTTGATCAGATTTGAACATTCTAAGAACATTCTCCGACTTACCGCTCTCTGAATAATTCTTACTAACCCCATCTTCGCAGCGCGACTGCCTTGCGATGTTTGGATTTCACCCGCATGAAATGCTAACCCAGCCTTTCGCGATGCATTTGCCCATAACAGGTGAGCATGAAATATTGGTTCCCTGGCAGGTATCGTTATCTATCATACTCAATCCTCCATGTCATTTTACCTAGAACGGGAGCGTTGGAAGTCCGTGACAAAGTATGCGCAAGTCAATTCTGATGAGAAGGGACCAGTCTTCAGAGTCTGTTTAACGTTCCCTTGTATTCTCTCTCTTTTTTGCAGGGCTTTACTCTCAGGGGTGAAATTACCAGAGACTTTTTTAGATGTTCCCGCCATAGAACTGTCCCGCTTGACTTGGGATCAGCTCAAAGTGCCCGTAGCAGGTGTAAGATCAGTTGGTAGGTAGTAACTCCTCCACTCATTTACGAGAGCGAGAATGCTTGGTCAGGCTAAATTAACAGACAATCCTCATTCTCTGGTTCAATTGTTTCTAGGCAAGCAATTACAGATTCGGCGCAAAACAGGAGAAACTATACCAGTTCAAATCGTAGTTTGGTTTGGCTCATGCTATGGAGCAACCGCGAGCGATTATACTACATTCAAACAAGCCATTATACTCGCCAAAGTCACACCTCTGAACGCTTCGTCGTCACCTCACTCGACGAGGGTAAAACCTACTCACCCTTCAAGTGGACTTTCTGGTTTTGCATCGTCTATACCTCCTAGAAAGCGTAACATATCGTTGAGTGGTGGTCTTGGCCCTCCTTCTCTACCGCCGCCTTCAATGAGAGTTGGAGATTATGCTTCCCTGCCACCTCTACCTCCTATAGGTTTCGGAGGGCTTTTGTCTTCACTACCGCCACTGCCGCCACTGCCACCAGCACGATACTCACTACCGCCTCCAAGATCTCGTAGGCCGTCGTCTGGATCTCTACCACCTATGTTCGCAGACCCACCTGGTCCAGATTTCGGTTTGCCACCTATTACAAGACGTCGAGCACCGTCACTTTCGGGTGGACGCGGCAGGCCCTCCTCCTTCGAGCCAGTGCCAAGCTACCCATCCGAATCCTACAATCAGCTTATGGATCTTCCTCCTCTTCCACCTGTTGTCAGACCTACGTCGCGCAACAGATGAAGTTCAGTCTCGCCGTCTTCCTTCGCGTACGGAACAAAATCATGTCAGCGGAAGCACTATGTACCTTTAGTAATCAAAATGTTCGGAAGAACACAATCTGTAGTTAGCTCAAACACGATCAACGTATTCAAGCTGTATGCGTTTTTCTTCTTTCCAATAATTCATTCATTGCATTGCTGCAAAACGAGCCTTTTATCTAGCTCGAGTTTTGGGTGTTTAAAGTTAAAGATCAAACAAGAGATTCCTTCTTTTTACTCGCTGCCCATTGACTTGTCACTACACAGGAAAGGCGGTCGAACGCTATCAATTTTACTGCCTGCCACCTCTCTGATTCTTGCTGAGATCAATAACCATCTCTCGTGCGCTCTCTAGGTTGTTTGGTGTGCCGAGGAAGATAACTACAACCAAGAACAGTCATCATCAGCTCACGAGCGAGAAAGGGTAGTCAAATACTATCCTCTTACCTTGGTTGGCCCCCTGTCTGCCTTCGACTTCGGCTGAAACACCGACGGAGCGAAGCTTGTCGAGTCCGCTACCTTGACGACCGACAACTGTTCGCGCAAAGAAAGGTCAATTGTAAGTCGGGACGGAAAGGGTTGTAGACTTTATGAGCAAGCGCTTGAAACTTACTGCGTGGTATAAGTGACTGAGGTACAGTCAAGACACCTCTATGAGTGAGTGTCTTGCATTGCTCAACAGCAGAGTTGATCATCTTTTCGACGCGATCAACGTTCTCTTGGTCGTTGCCTCGGATATTCCAAGGGATAGGAGTAGTATCCGCATCTTCCTCAGTCAAAGCAGTGACTTCCCAGTCAAAATCGTCTTCCTCCTCATCGTCAGCATCGATACGGGCAGTCTTGGCAGCTCCGTTCGTGCTGTTGCTTTGAGTGGGTCGAGCAGAGCCCGAGGGAGGCTTCACATCGCCGTGGTCGATACGGATGCCATTTGGTAGCATGCGGAAGAACTTGCCACCCTGCGCAACACGTGGGTGTAGGTATGCTGGGACCTCAACAGTCTTGGTAATGCTTGCTGATTGTGGCTGTCTCTGCTGACGTCCAGCCCCACTTTGAGGGGCAGAACCTGCCTTTTCCTACAGAAAATTGGATGATCAGAAACGCAACCCACCTAGCCGCGTAAATAGATGAAAGGAATACGCACTTTGAGCTCAGCAGCGGCAGCTTCGCAAGCTGACTTCGAACCCATGATTTTGATGAGCTCGGTCTCTGTGGCATCGGTGACCTCATCCGCATTGACGAGTTCTCCAGCCGACTTGAATTCCTGCCAATTAGAGAATACAATCCTAACATTGTGCTTCTTTTGTACTTCATTGACACCTGAACCTCCTCGGCCGATGATGCGTGCATGTGCAGCTTGAGGTATAACGACACCATATACGACACGATCCTTGAGATCGCCAGAGACCTTCTCAAGCTCCTCCTTGATCTTTGTCGCTATAGCATTAGGACCGCGGATAGTGACAATATCCGAGTCTTCGCCTGCTCGTGGGAAGCGCACCATGTTGTTCAAAGCTCTAGGATCGCTTGGACCGCCGCAACGGGTAATAAGATCGCGAACTGTGACAGCATCAATCAGTGACAAGCTCCTTCAAGCAACGATTCCGGAAATTAACTCACTATTCTGACCTCCTCGTCCAACAATGCTAGCATGCACCGATCTCTCGATAGGAATCTCGAAAGTAACCTCATCTTGAACTTCCGACACGATAGCTTGAATAGCCTTTTTAGCAGCTGCAATAGCTGCCTTTGTACCTCTAATAGTAAAAGTAGCATCGCTGCCCAACTTTTCATTATCTCTCTTCGAGATATCAATCTCCGCTCCTGAATCGGTCTGCAATTCTCGGATCGCAGCACCTTGTTTTCCAATGACTCGAGCGAGAGCACGTCCAGGAACGGTGATCGTCTGAGATTGATTGTGTTCCTTCTCATATTCCATTAATTCGACGAGTTCCTTTTTGGCTCCATCGACACCTTTGCGACCTCCTCGGATGCTGATTGCGTTATTGTCGCGCTCGCTATCTTCAGAAGAATCAGCGCGTGGGAAGTTGATGCGGACAGAGTACTTGTTCTCAAGTCTTTGAGCATAGGCCCCCTGTTTGCCGATGAGAGCGCCTCGCTCTAGACCGGCTGGCATAGGCACTGAAACAGTAGTTTCATCGGCCTTTGTAAGACGTGTTTGAAGTTAGCAGCGATACTCCTTTAATACGTAAATAATAGGTAAGAAGACATACCAGCTGTTCAATCTGTCTTTGAATCCTCTTCTTAGCCTCTTCAACATTCTCCTTTCTACCTTGAAGCTTGACATGACTTTGCGAAGATCCAGTCTTTGCCTTCTTGCCTTTGACAACAGTAGCATCGCCATCTTTGTTGGCGGAGGAAGAAGAAGCGCCACCTTCGTCAAAGTCAATGCGTACGCCTAGTTCCTCGCGTAGCTTTTGTACACCAGCACCTCCCTTTCCTACAATATGAGAAACGAAGCGTTGCTCTACATCAAATTCAGCGACCTGCAAGGTGTGAGATGGTGCGTTCAGTCATCATAGTCCATCATTTAGAAAGGAGAGGGAAGTCGAGACTCACATAGCTGTTGACAATTTCATCGTTCTTAGCTTCTTCAGCAACACGTTCAATGTCCTTAGCGACTCGCTTGACTTCATCACTAGGGCCTCTAATGACGACTTGATCTTCCGCACCGCTGCCGTCTGCATTCTTTCCAAATCTAACATTGACAATCCTCTCTTCGTTTGTACCGATAAGAGCATTTAGTGTAGTACCGGAAGGACCAATGATATGTCTATGTAAGTTGGAAGGGATAGTCAAAGTCTGAGTAGCGATGTCGGCGGCTTCTTTAGCTAATTTTGTGATCTCGTCCTTGACAGAAGATAAGACTTGAGAAGCGGCAGAATGATCGGAACCGACGTAGACGAGGTGGACTTGACGGTCTTCAACCGAGTCTGAAGCACCTTGCTGAGGTGGGAAGACAACTTGCACTTGATTCTTCTCTTCGAATGATTGAATTCTAGACCCTTTCTTGCCGATTAGGAATCGATGTAGGAGGGGCTCAACTTCGACAGTATCGAACGAGGAAGGAGGAAGGTCCTTTAGTACTTCCAACACTTTAGCACGTGCATTAGCGACTGCAGCTTGTGGTGAAGAGGTCTTGCTAGAGGAAGTAGCAACGATATCGATTGTAGTATGGGGATCATTAGATCTGGGGATGAAGATCTGTACTCCTTCTTCATCTGCAATCTTGCGTAATTTAGCTTTGGTGAGGAGATATCTAGCAATAGCTTTAGGGTACGTAGCGGGGGTGTTGATGCCATGTATAGAAGCGAGGTCTACAACATCGACGCTGGCTGCGTTGGCAGCTTGCATGACCATCTGGAGCGCTTCAACGAGGTTGGCGGAAGGTCCTCTGATTGTAATTTGATCACTTGGGTTGGCAGAAGGTGGTACTTCAACACTGCAGGATGTAGCAGCTAGTATAGAGTCTGATACAGGGGGAAGAACGAATCGATGCTGTCTCTTTGACAATGTCATAGACAGAGTCTGAGTCGTTCGAGCAAGTTCAGAAGCTGCGTTGGTGATTGATTCGACTGCTCGAGTGACTGCTTCCCTATCACCGACGAGGGTAATAGCAGTATCTCTCTCGTCTTTGCCAGAAGTAGCGTTATCTTCACCTTCAGCTGCAGAGCCAGCCGAAGCTCCTCTTCCAGCACCAGCTCGGAACTTCCAAACGGGTGGAATCCTGACATCGACATTGGAAGCATCTTCTTCTGGGACCAGCTCACCACGTTGATATTTTGCGCTGAGCAAGTGGTAGAGTTCCAGAGGGACAGTGGTAACTTTGGTACTTGTTCGTGAAGTGCGCTCGGACACGATGGCTAGGATGCGTGATTTGGCTAGTGCGACGGATGGCATATCTCCAAAGAGGTTGATTGAGATAAGAGGATCCTCGGCTCCTTCTTCATTTTCGTATGCTGGTTCGTCCGAGACTGGCGCAGCGGAATGGCCGGCATCGCGGGGAATTTGAATGTTGACGCCGGTCTCTTCGGTGATAGCCTTGAGATTTTTGCCTGGAGAACGAGATGGTGAGTAGTCAGTATTTCATTGAACATTGTCCTCCTTTCCAAGACTATTCCACCCACCCTTGGATCCAATGATAAAGGCGCGAGTGCTAGCGGGTACCCGGAGGGTCTCGTTGACCTTCTTGACGATCCTACCGAGCAAGTCGCGTTTTACTCTTTCGAGATCTTGTTGACGCTGGGCCTTGATGAGCAGGGTAGTGGTTCCTTTAGCGGTACTGGTCGATGATTCAACCTTCACTCCATTATAACGTGTCATAAGCTGGGATAGGACGCCGCCAAGAGTGGTCGGTTCCGACTCTCTGTTCGAGTATCCACCTCGAGGACCAGTAGTAGGGGGAGGGGCAGTAACATTGATGCTTGCAGTGGGTAGGACAAGGCTTTCGGTATACAAGCTGGGTTGAGTAACAGCAGCTGGGGGGGCTGAAGCCGCGACAGAAGCCCTGGAACGAGCAGCTGCGCCCCATCCAGAGACCGACGAGGATGCGGGGGCAGAGGGAGCACCTAGAGATGGAAAAGCATCTTCGCTATCTAGGTCCAGTCGCTTGTTCTTGTTCTGCTGCTGTTGTTGCTTGCTGGAGGCTGCAGGCGCGGCGCCGTCACGGAGATCACTGCCAGAGGCGGCATTCGAGCCAGCGGACTCGGACTGCTCGTGGATCTCCTTCAAGAGGTGAGCTCCGACAGCATAGTTTTCGTTGCCGGGAAGCATGTCCTTTGAGCTGGAGCCCGAAGCAAGAGGACCGGGACCTGAGCCAACAGCAGAGGCGGGAGGAGTGTAGAGCGATGGGAAGTCGTTGTCCATGGTGGATGAGGGAGCCGCGTACGATTGAGATTGACCGACGGGGGTGTGATTAGAGCGAGATGCCGCACTCCAAGCTGTGTGGTGTTATGATGGGGTGGTTGTGGAGTGGAATAGAAGACCTTCGAGACGATGGTGCTCCAAGCAGGCAAGGCGACAGGCTGATCGGGGCACAAGCAAAGAAGCCAGCGCGCCTCTCAGCATATGACCTGCAGGGAAGCTGGAGTACGCTGGAGTGCTCCATTCCCTCTGCGCTGCTGTATGCCGTCCATGTTCACGCAGGCAGGCACTCTGGCTGATATTCAGTGGCAAAAACATGATACAGTAGCCCAGCATGAATAGACTGGGATGGAATGGGGGATGCAGGCGTGTCTACGCTCGATGCGCAGTACAATGATAGACCACCCTCACCGTCACAGAGTATTCCATCCTATTCCGCCAAGTTGCCCATGTTCAAGACGCTCGATCTGCCATCATCGTCGTCGAAAGATGGAGTGGATCTCTCTCTTTCCTCGTAATCTATCGCCAAAACCCATCCAGCCACGACCGTACAGAGCCGCCAGTGCCTAGACACGCACTAGTCTTCAACCCCATCAAGCTTCTGACTCGGCCTCATCCAAGCTCTCGCTCCAACCTCGCTTCTACCACCCGCCAGACTTTGTAGACCAGCAGCATGTCTCGACAGTCAGTCTGATATTCAGAGAGAGCAAACGGCACAGGCAAAGGCGCACAGCTGATGCAACACTTGACCTATCCAGTGACATGTCCCGTGATCCATGCCCGTGGAGCATCCTGAGTGAGTCGTGGATACTGCCTCTCTCTACCATGCACCAAAAGATTCTGACCCATCCAATTCTCCGGCCGTCCCTTACAGATGACTTGTAGGCTGAGCCGCCTTTCTGAACATGTGCGAAACACGTCTGACATGAGCATCTTCATCTCGCTATTGCTCCTCCCGCCGTCCCTCGGATATCTCGACTTGTGCAATTCGCATCAACTCCAACCTACGACCACGTATGAAGCGGAGGTGCTTTTGCGATGGGTTGCGTAGGAGGTACAATCTGGCACGCAGCGAAAGGTTTCCGTAATTCACCAAGGGTACATCTTTAGCTCTTTAAACTAGCAAGCTTCCCATAGCTTCGTTAAATGAAGGCTGACGAGCTTCCTTCCATCCCATAGGGCGATAAATGGATAGGTGCTGTTTCAGCGGTAAAGGCGAGAGCGCCAGTGCTAGGCGGAAATGTAAGATCTTCATCAGGCGTACCGTCACATCAGTCGTTGGATACTTATTACCCTGCTCCTATCACAGTTCGGTATCTGGGGTGGTATGTTCTCGTAAGTGGCGGCTTGCACAAACATGCTATAGCGACGCAACTCTGACACTCATACAAATCATTAGGACGTTCGACTGCGCGGTAAAGGGTGTTCGACAGAAAGAAGGTATGTCCGATGTCTATGCTTGTCCATGTAGCAGGTTCATCTAGAGTGCGATGCTAATTCACCCGTCTCTTTCCTCATAGATCCATGGAACGCCATCATTTCCGGCTTCATGACAGGAGGATGTTTGGCAGCAAGAGGAGGGCCCAAGATGATTGTCTCGAGCGGTATTGCGTGCGGTGTTCTTCTTGGAGTCATCGAGGGTGTCGGTGTGCTCATGCAGCGCATGTTCGCTGAAGGAAATCGTGAGTCTACTAGTCGCACTTTAGTTCGCACACTTATTTGACTGATACCTTTCCTTCACATCAGGTCCTGTCGCACCTCTGGTAAACTCATCAACTTAACTCGCTTGCTTTGGCAGATCGCAGAGCTAATATAACGTCCCTCACTTCCTACAGCTGGAACCCCCTCCACAAGCTGGCATCTCGACTTAAACAGCCTTCCCGGAACATTGTTCCAAGTCCTCTTATTCAAAATCACCCCACTCCCAAAAAGACCCGCATTTTCGCATTCTTCGTTCATTTGAAACTTTTGGGTCTGCTTTGTCTCTACATACAAGCCCTTTCATGTTATACCCCCTAGGCCAAATTGTCAGGATGATGTATGAATATCAAGCTCTTTCTTCTGTTTACTTTTGTCAATTCTTGTGTTTATCACATTGTGTGTATGATATGCAGCAATACATCTGGCAGAAAAGTACTTAGAGAGCTTGCTTGTGGCTGTTGACGACACACCGACTCAAGACAATCAAGCATTGAAGAGCTTGGGGAAAAGAGCAAATGCAGTGCAGGAACACTGCTTGCTTGGTATAAGTGATTGGACAGGGCTTATAGAAGATGGCATCGTACTCTATAGGCGATGGAAGCGACGATGAAGACGAGTTCGACTTTCAAAGACAGCAGCAGCAGCAAACGCGAGGCGGCGGCGATGGTCGCGGGGCAGGACTGGCGCATGTATCATCGAGGCAGCCGCATCAATACGTAGATCCATTCGATGATGACTTTGCAGGTCCCTCAAGCTCGCAGAATGTCGCTTCTGCTCCAGGTGGAATGGATAGAGGTGCTCCAAGTGGTCCTGGACCCGCAGCGAGAGCACCGAGGAGCTACGACGATGCCCTCATATTCGACGACTTCACTGGTGGGAAGCCTGCAAATCCATTAGGGACTGCCAGTGATGTTAGAGACTCGCATGGGACAAGCGACTTCAACCGTTATGATGTGTATGAAGAGTGAGCCGTCCCCATCATGACCTGAGTGCCTAGCATGAGCGCGACTGATACATTAGGGCATCGAACACAGCGACGATTATGACGACTTTCTAGGCAACACACCCAAGAAGAGCTTGCCCTCCCTCTTTGGAGATGCTCTGACTGGAGCTTCACGTCCGCCTTTCCTGCCTTATGCCGGAGAGCCTGTCTTCGATAGTGCACATGGACCACGCGACAGTCGTGGCAGCAACAGCAGCAACATTGGACGAGAACCTCATAAATCACTAACAGGCACACCAGGCTTTGATTTCGATGAAGATGATGAAGAACAGATACGCGAAAGAACATCGGCTGCTTCTCGTGCTAGTGGGAAACTAAAAGATAAATCATCGAAATTCTGGGTTACCTTCATGCAATCTGTGGGACTTAGAAGAAGGATTGAAGTTGGAGGAGAGAGAACGATATATATCAATGATCAGGCTATGAACCAACAGTTCAAGTATTGCAATAATTATATCAGTACTGGCAAGTACAACCTCGTTACTTTCGTACCGAAGTTCCTGGCAGGTGAGTTGGACCAGCGTGGCCTTTACACAGATGCGCATTTCTTCGACGCTGACTATCATACTGTATACAGAACAATTCTCCAAATACGCAAATGTATTCTTCCTCTTCACCGCCGCCATTATGCAAATCCCCGGAGTTTCGCCTACCAATCGATATACTACCATTCTTCCTCTATCTATCGTCTTACTAGTAGCTGCTTTCAAAGAAATGCAGGAGGACTTCAAACGCCATCAAAGTGACCGCGAACTCAATTCAAGAAAAGCAAAAGTCCTCCAAGGCAATGCGTTCGTAGATCGAGCATGGCGCTTAATCAAAGTAGGCGATATAGTACGGTTGGAATCGAATGATTTCTTCCCTGCGGACTTGTTGCTGGTATCTTCAAGTGAACCAGAAGGTTTGTGCTATATCGAAACTTCAAACTTGGATGGAGAAACGAATCTGAAAATCAAGCAAGCGAATACCGCCACTGCGGATATTACAAGTGGTCATGCAGCAAGCACTCTGAATGGATATCTGAAAAGTGAAAATCCGAATAACTCACTTTATACATATGAAGGGACTTTAAATATGGGAGGAAAAACGATACCTCTCGATCCCAATCAGCTCCTGCTCCGTGGCGCTCAATTGAGGAATACAGAATGGATATATGGCTTTGTTGTTTTCACCGGTCATGAGACTAAACTTATGCGAAATGCGACGTAAGCTATTATCAGGTTTTCAGAGACGCGATATCTCCAACTGACCATCTTCATCACGCCAGAGCAACACCTATCAAGCGAACAGCGGTCGAACGTATGGTCAATACACAGATCATCTTTCTTTTCGTTATCCTCCTTTCGCTATCCATTGGCTCCGCTATTGGTAGTATCATCAGAAGTGTAAGCAGGGCCAGCTTCCAGCATGTAACCGTACTACCTGTAAGCTAACGCAAGTTTATTCCTTTCGCGCTGCTACAGTACTCGTTCTCCGACCAAATGTGGTATGTCATGATACAGACGGACAGTAACAAGGCGAAAGCTTTCGTGGAGGACGTTCTTACTTTCATCATTCTGTATAACAATCTTATTCCTATATCGTAAGTGACCTTCATCGAAGCCCTTCAACAGCCTGTGGTGTGGTAACATTACCTTTTTCACTGACACTTTCGCGCAGGCTCATCGTCACTATGGAAATTGTTAAGTTTCAGCAAGCTATTCTTATCAATTCAGACCTGGATATGTACTATGCTCCAACGGACACGCCCGCTCTATGTCGCACATCGAGTTTGGTCGAAGAACTTGGTCAAATAGAATACATATTTTCAGACAAGACAGGGGTAAGCTTGAACTTTCCGACATTATGACTGTAGTAATGCGATGGCTGATGCTCATGCCTAACACCCAGACGCTAACGCAGAATGTGATGATCTTCCGAGAATGCTCTATTGCTGGGGTGCGATACGCTGACAGCGTGGATGAAACGCGCAAGGGAGAGATACTAGAATTCACAGATCTCAAACTGAACACCGCCAATCCGGAAATGGGATCTGTCATAGTGGAATTCCTGACACTACTGGCCACATGCCATACTGTTATTCCAGAACGCAAGGGCGACAAAATCACATATCAAGCTTCATCACCTGATGAAGGAGCACTCGTACAAGGCGCAGAAATGCTAGATTATCGCTTTACAACAAGAAAGCCAACAACTATTTACGTCGATGTCGAAGGGAAATCGCAGGAATTCGTGATACTTAACATCTGCGAGTTCAATTCTACTCGTAAACGTATGAGTGCTATTGTTCGTGGACCAGATGGCAAAATCAAGCTCTATTGCAAAGGCGCAGATACTGTTATTGTGGAAAGATTAGCGGAGAATAACCCATACACAGAAGTTACCCTGGCTCATCTTGAGGTAAGCAAGACCAGGTAATTTTTGTGTGCTTCATAAGCTAAGATTTAATTGTGCTCCAGGATTACGCCACTGAGGGCCTCCGAACGCTCTGTATCGCAATGCGCGAAATTCCAGAGGAGGAATATCAGCAATGGTCAGCTATTCATAACAAGGCAGCGGCTACAATCAATGGCCGTCAGGATGAACTGGACAAAGCTGCCGAACTTATCGAGACCAATCTTTTCTTACTTGGTGCTACTGCTATCGAAGACAAGCTTCAGGACGGTGTGCCTGAAGCCATTGCGACGCTTCAACAAGCTGGCATCAAAGTTTGGGTCTTAACAGGAGATCGTCAAGAAACAGCCATCAATATTGGCTTATCATGCCGCTTAATCTCGGAATCGATGAGTCTGGTCATCGTAAATGAGGAAACTATGCAGGATACCAAGGATTACATCAGTAATAAATTGGAGCAGATCAAAGCCCAGAAAAGCACCGGAGACCTGGAAGAACTTGCACTCGTCATTGATGGCAAGAGTCTGACTTATGCTCTGGAGAAGGAGATATCCGGTCTGTTCTTGGAGCTAGCTGTGATGTGCAAAGCTGTCGTGTGCTGCAAGTGTCTGCAAAAACTAGATTTCGACCATTCTTACTAATACTTTCCGCATGTTAGGTCGAGTATCACCCTTGCAGAAAGCGCTGGTCGTCAAGCTAGTCAAGAAGAACATGAAGTCTATACTGTTGGCTATCGGAGACGGTGCAAACGATGTCTCTATGATTCAGGCTGCTCATGTTGGTGTCGGTATATCCGGTGTCGAAGGTTTACAAGCAGCAAGATCAGCCGATATTGCAATCAGTCAATTCAGATTCCTGACAAAACTGCTGCTAGTACACGGAACTTGGAGTTATCAGCGGCTAAGCAAGCTCATTCTCTATTCGTAAGGTTATTGCTATCTTATATCATGCAGCAATCGCTAATTAGCCTGATTTGTAGCTTCTACAAGAACATTGTGCTTTATATGCTCAAGTAAGTCAAACCCTGTGCTGGTCAAACCGTGTAGCTGACTCGGCTATCTAGTTTCTGGTTCTCCTTCAACAACTCCTTTTCTGGACAAGTGCTCTTCGAATCCTGGACTCTCACGTTCTACAATGTAGGTCACCGGACAGTTTGCGAGAAAGAGGTTTGAATCCTGATGCGCCAGTCCTAGGTTATATTCACTGTCCTCCCTCCAGTCGTACTCGGAGTCTTTGATCAGGTTTGTCTCCACACAAAGGAAACCTCGATACGCCTGCTGACTTTGCTGTTAGTTCGTGTCTGCTCGCATGCTAGACCGATACCCCGAGCAATATCAATTCGGCCAACGCAATGCCTTCGTAAGCGTCTCAACCGGCAACCAGCCTTCGCCGCATAGCTGACGCTTCAATTTCATAGTTCAACGTTCGTGTCTTTTGGCAATGGATCGGCAATGCTCTGTATCACTCCATTGTAAGCCGATTTTCCCGTTCATGGTCGATGGAGCTAATGAATGGTTCTACTGCCCAGGCTATCTACCTCGCAGTCGCAATCATTTTCTGGGACGATCTAATCCTGCCGCAAGGGTGGGTAGCAGGTCAATGGATTTGGGGTACAACAGCGTACATCGCCACCCTCGTTACTGTACTGCTTAAAGCAGCACTCATTTCCGAGTAAGTAGTCTAGCTTCGTCCAGCCCTATACTCAGGTAACTGAAACCCTCTATCTCTCCTAGCCTGTGGACGAAATATACCGTGGCTGCCATTCCAGGTTCCTTCGCGTTTGCAATGGTCTTCCTTCCTCTGTACCAATTGATCGCACCTATGGTTGGAGGTAAGCCTCTTTACAAACGGTTGTCTAGCCCGTTTCACTGACACCTACCCTTTCTAGTCTCAACCGAATATCAAGGAATGGTTGCGCACTTATGGGGATCAGGCGTCTTTTGGTTTACCATTGTCCTACTACCGGTGTTTTGTATGTCTCGCGACTTCGCATGGAAATCGTACAAGCGATTCGCTCGTCCTGAGCCGTACCATATTGTTCAAGAGATCCAGAAGTATGTGTGTGTCTCTGCTGCATTCTATCGGCACCTTGCTGACACGCCATTCCTTCCATCAGGCTCAATCTACCCGACTATCGGCCACGGAAAACGCAGTTCTCACAAGCTATCAAAAAGATTCGCGCACTGCAGAGAACTCGGCGGAATCGTGGATTTGCATTCTCGCAAACAGAAGAAAGTCAAGAGAAGATCATCCGAGTATACGATACGACTCAGCAGAAGTCGTCGGGTCTCTAAATATCCAGAAGTTTCTGTGTCCATATCGTTCGAGAAGTTGCATATTGTTGGTTATAAGTAATATTGACGTTAAGATTATTCTCAAGTCACTGATAGCTAGGTGTTAGATGGTGTGGGTGAATTGGTAGCTGAGCTACCTTTCAACGAGCCACTGACAGCCTGAATACTTGCGAGGGGTAACTGAGTATTCCAAGGAAGCATTGCTGGTTTATCGGGAGTAAATTCAGGATGGCGCCAATCCAACTCTGGGCATACCCATAGGACGCTTAGATCACTGTCACCGGGTTCTAGTGACATGACTGGGTTTCGGTAGCATGACCTCGAAGGTAGCCGCAATTTGCCACCAAGCGCAAAGAGCCTGGTAGTCAACTCTGCGCTGGCAGGACATTATGTACCACTCCTTCTTCATCCACTTCACGCAAGATGTCTAACGAAACAGTATACGACGTAATCTGCATTGGAGCCGGGCCTTGCGGTTTAGCTGTCGCAGCGCGTCTATGCGAACATACGCCCTCTGCACTATTTACAGACGATGAGCATCAGCGCTTCCACTGGATCAAGAAGCACAGTGGGAAGGTCTCTACCCGCAACCGGAAGAGCGGCAAGGTCTTCAAGCCGAGATGTGAAACTGGACATTGTAAGATCAATACGCTCGTACTTGACGCGACCGCAGATCAATGGCTACAAAGATGGCACACACTATTCAAGACGTTCGAAATCAAGCATCTAAGGAGTCCTATGTTCTTTCATGTTGATCCTGCAGATCGAGATAGTCTCTTGCAGCAAGCTCACGAAGCCGATAATCCTGATGATCTGGTCGAAATCACGGGCTGTGTAGGCAGGGAAGTGAGCAAGCACCATCGCAAAAAGAAAGTTAAAGCGAAGAGGTAAGGGCGTTTGTCTAGTTACAATGTATATACATGATGTCTAAGCAATTTTACAGGCCATCTGGCGAATCGAACATCAACGAGCGAGAAAAGGCAGATTACTTCACGCCTTCGTCGCGCTTATTCGAAGAGCATTGTCGATGTATCGTTGACCGATACAAGCTACGAGATGGACTTGTACGAAAGGCTTCTGTTCAAGACATTGAATATGGCGAGCAGCCAGAAATAAGTCAAGACCGGCCTCTATTCAAATTGAAAACGGAGACTGGCATATTTTACGCTAGGACGGTAGTGCTTGCTATCGGACCAGCGAATGCGCCTTCATTGCCTAAGGAGGATTGTCACGGTTCGAACGCCGCTGAAGAGCAAGGTCAATTGCACAGCATGAGAATACGGGAATTCCCAGCTATATTAGTACAAAAGAGAATTAACGCTAGAGAGCCTACCAACGTACTAGTCATTGGAGGGGGACTTACGTCTGCACAACTATCAGATCTGGCCATTCGCAGGGGGGTAACTAAGGTTTGGCATTTCATGCGCGGGCCATGCAAAGTTAAGCCTTTCGATGTTGATGTTTCATGGATGGGCAAATGGCGGAATATACAGCAAGCTACATTTTGGTTGGCCGACACAGACGAAGGCATAGGAATTTTTCTCTTCAGCAATCTATTATAAATAAAACTGATACTACTTGTCGATTCGCAGAGCGTCTTGAGCTCATCAAACAAGCTCGCGGTGGTGGCAGCATTACTCCTCCATTTCACAAAATCCTTCAGAACCATATTCAATCAGGCAAGCTATCTCTGCAAACATATACCACTATCAAGAGCAAAATTTATGATGCGAAAACCAATCAATGGACAATCATAGCCGACCCCCCTATTCCAGACCTCCCGTTATTCGATTTTATCTATTACGCAACAGGTGTCCAAACAGATTATACAACCCTGCCTATGCTTCAAACACTACAGAAGACCCATCCAATACATGGTCATGGAGGTCTGCCATGCCTAACGAATGATTTAACCTGGCGAGAAGACGTTCCTTTATTCGTTACTGGTAGACTAGCGAGTCTACGATTGGGACCTGCAGGTGGTAATCTAGGTGGAGCGAGGATCGGAGCAGAAAGGATAGCCTGGAGTATACTGGATCACCTGAAAGATAATGTATCGGATGGTTTAGATAATGAGGATGAAGATGAGAATCAGGAAAAATTGGATTACGCTTCCGGGCGAGGAA
Organism: Cystobasidium ongulense; assembly: GCA_022835595.1. Classification (NCBI taxonomy): domain Eukaryota; kingdom Fungi; phylum Basidiomycota; class Cystobasidiomycetes; order Cystobasidiales; family Cystobasidiaceae; genus Cystobasidium; species Cystobasidium ongulense. Next base: position 529,906 of record BQUP01000004.1, read on the forward strand.
ATCGTTACAATCGACTTGTTGTAGAATAAACCTATGAAGAATCTCATGAACCGCTATTTAAACATTCTCGATGGATCATGTGCTACCAAGGCAAAGGGTCGACTCACTGTACCCAGTTACTGCTTGCAACCCTACACTTGCAAAGAAAACTGGTTTAGGAGGAATTTGAGAACCCACAAAATCCTTGACACAAAAGAGAGGATTCATGCAGGGGCAAAGAAAGAAAGCAAGAGGAAAGAAGAGCAAAGCGAGGCACGCAGTACAATAGAATAATGCGCTTGAATTTCGATACATTGCAGAGAGAGAGGGGAAACTGACAAAAAGGATAATCTGGGAAGATGACAGCGAAAAAAAATAACCAGTAGATAAAAGCGCAGAGAGCCAGAGAAGGAAAGAAAGAATAATAGAACGATACATTGTTATTGTTTATATATTTGTTGACTTTGCTTTGTAGTTGTAATCCTGCGATATATAAATAGCAAAACCTAAAGACCTAGAGCTTAGGAAGCCGTAGAAACGGGAAGGGAAAGGAAGGTAGAAAGGACCAGAAGTATTCGATAACGAACCGGTGTATCCCTAGAGACTGTACAGATAGTGTATGCGACTATAGACTATCCATCTCCCAAACGACTACCTAACCGAAGAACGAGTAGAATGTATGCAGCGAAAAGAGCGAGAAGCTTTGTAAACTGATACCAAAAATTTACTCCATGCGTCCACCAGTCAACCAGGCAAGGTCCTCAGCTAGGATACCTTCAACCATTTCCTCGAGCTCATGAAGGGCTTCTGTGACTTTCTCCTGAACAGGTTGAATATAAACCATTTCTTCCTGCTCACTTTTGGTGGAAGACTTGGTGTAATTGTTGAAAGCCAACAAGTTAGGAGTACCATCAGCAGGTAATTGTGAAAGGGCACCCTTTGTAGCTAATCTCAACATAGCCTTCTTGAGTACCTTAGGGTCTAGAGGCTTCTTTCCAGCAATGGTAGGCTTGTCAGAGACAATCTTCTTTCCAAAGAGACCGCCAAAGACGAGTTGTCTACCACGGTCAATGAGGGATCTCTCGCGTTCTTCTTGTTCCTGCTCTTCAACTGAGCCTGGAACGGGTACACCAGCTGCATTATAATCTTCGACAGAGGGAGCGAATTCACCAGAAGGATAAAGGGAGAGGTAGTATGCGGCCAGACCAGCAATATGAGGAGTGGCCATAGAGGTTCCGGAAATCTTGTTGGTAGCTCTTGGGGACCCGTTCCAGGTGGAGAGAATGTTGAGACCAGGACCGAAGATATCGACACACTTGCCGTAGTTGGAGAAGTAGGCACGGTCGTCACCGATGGTGGAGGCTCCTACAGTAATGGCGTTCTCGGCAGCAGCTGGAGAGTATGAGCAAGCATCCCTGTTGTCGTTACCAGCGGCGACTGCAAAGTGAAGACCCTTCTTGACGGCATTGTTGACAGCGAGATCAAGAGCAGGAGACTTGCCACCTCCGAGGGACATGTTCTGTAAAACACGAGAGACGGTGTCAGTGCTCTGGAGTACGAAGACAAAACGCAGAATTAGACTCACGGCAACCGAACCCTTGTGAGTACCGTTTCTAGCAGCAGCAGACTCCAAAGCCTTTGCAGCGGAAGCAGCAGCCCAAGCAACGCCACCAACAACATCGGACATTGAACCGGATCCAGAAGATCCAAGAACCTTGACGGCGATGAGATTGACTGCTTTAGCGACACCATAAGTCTTGGATCCGATTGTACCAGCTACGTGGGTGCCGTGGCCATTTCCATCCTCGTCGACATCGTCTGAAGAGCACAGAGTGCAAGTCAGCAAAGCTTGCTTTCAAAGTGGGAAAGGGGTGTCAGACTCACTTTGTGGCATAGTCTTGCCCCACTGTATGCCAAAACATCAGAATAGAGAGTGACATACATTGGTCAGCCAAGTCAACAGAGTCTCTGATCAATCAGACCACTCAACCCACCTTGGCGCGACCGTGGAAGTCGACATGGTTCACCGAGATACCAGTGTCGATGATGTAGGCGTCGACGCCTTCACCACCTTCGCCATTGAACTCGTATTTGCCGCTGTTTTAGGCGTACAAAGGGTCATGTGATGGATGGAGGGCGGATGCCGCGTCAGTGCCTCGGTCGCTGACTTGATCGGGAAGGAGGGAAGGGAATGAAAGAATGGGATGACTTACAGTGTAGAGAGACGGAGAGGAGCGCGATGGGAGATACGAGCCAGTCCCCATGGAGCGCCATTCTCGATATCCATAGCTTTGACAACAGAGTCGCGCTCTACAAAGGCGACGGCGGGGTGGGAGCGGATGAAGTCGAGAGTCTCGTCGTCAAACTTGCCGGTGTAGCCTTTAAAGTCGGCAATGTCAATGTGGTGGGAGACTTGCTCGACGATGCTGCTATATGCAGAGGAGAGGCGCTCCTTGATGCGTCGCTCGACCTGGCCGACGTGGAAGGGCAGCCTGTGGGCGTGCTCCTCCTTCATGACGACGATGTACGAGTTGGGGATGAGGTGGGACTCGTCCTCAGAGACGGAGTTGATACCTAGATCAGAGGCAGCCTCTTCTCCGAATACATTGGGAGGCGTGTACAGTGGAGCGAGTCGCTTGCCTTCGTGACGGTGCATCGTGGGCGAGGCATGGACGGTGCTGACGAGTGCGAGGGCGGTCGCAGCCGCGAAGGGAGTGAACTTCATGGTGGATGTGTGGTGTGGGATGAGGCGGATGAGCAGAGTGGAGCAGAGAGTAGGAGTCCCCGACTATGTGCCTCGTGCGAGCCAGTCCAGTCAGTCAGTTGGGAGTTGGAGCAGAGGCAAGACCTTATCGGGTCAGATAAGCCGGTGTTGTGCTTTGGTGAGGTGGGTGCGAGTGGCTGAATGGACCGGCACTGCGGTAGTACACAGTGAGCCATGCCATACTACGCTGTGTGTACTACGTGCCCACCCACTCATGCATCCATCGCACATATCCTGCATGTTCGCTCAATATGGCAGTTGGTCGCCGGACGCCGCCACTCGATTGCAGTGGATGGAGTGGTGTCGCCTTGATGGCGTGCATCGAGCAGTTCGCACACTCGACTGACCTCTGATAGCTCACTACATCCTACAATGCTCAGAACAGGATCTTCCAGGCTGAATGCACCGCTGCGTGCAGGAAGCTCTACTGCCCACATCAACCGCAGTGGCAACTGCAAGCTGCGAACATCGACGCGTTCAGCTTCGACAGTAGCAAGTACTGCTCGTCAGCTCCACCACGGATCTCCTGCCTCGTCCTCCAGAAAGCTCTTCTGGGCAACTGCTCTGTCTGCTGCTTTCCTTTCTACCATTCTTGCTCAGCCACTATCAGCCGACGATGCGAAGAAGGGTGATTCCACATCCGCGTTTACAAAGGATGATGTCGGTGTAATATGTATAATCGGTGAGTCCCTCTATCTGACACGAGTCTACCCCATGCTTAGTTCACTACTTACTCGCAATCTTCCCGTGTTCTCATTAAAGGAGGACCATCATCGGGCAAGACGACCCAACTAGAAAACGCATCAAAGAGGTTCAATCTGGTCAAAATAGATGCTTCAAAGCAAGAGTTAAAGAAAGAAATTGAAAAGCTCGTCGATGAGAATGCTAGTAATGGGAATAAGGAGAAAATTAGGGTTATAGTAGAGGGCTTCCCGAGGACAATTGAACAGGCTAACAAGTTTGAGAAAGAGGTATGTCTGCGCCAGCTGAATTTCTGGCAGTATAAATGAGTAATGATGGTCTTACAGGTCGTGCCTATACTTCTAATAATCTCAATCGTATTAGAAGCTCCAAAAGGAGTAGAAAGAGTAAAAGGAAACGACGAATCATTAAGGAGAGATGCCAAGATAAATTGGAAACGATTTGAAGAAGCTTCTGAAGGGTTGATTAAACAATTCAGATATCAAGGGAACATACTAGAGGTGAGTTCTGCCCTTCGCCTTTTCTTTCCTTTCCCTAGTATTCTGGAAAGACACAAAGCTGGACCTTACTGATCGATTGACGCAAATGCAACAGATCACGGGAGAATGGCCTAAGGATGAAGTTTGGGAACAGGTTGAAGCAAAATTGGAAAGTGCACTCGAACTCGACGATAGAGGCGAGCTATGAAGGGGACCACTTTCGATTACCATTCTCGAAGGAAAAGCTCAGTGAAGCTACTGGACATGAGCCAAATATCGCCATCCCACACACCAACTGAAACAAAAGGAAGTGCACGGTTCTCATCGCACTGCATTGCTTGCATTCAAATCACGATAACACGAACCAGAATGCAAACTGTGTCAACTGTCTAGTATTTATGCATAACAACTTCATTCCTTCCATCTGCCCTGTATCACTGCATCATCATACTTCAAAATGCCTGAAGTCATGCTTCGACAAGCTTCTCGTGCCTCTCTGATCTAAGCCTTTCCTTCCGCTTGCCTTCTTAGCATCTCTTCAACTTTAGTATACGCTGGTCTCGCCCTCAAGCGCTCCAGGTAGTCTTTCATGCTTTGTGGAATATCTTCTGGTTTGAACGCTCCGCAGGTGACTGCCGTTTCTATAGGTACTGACATCTAGGGGATAGGCAAGCACTTCAGTTTGGTATCCTTTCTAGCCCAATGCCTGGGAAAGGAAGGAAACTGACCATGAAATCACCGCCAGTAGGTTCTCTACCACCAGCTAACCATTTCCTACCACCATCTTTTAATAAATATTCATTTAAAAGATTAAAGTTATTAAAATTAGCAGGATCAATAAAAGATTTACAGATTTGGTTTGTAATAATACTTGTAAAAGGTCTAACAAAAAATGGAGATTTTTCATAAATTGTACTAAATACTTGTTTTAAAATTAAAGGTGGTAAGAAAGAACCTTCTGAATAATGCATAAAAAAGGTATTATCTAATTTGGAAGTTGCATTGAGAGGTGTGAATTTATTTTGTCCATATTTCTCTATTAAATATTCTACGATGGCTCCACTGATCAAATTAGAGGTTTTACGTTACAAAGTCAGTATAATCTACAATAGTTTCAAATTTTGGATTCACCCACCTCTCCCTCACCGTCAGACCGTTGTCGACTATGGTAGGGCTATGAGTAGGCGGTAACGCACCCTTCAAACTAGACGCCACCGCTTGAGCTATAGAATCATAGACTGAGCCCTGTAAGCTTCAGAGTATAAGTAAATCGAAGCGGTTCTGTGTGATAAATTTCACACACTTGTCCTGTACTATTACTGCTACTGCTCGACTGCTCTAGCGCTTGTGAAGCAGTGGGTTGTGGTTGCCCAGGCGTTGTCACAGGCGTGTTCGACAGCGTCACTCTCGCCTTCTCAGGACCGCCCTTTCGTAGCTCATAAGGCAGACTGAGCTCTTCTAGTAACCATAAGAGCCGTTTGGATTCTTCTGCATGCTGAGAAATAGCTTTCCGTTAGTTACGTTAAAGTCCTGTCGTCGATGTCTGATCCTCGCGAATCCGCTCACGTGCAGGGTTATGACCATTCTGGAAGTGGAGGCCACCGTAAGTTGGCGGTAGGCAAGCTGGCTAGCTACGTATACGGAATGGCTGCAGGTTATATCCCAACTACTCCATCAGTTGTGCCATTCGTGTCTCGTGTATTTCTCTGGCTATCCATCGATAGGTGATCGTGGCTTTTGAGCTTTGAACATCGCTCGGCGATAAGCGGCGGAGCTTATATAAGCAAGAATGGCCTGTCACTTTGGGACGTTCCTAGTTGGCCTCAAAGCAATAGAATGAATAGGTGAGTTGCACATAGCTCTCACCTCTCACGATGACATCAACTACCCAGCTTGTTTCCTCACGCCCCCCGTTGGCTTGACCATGATCATCTCGCGCAGCCGTGCTTGCAGATGGTAACAGCGTTTTTGGCTTCTCTCCTCACCTTCCGACTAATATCACGAAACATGAAGCTCACCAAGTTATACGGAATCTGCGTATCCATCTTTCCGTCCCATGGACAGTAACACAAGGGCTTGACAGCGCTTCAATGGGGATTCCCGACGACCTCGAGCCGACACTGAAGCAGCGGTTCCAACTTTGAAGCTCAGGATCTCATCCGTCTCCCATCCCGAGGGCAATATATATCTAAGCTTCGGAGCAAGAGGAAGCCTATTGCCGCAGATCCCACTCGCTGGACCCAGGTGGACTGCCGTTGCAGGCGCAAAATACGCTGCTGGTATCGTCGATCACCACTGGCAACTGGACGGCGCCAGTGGTAAAGCTACCGCAGCACATAGGCTACCATTCGCCTGGTACGCAACACGGCCCTGCATATCTCAGTTCGCGCCGTGCCGCTTGCTGGCTTGTAGCAGGAGGGGCCGGACTTGCACGCATCGGCCGGCTGCAGGGTCGAAATCTATCCGCAGGATACACCATTAGGCTTAGGAATAGACAACAACCCCCTTCACAACGAGCAATCCAATTCGCGAATGAACGTCTCCTGCTATCACTCCATCCTGCTCAACCTCTAGAAACACCGCTGTAGCTCTCGGAGTTTGATCAGGTTGTTCGTCGGAAGCGATACGTCTCTCGTTGTACGTTGATTTGAGCCGGTGTTTCGATGTTCAAGTCTTGTAGATCATCGTATCCTTTTCTCTGTGATCTAGCTGATAGATTTGTCTCACCCTCTCTCTCTCTCTCTCTCTCAGCCTAGGCGTCTCTACTTCTCTCCTTACAGACCAGTTCTCTTCAGTGAATTATCGCCCTGATTGCAAGAGATGGAGACCTATGCGGATGGCTGGTCATACGACCAGTACCAGCAACCACAGCAACAATACTACAACTATCCTTGCTCAAAAACCATCCAGTCTGGTGCTTCGAGCGTTGATAATGCTTATCCATCTGCCGAGCGAGAAGACGAAGCTGGCCCCACATTATCGAATAGGGTACCGTCTGGCAAATACGCTCGTCCCCCGCGAAGCGAAGTGATCCAAGCCGAGTATAATTTCAGTCGAATCTCTCAAAGTATCTCGCAATCCAATCTCTCCGTGCAAGATGGTGCGGCTCAATCTCAACCTCAAGTTCAGCTGCCACCCAACTATATCGGCTTCGCTGGATTGTCATATCCTCTGCCCAACGATCCCAACGCAGCTCGTTACCAAGGCAATGCATGGTATACGGTACCCCAAGCTCCGCCAGTCACCACGCAGCCCGGAAATCTGCTGCCCACCTCCGTACCAGAATTTCAAGTCACTGGAACGCACTGGAATAACTCTCAACGGTATCAAGAAGCGCTTCAATCCGCCTCACTGCAGAGGAGCGTTTCGGCCGGTGATCTAATGAGCCATCAGCAAGTCTGCCCCACCCAGTGCAACGACAGCCAGCAAAACGGAGATTGTCAGGGAAACTCGATGAACGCTCTCCCAACTGCATTCCTTTTTGGTAGCCAGGCTATCAATTCCGCAAGGCCTCGTGTGGCACGTAGCTCCTCACTCGCAGATGGACTCTCCACTTCATCAGATGCAACGGATGCTTTTCCTGCTCTTCCTATCGTCCCTCGACCCCCCTTATCGGTATATACAGACAACAACACGCTAGAAGGTATATGGAGAAGCACAGTCGATTATGATGCTGCGCACCAAATGCAACTTTCGGACGTATCTTCATCTTTTAGCCATTTGGATGGATCTTCTAGCCAACCAGCAGTCATCTTTGCGGGCCATCAGTCTCAAGCGATCGCCTCTGGAGATTCTCAACACAACACCTCACAAAGTGGTAGCTCGTCCCTGCCAAGTACTCCGGAGCTTTCTCGTCAACAATCGAGCAGCAGTTTCCGATCACCTGCTACGGACTATTCACAACTGCAAGGATCTCTGCCTCCATCATCGCACAGTAGCGCTGTTGCAGCCAACTCCAATGCGCTGAAGGAAGACGAGCATCCTGTCCCAGAGTTGATATCCATAAACTTGAAGGAAAAGACTGCAGCTCTGGATACCTGGGCTCGCTTACCTTCGAGACCTAATAACGATGCTGAAGCCAACGCGTTGATCAGGTGAGCTTGCAATAGCAATAGTAAGTATGGGCAGTTCGTACTTTGCTGACTTTTATCGCGAACACTTAGGCCACATATCATCAAGTACCTTCAAACGCCCAACAAATTGCTTCTTGGTGAGCGCACCGTTGTGATCATGTCGACCAGCTTAGGGCAGAAATCGTATGGTAAGCCGCAGCCCACCTCTTGAGTAAGGTGTCATTCCTGAATGCAATCTCTCTAGGTTCGGAAAGACGTTTCATGGTTCCGCCTCCTTGTGCCTTCATCCTTGGAGCCAGTTGGTGGACACACCTACCCGATGCGTATGTGCCAGGTCAGAAGCAAGACCACAGCATGAATAAAGCACTTCAGGTCTTTGCACCGTCATTCGAGGTTACAGTAGTACAAAATCGAGAAGTTGCTAGTCCCTTCTCGGAATGGACAACGTATGCTGGAAAAATTATCCGTAGGGATGTCGCAGATGCAGAAGACCTCCCCATAGCCGGAAGAGTTGTCGGCAAACACCTATTTGTCCCCCATGATATCAAAGACGATAAGGACAAGCATGGCGCCCAGGCGCTTGTGTCGGTGATTTCGCCGGGACTTGGGAGAGTTCAGGACCGCACAATAGGCAATTTCGCTTCCAAGCCTATCAAAATCATAAGCAAACCAAGTAAAACGACCCAGATGAGCAAAAAGGGCAGTCGTAAGTATGAGAAAAGTGCTCGTTGCGACCCGTTTGATGTGAATCATCGCTAAAGCCATAATGATCAGACTACGTACTTCACGGCAGCACAATTTCTCTGTTCAGCCGTCTGCGGTCTCGTAGGTCTACTTTATGTACCATCTTCTGCAAGTGTCACTCACACTTCACACCTGCGTACAGAGACGGTCAGCACACGCTTTTTATGTGTCTCGGGAGCGGGAGCAAGCTTTCCAATGTGGGACTGGCAGTCTATGTCTGGTGATGCTGCGAAGCCCTTTTCTCAGGAAGAGGGTCTCTCCTTCAAGGGGAGAACGTCAAGTTGGGACGCCTTCGTCATCTATGCCGTTGATCCCCGTAGGCCTTTCGGTGAGGAGCCTGGCCAACCTCCTCAACCTCCAGCACTCGGCTTTCCTGCTCCGCCTCCGAACGCATTGCCTGTACCTTCTGGTGGACAAGTGCTTCCTATCCACTACAATCAGCCGGTACTGCTGCAGTGTATGAATACGGGCTTTATTTCGCCTATCATGATCATTAGGAGGGTTGAACAAGCCAGTACAGCTCATGGCAATAGTACAACAAGTCCGTATATTCCCGGTACAATGTTAGACCTTCCTAGCGCTCCCCAGGAGTGCCTTGGCGAGCCTGTATCACAGTAAGCTTTCGTATCAAACTCGACTGTAGCGCTTGTCTAATGCTGCCTTCTTCCGCATTTGCTCCCCTGCAGGCTGCACAAGATAGCTCTTGAAGTGATGCCCGATCCCGAAGCTGCATACTCTGCCCCAATCAATCCAGAAGTCGGCTTTCTAGGTGGCGGTTCGTACCTTTCTTGCGTGGGCGAGGAAGTTGGCTGCAGAAAGGCCGTGAGCAACCGGAGTCCTGTGTCCAGGGATATTTCGACAGCTGCGCTTGGCCCAGACGCAAGCGAAGGGCTGGCGGACAGTACACCGGGCTCCTCAAGTATGTCCTCCGCAAGTCGCAGTCGGTCAAAGTCTTTGGTAGCCGACAATGCCGAAATGGATGGTCTTGCACCTGCCACTAACGACGGTGGAAAGGTCAAGAAGCTTCGACGTGCCACCTCCTCCATCAACCAACCCATTTCTAGACCTTCTGCTGGTGGCCGACGCCGAGGCCTGTCAAGCGCGTCTGCTCTTATCGACGCCAATGGAGACACGTTGACTGAAGGTGCCTGGACACAAGATGTAGGCGAAGCGGGCGTTTGGGTCGTTGCTAGTATAGGTAAGTTCGGCTTCTGTTAATTATATATACAGTTTCTTGGTCTGATATGTTATGCTTGCGCCAGATATAACGCGTCATACTTTCTATATCCCGCCTAATCTCTTTGATGGCTTGACCCCCTTCCGTTGCAAAGCAACTCACTGCCCTGATTGGCTTTTGACTCCCATTCCATCGATCCCTCTATCCAATATGCCTATTGTGCGCAAACATATCATATCGGTTATCACACCGGGATCCAGTCAAGCTAGGCGCATGGGAATTGCAGATGGGTATTACCGTTTAATTACCCTGTACGGGGAGAATCTTGGCCCGGAGTGGACTGTCTGGATGTAAGTTTCATCCCGAATGCCTTGCGTGCTTCGTGACTAATGCAGATCCCATGTACAGCGGCGATGCAGTCAGCCCCTATCGAGCCGAATCGGCTTGTTCGGAAGTATTGGAGTGCCTCGAGCCTGCCCGAGGCGAACTTGTACCCTCTGTACCGCGTCACATTCTTCTCGTGCGTACGGACGGTGTCATCATGCCCACACATGTATACTGGCGTCCGTGAGGTGTCGATGAGCTTGGAGTACCCGACAGGATAGATATCCGTGATCATTGAAATCTGCAACAGTAGCATACTATTTAGCAAAAAGAAGCAGTCATGACTTAACAGGGTGTACTATTGGTTTATGCAGTCTTACGTAGTATGGTGTCATGTAGTCATATTCCATTGTATCGTTTAGCCTTCTGTCTCAATATCAAAAACGAGGCGCTTGAACGCCCTCTTCCGGAGCTGCAGAAAGCTGAGCGAGAAGATCAAGAGATCCTTCGCGATTGCAGAACTTGTCCAGCTTGGAAGCGAGAAGACATGCCAGAACATGCTTGCACTGAAAAGATATCAAGCTTAGTCCGCGAAAGTATTCCTTTGCAAAAAGCTAGGTATCCGGGAGCTTACAGCTACATGCGCTCGCAGATACAAAACCTGTTGGGTGAAAGCTGGACAGGGACAGAACAGGGGCTCGAGAGTCACATTGTATGTTGTAGATGTTCCAGAGCACTAGAGCAACAGCGTCAATTGCCGGCAGCTGGAGGATAATTGGACGACCTCACGCGATACAGTGATCGGCCAGCAGTGGTAACAATCTTCGATACTACGTGAAGCCGAGGCTCAGCAACAAGGTGCAGACATGCGAGAGAGATAGCAGTGTTTACCATCAGCACTATCGACCAGGTCTAGAGCTGCCAAAAGCATGCTGTCTCCGCAGGTGAGCAGCAGTGATTCGACGGTCTCTTCGGAGAGAGTCTTGCCTTGTATGGTGTGCAACTGAGAAAACAACACGCGCCGCAAGGTACTCAAGTGTGCGTCCGAGTGAGCTGCCATTTGAAGCCGTCTTCTTGTACTAAAGTTCCGTATTGGTTGGAGGACTACATTGCGATGAGGTAGATCACGTGAAGACCTGTGTCGTGCCGTTTTTTTTTTGCAACAATAACACACCGATTACAACGGCTACAAAGACTGATGCTATTCTCTGACTTGTTCAAGTAAATTACTTTTCTGCCTTTCACGCTGCTTTAGCTCGATGATTGGCGCTGCATCGATGTCTTTAGCAGGGTACATAAACCGCAGTATTTGCAAAAAGATCACTTGAACGGCAATGACGATGCATAGGATCTTGCCGAAATAAGGACCACATAGATAGTATCTGTTTAATACTATCAGCATCTGTCACTGATACTGCATACATAGAGTCTACGTACTTTTGTAGGCGCTCGACAAAGGTCGGAGGATCCGCTTCGAGGATATCACGATAGACTCTTTCGGTTCTCTCTGCTACATCACTCCAGCTATACATTTGTCGAACTTGATTGTGAGCTAGCATCACATCGTGCTTGCCACTTTTGACATGTCGAATGCCGACATCGAGAGCTCTGACCAGATCTGACAGCAGCAATCAGCAGCAAGCTGTGTCGCGTGCATAAATGAAAGCTTACCTTCAGTTTCCGGCTCGGCAAAGGAAATCATACCATCCGGAAGGATTTCAGGTACACCACCGACTCGTGTACTGACGATGAAAAGGCCACAGCAGGCGGCTTCTAGGATGCCAATACCGAAAGCCTCGGTAAGCGAGGAGTTCAGAAAGATGTGCCCCTGTACGAGGAGCTACGATGCAAGCTTCAGCTAGCCTTATGTTCTAGCCTGAATTGTGCTACTTACATCTCGGACTTGTTCATGGCCGATCGAGCCGAGGAGTTGTACCCGGTCTCCAAGTAGACTTTGGTATTTCTCTCGCATCTGCTCTAGCTCGATAATCATTGGACCATCACCACCTGAAGATATCGAGTCAGACGATGTCCAAGTCTTATTCTAGATTATACACGGACTAACCTATGAGAAACTCTACATTCTCGTGCATGGCACATATTCGAGGCAGAGCTCCGAGCAGTAGATCTATACCTTTGCGGTATACAAGTCGACTGACGCAAACAATACGAACTAAGCAGTGCGTTAGACTCGCGCATACATGTTTGTAAGCGTGAAATGTCGACTTACTCTTCTCTTGTATCGAGGGGGCGCAGGAAGGGTCCGGAAGAAAGCTAGATGCCACGACTGCATTGGGTATAACATAGACCGCACGGGGGTCTACTCCTGAGCGGAGGACAATATTCTCTTTGCTGAATGTAGGTCGAGGTTCAGTCCGAGCAATTACATCGCAAAGTGATGCATGGACCTCACCCTGTATGGCTCACGCAAATAACGGCGCCAATATCCGCAAGGACAGCTTGAAGCATCTTGTTGCCCCACATTTCTCCTTTTCCCCCCAGGCCGAAGAGACTGTGGTCTGTCAAAACGGAAGGTATGCCCATTGTTCCTCCTCCAATTATGGCTTCACATGCCATGCTGCTTAAGCTACCATGTCCATGTATCACGTCAATCTGCTCGCGGATGAGAATACATCGGAGAAGCGGTATAGAAGCGAAGAATTGTGGCAGGGATGCGTGTCCCGAGTGAGGCGGTATGGTGTGTATGGGTATGTAGTACACTTTCAGGCCCGAAGTGAGGTAGCGCACACCAACGCGATCCGGAGCGTAGCGATGGGTGACAATGACAACCTGGTAATTGAGATTAGCTAGTTATGGATGAATTAGAGTGAGTGTCATGTCCATACCTTATGACCCAGCCTAATCAGTGCTTGGCTTAGCATATAGATGTGGCTCTCAACTCCGCCGACTTTCGGGTAGAAGAAGTCTGAGACCATACTACAGGGAAGTTAATCAGATTTAGATGAATGCTGCATTGCCTACTGACATAGCTCACGCTATATTCAGGCGCCCATTGGGATTCTTCAGAGTCTCCATCTTGACCGTGGAGGGTGATCGGGCCTCTGTGAAGCCGTTTACAGCGCTCTTCATGCCAGCGCGTATGCCCTCTGCGGATTGTCATTGCGAAGACTGTTGAACTATATCGGCCTGGCTCACAGAGCTCGTCGTGGCCGGCATCCTTCGCGCATGGTTCCAAAGCCAAGGTACAAGTCGGCGAGCATTTTGGACAACGCAGTTCTATAGTGGCAAGCATAACGAGCTATCATGTTTAAGCAGAAGCATACTCCACTAAATGTTCAGCTTATGGTTGGTACCGCTTCAAGCACAATGGCATCTATGTAATCTATCACACCAGCATCTACAACTCTAAGTCTATTTCTTGTTGCCTATGACACCATTGGCACCACCAGCCTGATCTGCTTCCTCATATTCACGTTTGCGACTATCTGGGACGCGTCTTCCATGCACATATCTGGTCAAGTCAAAGCTCCCTGTGTCGTTCTTTTCTGCAACTCCAAGTTCACAGGCGATACCGTCGATTACGCTGGCAGGTGTCACATCGAAAGCTGGATTCCAAGCTTCGGTACCCTCGGGTGTTACGAGAACAGTGACAACTTCACCTGAAGCAGCCGCTTGGCCATTTTGCTTTTCCGATAGTTTCGTAGCTTCGGAAGTCGCTTTTTTATCGGAAGAAGGATCGTGATGGTAGATTTTGCCTCTGACTGTGCAAGCTTCCCAGCTAGGACGTTCTTCAATGATGATTTCTTTCCCACTCTGCATTGTTAGATCCATTGTTGCCACTGGTGCGCAGACTAAGACACGCGCAGACTGCTTGCCCGCTGGAGGCCGAACGTGTTTTGCCAATAAAGCAATCTGATATGAACTAATTTTATTGGCGGTATCTCCGTTGTTCGCAATACGATCAGCACCGAGGATAAACGCATGTACCGCCCTGCCGTGGGAATTGCCAGCTAGAAGAGATGCCATTGCTGTATCTGGAATCATGGTAGATGGGATGCCTTGTGATTGTAGTTCGAGTGAAGTGAGCCGAGCACCCTGTTGATACGGGCCAGTCTGAGCATAGAAAGCGTGTGCCAATCTTTGCATGCGGTTTAGAGAGCTAATGACACCCAAAGCTGTACCGTAGCCCTGTTTGTAACATATACCATAGTCAGTATCAAGCACGTGTTTGCCCTTGTGCATGACAAAAGTAGCTTACGGAGGTCGCAAGTGAACCAGTGTTGCAGACGGTCAATACGTTGATTTTTTCGTCCTTCTGTATCGTTCCACTCTGCTCGAGATTCTGTAACAGCCATGTTGCACCATTATCTCCAATCTTCATGTTCCTTTCTACATCTTCAGTCCAAACAAGCTCAGCAGCGTCGTATATTTTTCTCGCTTTCTTAGCTGTATCAGCGGGCTCGGATGAATTTGCTATAGCTTGCAGCCTGTGCATTGCCTCTCTGAGGTTGACAGCTGTAGGCCGGCTGCTCAGAAGGTAGTTTGATCTTTGTTCTAGCCATTCCTTGAGACTTGCACTATCTTGCACAACGGCATTCGAAGGCTCGTCTAGCATGCCCAGGATCTCAATTGCGATGGACACAGCAGCTAGAGATGCTATAGCTGGTGCTCCACGAATGCGCATCGACTTGATAGCTTGGAAGGCTTCTTCTGTCGTCCGGATTTCGTGCCACTGTATTGTATGTGGCAGCTGCAGGCAGTCGACGATTTCCAAGCAGCGTGCTTGTGCGAGAGAGGTCGTGCCTACAGGCAGGCGCATAGCAGAGAGTGCGCTCATGATGAAGATACGAGCGATGTTCAGTTAGATGGTAGCCTTCCAACAGAACTTGAACAGCAAACCTGCTTTACTTTTCGACGCTCCATTTTTCGATTGCCTTTCTGTGCAGGACAGAGCCTTGCATCTTTCCCACCTTAGGCCGACACCAAGATCATAGTCAAACATACCTATCCAGTTAGGAAGGCAAACTTCCACAGATAACATGCTACAAGCACCACTTCGAGCCTGCTGTGCTAGATCAGCGAGATCGGCTCTTCAAAATCAACTTCGCAGTATGTCGGCAGCCAAAGTTGGCCTATACAACGAGAAGGGGGCGTTCTGACCTAGTGTATTGCATTCGCAGACATAGCAGTGAATACAAAAGAAACTTCAGAATATGTCAACCCCACGCCAGTGGCTGCGCCGACAAAACCTCGCACAAAGTCGGCAGCGCCAGCTGGAACAGTCTTGAAGGGTCTCGGATTCCTACAGAACAAACCTCAACCAATTGCATTACCAGATGAAGAGTACCCAAGTTGGCTTTGGAACTTGTTAGATGCAGACTCAGGTATCAAGCCTGGGAAGAAAGCTGAAGTTCATGTCAAGGGAGAGTCGGTGCTTTTGGATAAGAGGGAGTTAAGGAAGAAGAACAAGGACTCCATTAGAGTGAGCATTACGGAATCGCTAACTTAGTAATGACAGCCTAATTGACGATCTGCTTCCTCAGTCTGCGAATTTCTTACGTGCACAGTAGAGCGTATGCTACAGGGCTCCCCTGACCTATTTAGGCCAAAGCTTTGTACCAATCTTACTGCTTGAGAAAGAGTGTTGTTGTACCACACGTCAAGAAATTGTACTTTATGATGGACGATGGTTCTACCAGGCCAAAGTACCTAACGATGGCCATGAAAAGAAGGCAGGTTCTATGAGGGTTCCGGCACATCACCACTTTGCGGAATGCATCTCCGGAGCACACATTATCAAGCTTGTATTCCAGTGTAGTGTAGGTCTAGATCTCCGCATTGTTTGTGGCAGTACCCGACCTACACAAGCCTATCACTGCACTGCACAGACAGGAGGGTGCTACCGGAAACAAGAAAGTACCGCCCGATGTCTCCTGACAGAAGAAGCTGAATATCCGCAATCCAGCGCAGACGCGCACATGATGTCAAAGATCCTGCAAAGCTTGCAGTTCCAGCGAACGGAGCTTCTTCTTAGAAAAACGAAGGACAAGTCAGCGCGTCTTCTGAAATCGGAGACCACTCAGGTAACGCTGCGAATTTACCGCTACACTGAGCAAATGACTCTATTCGCATAATTGTCTCCCTATCGCCCTTGTTCGCGCGGCTATTCGTGCATGCAGGAATAACGCTTTCGAGAAAGATTGCCTTTGTATAAGAAGCTGTGTCGAGGCTTGTAGCTGGCTTTCATGGCATGTTGAATAGCCTCGGTCACACTCATCTTGGGCCATTGAAGTCATGTGCTGCCACATTTGCTTGCATGGCTCTAGTATGGAGAATTGTTACGAACTATTGAGCATCTTCAGATACCCGCCCGCTATGTAAAGATCAGATAGGCTGCGGTAAACATGAAGAGGACGGCGAAACTTCCAGTGAGGCCATTCACGAAGACTTCGAGTAGTAGACCAATAGCGAATGTGAAAGTAGTCCTGACTGCCAATACGTCTGGAGTAGGGCTACTTGGTCTAACGATGAGGAGTTGTATGATAGTATAAACGATGGCGAAATAACTAACTAGACCTTTTTCACTTGTAGAATGATAGACCAATAAGCATGGTGAGCTTGCTGCTACGCTCCATAATTGCATTCTATCGATTGTGTTTGCGGGAATAAAGCTTGCCATGAGAAGAGCGTCGTTTGCGAAATAAAGGATAACCAATGCTAGCCAGCGATAAAATTGCCAACCGACGAGTAAAGCCAGTGATCCAATTACTAGGATGGCTTGAATAAAGATGGAGTTTTCTCCTGTCCATACTATCTTTCTTAAACGAGGAGTGTCAGTCGCTACTAGGACAAGACTAAGGCACAAAGCGGTATAAGCTTTTCTATCTAATCCACCATTTTCCTTATTCAGGTATGCATAGAATATACTTCCAGCTACTATAGCAGCTAATCGAAGGAAATGCTGTGGGTAAACTGAATAAAAAGCATAAAAGAATCTCCAAGTAGAGAAAGATCTCAAGAACAACCAGATTATCTTGATTTCACGGTCTGAGATAGCTAATGCGAATAGAGCATTTACTAGATATCCTAAGATGATAAAGAATGCATTCCAACCTCGAAAGATTGGTTTAGGAGATTCTTGTATCATTGCGTATGTCCCATAACTTGATAAAATGATATAAATGACCCGAAGGGCGACTTTGACTCGATAGTCGGCAAGAGCAGCAAGAGCCTTAGTCTCGAGCACAGTGAGGAATGGAAACATGCTCTTCAACTTGCTGCCAATGTCGAATCTATCGCTCTTGCTGTTGTCCCGTTCAGCTTCCTCCGTATCTCGTTCTTTTTTATCATCGTCATCCTGCTTCTTCTGAGAGGCAGGCCCTTGGCTAGGCGAAGAGCTAGGTGGGCTGTCTTGTGAAGCATGTCCGTTCTGTATACGTGTCAATAGACCTCAGGTCAGCTGTGTATCGCTGATGCCTCCCTCGTGAGACTTGCTGCCACTCACCTCGGAGCCGGCCTGGCGACCTTTTGTCCTTGCACGTGCCATTGTTGTGTGACGGAGCGAAGGCAAGCAGCAACGGATTTCGAGGTGCAAGAAAAAGCTAGGTGGAATTTGCGAGCGGAGCAAACATTCAGAAGCGTTGCAAATCCTTTCTTGCTCGAGCAGTGGGGGCAAGGTAGGCGCAAGGTTCTTTACTTTTTGGCGCAGTCCAAACGCATGGACAATGCATAATTACATTGCACCGGGGTCGTTCGAAATAGCTACATTATAAGGGTACCACAGAGTGACGAATCTGATTCGGCTCTATATTTTATTCAACGTAGTCTCATTGCAGAGCCTACGACGATTGGCCAAGCAAGCTTTGAGCTGCAGCTTTAGCTTTCATACCAGCGTTGGTAATGGCGTCCAGCGCGGATTTATATAGTGGTTTTTCGTCAGCGAAGAAGACGTATCCGAATGAAGTGGAAGGGTCGTTGAATCGCTTGTTCTTGTCGATAGACTCGATTTTAGCCATGTCATCAGGCGTGAGCGCGATGACGTCCAAGTTCTCCTTGATGCGTTGTTCGTTTGCTAAGAGAGAGGGAGAGAGAGGGAGGGAGGGAGGAAGCGGAGTGGGAATTAGTACTGAAGGTCATGATGTACGAAAAGCTTGCTTAACCTACTGCTCTTGGGAATAACGGCGGTATTGCGGGTGACACCCCATGAAGCGAGAATTTGGTTGGGGGACTTGCCGTGCTCTGCGATGACAGGAAAGGTAGCTAATCAGTATTCTTGCGTGACACCGCACACCGTACCAGTAAGACTTACTCTCGGCGATCTCCTTAATGACAGCGTTGTCGCGAACAAGATCCTTGTCACCATAGATGGGGTTTTGGTTACCGCTAAAGAAGAGGACATCGTCAGTCTGGTTGTAAGAAGATGACCAGAGAACTGATTACAACTACTCACAATGGCGAGTAAGCAGTAACTACCATACCCAGACTCTGGCACCATTCAACAAATTCCTTTTGCTGGAGGTAAGGGTGCAATTCAATTTGAATAGCATCTGGTTTATGTTTTGCGGTCTTGAGTAGTTCCTCTACTTCAGAGCGAGTGAAGTTACTAATACCAATATTCTTTACCTTTCCCTTTTCTAATAGTTTCTCCATCTCTGCCCATGTTTGAGCCAATGTCGTTTCCGTATCTCTCAGTGCTACACCATTCTCCTTTGGAATCATTTCACCACCTGGCTTGAAAGCTGATGGCCAGTGCATGAGGTATAGATCTAAATGCTTGACACCGAGATCTTTGAGTGTCTTGTCGCATGCTGCTTCGACGTATTCTGGGTTATGGGAGTTGTTCCAGAGCTGCAGCAAGAACGTCGACTTAGCTTGAACTCGAGAGGTGATATGAATGATAGCGACCTACCTTGGAAGTGATCCAGATATCATCTGGGTTAACACCAGAGCGTCGGATGCCCTCTCCGACCTCGTTCTCGTTGCCGTAGATAGCAGCGCAATCGAGCAGCTTGTAGCCGACTTTGAGAGCGGTTTCGACGGCCTTTTCGACTTCGCCAGCTTTAGCCTGCCATGTGCCTAGTAAAAGAGCAGGAAGTAATGGTAATCAGCCTGGAGGGTGTCATAAGGGAGACACTGTTCGCATTTCTAAGAATAAAGCGCACCGAAACCGACGGCGGGCATCTTCTTAGCCGGGTTGGCAGAGTTGGGCAGAGGGAGTAGTTTGCCAGACATTGTTGGGTTGTGATGTGTACAGTAAGATGTATGAGTAGCGTATACGTGAGTGCTGTGGGCTGGTCAGTCGTAAAAAGGTAAAGAGGTGAACGCCTTAATCGAAAGTATTCACCTCGCCGGTTACATACGATGATGCAATAATAATTGAAGCCATGTAGGAAAATCGTGTTCTAGCTATCCAAAGTAGCAGGCTTTCAAGCGACCCGAATCAGACATTCCACACTCTGAAGAGCAAGCGTATGACCTCGTCTCTCAAGCTGGTGCTGTCGGCAATACCAGTTTGATGCAATGCTTCGGAGCCTACCGTACCCCAATCCCGTGCGGAATATGGGCCTTGTTCGCCACTGCTGGCTAGTAGGTGCTCGGAAGTGTGCGGCTCAAGCTGGCAGGCGTTGTTGACCTATCTCAAGACAAGCCCAGTGGGAGGAGGGAGACCTCGTCAGGTATAGATAGGTAGGCCTTGCACTTGGTAGTCAAGGACCTGTTGGCCGCTGGTGATCGACAAAGTCGGCGGGCTGCAACTGCTCCGAGCAACAGCTCTCGCTATGACTTCCAGGCTGGTCTTCTTCTCACTGACTTGCGGGAACCACGACGCGACTCGCAGTCCGGTGTTCTCTCTTGAATGCACCAGCGTCACACAAAGCCAGACGCGCACCTTCTCCGTCTCCATCCTGTGCATGCAAGCGCCCCTTGCCCTCGTCCAACAAGATCCTGCAGGAACGTCGACCAAACATGCAGAGAAATGGACGGGGCAGGAGTGAGGTCTAGAACGTCGAGATGGGGCTGTCCGCTGCTTGGATGCGGTGCAATGATTCTGGCCAGGGCTGCGAACTGACAGCCTTGAGAAATAGAATTCAAAGCTGCCTTCTGCTCTTTCCTTCGCAATTCTCACTCACGCCTACAATACGCCGATAACCTGTGACTTACACCATGCGCCCTTCTATCCTCATCTGCGCTGTCTTGTCGCTCTCTGGTAAGCTTGACGGTGACTGTGCGTGCAGACTGTCGGGCTGAGCAGATGAATCACTCGTACAACAGCCGTCTCCGCTGGACCTATACTGAGGAACAGGCAAGAGGGCGAGACGGTGAGTAGTGATGAAAGAACTGTGCTGAACCGCTCGAGCTGACGAATCGGGCTGCTTTTCATGTCTCGTCAGACAACTGTTGATAATGGAGGCGGAGGCGAAAGCACAACAGCCATAGATAACGGCGATGTAAGTGTCCTTACACTCAACGTGCTATATTTCATGTCAATGAAGGCTCATACTGACCACCGCTCATCCTGTGTTTCGTTCTCCCCACCGACTCTCCCGCTTGCCTTCTTCCACCCGTAGACTGGCTCGAGCACTTCACCAGCAGGCTCCTCACCATCACCACCTACATCCCCACCAGGCTCATCCCCCTCTCCAATCGCTGAAACCCCAAATCCAGATGATGATTGTCCACCTTGCAGTAGAGAAGGACATCCGACTTTTACATCCAGATCAGGAAAGGTGTGTTATTGCATCGGCGGAGAGACTGAACCATGGGAATGGGCCGATAAGAAATGCATCAATGATGTTACTGGACTACCCAATGATGAAGGAAGACCTTCTTTGTGTCTTGGATCGGGTGGTACTCCAGCTTCAAGAGCATGCTTAGTGAGTCCAAGCGTAGAACTCTATACTGCTGCACCCCCTGACATGACACTCTCTCACATTAACAAGAGCAACTGCAACTTTATGCTCAACACCGTCAACTCCTTGAACCCTTGCAACGCCAACCTTTACAATGCAGCTACTTCATGCGGCTCTTGTGTTCCCGGTGGAGCTCTTCGTTTTCAACCGGACGGCAAATCTCCAGGCGGTCCTTACATTAACCGAGACACAATCGGCACGTTTATGGATGGTAGGTCTACTCATTTCGTTATTTCATCGTTCTGCGCGATTTCACCACTTCTACGAGAAGCTTTCATATATTGACTCTTACGTCCCTGCTCCCTTTCCGAATACAGGATTGAAGAATTGGTGTGCTCGTCCTAGTAGATGCATTGATCTCACTACAGGTGGAAAGATTTCTGGTGAAGGAGGCTGCCCTGTCGTTGCTCAGAATAACCCTGGTACGCCTCCAACAGTTGGTGGTAGGTCGACTACTGTTCGAAGCGGTGGCAGCTCTGCTACCATTCGAAGCGGTGCGAGCCCAGCTACCACTACCGGTGGTGGCTCGACTACCATTCGAGGCAATGGTGGGCAAACCACCGCATCGGATGAGCCTAGCGCATCGACTGTTCGGAGTAATGACTCAATTATTGCTGGTCCAGGAATCACTTCACCTAGTGTCGTCAGAGGAGGAGGAGGCGGAAGTACTACCGTTCCTTCCAAGTTGGGTAAGAAAAGTTCATTCGTTTTACAAAGAGTTCTAGATCTGACATTATGGTCACATACTCACTTACTTTTCCACAGTCACTACCTCCACCATCAGCACTACAGACGAACAAGGCAGACCTACCTTTACACTCGCTCTAGCAACAATCGACAATCCAGACTTTACAGGCAATTCTGACTTTGCGGGTGTTAGGCCTACTACCGCATCGGATGGTGGAGGGGCTCCTGCCAGGATCAGCCTGTCGAACTTCAGCGTTCTCTTCGCGACTGTAATGACTCTTGCGATATTCGCTTGAGAGTGGTAGATGCACCTTCGGGCCAGTACAATGTTACTTTGAAGGGTGAAAATGGGCTCGCCATGGGGTATACTTCGAAACATTATTGAAGTGCTTGTATAGACCTAGCAAGGGTTATGAATGCTTTACGTAGGCTTTGTGTATTTCCTAGATTTACGTCGTCGGAATAGCTGGAGATTCAGCTCGACTTTACAATTTTACTACATGCCAATGACGATCAAGCGGTCTGCTATCCACACGCAGATTCGCACTATTTACAACTATGTATATCTTCGACATTGTCTTTCTCGATCGAGAAAGTCGGTCCTGGACGGCCCGTACCGTACGGTATAACCTGGGCTTCCGAACCTGTCTTCTTCTTACTCACCACAACGTCGAGAGCCAGGCCAACCTAGCGTACTGAATGAATGCGAATCTCACTCAACGAGCTTCACTCTGCCTCGCTATCCCCGTGCAACGTCCCTTGCCCTCGTCCAACACTGCCAGTGCAGGCAGGCACGTCGACCAAATATGGGGGGCATGGGGCGGGGCCAGGAGTCGCACAGCCAGACAGTCTGGAACTTTTGTAGAAGAGTCGAAAAGGCCATTGTCCGGTGCTTGGATTCGTCCTGGTCAGGTCCAGGGCTGTGTGTGGACGGGGTAAGACTGACAGACTGAGAAAGACTGAAGTCTTGTTCTTCTTCTTCTCTTCCTCTCATCCAATTCACAACCTACAAGATATCTGCAAGCATGCGCCCTTCCATCCTCATCTGTGCTGTTCTCTCCTTCACTGGTAAGTGTGTCGTGGTCGGCTATAGCCATCTGGGCGTGCAGCAGGCTGAGCAGACATGAATATATATCGCAAGCAGCTGTCTCAGCTGGACCCATGTTCAGAAAGAGACAGGAGGGCGAGACGGTGAGCAGCAAAAAGGTCTGCTTTCAACGCCTCCAGCTGACGAAATAGCTGTTTTTCCATGGTCTTGTCAGACAACTGTTGATAATGCAGGCGGAGGCGAGAGCACAACAGTCATAGAGAACGGCGATGTAAGTCTCCTTACGTTCAACGTCCTATATTCCAGCTCAACGATGAATCATACTGACCATTGCTCCTCCTGTGCTTCGCTTCGCTTCACTTCGCCACCCTTCGCTCCTTCCCTTCCTTGCTTGTAGACTGGCTCAAGCACTTCACCAGCAGGCTCCTCGCCATCTCCACCTACTTCACCTCCAGGATCATCTCCCTCTCCACCTGCATCGAATCCAAATACAGGAGAGGACTGTCCCCCTTGCACCGCACAAGGATACAGGACCTTTACCTCCGAGTCAGGCAAGGTGTGCTATTGCTTGGGCGGCTCAACAGAACCTTGGGAATGGTCCGACAAGAGATGCATCAATGATGGTGTCGGCTTACCCAATGATGAAGGAAAGCCCTACTTCTGTTTAGGATCTGGATCAAATCCATCTTCAAGAGCATGCTTAGTGAGTACACGCTACGATGGCGGACGGAATGTATAGACCCGTGACACGATATTGGACATTGCACAGAGCAATTGCAATTTCATGCTCAACACCGTCAACTCTCTGAATCCGTGCAATGCGAATCTGTACAATGCAGCCAAATCGTGTGCATCTTGCGTTCCTGGTGGAGCAATTCACTATCAGCTCGATGGCAAATCTCTAAATGGTCCGTATATAATGGATGATAGTTCTATGAATACTTTTATGGACGGTAAGTCTGCTCAACTAAAATGGACTTTTACAATTTCGATACGAATACGAATAGCACCTAGGAAATCCAATCTGACTTTTGCTTTTATTGTTACAGGCATGAAGAACTGGTGTGCTCGTCCCAACAGATGCGTCGATCTCACTACAGGTGGAAAGATTTCTGGTAATGGAGGCTGCCCGGTCGTTGCTCAGAACAACCCTGGTACGCCCCCAATAGTTGGTGGTGGGTCGACTACTATTCGAAGCGATGGTGGGCAAACCAGCCTATTGAACGAGCCCCCTCGACTGTTCGGTTGACTAACTCAACTATTGCTCGTACAGGAAACGGTTCACCTAGTGTCGCTAGAGGAGGAGGAGGAGGAGGTTCTGTACCTCCAAAATTGGGTAAGGGAATCAACCACCATGCAGAGCATCTTGACACTGACGTATTCATGATTGTTCGCCTCGCTCTTCATAGTTACTACCTCCACCATCAGCACTACAGACGAACAAGGCAGACCTACCTTTACACTCGCTCTAGCAACAATCGACAATCCAGACTTTACAGGCAATTCTGACTTTGCGGGCGTCAGGCCTACCACCGCATCGGATGGTGGAGGTGCGTCTGCTAGGACAAGTCTGTCGGGCTTCAGCCTTCTCTTCGCTGGAATCATGACGATGGTCATATTCGCTTAGCGAGTTACCTACGATATTAAATGGAAGACTTCTAAATCAATGGGACACGGATTCGGTTTTACGAGGCATTAAACGATGGTTTGGAATTACTTGCTTATGAGGGTTTGCTTTACGAAAATTCAACGTGGTCTACCTCTCTCTTTGGGTTTTATCCTTTCTTAGATGGTTAATGTTGGGTGGGAACGACCGCTCATTATCCGAAGACTTACTTGCAATGTATGCGCGAGTAGCGTCTCTCACTTGATAAAGTCCGGACAGTCCCCCCGTTTGCCACCATTACCGCTCTTACACGATGGTGGCGTTTGCAGCATATCATCTTGTCGCAGCCTGACCTGAACAAAAACCACCTGAGGCAGCTGGCTTGGTCTGTTTCATCCATCTAAGCATCGTATGGGCTTCCAGTCTTACTCTTCAAGAGCAAGAACGCATTCTTCGCGCATTGCGTGCACGTCGATTGGCCTCAGCCGCAAGCTCAGCTGCTTACTGACAGCCGACCTTGAGTCTTCGTTCCCTACCCACCGCAAGCAACCCACTTCGACATTCATATACAAGCATGTCAGCGAGCATGCTACGGACATCATGGAGGAGTGCTTCCGCATCCCCAGCTTGGAGCAGCGCCGCCCTGCAAGCGCAAGCCGTCGCCGGGCCTTCAAGACTGAGATTCGCAGTGCCGAGGTGTCCTTGCGGCGAAGAGCTGTTGCAGAGCAGCAGGAGAAGCAGTACGAGGTGGATGAGCAGTACGAGAGCATCATGGCAGGCCGCTCCTACCGCGACGCATACGGCGACGCCTTCCACGCCCCCGATGCATGGCTTGGGAATAGACAAGAACGTCCCTCCACCGGCAACAGTCGAGGCACCTTCGTCGAGTCCACAAGAAGCGACAGCGAAGCCGCCTGCACCGCGTCCAGGCAGACCAGCTCGACGAGAATTCAAAGCACAGAAAGCAGCTATTACACTTGTAGGTTACCTCAACGCTGGCTTGTATAAGCTTGAACTTGGACAACGTCCTTGACCATTTGACCCATCTGTATTTGATAACAGACACCGACAGCAGTCGAGCAACTGTTAACGTTACTAGACTCGCCTACACCAAAGTTGATAAAGATAGGAGTACGCAATAAAGGATGTGCTGGAATGGCATATCATCTTGAATACGTAGACAAACCCGGCAAGTTTGATGAAGTCATAGAGCAAGACGGAGTAAAAGTCCTCATTGATAGTAAAGCACTATTCAGTATAGTTGGTTCAGAGATGGATTGGCAGGAAGATAAGATTAGCAGCAAGTTTGTCTTTAAGAGTGAGTCTCAACCTGGTAGCTTGGAGTGGCAGCGTTGCCGATCGGGTACTGACTCGGTTGACTTTCCTCCTCCTTGTCTTTCTCTTTTCCTATTGCGCTATCGCTTGCAGATCCCAATATCAAAGAGCAATGCGGTTGTGGTGAAAGCTTTGTAAGTCGAACAATCTGTCCTCCTTCGTATTGTGTTCGTAGCTAATCTCGTTATCTTTTCTAGTTGACATGAAAGTTTGCAGCCTTCTACCTCACGGCAAGTGTAGTTAGTACTATCGTTCGGTCGGTCGCAAATACAGTGACATGTAATATCGTACCCGCACAATCAATTTGCAAGTATGAACGGCGAAGACAAGGCCAATGTTGTTCGCATCAAGAATGAATTACTAAACTCTATCATTACACGAATTCGAGTTGTCTTACATATTCAATGCTTCATTACGTAGGTATATTGCGACGGCTTCCATGTTCCGGTGTCTATCAGGCACGCTTGGCTCGCAAGTGGGCTCAATATGGCGGTAGCACGGCTCTATATGACTGCTGCTCATAGAAGGACTGACCGGTACCGCTTACAGGCCTTCTCCCCAATTCCGCGGGTCGATGATGACCGTGGTGATGGTCGTGGTGGTGATGTCGGTGCTCTTGCTGCTGACGACCATCGTCCCATCTCTCGTCCGCTATATCACCTTGGTCATCAATCTCCAAAGGGTTGGCGGTCTCGTAAAACAGTCCTTCCGGTGCATAAGGTAGATTTTCAACGAGATGGTCAGCTTCCTTTTCCTGTTCTGGATCCGGTATCCCTCTCATTTCCTTCTCCCATTCAAGTTGCTCTCTCTTAGCCTTTGCAGCTTTCTTACGCTTTCGCTGTAGTTCAAGCATTTTCTTGTTGTGAAGCCACCATAAAATGCCACCTCCGACACATATAATAAAAATAAATGTCAACAACAGTTGATAAATTGGTAATGTTCCTGCTTTTGCTTCTTCCTTTGACGCAGCACCTTTTTTGCTTGTACTCTTTGGTTTATTGAAAACAGTATATACTTGATATGGTGACAACACTTCCCCTTTTTGTCCAGAAGCTTTACTTAGACCAGTTGCTTTATTGTAAACAGTTACCAATTGAAACGACGTTGTCTTTCCTGGTTTCTTGCCAGCAGCTTTGTTTAAATTAGGTGGTGCGTTGTAAACAGTCAATACTTGATATTCTGGAGTAGTAGTTTTACTAGGTTTACTGGTTTTCGTCTGCTTTTTGGGCTTGGAAGTGCTAATTTCAGCTAGGACTTTGAGAGTTCTTGTTTTGGTACCATCTACGATGATCACCTCTGACTGGCTGGCTTTGGCTGCCTTGCTTGCCTTGGATGTGGCACTAGTCTCTTCATCGTCCCACCACCATCGCCTAACCTCCTGACGGCTCTCGCTCTGATTGTCGTGTTGGCTGGTTATGCTTGCAGGTTTCTCCTCCGGCGGTTGTGTTGTAGATGTTGGGAGAGCTGTCACATTACCAACAGGCTGTAGCATCACGAACCAAAAGCAGAGCCATACCGCCAGGTAAGCTTGTGTAGGTAAGCGGGGTCTGGACCTTGATCTTGCAGGCCGGTAGCTGTACTTCCACTTCGTCATGTAGGATAAATGAGAGTGGACCCCAATAGGTCATCAAAGGTTTTACTCTGTTTGTTCGGTCAAGAGATAACGGTTCACTTGCAAATCAGCTAGCCAAATACATAGGTGGCAGATGCAATTGTACACAATGGCAGTGCTGGGCAATGGGGCAGAAAGGATGTCTTCCGTGAAAGCACATTTACACAGAGTGCAGATTTTTTTGAGCTCGACACCCATCAGTAATATCAGTTTTGAGTGTTTGACGTAGAAGCGGCCATGTATCACGGTATTGTATTCTGTTCTTTTACCGAGTGTAATCCAATGTACGAAAACTGAAATACATTTTTGGGGTTATGGCCACATTAGCACTTCTAGGGGGAAAGGCCTGTAGTATAGGAGAGGTGTATGGTAGTATGGACAGAATGGTCTGTAATTGCCAATATCTCTGTGGTATTTCTACCCTTCGAGATGAATGGTAGAAAGGCTTGCCCAAGGCTGCACAAGCGACAGTACACGTGCGTCCGCATGGATACCATTTGTTTCATCGTCGCAAGGCGGCGGCCAGGCGTCTTTTGACATAGTATAGAAAGTAGAACCAGGCAATTGTCATCAGGACGATGATTAGCGAAAGGATTATGATCACGACGTAGTAGCCTTTGATGGCACCGGCATCTCGCTCCAGGAGAGGGACTTCTTCATGTTGCTGCGCACGAGCAAATGATGTATCTACCATATGGCGCTTGCGTGAGTGTGTGGAAGGTTCTTCCAGCGCCTGTAATAGCAGAATCGCGTGTTGGAGAATTGAAAGATAATCAGGCATGAAGAGTAGAGTATTCGCGGGACGGAGTGTGCGAGAGGGAGGCGAGAGGGAGACTAGCCAGCAGCGGGTGGACGACTACAGTGCAATGAGGTACTGGCTATGGCCGGCCAGGTGCAGTGCAGTCTCTCGTAAAATTTCAGTCATGTTGTCTTGCGCACCACTTGGCGTCGAGTGCCGCCCGTCCTCGGCCGGAAGACGACTTGCAGAATCGCCAGATGCGCATATGCGGATAGTCGAGCGAGCCAGCGAGCGAGGTGTGTCCAACCATGACTGCCGCGACTCGAAGCAAAAGTCCAGCTTGCGGTAGACAGAAGAGGTCAACAGCGTCTCCGTGACCATCCGGAACATCCACACACCGGATGATCGACAGCGTATGTCAACACAGCGAGCTCGTCCTCGCAGCTATACGACCGCATAGGGCAGTCTGTCCTTCATGTGATACATGTCTTCATCGCCATCTCCTTCCCGTGGTGTCACTGCCCGGTCCTCCTGCTGGGCTTCTCGCGGTCCCTCTCGATAGCAGCGGCGCAGCCCCAATGCTGCTATCGCCATCGCCGTGAAGAGCAAGAGTAGTACAAGTGCCACAACGAGGATGATCCATTTCGTCTCCAGGGACCCATGCTCCGAATTAGACACCTCCTTGAGCTGGTCATCGGCTTCATCGCGGAGAGTGGATGGAGAGGCGGTAGAGCTTCTAGTTTTGCTACTCGTGCTAATGGTCTTGGTGATGGAGCTGGTGGAACGCAAGACTCTGCTCGAACCCCTGGAGCTCTCGAAAGTGTCACTGCTCCAAGACGAAATGCCCAGCAGGCGGGTCTCTGCCTCATCCATATCGACACGACTGGGACGTGTTATACACGCGATGCAATGCGATCCAGCGTGAGGTGGATCTCTATGCAACAGAGCAGCGTGACACATACCCACACCGCTGCTTACAAGACAATAGAACCTGGTCAGTGACCAGGACTATCTCTTTCTCGGAAGTCTGCCAGCGAGTGGAAAATGAGATCGTACAAAGGCTACAACTTGGCCCCCCAGGCCTTGGCTGGATCCATGTGTTACCGCCAGTCGTACAGTCAAGAGTGGTCCGGATTGGTTCCATGAAGAATTCTGGCATTGGCATTCGTGTCTTTGCCGAACAAAGCTCTCATATAGTCGTGTAATGCAGCATAATTTGCACAGCAAAGCAACAAACAATAAGATCTGACTGATTCGACATGCGCTGTAAACGGGAGTGTTACAATGGGCTTCATACCGATGTCTGTTGGCTCCTATATGCACACCCTCGGCAGGGCAGTTTGAGGGTATGTAGCGAGCGCGAAGTCATTCTTCCTCCGAGTCGCTGTCCTCACCTTTAGCGTCTGCCTCGGTTTGTTTCTCACAGAAGCGTTTCCAGATCCAAAACAAAATCAGCACCGCCGCGCCGACAGCAAGTAATGTTATTCCAGCTGTTAAGCCTCCACCAAGTCCGCCAGGGCTGTCGGGTTTATCATCTCCTTTATTTCCGCTATTCTCGGCCTTCTTAGCCTGACTTGTTGGAGGAGGTTTAGGCGGCTCCTCCTGCTTCTGAGGCTCTGGTGCCCTTGTCTCCTGCGGAGGCTCTGGTGCCTTTGCCGCCGACGCAGGCGGATCCGGCTGTTTACCCTCTTTCTTCTTATTGTCCATCAACGCCCCAGCTCCTGCCTTGGCCAATTGACCGGCAATGCCTCTGGGGCGTCTTCGCTTGATCCAGTCTGGATTTTCAGCGACCTCCAATAAGCCGTCTATGACGATTGGCCAAGGTTGGGGAAGTGCATAAGCGTGCTCTTGCAGGACAACCAGTGTCAGAAGCACAAAAGATTGCGTCGTTGGATTAAGAAAGCTGTTCATGTTGATGTTTGGTAAGGTAACAAGATAAGCGAGGTCTTGGTGGTTCACTGTTAGTCAGCTGGGCTATCTGTCGTAGCGGACACTGTCCGGTCTCGCTTCTAATCCAGTTCGCTCGCATAGCCCCGTCTGGGCCCTGGAGTTGCATGGACAGGACAAGAGCAAATAGACGAGGTACCTACCGGAAAGCATGATGAATCTTATTGTGTCTTGACACACACAATCAAGAGATGCGCATGCTCACATTACGCTCGCTTTCGCATCGTCTGACAATTAGTCTAGTACCCAATACAGAAAAGACAGGTGATGAGCTTCTTATAAAGTGTACAGAATCAGCCAGCCGACCTCACTTCCACTTCCACAGACTACTGGCATCGTAGATAGACACGGCGTCAACCGCATGTCTGATTTAATGTCAGTAACCTTTACGCTGGGCGAAATGTCGCACTGCCGGAATACAGACACACCTATGAACGCAAGGAGCAGAGCAGAAACATGCAACACCCGGGCTTAAGGATGGGGTAGACAGTAGCAGGTGGTACGGTGCAACTTTATGCTTGTTGCTCAATCATCGTGAAGTATATAGCAATGCATACATTAGCTCTACGTAGTTAGCAGGACTGAAATCAGCTAAGTAGCTACAGCTTGGGATCTTCAGCCAGCTTTTCAGAACTGCCTTATGCATCACGGGCTGGCTTTTGACACTCGTTTCTCCTTCTGTATCTCCTACTGTTCCTCCTTCTGTTCCTCATCCTCCTCTTTCTGCTGAAGCTTCTTGCGCCAGCAACAGACACCTACGAGGCCGGTTACAGCAACAATTACGATGAATATGATGGTTGGTATCATCTTGATGAATTCGTCCCTCAGCATCTTCCCAACTTGGTTCTTCACTTCATTTTCAGCTGTCTCCTTGACTTTGTTCTCACCATCGGTCTTCAAGTCATTCAAATCATTCAATGCATCGGCAGGATCCAGAGCAACGCCAGGATCCAGAACGTTGAAACCTGGATGTCGTTTGAGCATTTCGGGTGCATCGGCAAATTCTGAGAGGCCACCCACCCATGACGAGCTGTGTCGTTGAAAGCAGGGCCAAGACAACGGAAGCTTGTAATCGTGCGGTATGAGAGCTCATGTTCGTTTGGATCATTGTGTTTGAAGCGGAATCAAGAGGCATATCTCAATTTGGACAGGGCTAGAGCAGCGACTATCTCTGCACAGCAGTATCGGACGTAAAGCGAGTTCAAGTAGAAAGGACCAAGCTGTCTATCCAAAGAAGTTGACAGGCAGTCTGCTATCGGTAGCAGTCGTGTGATGCTGCGAGAGCTGGAATTCGTTTGGATTGTTCTGTTTGGAGCCGAATCAGGTGGCACACCGTGCATTCGACTAGGATAAGTCTCCCAGCATTTCTGCACAGCAGTATCGGAAAGGCTCCGTGCTAGTAGCAATTTTATCGGCATTTCGAGTGGAACGGCGTTTCGAGATGAACGACAATCTCTACATTTCGGAATGAAGGCACTGGTCAGAGTTCCTCGTTCAGGAGAGCACGTATGTACTTTGCAGATTCTGGTTGTAAAATGCTGAGCAGTGATTCAAGACTGGTTGAGGAAGAATATGAGTTGACACTCCTGTAATGGGTATGGCATGAGCAGACAATGTAGAAGGACTCCAAGGTTGGAAGTGAGGCTCTGTATGGCGGGAGATGCTCCGCCCATCCTCAAGCCTAATCCAAGACACCGTAAGCCTTTCTAAGAGTCTGGCTTATCAGACGAATTTCTACCTTCCGCGAGCTTTTGCGAAGCAGCCTCTAATTTGTCCAGCACAACTTCGGCTCCTTTCTTGACTCTGCAAATCTTACGAACCCAACATCCGAGCCACATCACAAAGCAACAGAGGAGGAGAATAAGAACGCCGAAGTTGGCTTGCGCAGCGGAAAGGTTTTCTGCAGGGCGGATTAAGCGAGAGTTGTGTGCATTGGGAGGTTCGCCTGTCATCATGGCTGTAGGTAAAGCCATTGCAGAACTGACACCGACCAAAAGGTGAGTCAGTGCAAGACTCGTACAGGTCGGTAGTGACATGATAGATAGACTGCGGAACGTCATTGTCGTTGTGTGTGGAGTGATCTCTTGCTGCTGCTGCTGATGATGCTGGTGCTCGTATTCTACCGAGCTCAACAAGCAATGCTGAGATAGTCTTGCTTTTGCCCTCACGATACGAGCAAGCGGGCTTTTCGCTTGAAGGGCTTGTCCCGGCGGATACAGCGCGGTTCGTGTGCACGCATCTCAATGACCATCTTGCAGAGGCTGCCGCTGTCGACAATGGTCGCTCGGAGGCAAGAAGGACTATCCCCAGCAGCACTGATGTGGTCGCAAACGAAAGGTGATCGACAGCTTTATCGGTCCGGCATCCTGCGGAAGTGCTGTGAATTGCCTGTCAGTTTCTTCTCCTGTCAGCCTTTCCGTCATTGAATTCCCTTCCATGTCAGGAGCTGAGCATTGGCTGGACCAGTATGCTGCAGGCTACCATGCCTGGCAGAGCGCTGTTGACGATGAAGGCCGACCTTGCTTCTATCGGCCGCTTGGTCTTGTCGAAAGAGGCTTCGATCTCGATGGATATGGATATGAAGGAAGAGCCGACATCAACGCAACATTAGAGCTCGATGTTGCAACTACGTGCACGCTTCCACAAATTCAGAAGCGCATTCTTCTCGCTTGGACTGCCCTAAGGCTTCATCATGTTCTTCTCTTGTCGAAAGCCGTATTCCGGCAATCCTTCATGCGGCCGGCGCACCCCTCCGCCCCGCGATACTTCCTCTTGCAATTCCCAGAAGATACGAAGCAAGCGAAGTCACAGGCGGCCAGCTGCCTGCAGTTCCTGAAAGCGTCGCAGGGCGACATTAATTTAGCAGACTTTTTCCACCATGCACAGAATGTGGCGAGGGTAGTAAAGCCTGCCAAAGCTATGTCAGAGTTATTCGTAGCTCCCCTCGAACACATAAAGTATGAAAGATGGCGCGTGAAATTCCTTCTCGTCATGGGTGTGAGTTTGCCAAATACCTGATGGTGATTTCGATAGGTGCCAAATGACTCTTATCATCTTTTCCTTATACAGCATCAAATCTCAGACGGCCTGACCAACTACACATGGCTCAGCCATTTCCTGAAGTTGCTCAACTCTCCCGTTGATTCTCTTGAGCGTCAAATCAGCGTGCTTTTACATCCTAGATGTCATATAGGGAGGCTTCCTTTGCCGCAAGAAGATCTTTACACACCTGTAGCAGGAACGAGAGCTAGGCAAAGGTGGTACTGGGCGATTCTTAGAGTGATGCGACACACGAGGCGACCTCTGCCGCCTTGCTTTCAGAATCCACTCTGCCTGAAACAACCGATGAAAAGTTCGCAAGCTTTGAGACCTCTCTACCCAGAAGTGCTAAATTATACCAAGAAGCCTCCTTTGAATACTTTCACCGTGGAAGCCCACGTAAGAACTCATCTCGCTCGAAAGCTATTCCGCCTATGTCGGCAGGCAAGTGCCAGTATCGGTGCCGGATCATTCACACTCACGGCTATGGCGATGATGGCGATCTACGAGCGCCATCAACCAAATGTTCCGGTGGATGAGCGTCTTCCCTTTATCGGCGGTTTCCCAGTCAATCCAAGACCATTCTTCAGCCATCTAGCAGATCCCGATAGTCTCATGTTGGCCTTCTCTGATGGAGTAGTCTTGCCATTCCTACCTTCGCACCTCGATTTCGCAAAACGCTTCCGTCTACTTGTTAGACAGGCTCACAGGCAGCTTCGCCGTTTCCAAAAGCGACAAACTCCATCATCAGATCCAGTGGCATCTATAAAATCCGCCAGTATCATAGCGGACACATACCTTGGAAGTTTCGACAGATTGCACAGGGGCAGTCTAGCGCTCCCTACTGAAGTACGAGCGAGTCTTCTCGGGGATTTGCCTGATCCACAAGGTATATTGCCAGCTAGAGCGAATCCGACAATGTCGACATGCGCTATCAGCTCAGTCGGAAAATCGGGGTGGCGCGGCGGTGTATATGACCTAGATGCGCCTTTAGCCGAAGGAGAAGACGCGTTTATTGGGGACTATGTCAACTCAAAGCAAAACGTTCGTGTACGAGATGGTGAATTCCTTGTGGGTGTTTGGGGTGAATCAGATGGCAGAATATCCGCCAATGTGTCGGCGGACGGCAATGCTATAGATCCAGAAGTAGCACAGGAGTGGAAGCATTTGATGGAAACGTTGTTAGAGCAACTACCGGAAGAAACGCATCTGTAGATAATTGCATTAGAAGCATAGAGTCACTCGTATTTTGACACCTTTGTACACAAATGGCATGCAGACCAAGCGCGAGCGAAAGTCGTATCAGGCGTGGCGTGACGTGACGTGACCAATGCATACACGTTATTGAACCCTTGTATCGAGAACGGTCTTCGAAGTCTTCGAAGAGTGTTCCTTGCAGCGATCACAGTACACCCGGCGGAGATAGCACAGGACGAGCTGGCCCGGCTGTTGCTTAGCTGGCTGTCGCATTTCGAGTGTTCAGTTGTCTGCATCTCGCTGAGAGCTGACTCAGCTGAGTTAGCTATCGACAAGCGGTCAATGGTGACTGAGTCAAAGCCAGCATAGAGCAAGCAGCGGCAGCTCGAGCCTCGATCAGCCGTTTACATGGAAAAAAGTTAGAGTACCTCGCTCTTGCCCGCAAGACGACAACTCGACATATACGATGGCGTCTCAGACCAATGGCGTGTCCAATGGCACATCAATGCAGGAGATCCTGCAGCACCACGACCCGATGAAGCCCTTTGACTGGCCCAAGGAGGAGGAAAAGGTCCTCGAGCTTTGGAGAGAGCTGGACGCGTTCAAGGAGAGCTTGAGGCAGTCAGAAGGGCGCAAGCCATACAGCTTCTATGACGGACCTGTCAGTACTGCCCCCTGCTGCCTTCTATCAGCCGTTACTAAAGCCTTGACCGGTCTACTACGATCACGTCCCTTCATGCAGCCATTCGCAACGGTGAGTCAACAAGTTCCTGCTAGTCGAAGTACATACTGATGTTCTGTTGTCTACAGGGTCTTCCACACTACGGTATGCCTGCTTACAGCGCTCATGAAGTCTTCTTGCTTACAAACAATCCCGCTACCTCTATCCTGCATGGACCGCCACCGACTATTTTATGCAACATCTTCACTTGAACAACAGGCCATCTGTTGATGGGAACAGTCAAGGATATTGTTACTCGGTGCGTGAATACTACCTCAAGAACTTCTAGAGCCTTTCAAGGTGCTTGCAGAGTCGTGAATGAAACCGTCTGACTCGAAATTCCGCCACTTGCTACCAAAATCTACCAAAACGACAATACAGCTTCTGGCATTCTAATGGATTTCATGTCG
The DNA here is from genome assembly GCA_022835595.1 of Cystobasidium ongulense. NCBI lineage: Eukaryota > Fungi > Basidiomycota > Cystobasidiomycetes > Cystobasidiales > Cystobasidiaceae > Cystobasidium > Cystobasidium ongulense. The sequence goes on from BQUP01000004.1 coordinate 565,357, forward strand.
AGAGGCGCTTTGGATGGGATACACACGGCTTGGAGCGTCTATCTACCACCGTTGTTTTCTCAGAAGCCTGCTAACATGATTTTTCTGTTTACAGCGTGAGGATTTTCGTGCTCTCCGACGTGCCTCGTTTCTACTAATCGCACACAAATGCTTGTTTCTTTACAGCGTAAGCACTCAGATCTGCGTTTGTACTCACGGAGATGTTAGCTGACTTGCTGTTCCTGCAGTGTCGAACATGAAATCGATAAGAAACTAGGAATCACTTCCAAGGACGATGTGATGCAGATGGGAATCGCTAAATACAACGAGGAGTAAGTTACCGACCGGAAAAGAAGTAGATCTTCGTTACAGAACTTTTGCCTTGCAGGTGCCGTGCCATTGTAATGAGATACTCGAGTGAATGGCGTACAACGGTCGAGCGCTTGGGGCGCTGGATCGACTTTGACAATGACTATGTGAGGACGAATTCAATATGCGATTGGAGATAAGGGAGCATCTGCTAACGCGTATGCGCAGAAAACCCTCAATGTGACATTCATGGAATCCGTCTGGTGGGTATTCAAGCAACTTTGGGAAAAGAGACAGGTATATCGCGGTCTTCGTGTTATGCCTTACTCTACCGGGTGCACGACTCCATTATCGAATTTCGAGGCCGGTCAAGCGTACAAAGATGTTTCCGACCCGGCAGGTAAGCTCTGTCGCCATTCAGTGACCTTCTTGCCGGACTAAGAATCCTGCCGGCAGTCACCATCGCTTTCAACCTGGTTGACAAGCCTGGCGAGGCGGTCCTAGCATGGACCACCACACCTTGGACGCTCCCATCGAATTTGGCTCTGTGTGTTCACCCTGACTTCACCTATCTCAAGATTCAAGACGAGCTTTCAAGTCGAATCTTCTACATTCATGAGGCTTTACTTGGTACCCTGTATCCTAAATTGAAGACCGCTAAATATAAGAAGCTTGGAACCGTCAAGGGAACCGAAATGAAAGGATGGAGATACGAGCCTCTTTTCCCATACTTTGCGGATCAGGTCAGTCAGCCTTTTATTTTGTGTCTGGTGACCAGCTGTTTAACAGTATTTCTTCGATAGTTCGGAGACCGAGCTTTCCAGATTCTCAACGACACTTATGTGACATCCGACAGCGGTACCGGTATCGTTCATCAGGCACCTGCTTTCGGTGACGATGATCACCGCATTGCTATTGCCAATGGTATCATCCAAGCCGATGAAATGCCACCTTGCCCAGTAGATGAGTCCGGTCGCTTCACCAACGAAGTGCCCGACTTTGTTGGAAGGAACGTCAAGGAGGCCGATAAGGATATCATGAAAATGCTCAAGGCTGAAGGAAAGCTCATCGTGCAAAGCACCATCATGCACTCGTACCCATTCTGCTGGAGGTGAGGCATCGCTTCCGAGAAGTGTGCTCGGGTCGCAGGATCTAATTTCTGCGTCCTTTTCTCTTCAGATCCGGAACCCCACTCATATACAAAGCTATTCCCGTCTGGTTCGTTCGCGTCCAGCCTGTGGTAGATCAGCTTGTCGCCAATAACAAGGCTACACGATGGGTTCCTCAAAGCGTAGGAGACCACCGCTTCGAAGGATGGCTAAAGAACGCTCGTGACTGGAACGTCTCCCGAAATCGGTACTGGGGTACACCTCTACCTATCTGGGTCAGCGATGATTACGAAGAGATGGTCTGCATTGGCTCCATTGAAGAATTGCAAAGACTATCCGGACGAACGGACATCACTGACCTGCATCGCGACAAGATCGATGATATCACCATACCATCACAGCAAGGGAAGGGCGTCCTCCGCCGAGTCGAGGAAGTCTTTGACTGCTGGTTCGAGTCAGGATCCATGCCGTACGCGCAGGTGCACTATCCATTCGAAAATAAGGAAAGCTTCGAAGCTTCCTTCCCAGCCGACTTTATCTCGGAAGCTATCGACCAGACTCGAGGCTGGTTCTACACATTGCTTGTACTTGCCACGCATCTCTTTGGCACTGCGCCATGGAAGAATCTGGTGGTCTGCGGTCTTGTTCTAGCAGAGTAAGTGAATTGCGGAGGCGTTTATAGCAGATCTAACCTTCGATGTGGCATGCTCAGGGACGGAAAGAAGATGTCCAAGAGCCTGAAGAACTACCCAGATCCAAATATCGTCATTGACAAGTACGGTGCAGATGCACTTCGACTCTTCCTCATCAACTCACCTGTCGTACGAGGTGACAACCTTCGATTCCGAGAAGCTGGTGTTCGAGAAGTCATTTCGCGCGTTCTCGCTCCGTGGCTCAACTCTTTCCGCTTCTTCTTGATCCAATGCAAGCTGCTTGAAAAGGAGACTGGTATCAAGTACCGATACGACCACAACGCTCCCAAGTCCACCAATGTCATGGACCGATGGATCTTGGCTCGATGCCAAAGTTTGATCCAGCTGGTGCATTCCGAGATGGAAGTCTACCGACTCTACACTGTTGTCCCAAGACTTCTAGATCTCATCGACGAGCTCACGAATTGGTACATTCGATTCAATCGACGTCGTCTAAAGGGAGAGAGCGGCTCTGAGGAGACTGTTGCAGCTTTGCACAGCATCTTCGAGGCTCTATTGACCTTATGCCGAACTCTTGTGAGGACTCTCTCCAGTAGGATCTCCTGAAGCATGCTGACGACCTTTAACATTGTAGACATCTTTCACGCCCTTCCTGGCCGAAAACATCTACCAATCTCTACGACCATTCCTGCCTGAGGAGACCAAAGGTCTAGAGATGGGTGACGATCTGCGCTCTATCCATTTCTTACCCTTCCCAACCGCAAGAAAGGAATATCTAGACCCTGTCATTGAGCGTCAAGTACAGCGCATGCAGTCTATCATCATACTCGGCCGTGCTCTGCGTGACAAGCACACCTTGCCTATCAAGGTAAGTCTTACCAAGTCACTCTTGCAATGGTCGACCTTACTCACTCTTGCTCTGCCTTATAGACTCCACTCAGAGAGATCGTCGTCTTCCACCCCGACCCTGAGTTCCTCGAAGACATTAAGGTCGTCTCCCAATACATTCAAGAAGAACTCAACGTCAGAGAAGTTCGTCTATCTGACGATGAGGTAGCGTGTGGTGTCAAATGGAAGGTCGATGCCGATTGGCCAGTTCTAGGCAAGAAGCTCAGGAAAGACTTGCCAAGACTCAAGAAGGCCTTGCCTACTGTCACCTCCGAAGACGTTAAAAAATACGTAGAGACAGGTAGTATTACCATCGACGGCATAGAGCTCATCGCAGGCGACCTGACAACTCAACGATATGTTGAATTGCCAGCGAGCGCGGCTGACTCTGAAGACCTGGATGCAGCTCAGTATTCAAGCGATTCAAACAACGATGTCGTCCTTTTACTCGATACAAAAGTCAGACCCGACTTTGTCAAAGAAGCATACGCGCGTGAAATTTCAAATCGTATCAACAAAGCCCGAAAGAGAGCAGGATGCCAAACTACAGACGATATGGAAGTTTACCTCGCTTATGCTGACGAGGAAGGCGCAGAACTGCTCAATATGGTCCTAAGAGACAAGGCCGATGTTCTAGCTCGTACCATCAGACGATTACCTGTTGATGATTCGCAGAGAGACAAGTCTCGTCCTGTTTACTACGTTGATCCAGAAGAGCACGAGGAGGAAGTCGGAGGTGCGAAATTCCGCATTGTCCTTCTGGAGCATGGCTCCCAGTAGATTCTCACTATATAGGACTTTGTGAAGGGCTCCCGGTGATTGCAATGTATGGTTACATCAAACGAGGCTGAGTTTGTGCTAGACGAGAAGGCAATAAAAGCGAAGCCGAGATTTGAGAAGCAAAGCTTGAAACGATTTTTTGCAATTTCCGCTGACTTTGCAGGTAACTCGCCATCTGCATTAACAATAACAATTGAAAGGAAATGATACAGGTGTATTCTATGTACTAATTTGCGGGGTAAATGTGTGCGAAAGCGCATGTCACAGAAGGAAAATAAATGTTGCTGTCCCTGAAGGAAAACTCGGGCAGTGGAGCTTTGTGGACATCAAGCTCCTTGCAGGTTCGGACTTTTATGCCCATCGGCCCAACTGAGAGAGAGAAACCTTGTCAGTTTTCTGATGCTCTTTGCGCGGATGATAGCCAAATTAGTACTCACCAAAGACATAATTGCAGCTCCGAGCATTGTCATTCCGAGAGCGAATGCGACCTTTTTATTTGATGCTTTGCGCATGTTTTCGTTGAATCTGAAAAGACAAACGCAAGTTAGAGGTCAGCCTGTGTTCTACAAGTAACACAATCGGCGAAGTAGAACTGCACTTACAGGAACTCGTGGGCTAGAAGTTCGACTAGACCAGTATAAAGCAGGATACCGGCTGAGATAGCATCGAGGATACCTGATACGATACTGGCGGTAACGCTTTCAGGGCTGTATGTATTTCTTACACCCAAGCCAATTGCCATTCCGATAGGTGTGCAAAAAGCATACACCACTCCAGCTGTATAGGGCACCCAGTTCAATCTTGGTGGAAGAGGTAGGAAAGCAAGCCGTGTACCTAAACCTAGACCTTCGAACATTTGATGAAAGATGATAACGACCAATAATGTATCAAGTTCGTCCGTGACGGCTAAAGTAAGACCGATAATAACTGAGTGAACCACGACACCAAATTCGAGTATTCCGACTCCGATTATTTGAGCTGCTACTTCGTGGGATGGGACAAAGCTAGCAGACTCGACATCGACTTGGTTTTCCGAGTCGACCTCTTTTTTGTGTTCTAGATTTTGTCCCGTAGGTAAGAGGTGCTCTTCTCCGTGGCCTGAGTGGCTGTGACTGTGACCATGCTCGGCGTGCCTGTCGTGGTTGGCTGCGCGTTCGGGTCCCTATTATAATGGACCTCCCATATCAGCTAGGTCTCCAGAATAAAACAGAGTGTACGAGAGCTTACGTGAGCTACGGTAGGTCCATGAGTGTCGTGCGAGATACCCAGTTTATCCATGTAAGAGGTTCCGAGGCGGTGAGCGATAAGTTCGAGGGTGAAGATCCCGAAAACAGACATCATAGCTGGGTGAACGAACACGAGCGTTAGATGGTAGGGCGGAAAAGCAGTTCCTATTGCGCAGCCAGCACCTACCAATTGCCAATGCCCAAGGATAGACGGTCCAAGTACCAGTCAGACAAGGGTTGCCTAGCGCTTCCAGTGCAGGGTCCAGTAGATGTATGAACGCGGTTGCAATAATACTGCGGGATGAACAGATCAGTATTGCCTTCCTAAAATCCTTGTCTTGGAGTGTAATCTACTCACACGCCAGAGCCGAAATAACGGCAAAACTCGAAGATGATGGGAGGGATAGAAAGGCGAGGAGCTCGTTTAGCTACGATGGGGAAGAGTGTTCCGAGTGTTGATGTCTGTGGCTGCATGTCAGCTTTGATTTTGCGAGCATGAAAGAGAAGGTCCAGGCACGTACAGCTAGGATGATGAATAGGCCACCTAGCCGGAGCCCGAAAGAGCCGTTGTACGTCGACTCGACAACGCACGAGTCCACGTCTGCGCCAGCGTCTGCCATGGTTTCAGAGTGAAGAAGCTCTGTTGGAGTGTGTCCCTATGCGAGTCGATGGAGCTCTCTTCCCGTCTCTTGTCCTCGTCGATGCTCTGTAGCCTGTGCAAATTGGAGTTGATCGAGGCGAAGCTTGACGCCGATGAAGCCTGACTGCGCCTTGACGGGGATGCGAGCAGTTGGAGAGGTTCTGTGTGCAGTAAATGCAACGAGGAGAGAGAGAGTGTGTGCGTGTTTATATAGCTGTCCTATCCACGCCCGACAGAAAGCACGGCCGACTTCCTCGCTCACTCACCCGCTTGGTTGCAACCCTCCCGGTTATCAGGACCCGACAGGTTATGCGCACATTGGTCCCGACCCGACAGGTTGCAGGGCTAATTATACTGCAGACACGCGATAGAGACGATGCGAAGACTGCAACGAGCATACTGTAGTACGCACTGCAAGGACAGTGTGGGATATAGGAATCAACCAAGGTCGCACTTTCCTACTCCCAACGCATCGGGGAACGGCCATTATGGGTGATTCGGCAGGACCGTCCCTGCATTCCAGCTCAAACACTCAGTCGTCCAGTGACTACCGTAGTTACCGCGATATTCTCTATCCCGCATTGTCGCTGGAAGAGTATAATCAGAAGCTCCCAAAATAGCTATCAAAGGTGAACACCGACGGAAATCTTTTCTTTTTTGAAAGATCCGCTTCACTCACGTAGATACCCCTGGGGTCAAGAAAGACATCTACAGCGCGGAGCAGTAGTATGTTTATGGTCACCAGCATGTGATCTTTCCAGACTTATTCCGAGGAGAGAAAGGTCCTCTTATCGACGTGGTGAAAGGCTCATCAAATTTTTCGTCACTGGACTACTCGTCAGTTAATTGCGACCGAGCAGCGAGTGTCGTATATGCATACAGTAATACGTCAACAGTCTCGAGTGGCACTCGAGCCCAGGAAGGTAGATCATCTCGTCTTTACATGATATAGCAGAGAGTTTGCGTTATCGAAGCTGGCCCATTTGGGAACTGCAAGCCCAGTGTCGCAGTCGAAAAGATCTCGATGACCTTGGTCTACTTTGTGGACGCATTATTGAGGCCATCATATGATTGCTGGGGTGCCTCTTTGATATCGTGAGCTGCTGCTGAGTACCGACCATGTCATAATTCCCCTACTGGCTTTCCGAAAGAGTCGCCGATTAGAGACGAAGAATCTTTACCTTAAACAACGACAACAAAAGCACTTATGTCATTAAGAGAAGACTTGAAGTATTGATACATTTTCAAGAAAACTAAGAGCTTGTTGCCAATTCGACGGACCGACTTCAGTCGAAGTTGGAGAAACCCATCATAGCCATCATATCAGGATCTGCATTTTCCTGATCTGTTTTTCTCTTCTCTTCTTCTAAAGCTTGTTTTTCGAGTTTCTTTTTCTCTCTCTTTGCTTCTTTTTCAGTCTGCTCAAGATCTTTAATCTCTTTCAAACGTTGTTCGAAATCATATTTTTTAGCATCCATTTCTTTACGTGATCTTTCTCGTAGCTCTGTTATTTTAGCTTGTACTTCTTCTAATGTTGATCTTGCTACTTTCGTTTTCTGTCCGAGCTTTCGCAAGTCTGAAGTTGAAGATGGTGTAGGGTTGCATCGTCAGTGACAAGACTTGCTGATCAGATGGGCAACCCCAGCTATAACGACTTACGATATCGACCATTCACATGACCGAGATACGAAGCACTATCTTTGAATGTCCATTTACAAGTCGTACACGAGAAACCAGGTCTCCCACTTGCGACAATAATAGTCCTGCCCGAGTTCTTGTCTAGATTCAATGGCTCTTCTCTCGCTTCCAACAGTTTCGTCGCTTTGGGGAGTTCCTCACGCCGCCGCACTTTCTTGCCTGTTGTTCACGCAATGCATTCAGCCAGCATGTTCTCCAGATACGAGTATGATATCAGACGTACCGCTCTTCAAGGCTTCAGCACGCTCTTTTCCGCGCTCTCTGGCCTCTGCATCCTTCTCTCTGGCCTGCTTGGCATACTCCTCCTTGTCCCATGTTTTGCGCTCTTTGCCAGTCGACGTTGACGCACCGCCGTACGCTGACTCTTTGTTCGCACTCATGCCAGTCGAGTTGCAGTGTGGAAGAGAAGGGTACTCTACGTCCGTCGGCACTAAGCGCAAGCAGTAACGTGATCGAATCGGCTCGGGCTTCATACAACCCTTCCAAAGGCAGCCTGTAGACATCCGAGGTACACAGCTGGTATCCGCCAGACTGCACCTGCCTGCCATGTACGAAGGGACTCAGGACGTTCAACAGGCTAAGTGGACAATGTGGTCGCCACCATCTGTCAAGTCTCGAACAGCTTCCAGGCTTTACGGTTCAACTACAAGGAACGATTGGGAAGCATGTGGTCTACTAGTGTCTGTCACTCGTTTCGCGGAGGTAGACCATTCAAGGCACATTTTCAGTTTCGAAACACGTGGTCATCTCACCGCTTCCTTGATGAAGGTGGAGGTGCAAGCAAGGGTATAGGTCCACCGGACTGTTGTGCACCTGCGGTCTTCCTTGACGGCGCTCCTACTCCTCCTAATTTGACTGATATTGTTTGGCCCTCCTTGAGAGAAAAGTCGTATTTAGGAGCTGATGGCGCACTCGACGAAGCGTTGTTGTCCGATTCTGCAGGATCGCTCTTTGGTGCACGTTGTCGCCTGATATAAGGATAGTCAGTGAAGCAACCATCCGAGTAGACTGAATCCCAGCAAACCCCTACTTTTGCCAGTCCTGCAAAGCTACTTGATAGTCGAAGGCTTCGCCACGATCCTGGAAACCCATCCCAAGGTAGGCGTGCTTTCCAGTATTTATATCCACGATCTTTAGTACGAAGTAGCGGGATGAGTCTAGGACTGCTTCTACGGCTTTGCCTGACTTGTCATACGGGCACTGTGCAAACAGTTCACCTGAAGGGTTGAAAGGAGCACGTGGGTCATCTATCTGCGCCCCTTCAAGGGAACACCAGATATGCGTGGATTACCTACCCGTATTGCTATCTTCTAGCCTAACGACTGCTCGACTGGATTCGCCTTTTGTGTATTCCATAACGCGACAGCGGCCTATAGGTATCCAATGAGCTCTAACATCAGAACGTGTTCGCTGGAGACCGTTGGCAGCAGTTCAGCGGCTGACCTTTCCAGATAAAAGCTTCCATATCTCCCTGTTTCGCAAATACATTGACATTAGTCTCATAGACTGACTTAGATATAGAGGACGTGCATACCCATTCGCCTGCGCGATAGCCCGCTGTAGAGGTACGTGGCGGCAGGCGGTACACATAGCATTCGCGAGCCACAAAGAGGACAGACTCGTATTCTTCCTCTTCCTGTGGCTTTCCTGAAGCTACTTTGCTGGTGCTGCTGCTTGCTGGGGCAACATCGCCGAAAAGGTCGTCCATCTTCACGCGTATGCTCGGTTGTAGTTGATCGAAAACAGAGAAGAGGTCGTCAATTTGATGGACCGTCCTACGACTCTTTCACACAACTAACATTCAAGACCCGGTCTACAGAAGCCTTGCACCTCACCTCTGCTATGCTACAGCAACTCGAAGGTCCTGGCTAGGTCGACACGCGACATCACCATGTCAAGACCGCGGGGCAGTGGCTATGAAGCCTTGCCAGCTCACGATGAGCTCGAAGAAGAGCTGGAGGAGGGCGGATCTCAAGACAATGACCTGCCGTCGGCTATACATCTACCTCAGCATCAGTCCCGCGCTGTTTCAGGCAGCGCTGCTCGTCGGGACCGATCGCGTTCGTTGAGTACATCAGTCCTCAGCATAGATGCCACTGCACTCGACGCAAAGCTATCTCAATGGCGCAATGCTCTGAAGAAGAAGTTTGCAAAGAAGCAGTGTGAGCTAGAGTCTCGACTTAGGCTGCTCGAGGCAATCTTGTGTTGGCCTACCGCCCGACCAAATGACAACCTTATGCTGATATGCTGCCTGATTTCACAGCTGAAAAGCAAATACGAGAGCTAGACAAACCATACGAGATTCTAGCTAGTGTCTTTGGACCCTCTGGCAAGCATGCGGACGCTCTGTCTAAGCGTCCAATCAAAACATTGGATGACAGCCCCGAGCCTTACACACATGCACAATTCCAAGCAGTTGCAGAGGATGTCAAAGCTGCAATACGACAGGGCATACAGCCAAAGCTCAACAAAGCTGGTAGTAGTGGAAGTTACTTTGCTCGGTCTACCAGTGGGAAGACTGTTGGCATTTTCAAGCCCAAAGGTGAGCCTATCTTAGAATATCCAGCAATGTGTCTGACCTAATTTCCACGGCAGACGAAGAACCATACGGTTCATTGAATCCAAAATGGACGAAATGGTTTCATCGAAACTTCCTGTCTATCTTTGTCGGATTCGGCAGAGCCTGTCTGCTACCCAACTTCAGTTATCTCTCCGAAGCCGGGGCTGCCCTTCTATCAGATAAACTCCTGCTTTACATCGTTCCTCCGACAGAGCTCGTCTCTCTATCTTCCCCTTCCTTCTTCTACGACTATGTCGACCGACGAGCGTATCAACGCAAAGACCGTCCGCTACCTGAGAAAGTCGGCAGCTTCCAGCTCTTTATGATGGGCTACAAAGACGCCGGCGACTTTTTGAAGGAGCACCCTTGGCCTGGGAGACCGACTAGAGACACACTTGGTCTCGAAGGCAACCCCGCTCATCGCGAAAAGAAACGCAACTGGACACGCAATTGTCGATTACTTTGCGGGCGGGCTGGAGTGGATGACGAAGATGAGAATGAGGACAGTGATGACGGCTACTACCAAGACACACAAACACCGGGACGATCAACCCCAAATTATCCGTCACTTTCGTCATCATCGTTTACATGGACGCAAGACTTGATGACAGACTTCCGGCTAGAACTAGTAAGAGCCCCTTCTTCAACTTGGATTGCCGAGTCTGACCAATGATGTGCCCTTCTCAGGAGAAACTCGTCATTCTTGATGTGCTGATGCGAAACACAGATAGAGGCCTAGACAAGTAGGTATACAATCCACCTGAAACAGCGCTCATGCTGATGAAGCCATTCTTTCGTCAGCTTTATGGTGAAGATCTGCTCAGGAGACTGTCGCCAACAGCCAGGTTCCTCGAGCAAAGAAGGCGACCCCACCAAACTTGCGCATACCATGCAGCCTAAAGCGATGGAAGCGCTCAGCTTGAATGCTCAACAGAACGATCAACCCTATACATCTAAACCACATGTACACCTCGCAGCTATAGACAACAGTCTCAGTTGGCCCGTGTATCATCCAAACAGCTGGAGATCATACTCTTATGGCTGGCTGTACCTCCCATCCTCTCTTATTGGCCATCCCTTTACTCAACAGACACGTGATCATTTTCTCTCGCTGCTTTCCGATACCAAATGGTGGAGCCAAACGGTATTCGAATTAAAAGAACTATTCTCGCAAGATCCAGACTTTAGCGAACGCATGTTCAAGAAACAAATTGCTGTCTTCAAAGGCCAAGCGTACAACGTGGTTCAAAGTCTAAGAAATCTGGATGAAGGCCCTCTGGAGCTGTGCCGTCGACGGACATGCATCGTTCATGACGATGAGATTACCATTGCGGATGACGAAATCACATCGGAAATACTGCATGCAACGTATCAAGCGCACTCGAACGAGGCACCTGAGCTTACTACAGCCAATATCGATGTCGAGTATGGACGTTCTCCGGAATATGGCAGAGATCTTTCAGCAAGCGTTGATGCCCTGATAGGCCCACTAAAGCGAGCGAGCAGTGACTTTAGCAGAACTCGAAGACCAGGATATGACCGTTCATCAACGGCTGTAAGCCAGCGCAAACGTCCCATACCCGTGGCTCAGCGGCTTGACCTGAATAAAACCGTCATCGGTGGCGCGTCTGGTTTTGCGCTGATGGAACACATGGAAAGGGTCGAGCGACGTGAACAAGACGCGCTCAGCGATAAAGCTGTCAGCGTGCATAACAATGCCGATGATGACGAAGAAGCCAATCAGATGGAGTATGGACGAGCTAGAAGACAGAACTCCCGACGGGAAGCAGCGAGTCTTGATCTAGGTCGAGGGGGAACACCAACACGCACAAGAAGCCGCGAAGCCAGTGAAACCAGTATGCCTCGTCGAAATACGTTAGACATCAGCATTTCGGCTCGATCAATGGCGGTGGGACCTCCCAAGACTAAGACTGTGATTGTAGAGGTGAGAATATTCCGCAATTTTATAACTCCTTTTCGTGACTGATGTATATCCTCCTCAGCGCGTGGAAGAGACGAATGCCCGGCCTTTCTTCAATAAATTCTAGAGGGATGCGTAGTATTGATATGAATATGTGTTGTTGTAGTGATATATAGAACCAGCCACGCGCAACGCTTTTCGGATTGGAGTATAGCAAACCTCATTATTTGTCAAATTAGATACATCATCGACGACTCTCAGCAGTGAACAAATGATAGCACATCATTCTCTACAACGCAGCTTCCACAGTCTCCGTCTATTGGCCTTGTTCAAAATCGTTCATCAAATCACTGCCTGTTTGGCGACAAACACTAGAGTCAGCCCGAACTCTGGTTTTGGTCAGGCAGACAAACAGAATTGCTACGTACCAGACTCTAGCAGGAAGTTTGCAGCCAATTCTTCGTTCTTGTCACAGGCGAAGTACGCTTGCAGAACAATATCTCGTGGGAAACCCATGCCTTGCAGTCTCTCGATGGCGTCTCGCTCGGCCTCTGTCACTTGTATAGGGACGCCACCACCCTGGTGACCGCCCTCTTCATCGTCTTCGTCCATTGCACCGAGCTCGACGTCCGAACCCTCAGTCAAAAATTGCATGAATGCTTGCTGGTTTCTGCTGATAAGGTTGAAGAGATCTCGATTCGATGCAGCGAGGGACTCGAGGAAGGGCTGGAGAAGGGCTGGATTCGACTGCACAAGTTGGCGGAGCTGTCCCATCATTGGGTCGTTTCTGATGCGCTCGATTTCAGCCGCGTCACCGCCAGCACCTCTGCCAGCACCGGTAGGTGTGGCAGGTCCGCCAGCTTGACCTTGTTGGGCTGCTTGTTGAGCAGCTGCGAAAAGATTTTGGGGGGCACGGGCTGGAGCAGCCGGGGTTGATGGCTGTTGACTCTGTTGCTGGGGTGTTTGTGCGACCGCAGAAGCGTTGTTTCCAGCTTCTGGTCCACCTTGTGGCGGACCTTGTGACAGAAGATGTTCGGGGATGCCCTAGGATAGAGTACTTTAGCTCGCGTTACTACATACAATTTGGCGAGTCCCTTACATCCATGAGGTATTCGATAGCCCGGTCCGGGTTATTGTATGCAGCGCGGAGTGCGCGCATGACCTGCTCGCGCTCGAAGCCCATTGCCATCATCTCGTTGACAGCGCTTTGCAGGGCTGAACCGGTAACGAAGGCGGGGTCGTTCGATACAGCTGCAGCAGGGGTAGCTGGAACTTCGGTTGACGCTGTATTGTCTGTTGTGGCAGCGGCAGCGGCGGGTGCAGCCTCTGGTGCAGGCGCAGCTGCTGGAGCCGAAGGGGCTGCTGGAGTTTCGGTCACAGCGGCGGTTTGAGCAGCGGGCACACTCGCTGAGGTTGACGCGGATGCAGCTGGTGCAGCTTTAGGCTGTGGATGAGGCTGCTGTCAGTTGCTGTGCCCTGATGGCCGGTCATGTTTGTATAGCGATGCAATCTTACCTTGCTGACCATGACAACGATAAAGTCCTTGCCTTCCTTGAAGTTGAGGCTCTCTACTGTCTTGTCATCTGACAGAATCTTGCCTGTACATCAGAATATCCAAGTAAGCTTGCATTGTCCACATTGATCGTGTGATGTGGAAGGCCTGTCTCGCAAGAACCTACCTGAGAAGATGAGTTTCTGATTCTCGACTGCAAATTGCTGAGCCTCTGCTATCTTCTTCTTCACATCTAGAATCTGTGGGCATGCGCGAGAGACATATGGTCAGTACTTGCTGCAATCTGCGCTTGTCGCGATTGCCAGAGCTGGCAATACTGGAAGACCTGGCCGCGTCATGGCGGAGGGCGCAGAGACACTCACAGTCTCGCTAGGCTCGGCATTCAGCACGAACTGCTTTTGTTGCAGTGTCTTTAGTGTAAGCTTCATCTTCGTTTGTTCCGTAGGTTTGATTTGTTGGAAGCAAAAAGAGGCTCGTTGGACAACTGCAGCAGCAACACCTCGTCGCCACCAACAATCTCGATATGTAAGATGGCGACATCAACGATAGCAGCAGCATCGAAGATTATAGGAGCTGTCGCACACCTGAACAATTAGCGAACGATACGGTTGGGGTCTGGCCTCATTGCTACCCTTACCGGTATAAATACCTGGTGGCGGGCATTACGCTGTATGCAATGTGCAATGTAAATAAAGATTTACCCAATGATTGTAAATACCCAACAGCTACAGTAAGAAACGTGATCAAGATATGCTGAGACTATCTACAACTTGCTCTTTGGCTGAGGCTTGGCAAAGTCCCTAGCCCTCAATCCCTCGTAGTTCTGGTAGAAGAGATTGTCTGGTATGCTTCCTACATTTCGCGCTGTGATTGCAGACGTATCGACCATTTGAGGGGTAACGTCTGCGAGCGTAGGAGCTCCAATCAGACGCATGTTCATCTCCATCTCGTCTTTGAGTATCTGAATTGCTCGGACGACACCCTCTGATCCGTAGGCGGAGTATGCATCTGTCGAAAGATATATATATGTGTTAGTAGGAATCCAACGTATGATAAAATGCAACATCTTACAAAGGAAGGGTCTTCCAATGCCGACACCCTTTGCCCCGAGAGCTACAGCCTTCAATATATCACCGGCACGTCGAACACCACCATCGATGTAGACTTCAAAGTGTGGACCCCATAGATTCCTGGCTTTGAGAGCTTCGACGACCTCTACTAAGATTTCAATACCGGAACGGGCAGTATCGAGCTGTCTTCCTCCGTGATTAGAAAGTACGACACCCTGCAGACCAGCTTCGGCAGCCATTACTGCGTCTTCCCAGCATTGAACACCTTTGAGGATGAGTGGCATTTTGGTAATCTGCTTGAACCAGTCCATATCTTTCCACGAAAGGCCCGGATCTATAAAGGATGATATAGCTCTAGCGGCACCTTGAGATCGGTCAACGCTTCCATCACCTTGCTGAACTTCTGAGCCTGTATCTGCAAATTTCATTCGCATATCCTTCTCGCGTCTACCGAGCTGAGGTGCATCAACAGTAATAAAAAGACCCTTGATACCTCTCTTTTCAGCATGTTCGACAATCTTTTTAGTGATAGATCGGTCTTTATTGACGTATAGCTGCATCCACTGCGTCTGAGAGTCGATAGCCGCGTCAACTATCTCATCGAACGAGCACGAAGCCAGTGTCGGGATCATCTGAATGACATCGTGCTTTGCGGCTGCCCAGGTCAGATTCTTTTCACCATCGGGATGTCCTAATTTACCCAGCGCGGTGGCTGTTATATAGATTGGTAAAGACGACTTTGTACCTAGCATGGTGCAAGAGAAGTCGATATTCGTAACATCTCGCAGAATGCGAGGTCGGAACCATAGTCGCTGGTAAGCGACGTGATTCTCTCGCATGGTGATTTCATCATCAGCTCCGGAAGAGTAGTAAGCCCAGGCTGCTTGTGTCATAGTCTGCAGTTACGATGTATCGAAAAATCAGCAATGGGACACGGTATCGGGTAAAACCCAGTTGTGTAATACTGTGTAGTCCGCCACTCACCTTGCGAGCAATCGTTTCAAAGTCGTGCAGGGAAAGACATTCACTGAGAGGAGGCTTGTTGTCGAGTAGTTCTTGACGTTCCTTGTCGACTGGTGAAAGCTCTGCCTCTTCCAGCTTCACTCCTGTCATGTCGACTGTTCCCTTGTGCTTATCTTTGGGAAGGTATTGTTCAATAGTTCCCTGCATGTTTAGCGAACACATCAGTACAGGCACAATAAGCATTACAAGCAATGTATATTATGCTGGAGAGTCACTTACGGGTGGGTGAATAGGATCATATGCTTTCCTGCAGGTAGACAAAGTATGAAGGTCAGCCCCACCTGCTTCCTTCTGAATAGCCGGCTATTGCCTACTCACGTCGCATCTCTTCCAGCATATTTGAGAATGATAGCGGGACCACCGGGATGCTGTGAAGGATTCCATTAGCTGACTGTGCTACTGCCCAAGGTCCATGAATGTGCGAACCTCCGGCATGAACTCTGCCCGACGAAGCAAGTAAGCTTTTATGCGACTGCCTCGAAAGCTCGAACTCTGCAGGACAGGAAAAGCTCACCAGTCACATCAAAAGCAGCTCCATGAATGATGACCCAGCAGTCATCGCGCTTGTTGTGCTTCGCGACCTGCTCTGCGCTCAACGCTGTAGCACCTTGAGCTGATCCGGCCATTATTATCGATTGGCTTGACTTGGAGATGGGATCCAACGTCGGTGTCGAAGATATGTGAGCGACTGGTAGGATTCCGCAAGAAGCAGACAAGTAAATCAACTCCTCAGCTCAGCTAGCACTTGTTCTCACCGGGGCCCCTACCTATCATCCGCGCACAGAAATGCCGGAACAGATTCCCGCCCGCCGGCGAGTTTGCCACTGCATTTCAATCTGAGACTTTCGCAATTGGATAACGAGGAGCTTTCCAGGCAGCAGACTGAAATGTGACAGAAAAGCTTGCTTTGAAGGCTTCAATGAGGTGACCCAGCATCTAGAGAATATATGCACCACACTTTACGCCTTGCCTGGTACTGGCCACTAAATGGAATCCCGATATGCTCAGGTTTGCTAGTGTTTTGTTGAGGGATAGCTCAAATCTTCCATTCCAGTTCCTACATCCACTCTGTAAGCATACCGAAGTACCTCTCATTATAAGTGCTCATGCTGATAGTCAAGCGATCTTGCAGTTCTCGCATGTGTCACGCGACCTGCTGTGCAACATCTTCTGCATTTAATTCTGATAATGTTGACAAGCGTTCTTCCAATGTCAAAGTCCTTTTCGACGCATGAATTACTGGGAGAAATGTACCCAGTCGATGCAAAAGTTACTCATTCAGAGAGAGGGAGACTCCGCCAATTATCAACTACGGGACCCTTTTATACTCAAGCCTTGGTGAAAGGCGGCACACCCATCTTCGGTCGGCAGGAAATTCGAGGCTAGCGCGTACATGGAGGGTCCTGAAAAGAAGCATTTTGTGGTAATGAGTCGAGTCGATATGGCCCGCCGAGCAGTCGCCAGCCCGTCACTTCAAAACTAGAAGCAGAAGCTGCTTCACTTGTCGAGAATCGCTTTTCGAAGCTCGACGAGCCACTACTCCTGAGGAAAGCCTGTCTAATCATCAGGGCCAGCCTAACATAATCCGTCCATACATCGTCACTCTGAAGCCATCGCTCTACTCTACATTACTGAAAGTGGATTGCATCAGGTGGAGAGCTTCTCGCTCTGAAGTCATCGCATCCGAAGTGGAGCTATTACTAGCGTCTAGCGCGGACGTGCACAGGTACAGTGAAGATGAGTGCCAGATTCAGCTTGAGGCGAACGTCAGTTGTCCGGTCAACTCCAATAGTATCCGGGTCTCGCTTCGTCAGGGGCATCCCTCATGAGGATTGTATGCATGAGAACTGTAGGGAAAATATGACAGAAGGAACAGCTTGACTCTTGCACCAAAGGCAATAGGAATCGCTCTATCCAGGAAAGCAAGTGATGTTTGCGTCCCTCTGCTCGGTCGGTTTGTTCCTGGCAGCAGCCCTTTGATTCCTCCTAGCATGCAAAGGAGCGAAATCTTTGTTTGAGCAGAGATAGCGTGTGTTTGGCATCATCTTATCTCCCGGTCCTTCTGATGCGTAATTTCTCCACTTCTGCTAGTTCACTACTTGCTCTTGAGGATTGACACAGTGCAGGAAAAGGTTCGCCACTTGCTTTCGAACAGCCTGGCCCGCGGTGACACACTGTTGGAAGATGCAACAGCCTGCTCCAGCCGCAACCAACGCGTCGAGTGCGGCTGGTACAGGACGGCCTCAAGACGAGACCGGCCACAAGGATAGCATTCGTTTTGGTTGGCGGTACGCTCAAGCTCGTCTGCTCGGACAGGCGATGGCCTCAAGCGATGGTCGCGAACGCCAGCAGCAGCAGCAAAGCAATGGTCTGGAGCTGAGTCGGATGGAAAGAGTCGATGCCTCGTCACAGCACAGCAGCGAGGCATCCGAGACAGCAAGCAGCGAGGAGAAGGACTCGAGAGGGAGGCTCGCAAAGGCTGTCTCGGCTGCTGAAGATCTGTGGCCTACGGTATGGACTTGGATAAAGCTGTAAGTTGGCTTGATCGGGGGGAGGTGGTGTGAAGAACCAGCCAGCTCGTTTGCACTACAGGCAGCCTCGTCGAGTACAGTGCAGCTTATTGACTAGTTTGAATCCACAGACACTCCAACTTCTACAGAAGTATGTGCTTGCCTTGGTCCTGCGAGCTCTTCCCGTCTGCAATGACTGATTTTTGGCAAACCCTTTGAACCATTCCTTCCTTTGCAGTCCATCTCCTCACGTTCACCATAGTGCCCCTAATCGCCTCTGGTATATTCTACGCTGTAGATTCTCGCGGAACCGCGTTCATCAACTGCCTCACGTTATGCACATCCGCAATGACCGTCACGGGTAAGGGCGATCTACCTTTCTTGCATTGCTTTATTTAGAACCGTCTACAACCAACACAATTATGTCCAATACCTATATTGCATTCACAGGTCTCAACCCAATACTTATGGAGAATACTTCACGAGTGCAACAGGGCATTGTCTACTTCCTGATGAGCATCGGTAATATTGTAAGTAGTCCGCCCACCTGCCGTTACAGAGTCGCGCAGCTAGTCTGACTGTCTCTCCTTCTTGCTTACTTTCACGCAGATGGCAGTATCAATCGTAACGATTGTTATTCGCCGCCATTTCTTTCGAAAGCGCTTCGAACATATGGTCAAGACCGATCCTCGCGCACGCAGGCGTATTCGAGATGTCGAGGATGCCCACAAGAGGGAGAAAGAAGCGCATTCTTGGATGCACCATTTCGGACCTGGCAAAGACAATCATGAAAAACAAGGGCATGGTGGTAACCCAGATGGCCGCTTCCCTGGCGTGTCGCGATCCCACTCTGCCAATGACGAGCCAATGTATTCAAGAACTGGTACTCCGATTGGTAAACATAAGAAGCGCAAAAGAGATAAGCTTAGAATCGATATGATCAGAAGAGTAGACGCCCCTGTCAAAGTCAACCAGATGAACGTCGGAGGTTTCCTCTCTGAAAATAGTGGTCCGAACAGACGCGGTTCACTCGATTCTGCAAATGGATCGCAACCATACACGCTCACTCCCGAACACCATTTGTCTAGCGGTCTAGATG
The DNA here is from genome assembly GCA_022835595.1 of Cystobasidium ongulense. Lineage (NCBI taxonomy): Eukaryota > Fungi > Basidiomycota > Cystobasidiomycetes > Cystobasidiales > Cystobasidiaceae > Cystobasidium > Cystobasidium ongulense. Next base: position 584,335 of record BQUP01000004.1, read on the forward strand.
GAGAGGTACTTGAGAAGACGGCTACCCGGACAGATAGCCCGACTCAGATGTCTACCCCTGCAGAAACTCCGAGAATCCAGGAAGAACCGCCTAGTCCTCGGGGACGACGGGTGTCCCTCGCTGAATTACCTGCGGCTCGACATGAGCGAGGTATATCGGATAACAATCAAATGGGCACCATACAAGAAGCTGCATCGCGTCCTGCTTCCATAGCGTCTAGCGTGTTCGAAGACAGCTCAGATTCCTCCAGCAATGAAGAGGACTCCGCCGCCGCCAACGCTGCAATGCGCAATACTACCTCGGCGCTTGATCAGTCCCGATCTCGACGTATGAGTGATCCCGCCCATTTACCTTCTCATACGCCAGAAAGTCACTTGAAACGAGACTTCAAGCGGGTTCGCACCATGGACCCTCCCAAACCTGCTGGCTTCATTAGTCCGCCGCAGCGTATGGGAGGAGCCTTCCCTCGAACGCAGACCATTGAGATCAGAGAACCTGCACATCCCGACAGGCCCAGAGGCTACTCTAGCGCGATACCCCATGTCGGGACTCATGGACAGCCTGACATGATGAGGCGTAGAGCCGCCACTAACAGTACATTAGGTGCACCTCTCTCCCGCAGTAAGCACAGCATATATGAGAACTGTGTTGTCCCGTCACCTATTGACCGAGCCTTTCATCTCCAGCCATGGCGAGACGAGGCAGCGTTGACCCAATGCCTCGGACAATGACAAGAGGTACAACCTCAATGACGACCGGCTTTGGTGGCTTCCCCAATCCCTTGAGGATAGTTGCAGGAGCAGCACAGAAGCGTTTGTTGACAAGAGTAGCTACACTCGATATGCCTCGCACGACCACTTTGCAAAGCGTTTACTCGGACAGAGGCAATACCAACGATGGCGGTCTTTCCAATATCTCCGGCGGACCAACTCGAGCTGTCAGCTACATCAGCTTTGATGCCGTTGTAGGACGCAACTCCCGCTTCTACAGCCTAACATCGGCACAGCGTGACGAGTTGGGTGGGGTAGAATATCGGGTACGTGATAGGACATGGACTGTTAGCAATAAGACAGGAATTGAGCTTCTACTTTACCAGGCTTTGTCGACGCTTCTCAAGATAGTCCTTGCATATTTCCTATGCCTTCAGCTTGTCTTCATCGTAATTCTGGCACCCATCTTCCAATCGAATCACTACGCTTGGCTTTTCAAAGAGCAGGATCAAGGCACACTGACTAACGCCGGAGGTTGGTACGCGGTCTTCAACCTTATGTCTGGCTTCAGCAAGTACGTGGTTCTAGTCGACTGCATTTCAAAGATTTAGGCTGATGCACAATTTTGGCAGCTCTGGTCTATCTTTGTTGGATGATTCGATGGTTCCCTTCCAACGATCTTATGCGTAAGCTTTGCATTGGCTCTATATGCAAGCCTGAGCAAGTCTGACCACCTGAACCTTCTACAGATATGTATTGGTCATAGCTTTTTGCATCTTAGCTGGCAACACGGCGTTCCCGGTATTCCTTCGACTTGCTATTTGGTTACTTTCGAAGATTGCGAGGCAAGGATCACGTTTTGCAGAGAGTCTGCAATTTTTGCTTGATCATCCCCGAAGATGCTTCATCTACTTGTTTCCAACCCATCAGACTTGGTTCTTGGTTGCGATGCTGGTCGTTCTGAAGTAAGTCTCCTAGTCTGTTTTCAATGACGCAACGGCTGATCCTCTTCCGTGATGTTCAGTTCAACCGATTGGATCTGTTTCATAGTGTAAGTCATCTCCGCGTCTTAAAGAGTATTCCACCTAAGCATATCCCCATATAGTCTCGACATAGGAAACGAAATCTTGGATGCTTTGCCCCCTGCGGCGGTGCGTTCAGAAACTTTAATCGCATATAGCATAGCTGAGTATAGTGGACGAAACCCTACAGAAAGCAATAGATGGGCTATTCCAAGCAATCGCAGTTCGAGCGGCCGGGTTTTCTATTGTACCATTGGCGGAAACAGCGCCGGCTCTGCAATTCCTCTATGTTGTTATGATGGTACGTCTACAGCTCTTGCTCACAAAACTATTTTATCTGACTAGATCTTCTATGCAGTATTTGGCCGTCTTCCCAATTGCGCTTTCCATTCGTAGCACTAATGTATACGAGGAAAAGTCAATGTGAGTAGACCGTACGACTCACTTTGCGATTAGGCACTGACGACTATAATTCGGATAGGGGTCTGTACAACGAACTAGAGGATGACGCCTCACAGATAGAAGCCGAATATAGCAAAGATCACAGCATAGGATCATACTTCGCTCATCATGCAAGAAAGCAGCTTGCTTTCGATATCTGGTGGCTCGGCTTGGCTCTCTGGGCTATCTGCATTATAGAACGCTCAAACCTAGACGATCCCGTGACGGACTCTTACTTCAATGTGTTTACTGTCATGTTCGAGGTAAAACTGTCTTTTTCTGCTATCCAGCTTACTTTCCCTAATGTACTGCTTGTCGGTCTTCAGGTTGTCAGTGCCTACGGGACGGTAGGCCTTTCTCTGGGTACCCCTACAGTAAGCGAGAAGATCTTTTGAGAGAGCTTTCACCCTGACACTGTACCTTCTTGACATCAGGCCGCCTACTCTCTTTGTGGCGACTTCCGCACTCTTTCCAAGCTTATATTGTGTGCGGTCATGATTCGGGGCCGCCATCGAGGTCTGCCCGTTGCTATCGACCGCTCTATTCTTCTTCCGTCCGATCTCGAAGCTCTGCAACCCCCACCTGTGGACGCAATACATGATGTGTCTGAGGTTGACACGGCCGATGGCAGCGGTTTCTCTTCGCTTAACAAAGGGGTATCTCGAAGCACTGCAGGAGGTATACAGAGGAAAAGATCCAGGGCAGGGACAACTGCATCGTACCGTTATAGTGGAGGGCAGCCTTCTCGGCGTATGCGAAGCGGTACGTCTGCGAATTCTCGCGGTTCTGGTTCGCGCAGAGAAGAGCCAGCAGCTACTAGTCCGGGTGTTCAAATCGGACCGCTGCCCACATTGCCTGTAAAGAGGCCAACTCCATCCAGACCTACTTTGAATGGATATTTGAGTACAATATACTCGGAAGGTCCTACTCCAGCTGGAACACCGAACAATGAACTTGCAGAAAAGATACCTAGCAGCGATGATACATCTACTACAGCACAAGGCACTGCATCTGCTTCGACTAGTTCAGAAGGCACGAGTGGTAAAGACGCGATTACTTTGGCTGAAAAGTCGGACGAGCAGTAAAAGTAGTGCTACTAAACTCATATCTTTCGTATTGTGCTGCATATTATGTATGATTATGTGATTCGCTGGAGATTGGCAATGGGTATATGTTGTGGAAGTGGAATTCAGGATGTGATCATTGTTCTATTTATCATACACATTGGCAATAAAAGCAGTAATTTCCGCTTCACGCGTCTTGGGCTTTTCTTTTGACAGTGTCAGACCTGGTTTGCTTAATCGCTCACGATAAAATCTGATTTCGCAAGAAAGTCTGCTTCGCCCGCTCGTATACACCTAAGAAAATCGCACCGCCTATACTGATCCATGTCACTCTGGGCACGATGCCTCTGAACAATGTCTTGAAGCCTTCTTCCCTCGCTATCCGACTCATTGTACTAATGAAGTTCGTTGAGTATGGTAATGTATCCGATGTTCCCTGTTTTTAGAAAAGTCGCCAAGTCAGCAATGGGTCCTGATCTCAAAATGCGGTCGAGAATCCCTTACATTTCTGACGCTCAGCATGATGCGTGTCTTGGCTACATCTAACGGAGTAGTCACAGCAGCTGCGAAGCCTCCTGCTATGCTTCCGCAGATTGCAGCCTGTGAAGCTGGCAAATCGTCCACTGACTTGAGGCCTTGCCATTGTATTGCTAGCGTTACTTTCATGTATTCATAAAGAGGGAATTGTATACATGTAAATGGGATCTATGAAAGATTGATGAACACGTTTAGTGAGCGCAAATAGAAATAGTATCAGTATATCATACATACCTCTCTGGCAATGGTGCTCCCGAAACCTTGGTAAAAGCCTCGCAGACCAGCTTCTCCCATTACTCGCTTGGCCGCATGGAAAGAGTTGCCAGAACCATACTTTGATGTTTGTTGTCTTGACTTTACTACTTCTGTAGGGACTCGTATCATGCAAGCTGCGATTTCTCCTCCGCTTGAAGCGAGCATGTGGACGATAGGGGCGGCGGAAGCATTCGACAAAGAGGGTACGAGCTTGGGCAGGTTCGCCTTGAGCTGCTCATAAGTGGTGAAGAATGCTGCAGCTGCAGTGCGATGAAGAGGTGTCAGTATACGACGATGATCGAGTCTGTCCGACAGACACACCTCCAGGAGCTGAGCCTACGACGACACTACCCAGTCCACGATAGACGCCGTTGAATCCGCCTGCCTTCAAGAAGCCTTCTGTGGACTGGAGACGAGTCTTGAGCGTGTCCAGCGGGAAGAGCGCGACATCGACTGAAGTGCCTGCGAGTCCGCCTGCCTTTTTAATCAGATTTCGTGACGAGCATCAGCAACGAGCGTCGGCGCGACATCGGACATGCAAGTGAGACCGATTCACCACTAATGCCTGTGCAAACGAGGCCTGCGAGGCAGAGGGACTAGCTGTCATGCTTCTCGACGGTCTTCAGGCAGTAGTACGTCTGTAGCCGACCCCAGCTGAAGACCGACGACAAAAAAGTTATATGCGCGGAGCATCAATGTTGCTTGACACGGACGTAGAAGACTATGATGCCTACAAGACTACTCGTTAGGACTGCCGTACTGCTGCAAGGCAGTATCCATGCGCCTCGCCTGTCTTACATATTCTCGGATTTGCCTGCCCTGTCAATCGTCCGTTATTCGCAAGGTCTCGTGATAATTACGGGCAACTGGCATGGAAGCTCGGCGGACGGTCGGCAACTCAGGCTATCTATATGGACTAAATATCTTCCCTAATCTGCTCTCACTGACTTACCTTTGACCATACTCTTGCAATAATACCGTATATTCATGTCTGACGCGCAATAATAGCATCAGTGCAAGACAGAGAAGACGCTTCGTAAAAGGATGCCTTCTCCAGGCGGCGCTCCATTCAAGGGTAATGGCAACACAGATGCCGACGATCTCGCTCTTGCAACAAGTGCAAACGAGCCTACGGTCATTCATGATGCTGGAGATATAGACGTAGAGAATGCAAGTGGTGCATCAATACCAGGCGAAGACGTATACAGCAAAAGTATGGAAGAAACAAACGGTAATGCTGAGAAAGTAGACGCCGTTCCGTCTATTGATGATGCCGAGCAGGAAGGTGGCAAGTATGGCGTGAGAGCTGTTATAGGAGGATTCGGAATCACGTAGGCATACACCTTCATTTCAGATAGACTCTTCGGAAAACGCTGACTTCTGGTCCTTTGTCCGCCAGTCTGTGCACCTGGGGGATGTCAGGTAAGTTCCGATCAAGGCTAGAATGCTTGCATGCTCATGGCAAGACCGTTTCTTACTTCTCTATGCGTTCTTCATCTACCATTCGACATGTACAGGGTCCTGGAGTGTACTTCAAGACACTTACGAGCGCAATCAATTGTCCTCTTACTCTTCAAGTGAAATCGCATGGATCGGCTCAACTCAGACATGTATGATCTATTTGAGCAGTGCCGTTGCAGGCCGTCTCTTCGATGAGGGCTACATGAGTCATACGTAAGATTGATCCTCCAATTGCGTATCTCATCCGAGTAATTCTGATCAACATCTGACCATCTTCGCTTACTTTTTCCATTGCCGATATTCAAATACTTAGACTCCTATTCAGCTGTCTTTCTACGACAGTCTCCTTCATGCTAGCATCAATCTCAACACAATACTGGCATTTCCTCCTGTCTCAAGGTTTCTTAATGGGTATAGGGTTAGGGTCTTGCTTCTCACCAGCATTAGCATGCGTGGCGTCATATTATAGACGTAGAAGAGGTATAGCATCAGGTCTATTAAGTGCAGGGAGTGCATTCGGCGGACTGGTCTTGCCAATTGCCCAAAGCAAAATGATAAACAATGATAAGATTGGTTTAGGTTGGGCTTTAAGAATGACTGGTTTCGTAGCGTTACTAGCTCAAGGAACTGCTTGGTTAATTATGAAACAGAAAAAAACCAAACCTAGTAGAAGACCTCTATTTGATGTTTCAGTTTATCGTCAAAAAGCATATACTGTTACTTGCGTGGCTTTATTCTTTACAACTATGAGCATGTTTGTGAGTTTTCTTTTTTTCCTTTTTTCGTCAATGCCTTTTCGCAAAGCAGGATATAGGCTGATGGTTACCATTCTATCTTGAAAGTTTCCGGTCTTCTATATTCAACCGTTTGCAGTCAGTCAAGGCGTACCGGAGTCTCTAGTGTTTTACTCGATAGCCATCCTAAGTAAGTACGACACGCTTATGCAGCTGTACCTCTGCAGCGATAGCATCCTGACGAAACTATCGTTGATATATTAGATGGTGCCAGTATATTCGGCCGAATGTGAGAGTCATCTGAATACTGCTCCCTCATTGCTAGCTTCGAATAAGCATTGACGCGATTTCGACTATCATCAGATTCCCTTTGTTGATAGCAGACAAATTTGGACCATACAATGTTATGATACTTTCAATAGCATCGCAATGCGTGAGTTCTGCAGGCAAAACCGTGGCAAAGAAGGAAACAATGGTTCTGACTACTGTCCTTTCCCTTCTTTCAGATTTTAATCTTTGGCTTCACGGGAGTACACAATTTCGCTGGAGTAGCTGCATTCTCGGCTTTGAATGGTATCGCATATGGTGAGTCTAAGACGCGCTGTCCTTCATTTTCGCTGCTTCATCCAATTCGAGAAAAGCACACGGTATACTGACACCTTGAAACCTCCGTTTTCCGATTTCCCGCCTCCTCTATGTCACGACGCTCTTCGTCGTATCTGGCTACGCAGGCTGCTATGTTACAGTAGTAAGTTTGATTGGTTTTTCTGCAGTACAGTACTATGGTTTCGAGCTCGGAGATTGATGAATTTCCCGTTATTTGAAATTGGCACAAACAGAATCCAGTAGCTCTCGCATTCATGAGTGACACACCGGCACGGATAGGAGTAGGTCACGAAGAAATTTCTTCTCCTAGACATTGTATCGCTTTGCAAAGGAAGACTAAATCATCCTCCATTGGTTCTGTTTCTACGCAGACCCACATTGGAATGGCATTCATGACAAACTCGATAGCTGCATTGGCTGGTCCACCTGCTTTAGGAGCTGTTATAACAGCAACAGGAAAATATTGGCAAGGTGAGTATCCAACAAAAAACCGTCAATTATCCTTAGCTCCTTGCCAAGCAATAACCATATGAACTTTTTTTTCTGACCCTGTTTGTCATTTCTTTCTCCCCTTTCCCCCCTCTACTCCATGCGCAACTTTGCTAATTGCATAGCCGCTATTATCGCCGCAAGTTGTTCACTCGTCTCTTGTTGTGGTATGATACTTGCTAGGAGATTACTTGCTAGAACTAGGGGGACATGGAAGGTGTAAGTGTGAAAAGGGTAGAAAGTGACATCTCGGGTAGATCTATATCTTTGATTGAAGTGAACAAGAAATCCAAGAGCATCACATCACCGTTATGGAGCGCGGTACAAAGGCAGGGACCGGCAGTTCCAATATCGCTTATTACGCTGTTCCCGGTGTAGACATTGACCATGCGAATGATAATGTTTAGTGTGAAACGGATTGGGGTCAGAACATTGTGTGGGTGAGTAGAAAATTAGCGAGGGCGCAATTTATCACCTCTTGTTGATTGAAAGTAGCTTGTCCTTCAGCAAGATGCAAGTAAAACTGTAAAAGTCTGAATAGTTATGTGGATTGTAGTCGGTATTTCGAAACACAACTCTGCTTTCAATGTTTTCTAATTATGTACACGAAAGAGGAGTAATTTCGGGAACCTGGTCTCGGTAGAGTGCTAGCCTTGATCCTTCGAGCATTGCGCGACAGAAAAGTGTACCCTTTTAAATGGATTCTGTAGATGACACAAACAATGGAAACCGTTTCATCAGCATTTAACTTACGCACTCGCATACATGGCTATACGCTCATAAAGTAGAAGGAGAAAGGAAGAAGAGAAGGAAGGAGAGGTTTAATAACTCACGAGTAATAAGTTGATCAAGTTTTTGAACTCTAGATTTAACGCTCAAATCAATAGTCTTTTCATCACCAAAATCAACGATAACTCCTCCTAATAAATCAGAGTGAACCTTGTTTGAAACTTTGAGTGATTTGTATTCTTTTGCAATCTTTGATCCTGAAATAGCCTTCTGAATTCTATCTACTGCTGCCTTGTCTAGCTTCTCGGCGGCTGTTGGTGTTGATTGACAAGTATCAAAAAGGCAGGAAACGAAAAGAGACGAGACGTTGGAAAATGCAGAGGGATCGTGCCATGCGATAAGAGTACGAGAGTACGAGGGTAACATGGTAATAGAAGAGGGGAAACGTTCGGTCAGCAATGAACTCTAATCAACCAACGTATATGAACGACACCCACAAGTAATAGTAATCTCGAGTTCACCTCTGTAAGACGACATGATTTGCTCAAAAGCTTCAATGACCTTTTCAGTTTCATAAAGTCTACCATTCTCAGCTAGAACATTTAAAAAGTTCTTTGTATAATCAGACGAGGTAGCACCAATTTTCTCTAACAATTTCTTCATTCCCGAAGCCTTTTCATTTGAGGGTAGCGTAGGGTTTGCTAAGAAAGTAGCGACTTCAGGAGTTGTAGTTATAATTGAGGATAATGCTTTTAGGTCCTTCTCGACTTGAGTTAGGGTCTTTTCGCTTGATTTAGAGGCTGCTGTGAAGAGTGCGCCGGCGTACTTGCCTGCTAGACCGGCAGGGATGATTGGGGGCTGCAATCATTGAAAGAGCGAGTACGGTGAATGTGCATGACGGTGTAGTCCGATGTGGATGAAGGATGGTCGAGGTGGGTTCAAGTTGAGCGAGTTGATTGACGCGGGCGGGAGCGAGTTGGCGGATTGGAGCGTGGAGGGCAGTCGAGAACGGGCGCGACGGAGTGCAGTAGGGAAAAGTACAAGAGAGCGGCATTGTCAGCATGCCTGGTGTGTGTTGTGTTGCTTCACCGTCCATCCATCCTCGCCGTATCTATCGTGCGCCATGCCCGGCCAATGGAGACGCCAGGACGAGGACGAGGGCAAGAGAGCTCGACTGACCTGGGCGGACTTTGCAGCAGCGGTGGCATAGCTGCGGGCCAGAGTGCGGAATGCAGGTGATGTGCGGAGTGCGAGCATGGCGGATGTCACTTTGTGGTGGGCGATGGATGGTCGAGTGGAAAGCAGCAGCACTTGGGCCTCAATCTCGACAAGTTGGTCAAGTTCATCATGGAAATTGTGTTGGAGTCGATGATCGAGTGGACATAGCCCACCCTAAAGCAGCCATCAGCATACATGCACTCCAACCAGGACACACGGCAGGTGGTCTAGTAGACAGCAGAGTGCTCTTATAGATCCACATTGACACTCTCTGCTCGACTGGCAGTCTCTCCCTCCCTCCTCCCGTTCGCCCCAATTCAAGGCACTTTTTGGCAAGCTGACAAGAGCGACGAAAGACTCGAGAAAGAAAGACTCGACTCTTGCACTCACCAACCAGCAGCGTGAACCGCAGCACACCTCGTACAGACAGCTAGCACAATGTGAGTCAATCACTGCCTCCCAGCGTGTAGCTCGCATCGACTGACTGGTGTTCCTCCGCGTTCGCCCATCCCATTGCAACCCATCCAACAATTACATCGCAATTCATCCCATCGCAATCCAACAATGCAGGTCTTTTTTCAGAAAGGCTGGCAGCGACAGCGAGAGCAGCTCTGACTCGGAAGAAGAGCTACTCCAGTCCTCTGACGACGAGAACTCCGACCGCCAGACCACCTCAAAGCCCGTCAAGGCATCAGCAGGCGCGTCCTCAAAGGCAGCAAAGCCAACTGGATCAAAGTTCCTAAGAGGAGCGGGATCAGACAGTAGCGATGATGACTCGTCAGAGTCCGACTCTGACAGCGACAGTGATGCAGACAGCGATGCAGATAGCGATGCCGCTGCTGGTCCTGCAGCTACAAAGAAGAAACCAATGGCAAGCAAATTCTTGAAGGGCACAAAGGATAGTGATGATTCGTCAAGTGATGATGATAACGATAATGATGAAGATGAAGATACTGTCAAAGTCGTTAAATCAGCTAAAACTAAAAGAATGGATGAAATGGAACATTCTGAAAAGTCGATATTAAATGCTGAAAGGATCGGTGATTGGGGAAGTGCCAACTCGGGTGGGTCCACTCTCCAACCAGCATACATAGAAGCAAGCTGTATACGTGTAACTGACACTATATAAACCATGTCATTCTCTCTTATTTGTTACACAGAATTCGACAAACTCGCAAGATTAGCAGCTCCTCTACCAGGTTCAACATCCTCTTTACTACCACCAGTATTCTTACGTGTCATCTTAAACCTAGAAGAAACTCTAGCTTCCACTTCAACATCAGCAGGTGGAAAGAAGGCTAAAATGAACGCTACTGCTGCAAAAGCCTTGACTGCTTTAAAGCAAAAGATCAAAAAAGCAATTAGAGATAATGATGCTATCTTGAAGGATTATAAAGAGGTGAGTTCACTTACGTTTCTCCAAATGCAATGTACAAAAGCGGTTATCTGAAGTACACGTTGCTGACGTTTCCTATCTTTGTTGCATTGTCTTGTTACGTCGTTCGTCCCCTCCAGGACAAAGAAGCCTACGCTAAGCGATACGAAGGTGGACCAGCCGTAGCTGCTCCAATTAAGAAAGTCAAGAAGGCGAGTTCTGATATGCTGCCATCTTTGTGCTCAAACCGGGCAATTGGCTGACTTTTCTATTCTCTGTCCCGCCTTCAGACTAGCACTCTCCTCGATGGCAGCGCCGCAGTCGACGACGATTTCATGACAGTTGGCAAAGGTGGAAAAGCAGTAGCTTTCGGTGCAAGTGGAGAAGGAGTCTTCAAAAACCTTCAAATTATTCTAGAAGCTAGAGGTCGTAAGAATACAGATCGTTCAGATCAGCTTAAAGCACTTAATCGTTTATATATTGAACAATGCCCTACAATTTACTCCAAAATTAGAGTATTGTTAGCTTTGATTTCTACTTATTTCGATTATGCTTCTGCTAATGCTGGAGTCGTCGGCTCTACTGGATTTGGAGTATCTGCTTATATGCCTTTAGATGTTTGGTCACAAGCTAGAGAACAATTGAATGAATTATTAGATATTCTAATTGAAAATACAGATCATTATATAGTTCAAGAATCAGTTAAAGAAGAATATGATGATTTAATTGAAAGATTACCAAATCAAAATGGAGAATCTGATATTATTAAAATTAGAGGAAATGTAGTCTCTCTAGTTGAAAGACTAGATGATGAATTTTTCAAATCTTTACAAAATTTAGATCCACATGCTTCTGAATATGTTGATCGTTTAAGAGATGAAAAATTAGTCTATGATACTCTAGTTAGATCTATTAAATTATTTATCAATTATCCTGAAAACGGTGGTAAAGGTCCTGATGGTGAAACTGCTCTAGGAAGAGTTTTATTGAGACGCTTGGAGCATATCTACTCAAAGGTGCGCTTATTCTCATACTTCTTACTTGCTGTTGTACAAATATGCTGATTGTTATTGCGATGTTGTCTCGCTCTTGTTCTCCATCCGCAGCCCGACATTGTCGTCGCTTCACTCGAATCTTCCCTCTCCGATGGACTCACAACCTCTCTCTTCCCCGAAAAGGCAACAGCTGCTACTTCGCCCGCACTCACACGAGCACTGTGCATCTACCTCTACAAGCACTCCGCTCAACGAATTCGCACTCGTGCCCTTCTCTGCCACATCTATCATGCAGCTCTCCACGATGATTACTACACTGCCCGAAACATGTTCAACATGTCAAACGTCCAATCCGATGCTCCTTACCTCGATGTCGAAACACAAGGCCTGTTCAATCGTACACTCGTACAAGTTGGCCTATGTGCTTTCAGAGTTGGCTTGATTGAAGAATCAGAGCAGACCTTGAGAGAAATCACTCAAACTCAACGAGTTAAAGAATTATTATTCCAAGGAATTCCTACATTCACTTCTAGACATTCAAGTTTATTCCTTACTCCTGAACAAGAGAAAATTGAAAGATCTCGTCAATTACCTTTCCATATGCATATCAACCTTGATCTGCTAGAATGTGTCTATCTCACTTCCTCGATGTTAATTGAAATCCCACAATTAGCAAAAGAAGAAGCAAATACAGAATTAAGAAAACAGATCTCTTCTAGAACTTTTAGAAGAATGCTGGATATTTCTGAAAGACAAGCTTTTACTGGACCACCTGAAAATAAACGTGATCATGTTATTCAAGCTTCTAAAGCTTTAATGCAAGGTGATTGGAGAAAAACTACAGAATTAATCAATTCTATCAAAGTCTGGAGTTTAATGCCAAATGAGTCAAAGATTAAAGAAATGCTATCAAGAAAAATTCAAGAAGTCGCTTTGAGAACTTATCTTTTCACTTCTGCTAAATTCTACTCGAATATCTCACTTGAACATTTATCTACTACTCTCTCACTACCTATTACAACCGTCACTCCAGTCGTATCGCGAATGATCTGGGAAGAAGAAATTTCTGGTTCTTTGGATCAATCTTCAGCTATGCTCTCATTACAAAGAGTTGAAAGAACTGCTTTACAACAACAATCTATGGATTTATTAGAGAGAGCTGAAAATTTAGTTAGATTGTTAGGTCATACTAGACCTGGGTTCGGTGGTGATGACAATAAAGGTGATTCAGCTGGTGCAGGTGCAGATGGTCAGCAAGGACGGAGAGCAGGTGGTGAAAGAAGACGCGGAGGAGGAATTAGAGGTGGAAGAGGCGGAAGAGGAGGAGGAGGTCAATTTTCTGGTCCCATTAGGGCAATGTAAAAAGGATCAAAACAACGCAACCCTCTCTGAATGGGTTAAACAGCACCCCTTTTTCCGTTTTATTTCCTTAGTATCATTCTCTACCTCTTTACCATTACGAGCACCGTCGTACTTGTGTCCTTAGCAATACTAGAAATGCAAAGATGGTTGGTTGAACTTTTGTCCTTCTCAAGGTTGCTGGATGCCCTGTTCGGGGGAAACTACTTGAGCTGATACTGATGTCAGCGCGAACATGCAATATGCATTCTGGTGTATCTTACGACGAAAGGCCGCAGTGGGGACTGCCAGTTTTCACGGCTGGTGCCTCGACAAGTTTCACAAGTAGCGATTCCAGTGAGACTCACGTCCGCAGCGTATATCTACCGACAAACAACGGAAAGAAGGCTACCCATGGCGATATGCGAGTACTAATTACGAGCGACATAATAAGCCCTTGCAGATTAAGTAAGATCCCATAGATATACAAAAGGCAAAATTTGCATTGTTTCGTTAAAACGCGGTTGCCAGAGCATCGTAAACTGGACTAGATACATGTCTGTCTTTGTGATCTACTATTCTGGCAATAATCGCGATTAGAGGCTTCTAAGGCTTTGGTTTTGATCACAAGGGTTCCTTAGGCTGAGATAGCTTTGAGGATAGCCTTTCCGACTGCAGCGGCTATATAGTAGTAAATAAGGCATTAGTATTGCCATGAACTGCTGAGCATCGAGATAAAGTAAAGGAAGAAAGGAACATACCAGAAGCAGGGTTTTGACCAGTAATCAACTTTCCCCCATTATCAACAACGACCTTCTCACCAAAGTCCTGTTCACCTTTAACGAATTTACCACCGCTATTCTCCTTCAATACATCTTCTAACATGAAAGGCATGTATTCACTTAAATTAATTGCGTCTTCTTCGGTGTTGCTGAAACCGGTAACTTGATGACCTTCAATTAGATATTTGCCGTTTGAAAGTTTGACGTATGCAAGTGCTGCTGGTCCGTGGCAGACGGCGCTGTTACATATGACTGTTACCACTGTTCGGGCACAGATTACGAGAGGTAATGTGACCTGACTTACGAGACGACCTTGCCCTGTTCGGCAAAAGCAGCAGCTAGCTTGTGAGACGTTGCATCCTTTGCAAGGTCGAACATGGCTAAAAGAATGTCATTGAAAAGCGGTCGCATGTGTCAGTAAAAAGGGTAACAGGATGAAGGGTCAGCTCAAAGGTCACATGGTTAATTGAGTGCGGAACAAGTAGACCTACGTCCGTGACCTGTTCAGAGAAATAGATGAAACGGCATCAGAACGTGTTGATACTGGTCGCTCGAAATGAATAACTTACCTCCTACGTAGAAGATAGCATCGAACTCGTTGACCTTGTCAAGGAAGCTAGATAGCTTCTCTGTGTTCGCCCAGAGAGCTGTGACAAGTTCGACTCGGTCAATGCCAGGTCGAAGGCTAGTGCGATCAATGGTGAAGGAGAGACCTACATTCCTTCTCATTTAAGAACTTTGATGATTCAGGGTCCTCCTTGAATGCTTCAACGGAAGATGGATCACTTTAGGCGGAATTGTAGAATAGGTAGAGGTACGCCACGAAAGCGGAGAGTTAGGAACATGGGAATAACGAATGCAGCGTCAGTTTCGATTCCAGATACAACAAGAGGACCGAGGACATGGTGTATAGACTAACAGAGGAGCCTTGCCGCCGGCTGGAGATGCGAATACGATCTCTGCCTTGTCGGCTAGAGCGTAGTATGGATGGGCGCACTGTATTCAGCACCATGGGATGGGGTAAAGTAAGCACACGCGTTTGACTGGGACAAGTGGAGACACGAGCAGGACCCACCTCAGGCAGGTACCAGCCTATGCACGACGAGAATAACGCAGGCCGGATCACATCAAGTCAGTTTCCTGATGCATTCTCTGCTGCACGCCAAAGTGCAGCGTGGATGACGGCATTCATTCTCGAACAACGCACCTGTTGGGTGGTCCTTTTCGCCTTCTTTGAAGTTGTTGCACGAGGACAGAACGAAGAGTACTTTGGGAGACATGATGGATGGGTATTGTTTGATGTTAAGTGTTATGTAGAGACGAAAAGCAGAGAGCAGTGAATAATGTTTATATACCGTACTTATTCTTCATATACTCTCGATCACGACAGTGATTACGGATTACTACTGCTCGTTCGGGCCGAGGGACTGGCACCTCTTTCTTTTCCGCTTCCGACAATGCCAAGTTGGGTGTCATGGCAGCCTTCTAGTTCAGCGGTGTGTGCTCCTTGCGCCCATTAATATTACATGACATTTCCGGCTATAACATTCGTCATGATGGACGATATGACCTGTTCTAAAATGAAGCCTCAGGTGCAGGTTCTGAATGCATACACGCAAAGACATATCATCTGAATCTGGCTACCGCGTCTTACTGTGTTGGGCGATGACAGGCAGGCAATCCGTTGCTTTTACGATTAGGATCGTATGCATGCCTCAACGAAGTGGTCGGCACTTTGCGAAGAAACTCAACCCACGCCTGCAGACTTGAATCACGCCCGCGTAGTCTCAAGTCTGTTCAGGGTGTATCGTGCTGAATTTAGAGAAGGTCAGTGGAGGTCCAAGGGAAAGGGTCGTTTTTATAAAAGTCAAGCTATTGTGTGCAAGTAAACCTCCAGCCTCGTTGCATGTGCGTGCACTACTAATGGTTTACACCGAGACTAGAAAGGCATAACAAGGTAGTCGGAAAGAAAAGGAGTGAAAGCTGCCAGATTGGACAAGCTCTCCCGTTTTGTTTATGAACGGGGCTTTTCCTGCAGGAAAGATAACATTGCATTGGGTCAGCAAAAGGACGAAACCATATGATAGCAGACGATAGCTAGCGAGCGCATGGTTTGAGAGAGGTATGAAATGGCCCCTTGCCGAGCTCCACACGAGGCAGAGTCTCTAACAAGGTAATTCTCATACCAACTCGACATGAACACAAACGCCTAGCTTGTAGCTAGTCTGCGCAAACGTAAAACTGACCTTCTTCTCCTTCCAGAGAGCGAGGAGACCGACACCGGAGACCTTGACGACCTTGAAACGGACACCGGGAATATCACCCTTCGCCTTGCCTTTACGACCGAATCCGGAAATGAGGACTTCGTCGTTCTCGTCGACAAAGTTTAAGCAACCATCATTGGGGACCTGCGGAGATACATTGTAAGAATACTCAGATTGCGTTCTCTTTGCAATCGTGCCTTTAAGTGAAGAAAGACCTACGAAAGCGGTAACACGCTTGCCGTTCTTGATGAGCTGTACACGAACGCACTTTCGGATAGCGGAGTTGGGCTGCTTGGCTTCAACACCGACCTGGAGGAATGAGAATGGTTAGCTTGCTGCTGTGACTTGTGTATGGACATCGAGGCTAGCTTGGGAGATCTGCGAGCTGGCTGGCTGGTGGTGCTTCAAAGACGATTGTGCAATGGCGAGGGCGGCGCTACGACCTCTGGCGATGGGTCTACCGGTGTACGCTCTTTGTGGCTGTCTTTCCTTCTCGTTGATGAGTGCCATTACTCACTGCCCGTTGCCGTGCTAACTGCCGTCCAATCTCAAAGCTTGCCTGCCAGCCTGCATCGTCTGCTCTCCCAAGCTGCGTGTCCGCTAAATCATCCTTCGCGCACCTTCTCGAGCACGATTCCCTTTGCGTGGGATGAACCACCGGTAGGAGATGACCTGTATGCTGTGCCTAGAGCACGCTTCTTGTAGTGCAGGTCAGACCATCTGTTGTCTCTTCGGTTGGTGACGAGCTTGCGGGCGGCGTGCAGACTGCGAGCAACACTGTCGTCAGCATGCCATCACACACACACTTGGAGACGGATGTACCCACCCGCGTGGCTTGTTTGAACCCATCTTGTCGAGTTGATGCGAAGGTGTCGGGGCAAGTGCGATGCGCTGTCCTTGCTCGTCGTCGCTCCAAGTGCTCGCCCTCGAAGTTGGCTGCCTGAATGTCGATCACCTCGCACGGCCAGATTCGCCACCAACTTCTGCGCCTTGCCTGCGAACCACCCTGGGCCTGCCAAAACCCGGGCAAAAAAAGGGAGTTTTCTTTTTTGGCGCAGAGGGAAGGCTGGAAGGAATTCCTCTGCGGCTGGACAAGCAGCATCCACAGAACAGCGACGCAGCATGTTGTCAGTGTAGCATCGTCACATGGGTATACAGATGGACTCCCAGACTATAGTCTCGCTTCCTAGCGGGTTCCCCCGGTCTACAAGGCCGTCGTGAAAATCCTGCTCCTCTACCCGAAGTAGGCATAGACACAATCATCACATTCCACGTTACACCAACTCGTACTATGCCACTCGGTTGTATCGCAACACTCCTGGTTTGGCCTTTCTCGCACCAGGTAAACAGTCAAATCCAATTTGATGAAAATCGCAGCACCTTTGATACAGTAGTTTTAAGAATTTACCCTTACAAATTTTGATGATTTTTTTATACCTTCCCTCCCTCCTTCTTTGTTACGCATCTCTCTCGTCATTCACTCACATGAGATTCTTTAGGACTCACTACTGAGAGCCCTTTTAATATGCATCCTTTTTACGCGCTTCTTTGTATCAAAAGTCAATCGCACCAGGTTGGCCAGCTTTTACGAGAACCAAAGTCATGTCTATGAAGCAGCGTTGAATCTCTCTGCCCTCTTTCGCCTCTTCTCCTCTTCTTCGGGGCTCAAAGCGGGTGGTGCAGCTTTGGCAGCGGCAGCTCCTCCCTTTTGTGGTGAAGCCCCTCCTTTTGTACTAGCAGGTTTACCACTACCGTTGTTGCTCTTAGCTCGGTTCAAATTCGGGCGTCCTCCTTGTTGCGCTTTAGCATTGTTGCTGCTCGCGGCCTGCTGCTGCTTAGGCGCTGACTTTCCGTTGGTTGCTGCTGCTGCACCTGTTGGAGCGCTAGCTCCTGCTTTGTCTTTGCGTTGACGCTTGTTGGACAGCTCGGAATCGAGAGCTGAGATTGACTATAGTTTCAGCATGCACGAGAAGATCGAGTAGGTGAGGGGTATAGTGTTCAGAGTCATATTGCGATGTAAAACGTTGCAGCCATTGTAGATGTGCATGTTGACGAGTCGGGGAGCCGAGCGGAAGACGTGGTTTAGGTGACAATAGGGTAGAGTACCGATACATAGGAAGGCCAAGATGGGGCAGGAGAAACAGATGAGAGCAAATGTTGAAAGTGTTGAAAATGGTCAGCATACGTGCTCGCTATAATCGGACTGAACCCTTGTAAAAAGCAACGACAGTTTCAACCCAACTAACCTGTTCACCAACAGCATCCACCTGAGTACCGAATTTCTCCATGCGTTCCAATTTAGCAAGATCATCAGGGTTACCGAATCTCTTTAATCTATTAATCCTCTTTTCAGCTTCACCATTCTTATCCGATTCAGCCGGTAAAGGGAGCGATAATTCCTGTACTGCTGGTGTTGTTGCTGTCTTTTCTTCTTCCTGTGAAACTTTATCACTTGATTGTGCCTCTATTCCACCGTTTGTGGTGACTGTGCTTGTCTCTGCGATAGTCTCGGCTGGTTTGGTACTATCCGATGACGCAGTTGCTTTATCGTCTGTATCGGTGGCTGAGGCACCACTGGCAGCGCTGCTAGCCTCTTGGTTGCCTCCACCCTGCTGCTCTAGTATACGAGTGACAAGGTCTGCCTTCTTGCCTTCCTGGGACAGCTTCAAGTCTGACAGGATGGCCTGTGGAAGGGGACGTCAGCTTCAAGTACAGAGCGCGTCTCACTGCCAACACGGCAGACAGCGAGGAACAGGTCGACTCACTTTGAGGTCCTTTACTGTCTTAGCTGACAGTTCAGCTTGTGTATATGTAGACGACATGGCTGTTCTGCTTGTTCGCTTGCTTGGCCTTGAAGTGTCGGTCTTGTCGCTGAATAGGCGCGCGCGCGGGGCCGTCTCGTCTCAACTATCTGTACTTGATGAGCTTGTCTTGTATATACGCTACCCAGTTCGATGTATATAGAAGCTGTGAAGTGCTGCAAAATAATAGTCAGCTGTTCCCTTCAAGTCGCTCGTCTTCCCTTTCAGATTTGGCTTTGTCTCTGAAAGTATCGATTGCGGAAGAGCAGAGCTGCACGCGATTGAATCAACGTGACTTCTCGCAATACAACAGATTTGATTCTTCGTAGACCACTACTGAAGTAAGAGGGCACTAACGCATCAAGCCTTTGAGGACTGCTGGGTTGTCCTCGTGGTTCAAGGCAGGTTGCCATTTATTGACATATTACATATACAGGCTTCCCACTCCCCAAAAGACACACTCTTTCGCCAGTAGAATACAATACAATGATGACAGCTCTTCAGCTACTTCAGCTTCGTCTCAGTCAACCGCTTGCTTGCTGGGAACGCCCGAAAACCTTCATCAGACACCACTATACTGTTTCAATACGAGTGTAAGAAAGACGCTGAACCCGGATCACAAACACTAAAGTCTTCTCCAAAGGTCACGAATACGTCGAGGGCGAGGGCGAGGTGTGACTTCCCCTTCCGCCCGACTAGATTGCATACGTATGGTATCAGGATACTGTCTTGAAGGAACTTGGAAATGCGGATCCAATTGATGTTGCTCATGAAGGGGATATTTATATGTTCCTCGACCTGCGGATTGATCGTCCACTGGATCAGGATGCTCGAGTTGCCGAGGAGGATATGCAGGTTCTTGGCGGGTGTTTCTGACGGCTGACTGCTGCTGGCCATATCCTGGTTGTATCGTGCGACTTGGAAGGGTAGCGCTGCTAGAGACTGTATGCAATGAAGCGGTATCGGAGAGACTGTGATTTTTATCTCCTCTCATCTGCAAAGATCGACTCGGGCCAGGTGAAGCGCTAGATAGCGTAGAGTTTGCAAAAGATTGGTCGTCCTGACCGAGTGCATTCTTTACCCATTCTTTCCCAAATTTCCTCTCCATCCGAGCTGTCCCAAGACTTCTGAGCAACCACTTTTCTCCAGATAGGTGTAACCGAACAAAGTCGTGCTTAAGGGCTTTCTTTGCTGTCATTCGTTGAGCTGGGTCAATCGCAAGTAATTTTTCCAAAAAGTCCACAAATAGATTAAGATGTCGACGATCTGGCGATTTGTAACGGAAATCAGCAAGTGAAAAGGCCAGGAAGCCAAATCTGTAGGGCTTGCCTTCGAGGTTACCTTTGTGCGCTGCGCGGGTCTTAATGCACTCGGAAAGGTTGTCACCCTCTATGCCCCAAGTAAGTGGCTTGTCCAAACTACGGTTCCCAGCTCGTTCTTGCCCTGCCCTCTGCCGTGCGTGCTCTCTCTTCAGCCATGCATCGCGGTCTTTAAAATTTGCACTGTTCACCATGTGGGGCGGGATACGGCTGTTCGATGTGGAGAATCGGAATTGAAGTTTCAGTCTCAAACGATTTCATGAGGCCAATGGGAAATTCACTTTACCCTATGAATGCATCCTGCAATATAAGCTGATCATAGTCATTGTTGGCTCTGAAGAGAGGGAGGCCTAGATACAACTCCGCAAATATACACCCTAAAGACCACATATCGATAACGGCAGTCGTTCTCGAACGCAAGATGGCCTCCGGGGCGCGATACCATAGGGTCTGTTTCTCCACACCGTCACGCATGCTGGAGGCACGCTCGGCGCAGCCGAAATCTATGAGCCAAAGACGCATTGGATCTTCGCTGTATACATTCGACCGTCACTTTTCGTCTGAAATAGCGATGATGGAGCAGGAACTATCACCCACCTATCTGTTAACACATTTTCGGTCTTCAAGTCGGTGTGCACCCAGCCAGCATCGTGCATAAAGTTTATGGCAATCAACAGTTGCACAGCGTAATTATGGACAACGTCCAGCGATGATCCGCAATATGTTCTCGCTGTGAGCCAGTCGTATAAGCTCGGCCCGCCGGACGCCAAGACGAGACAGCCAAGGCCGTGGAAATCGAAGGTTTCTTTGAGACGTATGATGTGGCTCGTTTCGTTGGGATCTTGCGAATTGAGCTAATTTGATTGCACCGGTCACTTCCAAAGTACAATTTATGTATAATGGTTGGCGTTACACTTACTTTCTCCAGTATAGTCTTCTCCTTCTGAAAAGCAGGCTGGCACCATTGATCAGACATGGAGGGGTTGTCGTTTGTAGCGACCTTCATAGCGACCACTTCCCTCGTTTCCAGATCTTGGCACTTGAATACTTTACCATACCCTCCCTGCCCCAGCTGAGCTAGAAGTAAGTACTCTGTGCCTGTGTCTGGATTTTCAATGACGCTGTACCGAGTGATAATGCAGGCAAAGTCTCGAGTATGGAGGCTGTCTAGCCTGCCAGTGGCTGGGGCCGCTGCAACGGCTTCCTCCTCCTGAATCCTTAACGAAAAAAAGCCTTCTTGGTCCGGTATCCTCGTTCCATGAGCAAGGCAGTAGGTGACACACGCATCTAGCGTCATCGCCGCGAGATACTGCCGGAGGAATCATCAGCTAAAATATAAGCTTCTAGGCCTGCTACACATACACTCATTCTCCCGGCTGTTGGATGCGCCCGCCGTTGAGATTTGGCTGGACGAGTGCGCCTGATGGAAGTGTTACGAGAGTATGGCCAGAATGCGGAGCAGAAAGAACGTGTCTGGATGTTCTTGCCAATCTGAATAGGAGAATCGAGTTGCGCTGATAGTGATGGATCAATGTGTGATGCAGCATTCCGTGGCAGGGAAGGTGTCGGTATCGGTACGATTGTGGCTGCCGAGCTACCAGGGGATGGCAGATCGGGTATAAGTATGTCCGATTTGGCGAAGAGAGTAAGTACCTGATAATTGATGGCCGACAATTGCGGCCGGATGCCTCTTCGCGTGATATCTCTGCCACGAGGAATGCTCCTCGTACGCGAGCTAGCCCTTGCTGCATGGAGACTGACGTGCACGCGCGTATTCCGCAGCCATTCGTCCCAGGCTCGCGGGTCCTGTAACTTTGTCATGAATAATGTGAAGGCAGCTTTGGGTTGTCACTGAAGGTTTCGGATCTGTAATGTACGGTTCGATATCAAGCAGCTGTGAGATAATATTTGACTTACGTCCATTCGAGGTTACAGACCTGGTTCTGACAGGGAGTATAGGTTGGAAGGAACAAGGCTCTTGAACTGAAACTCATCACGACAGTCTGGCGGCCTTGTCGGTACGAGGAACATGTCAGTCCCGTCAGCCCTGCTCAATGACATGACAGTCACACAGGCAGCAGGCCTCGCTACTTCCAGAAGCCACTATCCTACGTCACTTGCCTTGCATACTTGACTGGCCAGACTCGTCTCCTGTTCAGACCTGAGGCGGGTACCCTGGTGAACTGACGTATACAGGACTGACCTTGATGGGTCACGTGAGGTATGACCCTTGCGCATCATTTCATTAGCTCGCTTTGTATGCGAGTTTGGGGTTAAATTGCAGTGAACTTGTCAATGTAGTCTATACAACCTTCTCTATGGCCACATCTGTTGATCTGACCGCTTCTGCTTGCCGCCGGAAGTTGGAAGTCCCATATCTACGCTACCGGCCGTCATATCGGGGCCGCCGTAGGGCAAACCGTAAACCTGATTTTGATTCTGAACTGGGCCGTAGTAGTGATTTGGGGTTGCCTGCGTTGGTAGCAATGGCTGATGCATGAGAACATTGCGGCCATCGCGCACATCGAGTTGATCGAAAGAGTCGTACGGTTGCATGACTTGAGGAGGTTGTTGCTGGCCATATCGTATTCCCCCTTGACCGCCATACGCTTGAGGCGGTACCGTCACTGACGAGGCCGCCGAGCGATGCTGCCTTTGGTGATCTGCCATCCTAGGATCTACCACAACTGAGAAAGGCTGCTGCATCTGCGCAGAAGGGTAGTAGTAATTTCCCGGTTGCGTTTGTGCGTAGTATTCTAAATGTTCCAGATGAGGATTGCTCTGCTTTAACGAACGCCGTCTATCCAGCTCCGAGTTGCCGGTATTTCGTCTCTCCCAAGCAGCGCGCTGTTCGTCCCTTCGGAGCTGGGGTGTGCCGATAGACTTGATAGAACTCAAATCTATTCCAAGCTTTTGCAGTGCCGGAGGTACATCTAATTGCGAGAAAGTACCTGATCGGCCACGTACAGGATAATGATGAGCTTGCGATGGGTTCATAGGTATGCTGGGCGACAGTGGATTGCCCGTAGACATGCGATTCGAAGAGGGCGTATTCATCGAATGGGAGGGTGAATGTTGACTAAGTCCCGATGACCTAGGGGCAGTGACAGAGATAGGCGGCAACTTCGGTACATTATAGCCAACGTTCTGCGGTTGCTGCCGACTCGGTTGCTGCTCTGGTAAGCTGGAAGGTGGCAGGGCATAAGGGTTGTTTGATGTATACTGACTCTGACGATACGCATTCGCCGAAGCCAAGGCATTGTGAGCCTGCTGTGCATTGAGATGTTGCTGATATTGAGCAGCGTCTTGGTAGGTCTGCGAGCTAGTCTGGGCCGGCGCGGGGGGGAGACCACCATATTGTCTTTCTTGCACAGCCTCTTTGTTGCGTGAAGAAGCGGCGCCCATGTTATTCGTGAAATTGTGCATCTGACCTTGTTGCGGTACGAACGGTCCAGTATACTCTTTATTCTGTACAAAAGGATGTAATTTGGCTTGCTGAGGCGTCCATCTTTCTAATGGGTTCATGTTAAGCAATCCTGACACAAAGTCAATGAACGAAAGGCGATTTTGCGATTCTGTAAAGTACACAAGGGCAATGTCAGCACAAGGAGAGCCTTTGATTGTGCAAAGATCACTTACCTCTTTCTAGATCCGTCGGAGAAAGATTCTTCCGCTGATTCGGGTACTGCTTTATAATCTCAGGCAAGGTTGTAGCATTGAAGAACTTTTTACTGGGTTGCTCTTTTGCGTTTGGGTGTTCGCGCTGATATTCTTCCATTGTCTTGAGCTGCCACCGTTTCTGCCCGTAATTGTCAAAGTAAAAGTTGAAGAAATTATGGACTTGCTTGCCGCTCTCAAGCATATACGTGGGGGGAAGACTGTTCAAATCGAAGGGGGTTTAAACGTGAAGAATGATAAAAGTAGATCGAAAACAACCTACCCAAGCATTTCTACTATCCTCGTAATCTGGTTGAATTCGCTCGTACCCGGAAATAGAGGAAGACCGAGGAACAGCTCTACGCATATACAGCCTAGCGACCACATATCAATTGAAGTCGAGTATGGGAGACCTAGCAGAACCTCCGGAGAGCGATAAAATCGCGATTGTATGTAGGTATACACCGTCTGTTTTTCATGACAAGCAGATCCGAAATCGATGACTTTGATATCAGGAGATTGAAGGCTTGTGAAAGATCTCTCTATCAGCGGCGGTGGCCTGGACACAAGCAAGAGATGTTACCGACTCACGTTTTCAGCAGAATATTCTCCGGTTTTAAATCACAATGGATCAATTTTGCTTCTTTTAAAACACATAGAGCATCGAGTAGCTGCTCCGTGAAGACTCGCACTAAGCTCAAGCTAAGGCCTCGGAATGAGTTTTGCTTGATGAGCTCATAGAGATTGCTTGAAAGCAATTCAAACACCAAACACAAATGTTTCTGGTGCGTGAAGGAATCTTTCAAGCGTAAGATATGATGCTTGTCTTCCGGATCATAAGTGCTATTAAGCTAATGATAGACGAAGAGGTGCCTTTAGCTCTATGGTCCCAAAAAGAAGTTTCAAGACAATTATCAAAGACTTACGATATCAAGAATCATAATTTCCATTGTACTCTGCTGAGCATAAGCTTCCTTATTTTTTATGACTTTAACACCAACAATTTCATGCGTTTTCAAATTCTGACATTTGACGACCTGTCCAAAAGTACCTTGACCGAGGACATCCAATATCAAGTATTTATTTCCTTCACTTCCTAGGACATCATTGACATAAAGAATATAGTCCGAATCCTCATTATCATAGCCGTTATTGCCGCATGGCTTTGATGGTTTTGTTAACACTCTACGTGGGTTCAAGGAGAATTCATAGCGGAAATTGGGGTTGACAAGGTGGTATGTTTGAGAGAGCTGGGTTGTAAGAGCTTTCAATGGCTACAAGGGAAAACCAGTCGAACATCAGCATGTGCCTCGGGTGTAGGGAGACCTATTTGGTTATATCTAGCTCAACACTCACGCTAACGACACCTCCATCAGGATCAGCTCGTCTCGAGCCCTGTTCGGACCCCTGTCTCGGAGTCAAATCAGCAGCCGTTCTGACCTGTCTGAACGCCGAGCCCGTCGAGCGTGGCCTTTGTCTGGCAAGAGTACGTTCGTTCGTGGTCAACTGAGGTGAAGGGTACGAGCCAGTTCGATTGTGGTATGTTTTCATGTTCGCATTACCCGCCGAGGCAGATGTCGTGGCGCGTGGCAGTCCTGGGGAGTATGCTGTGCTTGAGGTCGTACTGGTCGAAGGTGCATGAGTCATCGAGGTAGAAGCTATTGGCTGACCTTGCCGCGAATACGACGGCGACAGCGAGACCGATTGCCGTTGCTGTTGTTGCTGAAGTGCTTGAGATTGGGGAATAGGGTTATTAGAAGAGGCTGGGGAATAATACGTGTTCGTCTGAGCATGTCTCGGACTTGAAGCGCTAGCTGGCAGAGGTTGCTGTTGCTGCTGATAAGGCGAAGGCGCGAATTGACCAGAAGCGACAGGAGCACCACCAACAGCATAATGTGACGGCGAATACGAGCCTATCCTTCTATCGAGACCCGACATCGGGTCTTCCAAATATGCGGCATACTGAGCATGAGCATGTTGTGAGAGGTCAGGGGTTTGCGAAGAAGCGTTCGTATAGGTCGAAAGTGATGATGTTGAAGCAGGTTGTTGCATTGCCTGCAGGCTTGGCCGACCTTGTTGATCAAATGGGGAGTGCATGGGATTGCTCGCATTGATGCCGCTGCCACCGCCATTGGACTGATAAGAGTGCTGCTGGTGTTGAAGGTAATTCTGCTGCTGTGGATGCTGCTGCTGTTGGTTATGGTGCTGCATATTGCCCTGCTGCAAGCCGCCGCGTGGTGTCGAAGTGGAAAGCGCGGCGGGTGAGCTTGGAGTCATTGGCGAGGCTTGACCTGCCGTGGTGGGGGAAGTTGATATGCTCAACGCGCCAGAAGCAGACGAGTTAGAGCGATTGAACTGTCTTTGAGGATGGCTGGATGATGAAGATGGGTTTGCGTTGCTGTATGAGCTAGCGGAAGAAGCGACGAGATTCGTTGGACGCTGCTGTTGCTGTCGTTGATCGGCCAGGTTGAACGGTGACGAGGGACCAGCAGAGGCGGCATTGTAATGAGCACCTTGCGGCGGACCGGACAATACACCTAATCCGAGGTTTCGAGCGTTGTTGCTGCTTGAATACTGTCCTTGCTGCTGTCCGCTGCCCGGCAGGACGGGACTAAATGACATGCGGGACTGGTCGTACGCAAAGTGCGAGCCTGGTATAGCTTGAGGATTCGACCTAGTCGTAGGCGACAGGCCCATTCCGCCGGAACCAGCACCCTGCTGACTGTAATGCTGTTGCTGCTGCGCGTGTCCTGCAGATGAGCCAGGCGGGATCGGGCTCATCATCGCATGCGAAGGATAGCCGGGACTTGAGGGCGGTTGATGTGGGCTGCCCGCGCCGTGGTAGGTTACACCCTGCATCTGGCTTGTAGAAGGGCGCTTGTGCAGAACGGGGTGAGGTACTGCTTGCTGCTGAGCTTGATGCTGGTTCGATGACGCTGAAGGTGAAGCATAGCCTGGATGCTGTTGTTGCTGCTGCTGGTAAGCGCTGTTGTTCCAGTGAGCGCCGGTAGATTCCTGCATGATGATAGTGCAGCGGTCACCACCTGAAAAGCTGCTCGTGATGTGTGGATTGTGCTGCTATCGTCGCTTGTTCTAGTCTAGTAGGTAGCCGACGAGATACTGCGGGTCGAGCTGCTCTACGGAAGCCAGCGGCCATGCCCTGGAGGTCGGCCAACTGCTCCCCGAAGCCCTTTTGCGCGACTCTACAGCTTGCGAAAGATGATGCTGACGCCGTGCGTATTGGGCTGCTGCAGCTGCTGTTCTTCTAAGCGATGGAGACAGTTGACATAAGTGGAAAGCGTGCAGCTATTAGGCTGCGCTTTATTTCTAGTAGCTGTCGAGGCAAGGGTACTAAAGAGCGGCACTTTGGGAGACCGCAGTTATGTTCAAGGTTAATTGGAGTAGCTTAGATTGCGCACATGTACACAACCGCACACTGCGTCTACACAGCTTGCATCCATCCATGACTCGCAGTGGCAATCAGACAGCGCGCCCTCAACCGGTCGAGCGCGTCGTACCTTCTTCACCTTCGAGACGAGGTCAACAGTAATACAGCATCTACCTCTCAGTTGCTGATTATTAGCGTCTAGGAACCGCATTCCTAATCTTGCCAACGGCATTCTCAGTCACGCCGCGTCTGTCAAATTCGAAGATGAATTACTGTGGTAGACATATACCAAAATTAAGTTTTGCTGACTTGAGCCTGCTGGAGTACTGCAGTAGCTAACAACCTGTACATGCGCGCGAGTAAGAAAGGGAGAAAGACCCTCAGCCTATGCAATACCCGT